>JARQOC010000006.1:193934227-194641481 GCA_033576535.1 Allobates femoralis | reverse complement strand
ACTGGCACAGAGCGGAAGCATCCGAGTAACGGTTAGCTAGATAGGTGATCCTTGCTGCTGCATTAAGGATGGACTGGAGAGGGTAAAGTTTAGAGAGCTTGAGGCCAATTAATAGAGAATTGCAGTAGTCAAGGCGGGAATGGATTAGGGCCACGGTGAGGGTTTTGATTGTTTCCATGGTAAGAAAGGGGCGGACTCTAGAGATGTTCTGTGAAGGTGAAAGTGACAGGAGTAAATGAGAGATTGTGTATAGGAGGTGAAGGATAGATTGGTGTCAAACATAACACACAGACAGAGAGCCTGCTGCCTAGGCATTATCGTGGTTCCGCACACAGAGAGAGATGTCCAATTTAGGTAGGTTAGTGGAGGGCGGGAGCAGGAGAAGTTCAGTTTTGGAAAAGTTGATTTTCAAATAGAGAGCAGACATGATGTTGGAAACTGCAGCTAGACAGTCGTTGGTGTTCTTTAAAACCGCAGGGGTAAGGTCAGGGGCTGAAGTGTATAATTGTGTGTCATCAGCATAGACATGGTACTGGAAGCCAAATCTGCTGATGGTGTGTCCAATTGGGGCCGTGTAGAGAGAGAAGAGGTCCGAGGACTGAACCCTGAGGGACCCCAATAGTGAGAGAAAGAGGGGAGGAAGTGGAGCCAGCAAATGATACACTGAAGGAGCGTTCAGAAAGATAGGAAGAGAACCAGGAAAGAGCGGTGTTTTTTAAGGCCACTTCACACGCTAGGATAACGTTAATGATATAGTTGAAACGTCACGGATTTGTGATCGTTCAAACGATTTCGTTGGTGTGCCCTTGTGTGTAAACGAACGATATAGGAAGGAAAATTGTTAGAACGGTAATCAAAAATTTGGGATCCGGACCTCAAATCTATCGTTCGTCATCCAATTACCATCCTGGGAAGCAGTAACATCGTTTAGTGAGACACCTTTTTGTAAATATATCTTTATTGAAAATTTTTCATTTGAAATATGTGTACATCAGTACAATATAGCAGGCAAAACAATATGATTCCAGTAGAAATTGACAAGAAGATGATCAGTAATCAACAAGTAAACCAGTGCAAATCCACTTATTTGTTATTTTAAAAGACTCTACTGGATATATGAAGAAACAGGTCATCTTAATAACAAAGACCCAACAGATTAGATTCCTCTCTCGGTAATAAAAACAAAGAGAAAAACCAAAGAATGAGGAGAACCATGATTTTGGTTCTAATACAACTAGTTTATAACTAAAGTCAGTCCAACAGGGTGAAAAACGGGAATGTATCGAAATATTAGCTAAGAAACCAGAGGGAAGAAAAAAGAATAGGTAGAGGATAGAAATAGTATAGAGGGGGAGGCAGAGACAAATAGTAGATCATACGATGGAAAAGGAAGGAGATGGAGAGAGAAAGGGAAAAAAAAAAAAAGACAAATGTATGAGGTTTTTTGAGTGTAAAATAAAGGGGGGCAATAGTTCGGGAACTGTCAGGCGTTCTACCACTCAGGCAAAGAGGTCACCAAAGTTAGAGGCATCCTTGAAAAGGATCCATTCTGTCCAGGTATTTACATACACTGATTGAGTTTGAGAGAAGTCAGCAGAAATTTCCTCAAACCGTCTGAGGGATTCCATCTCGGTGAACCATTCAAGCATAGAAGGAGGTAGCTGCTCCCTCCAATGTCGGGGGATCACATTGCGTGCTGCACTAAGGCAGAACCGAAGAATATCTTTCTTTTGTCTTTTCCATGAACCAGGGAGCAGAGAGAGCAGGGCCACCTCGGGGGTACCCTCCACATGCCTGCCTGTAACAATATTGTAGTTACGGAATACTTTTGTCCAAAAGTCACTGATCAGGGGACAACTCCACCACACATGAATCATGGTACCGACTTCAAGGCCACATCTCCAACAGAGTGGGGAGTTGGCTGAAGAGAACCGATGCAGCCTATCCGGAGTGAGATACCATCGTAGGCGTATCTTGTAACACTTTTCCAGTGCTTCACAAGATCCTGAGGTTTTATGAGACATCAGAAAACACCTCTCCCAGTCTTGAGCATCTATTGTCCTTCCCAATTCGGTCTCCCATGCCCGCTGATAACTATGGGCTCCTGCCACCGCTGCTCTAGAGAGGGTGGAATATAAGACCGAAATACCTCTAGAAGGCCCTTGTTTGGAATCGAATATCTTCTCTAGAGGAGATAATGTATCATCCTGGTCACACCGGAGTGATAGAGATCGCACAAAGGAGCGAAGTTCGAGATACTCCCACCACTTCAGCCTCTTGGTTGGGGAAGACGCCTGCAATTCAGTAAACGAAGGGAGTTCACCCCGACAAAGAATCTGGCCCACACAGGTATCATCTTCCGCTCGCCACAGGAGGAGAGCCTGATGGGTCATGCCTGGAGGAAAAGCCGGTTTGAGGAAGATAGGGGTTAGGGAACTAACCAGTGTTTTCCTGTTCGAGTCACCCCATGCCACTCGCCACGCTTTCAGCAGTTCAGCAGTCAGGTAGGTTAATTGGAAAGAAGGAGTCAAGGCCTCTACCGGGATCCACTGTAGGTGGCATAGAGGTATCGGATCACCGGACTGCTCAATCTGAATCCACTGCTTCATGTCCGCCCTGAAACGCCAGTCGAGCAGACGCACCAGAACGGCGGCCAAGCAATATCGTCGCATATCCAGTAGTCCAACCCCTCCAGTTTCCCTCAAGGATGCCAGAATCTTGAAGCCCACTCGTGGTTTCATACCATTCCAGACAAATCTGGAGATCAATCTACGAATGGTGCGAAAATACGCCCCGCCCGGCCAAACAGGTACCGCCTGGAATACATATAAGAATCTCGGAAGAATATCCATCGTCACGACATGAATTCTTCCCAGCCAAGATATCCTCAAGGGTCTGTAAGACTCCAATAAGGCCCCTACTCGGTCCAAAAGAACTTTGTGATTTAGGTGAAAGGCCTCGTGCACATCAGCAGGCAAATTAATACCTAGGTATGAGATGCAGCCCAGTTTCCACCGGAAAGAGAACCCCCTTGAAAGAGATACCACCTCAGGTGTAGACAGGGAGACGTTCAACGCCTCGGATTTGGAATAATTCACCTTAAAATTGCTAAGGTCTCCAAACCTGTTGAATTCGTGTAACAAGGCGGGGAAGGTCTCTGAAGGGCGAGTGACATACAAAAGGACGTCGTCAGCAAAT
This sequence comes from Allobates femoralis, assembly GCA_033576535.1. NCBI lineage: Eukaryota > Metazoa > Chordata > Amphibia > Anura > Aromobatidae > Allobates > Allobates femoralis. The sequence goes on along the minus strand of JARQOC010000006.1, from coordinate 194,638,283 downwards.
AAAGCAGTCTTGTGATGAGTGTCTCCCACTGAAATCCCGTGGATACCTCCATTGTCCCGGATGGCTTTCGCCAAGTGCTCCATGACGATGACATAAAGCAAGGGAGATAGTGGGCAACCTTGTCTTGTTCCATTCCTAACGGGGAAGGAACCCGAAAGGCTACCATTAATGCGTACCTTGGCGGAAGGACAGGAGTACAGTGAGGAAACCCCATTCACAAATCTACTACCTAGGCAGATGTGCCTCAACGCCTCCCACAAAAAGCCCCAATGGACCCTATCAAAGGCCTTCTCCGCATCAATAGATAGCAGACATAGAGGGGACTTCCACACCCTAGCCTTCTCAATCAGGAGAAAAGATCTAATGATGTTGTCCCGCGCCTCTCGGCCTTTAACAAAGCCCACTTGATCAAGGTGGACAATCGAGGGGAGCCTCAAAGATAATCGATCAGCCAATATCTTGGCGAAAATCTTGACATCAATGTTTAACAGAGAAATCGGTCGGTAACTTGCCGCCTCAGAATGATCCTTATTTGGCTTGGGAAGCACACAGATGTGTGCCTCCAAGGCTTGTGGCGTCAGGGTGCCTCCTTCCATGAGCACTTTAAATGCCGAAAGCATGTGGGGTAACATGTCGTCAATTAGGGTCTTGTAAAAGATGGGAGTGTAACAGTCTGGGCCAGAGCATCTAGATGTAGGGGATGACTTAACCACATTTGTCACTTCTTCGTCTGTGATGTCACTCTCTAAAGACGAGATATCGTCTTCAGACAACGATGGAATATTCACCTCGGAAATGTATGCCCGAATTTTCGCTTGCAAGTTGTCGGGCTGCATGTCTGCAAATTTCCCCTTCAGGGCGTATAAATCCGCGTAAAAGTTTTGGAATACCTTTGCTATTTCCTCCGTGCGGTGAACCATCTTACCATCAGGCGTCTTTATGGAAGGGATATACGCAGGGCCCCCTCGGGGATGTAAAAGTCTAGCTAAGGGTCGTCCACAACTATTAGCTTTCTTGTAAAAATACGCCTTAGATCTTTCCTTATGTCTGTCGTATTTGCTGTCTAATAAGTTCTTTAACTCTAGTCTCTTAGATGCTAGTTCAACCAACACCCCATGACCACTAGAGGCCTTATGCACACCCTCCAATCGGCCGATCTGGGTGAGCAATTCGTTCATCCGGTCAGATTGCAGTTTCTTTATCCTTGACCCGTGTTTAATTAGCGTTCCCCTGAGAATACACTTAAGGGCTTCCCACTTAATGGATGGAGAAGACGCATCTGATGCGTGTGTCTGAGAGAATGTCTTGATGTCAGATTTTAATTCCTCCAGACAGGCTGCCTCGGTTAGAAGATGGCTATTTAGTCTCCAGGACCACTCCTTCCTAGCCAAGCCGGGTACCTCAATAGATAAGAAGATGGGGCTATGGTCCGAGTGGACAATATTGCCTATAGAAGCCTTGGGTGCCCATGAAAGGATCCCATGGCTGACCAGGAACAGGTCAATACGACTATAAGAGCCGTGTACACCTGAATAAAAAGTGTAGTCCTTAACAGCAGGGTTAAGGATCCTCCAAACATCGATCAACTGGAGCCTACGCAAAAGTTTCCTAAGTGCCATTACACGTTTACGGGGAGTTGTCCCCCTACCAGAGGAGGTGTCGATGGAAGGGTCGAGGGCAAAGTTGAAGTCACCCCCGACGATAACCCGCCCCTCAGCGAAATCTGCCAACTTCATCAGGAGGGACTTACATACCCTTGTCTGCTCCCTGTTAGGAAGGTACCAATTGACTAAGGTCAATGGGGTTCCAGAGACCACCAACTTGAGGAAGATGTAACGACCTCCTTTGTCAATCACCGAATCCAGAATTTTATATGGCAGCTTCTTATGGAGGGCTATAGAAACCCCTTTGGTTCTGGATTCGGGATTCACGCAATGTATCCACTCAGAAAACTGTCCCCCACCAAAGGACGGAACATGGCCCTCCTTGAAGTGTGTTTCCTGAAGGAACAACACCTGCACCCCTTTCCTCTGCATGTCCGAGATGATGTGACTTCGCTTTTGGGGGGTGTTAAAACCCCTGACATTTAGGGACCCAATCTTCAAGGACCCGCCCGCCATACCGATCCGAACCGATACTGACTCAGTGACAAAAGGGAATTATCCTAAATAACACTCAGAGAAGAGGAGAGGAAAAAAAAATAAAAAAAAAAATAAAAAAAATAAAAAGAGGGGGGAAAGAGGGAAGAGAATAGAGGGAGTTTAGTAGGAAAGAAAACCTGTTGGACTAACAGAAAACAAAGAATACCGCCACGTGAGGAATGTTCTTTATAGAAGCGTCACACCCAAAGAGAAATGTGACGTCCCCGTGGGAGTTTGTCTTTCCAATTGGAAAGGAGCTTTGAACAATTGCAGACTCCAAGTATTCAACCTAAGGAGTGCAAGTGTATCAGAATTGTAAATAAAAGCGTAAACTTCAAGCGACCGAGAATAACCATCTCCCCGGCTTGCATCTGAAAGCATTAAAATACTAAATAACATAACCCTATTATAGCATCAACATTCCGGCCATTAGGCATTTTAGTAAGTCAAATAATATTGGCATAGATAGATAGAAGCACCCGTCCCACTATATAACAGAACGGAAAACTCTCTTTCCCATATACCTTGATTTTAGAATAAAATTAGGAATCAATTACCCTATTATAGTATTATAAAAGATCACAGAGGGGGAGGGAGGCAGAGGGGACGAGTTGGCAAAGATAAAGGAGAAAGGCATAGGGAGGGTAAGGGGAGCGAGCGTAAGTGGGGATAAAAGAGAGGGGAAGGATATAAAGCCTACACATAGGCCTCCACACACTAGTATAGGCAGTCCTCGGCCATATAGTCATGGCAGAGGTAGGCAGTAGGGAGGAAAAGGAAAAGAGAAAGACGGGAAAGGGGAATGAAGATACGGAAAGGAATGGGTAAGACTCATCCTGAAAATATGAAGAGAATTATCATTGTAAAACACCAAAGCATATTATAACGTTACAGTGAGACTCTCATTGTACTTATTGTGGCATAAAAGAGAATATATTAGCACTCAGTGACCCAAGAGCATTTAAAGAGTCACCCATCTTCAAGTCGGCTCTCCTCGCTGAGTCTGCGACGTCTACGGTTCCTGCCTCTCCCATTCCTTCTCCTTCGGTTGTTCCAAGGCAAGCAAGACCTTGACTGGATCATTCCATCGAAAGAAGAGGACGGCCAGTCCGGAAATGAAAGGCCTGGATCCGGTATTTCCAGGGACTGGAGGAAACCACGTATCTCCGAAGGATGAGAGAGGGAAACTAGTTGGTTGTCACGGCGAACCTGTAGGCGGAATGGATAACCCCAGGAGTATAACAACTGGTTCCGACGCAGGAGATCCAGAAGAGGTCTCAATGCTCGTCTTTTCTGAAGTGTCCGTCTGGACAAATCGGCTAAAAGCTGCAGCTGGGATCCCAGAAAGGATACATCCTCACATTGTCTTGCTTTGATAAGGACCTCCTCCTTGACCTGGTATCTATGGAACCTGCATATAACGTCTCGTGGCAGCGCTCCTTCCGGAGGGAACGGGCCAAGGGTTCGGTGTGCTCTGTCAAATTCAATGACAGTGTCAGCTGGGGTGCTACGGATAGAATTAAATAAGTCTCTCAAGGTGGACCACAACTCAGATGGTGTCACCGACTCCGGGAGGCCCCGAATCTGAATGTTCTGCCTCCGCTCCCTATTTTCCAGATCCTCCATAGCATCCAGGAAGGCTTCCTGTTGGGACCTCTGAAGTGTCACCTCTTCCTCAAGTGCTTGGACTCGTTTCGCTAAGTCCTCAACAATGGTGTTAGTCTGGGATATCTTGTCAGAGATCACTTGGACCTCGCCTCGGAGTGAAGTTGTCGTAGACTTAAGGGAGAACTCCACTTTGGCGATGAAATCGGACAATTCTTCCCTCGTGGGAATATTCATGATTCGTGCCTTAAAGGATTCCCACATATCACCCTCTGAGGTCAGAGAATCTCCAACATCCTTCGTTGGGTCAGCATGGGGTACTGAGGCATCAGAAGGTGTACTGTCCCCTTTGGTCGCAGAGGGGGGTGATTGAGGGGATAGGAGATCAAGTCCTGCCTCTTGGGTCTTAGAGCTGGCATTAAAGAGAGGTATCTGACCCTGGTACAGCGCCCCCTCTTGTGGTGGTCGGACCTGGTAGTGCACTTCTCCATCTATGCCACCTGTAGCCCGGGTAGGGTCCAAGAAAGGGTCACAAGACACACAGGGGTTCTGCACCTTCATACGTTCCCATATACAGTTCCCTCCATACTTCTCCACAGCATCAGCCCCTAAGCCCCTGCAGCTTCCCTTATCTCCTCCAATTAGAGGAGCTCCAGCAGTACCAGCTTCATGTTTGTCTAGGGGGGAGCGCGCTGTTCCCGCTGTAATTATGTCTCCCTCCCGGATCTCGGGCTCTCCAGACTCACCGGGCTGAGTGTTGTGTATGTCCTCCTGTCCAGAAGTGCCGGGCAGCATGCTAGGAGCCGCGAGCGGCCGTGAAGAAAAGCTCAGGCGCATTCCTCCATCTTTAGTGTGTGCAGTGAGGGGCTGTGCTGCAGCAAGCGCCGCCATCTTGGGAGCCGCAGCAGGGACCGGGGGCCTGCCAGAACTCCGCAGGTACCGGGTAATGGAGCCTGTACTCTGGATGGGAGGGTCTGGGGTGGTAGCCGGGTGCCTGCTCCTCCGTTTCGCCGGCATGTGGTGCCGATATAGCCGGAAATTAGGACGCTACACGGTCTATAAAATGGCCGGGGAGACGGAGCTCAGATTTTAGTGTGCTGCTCCCTCCATGGCCAGGACACGCCCCCGTGAGACACCTTTTTGAACAATATCGTTCATATTTCTCCTATTTCTGCCACTTTGCAAAATCGTTCAAACAATCTTCTCCAAATAGCTGGCGCATTGCCAAATTTAAGATCCTTAACGATATTCTTGCGTATGACAACGCACTAACTATGTTGGAAGGATCGAGGTTACGTGACATAGCTAACGATATCGTTCACCTATATCCTAGCATGTGAAGCGGGATTTATGCTGATGGAGTGCAGCATAGAGAGTAGGAGATGGTGGTCAAAAGCTGCAGAGAGGTCAAGAAGAATAAGCAGAAAGTGTTCACCATTACATTTTGCAGTCAGGAGGTCATTGGTCACTTTGATAAGGGCAGCTTCTGTAGAGCGAAGAGGGCAGGAACCAGACTTGAATGGATCTAGAAGAGAGTGAGTGGAGAGGTAACGGGTGAGGCGGGTGTAGACCAGGCGCTCCAAGAGTTTAAAGATGAAGGGGAGATTGGAGACTGGTCTGCAGTTATTAGTGCAAGATGAGTCAAGAGAAGATTTCTTTAATAATGGAGTAATGATAGAGTGTTTGAAAGAGGAAGGAAAGATGCCAGAAGAGAGGGAGTGGTTGAAGTATTTGGCTAGGTGAGTGGTGACGACCAGAGAGAGGGACTGGAGTAGGTGTGAGGGAATGGGGTCAGTAATGCATGTAGTGGGATGGGAGGAAGAGGGGAGCCTGGTGACTTCTACTTCTGTGACTGGGTCAAATACAGAAAGTTAGCCGGAGATGTGAGGGAGAGTGGCAGTGGCAGCTGATTTTCTGGCGGATGTTGTCTATTTTCTCCATAAAGTAAATGGCTTGATCATCAGCACAGAGGTCAGTGATGGGGGACTGCGCTTTAGGACTGAGGAGAGAGTGAAAGGTGTCAGAGTTTTTTTTGATTGTTGGATGGTGAGGAGATCAGGGTGGTGAAGTATGTTTGTTTGGCAAGATGAAAGGCAGAGTTGTAGGTTTTTAGCATGAATTTGTAATGGATAAAGTCTTCTGGTGAGCGAGTTTTCCTCCATAGGCGTTCAGCACTCCTAGAGCATCGTTGTAGGAATAGTGTTTGTGATTTGAGCCAAGGTTGTTTTGTTCTAAGTTTGGAGGTTCTGAGGGCGAGGGGTGCTACTTAGTCCAGGGTGCTTCTGAGAGTGTCATTGTAGTGATTCAAGCAAAAAAGAGGAAGGAATGAGGGCACCACCTTCTGGGGGAACTCCAGTTAGGAGGTAATGGCAGATGCTACAGAGATTACTTTGGGGTGCTAGCATAGCACAATCACAGTCTTGATAAAAAATGAAGAAAAAGCTGCACTCACCGAAGTAGATGCAAGACGGTTCTTTATTGGAGTTGCCAAGACATGGAGCAGGGAGGGGGGGAGACCAAGGTGACCCGTTTTGAAGGGCGAGAGCCCTGAAACGGTGCCGTAGTCACCTTGGTCTCCCCCCCTCCCTGCTCCATGTCTTGGCAACTCCAATAAAGAACCGTCTTGCATCTACTTCGGTGAGTGCAGCTTTTTCTTCATTTTTTATTATTGTAGTGATTTACTGCCAGATCTGGACAGAAGAGTAAAGCGATTGGGGACAGTGATGAGATGAGAGAGTCTGTGAGGGTATGAGGGTTGATGGCTTGTAAGTTTCTGGATATGTGATAGGTAGGGGTGTGCTGTGGAGGGTGAGGGTGATTGAGTGTGAAGGAGAGGATGTTATGGTCAGAGAGGGGAAGAGGTGAGTTATCTAAGGAGGAGGTTGAGCAAAGCCGGATAAAGACCGGGTCAAGGGTGTTGCCATCTTTGTGTGTCTCCAAGGCTGAAAGCTGTGTGAGGCCAAGAGAGGTGGTTAGAGATATGAGCTGGGATGCAGATGGGGAGGTGGGGCTGTTTAGTGAGATTTTAAAGTCTCCCAGAATGAGGGTTGGTAATTCTGAGGACATGAAGTGTGTCAGCCACGCAGAGAAATTATCGAGGAAGTGGATGGGTGACCCTGGCGGGTGGTATACCACTGCTACTCTGAGGGGGAGGGGATGAAATAGCCTAATGGTGTGAACCTCAAAAGAGGGGAATGAGAGTGATGGGGCTGGAGGAATGACCTGGAAAGTACATTGTAGGGACAGGAGTAAGCCAACTCCACCACCATGTCTGTTCCCAGGTCTCGGGGAATGAGAGAAATGTAAACCGCCATGAAAAATAACAGCAGGAGAAGCAATGTTGTAATCCTGGATCCAGGTTTCTGTGAGAGCCAGGAGGTCAAGAGAGTTAGCGAGAAAGTAGTTATGAATGAAGGGAAGGTTTTTGCATACAAACCGTGGATTCCAGAGAGCACAATTAAAAGAGGGAGATGAAGGTGTATAAGGGTGCCTTCACATTAGCGTTCCCATCCGCAGCGTTCTGCGGAGGGGATCCGCAATGTGAACGCAGCACCGCAAGCCCCTATGTTTAGAATGGGAGCGCACGGTGCTGCGCTTGACTGCGCACGACGTGCGCACCCATTCACTGCCATATGTGATCTGTGCGCTCTCTGTGTGTGCGGTGCGGGCGAGAACGTGTGATTTGTGCGCAGGCGTCCGCCTGCGCACAGATCACATATGGCAGTGAATGGGTGCGCACGGTCATGCGCAGTCAAGCGCAGCACCGTGCGCTCCCATTCTAAACATAGGGGCTTGCGGTGCTGCGTTCACATTACGGATCCCCTCCGCAGAACGCTGCGGAGGGGAACGCTAATGTGAAGGCACCCTAAGTAATGGTAATAAGGTTAGTGGGATTTCTATGTGAGGTGGGGGAGGGGTTGAAGTTAGCAGAGGGGGGACCAGGATTTGGAGAGATATCACCTGACAGGAGCAGCAGTAAAAAGAGAAAGAGCAAGACGTTTTTGGATTTAGGACTTGGTTTATTATGAAAAACTTTGGAATATGATGGGTTGAGAATCTTTAGTAAACTGAAGATAACATGGGAGCTGTACACAGAGTGGGGGAGGAGAGAGGGGCTGATGTGAATGAGTGGTGATGGAGGGGGGTCGATAGGGTGGTAAAAGTGGGTGGTGAAGGCACATAAGAAAACAAGCAATTAAATAAAAGACATGGTAAACATTTGTAGTAAATAGAGTTATACACATTGTTTGAGTGGCCCTCTATGTAGTTACCTTCCAGTCTATCCCTTTCAATTCCTGTCGACATCAGGTCTATTTGACTGAATTCAATTGCAGATATTGTGCCATGAGAGGGATAGGAATAGGATGCGAGTTCATTAGAAAAATATCATAGCAAGCAGATATCCAGTACCTTCCACTTCCAGCAAATTCCAGTCAAATTCAGTCAAATTCATTTCTATGCACTTATGTGAGGCACTTGGGTGAGGGACATGGCAGACGTGAAAATAGCCCATTTATAATAATACAATTGGATTCAGCTGAGAGTGGAAAGGAGGGAGCTGGAGTTCAATAGGCTAATTTAAAGTCAGAAGTGAAAGCAAATGGTGGAGGACAGGCACATTTAAACAAAGGATAATAAACTGAGGTATGTAGCATAAGCAATGGGATGAGAAGTTACAAGCATAATCAGATGAAATGTTTCAGCGATAAAAAAAGTGCATACCGCACTATACATATAGAAATGTAACAGTAAACTTTTGAGCGCAACTGTATCTACTAAGGCTGGCTTCACACTACGTTTTTTACTATTCTGTTCGTTTTTGAAACACTTATCATGGGGGCCTATGGCACCGGATTCGGGAAACAACAGAATCGCTTCCCAGATCCGTGCCAGGGTACAGAGCATGCGCAGAACAGGAGCGCTGCTCTGTACCCATAGTAAATCTGTGTAATATCACTTTAGTAGTGTATCTATATACAGATTTGCTGATGCGGTCATGTGATCGGGTTGCCTCGGCCCTCCCGGTGAATCATGCAAGGTCCTTGAATGGCCGGGAGAGCTGTAGTCAGCGCGGGACAGTCGTGGTCGCCGAAGGTGAGGATTTGTGATTTTTTATTTTTAATAATCCCTTTATTTAATATCACTTTAGCAGTGTACATAGATACACTGCTATAGTGATATTACACAGCGCGGACACAGCGCTGACAGCGGGCTCGGCTCCCAGCTGCTCTTTCTGTGTCCAGTTACCGGACCGGAAACAGAAATGGCATCTGGAGGTGCCAGTCTGGTGCTGTCCGTTGGATCCTGCAAAAAACAGGATCCAATAAAAAGGCACCAAAACCATAGTGTGAAGCCAGCCTTATTCGTTTCTACATTTAATTCAGCTACACAAATAACAAGGTACTGTATGTACTAATTTGTGAAAAATTGCAATAGTTATATAGAGAAAAAGCCAAGTAGAAGAAATTCAAGTAATTTCTGTTTATTTATCAGTATCAAATTACACATTGTATTACAGAGATACAGAGACTGTGCTAACATCACATACTAATAAAAAAGGAAGGGGGAGGAAAGAGACAAAAGCTTTCATCAAAATTGTTAATAAACTGTGCGTTTTTATCCAAACACTGCAATGGAGAACAGCACACTGCTTCAAGCATCAGTGGCTGACATCCAATGATCATGTTGGGATTTAAAATACATTTTGGCATGCCATGTTTAAGAAATCAAGACAATCCTGCTTGAATAATTCTGTACCTGATTCTGACAGTATTTGCACCATCATTAAATAAAGAGAACATAGAAATCATCTATAGCTTACATTGAGGACACTGATGAAAAAGTAATCGGATTAGAAAAGTGGTCTAAGCTCTGCATCGTTCACCATGTCTTCACAATCAACACCAGACCATTGACTGCTAGGACATCCATGCACTAGGAACATGGTGGTTGAAGATGCCAACTCTGCACTGAATATATGATAATGGTCAATTATATTTGACCAGTGTGGCCGCTTAGTTCAATTTGTTCCCGATATCTGCCAACAGGGCCTAAGGAATTGGGTACATAGTACGTGATCTAACACCAATATGAAGGCCTCCCGTCAGGTGGGGGTCCCAGTGAAGGCACCTCCACTTAACTGACATTTATGGCATATTCATAGGATAAGCTAAACAGGTCTCTACTGATACATCCTTTGAAATATTTAGGTCAAATTAAGTCAGTCAATTTTTTTGAGTTTTCCCTCCCCAAATACTGGACAAGAGGCAATGGTGCAGAGGTAGAGCGGTATGGGGGGAAGGGTTCAAAGAACAATTTATTTGAGGTTACAAATAAGAAAAATACAAGTTTCCTTTATCCGTCTGTGAAAAGGAGATAGTGGAAGAAAGGACTTCAAGGTATGTGGCTCACAGATTTTCTCCCTTTACTTATTTGAAGTCTGGTTTTTCTGGGAAAGTACAACCAGCCCTTCTGATGACTACATTAGCAGAATAATGGCCAGCTCTAATACACTCCTCCAAGGGTTTGTCAGACACCAACTGGGAGAGGAAACCTGTAAAGAAAAAGATAGGTACAGAATAATCCCTTAGTATTGAAGGTCAAAGACTGCAATAGTTTAAGCTCACATCACAATTATGCTTCACCAGACAATTAATAAAAAAAAACAATGGAGGTAGGTTTGCTGTAGGATAATATTTATTAAAAATATTAATTAAAAAGGAACAGTGAAAGAAACAAATGCAACTAAAAAACTCAAAATTGCCTAACATCCATTTACATAATTATATCAATACAAATAATTTGATAAAACAATCATTATAAAATGCATTAGCAAAGGGTTTTTTCCCTCAGGTAGCCATTACCCTAAATGCTAATACAGCAAATCGATTTGTTACTTGCATTTATACATTTTAGTAATTGTTCATTCCCTTTATTAGCAGATGCATGCCTCTTTATGGGAGGTATTGTGGCGAGGAGAAACAAAGTTTTTTTTTTATGTCAGTCCCGTATAAGAAACAAACAGATCATTTTTACGCTTGCAATAGAGGTCATCCCATTTAAAAGGCTATTAAAGGGGTTGTCCAGTCTAAATCAACACTATGGTACTGCAGACTTGTGAATCCTCATATTACATGCACTGCATCAGAGTCGGGAAAGGCGGTCACATAGCTGTGAGCAAGTGATATAATCCTGGCCACATTCCTACTAAACGGGCACAGAGGCCACATCCATCTAGTATATATGTATATACAAATCGCATACACCCGGCCACGTGACCGCCATTCCAGGCTGACACTGGCAAATGGATTTAGACTGGACAGCTTCTTTAAAGTCCACAAATGTGTTGCTACAGACTGCTGCAGAATTTCCCCTGTGCATTAAAGTAAACCTGACATCTGAAACATGATGCCCAAATCACAGTCAGCATTTGTTAGGCACTGGCTGTACAATCTCAGCCAGGTATATTTTAAAGCACTGCAGGGTTTCAGAGAAAAACATACTTTTGATAGACTTTTCCCTGCCTGCTGCAGAGATTGACAGGTCTTTCCCTGTAAGCGCATTTATGGGGACGTCACACTAGTCAATATCGCGTGAAATATCGCTGCTGCACATGACGTTGCAGCGATATTGACATGTGTGATGGTTGATGGTCGCCAGGTTTTAAAACCTTCTCTAAAACCTGGCGATCGTTTCAGGTGGACACGCAGCACCGCTGATGTGACACCGGGAGACGAGCGAGAGGCCAGCTCCCAGCGCCTTTCAGCAAGCGCTGGGAGCTGGTATCCATGGTTAACAGCGGGTAACTAAGCACCGCATGGCGCTTAGTTATCCGCTTGTTTACATGGTTACCAGCGATCTCGCTAGTACTGATTGCTGGTGAATCTGCCTGTGTGACAGCTCACCAGCGATCAGCCTTCAATGTCGCCAGGGATGAGATCGCTGGCGACATTGATGTGTGTGACGGCCTCTTTAGAAAAGACATGTAAATCCAAGGGAGCAAGTCAGTGATTAGCCTCCAGAGATTTGCCTGTCTGACTAGTCCAATAGGGCAGTTTATTTTGCAGCAGCTATTAAAGTACATTTTTTCCTGAAATGTAGAAATATTTCAAACACGAGTCAAACATACCTGGCTGAGATCATACAGTCAGTGGCTGATACATGCTCTCCAATGATTGGGCTGCATGTATTAGCTGTCAGGCTTACTTCAAAATATTGGAATGCACAACTTTTCCACAACATAATAACCATACTGCAAGATTTCAAAATCCAAAACCAACCTATGTGTGAATGGGTTTTGTAACGCCTTCCACATACAATGTGCTGTAATTTGCCATGGATACACTACATCTGAACATGGTCATAGGCTTGCAAACCTCTGATTAGCTATGTTGAGTCATAAACGTCATCTTGGTTTTGCTTTAGCCCCTAAAGAGGTTCTCTGGTTTGATCTGGTTACACATATAAACATTTTCATATACACCATTTCTGTTTAGGATGAGTGGAGTGTGCTTTAAAATACTCAACCAATCTAGGGGTGCCCTTTTTATGTAATCCAGTAACAAAACTGCTCAGAATTAGCCTTAATGTCCCCTAAAAAGTTCCTGATTTTCTACCATAACAGGATTGAACTTCCAGATCCCATAACCCTCCGCAGCTGTTCCCGGAGACAGAGTGATACCTTACCTATCCACACTAGCCTAGCGCTGCTGAGCACCTTACAAGGCTGTAACTAACCTGTAAGATCATTAGAGCGGTTACCCTTAAGTGACATCTTATTAAATTATGTGGCACAGCTGGTTTCAAGAGATCTCACTATTTCACTCTGATGGAATCTCACAACCTAGACGTTTGGCCCAACTTTGCTAGAGAGAAGGGCCTATTTGGGACATGTTAGGACTACTTCTAAGCAGTTTTACTGCTTGATTATATTTAGACAAATCAACAATCTGGGAGTTCTCACTGTTTTACTAAATAAAAAAAGCGTTTTTTAGAAGTCGGAAATGTGCAAAAAAAAAAAATTACATTATTTAAAGCATTTGCTAATGTTAAACAACAATGCTTATAATTGGGATGACACTGGGTTTAAAAGTAATAATTTGCACAAATATCTAATTATTTTGTAGTACTTGTGAGGTTCATGAGCTGTGAAGACCCTCCAATAATAAAGTTTTCTGTGCTATTAAATTGGACTGGCCGCAGGTCTCCTGACCCAAACTCAACTGGCTCATAATAAGGCTGTCAAGTTCTGTTAGGAGATCCACAGCCAGTCCATACATCATGCTTCTTGCTCGGATCACTACACATAACTTTCTAAATTCAGTCTGAGAGCACATATTTTTATTTGAGGCCAATCGATTCTGCTCATACACACAAGCAGGGGGTCTGTACGACACCCTGGCATTTTCCTGTACAAAATCAGTGCACTGTCATGACACGCTTCGTACGAAAATCAGAACTCTACAATAGACGCAAAGCTTTAATATGAGCCTGACAGTTTTATTACAGATTTTTTAAGCACATACAGGAAATCGAATTAAAAAAATCTCTAATTAGAATAAAATTACAAAAGAAAAGTAACTTACCTCCAACAAAAGCATCCCCTGCTCCATTGGTATCCACAATTTTACTCTGGTCAATTTCTAACACAGGGAATGACACAACTTTGTCAGCTGGATAGAGAACAGATAAATAGTTTATTATGTCACATAGTGAATATGGATTATACCACTGTCTGTCATTGCTAGCAATTTACAAAGTAGAAACATTTGTCCAGGACTTTGCCATATGGGCATTGGAAAATCAGGATATATGGACACAATTTAAAGACCTATGAAAAACACTAAAGAAAATCCACATTTTTTAAGCCTGCATTCACACATCCATATGACACATCTCTAGTGCTGTCCATTATTTTCTCAGGCAACACAATGACTCTGAGGGTACAGTTACACATCACAATATCACGCAAAAGTCACGTGGTCTGGTCAGTTGCAGTTGATATCGTGAGTGCGTCGTATCGTGTTACAGGGCGATGCGACTGCAATAAATCGCTGGAGCAACATCGCCAGGTTTTTTTCTCCGCACTTAAACCGGGTGAGGTTGCATAAACGATGTTGCTGACAACATTGCAGTTGCGGCGTCACACAGGGCGATGCAGGCAGATTGCCTGAGCAATACCGCCAGGTTTCCCAACATGTTGGGAAACCTTGTGATGTCGCTTAGGCAACTTATCACCTTATTATCACCCTGTCACATGCGGAAACTCATGAGCGATGTTGCCGCACCTTAGGCACGCCCCTAAGTTCCCGGCAACATCGCAACATCCTAGATACAGAAAAACACAGTTCTCTTATTAGGAATATGGTTTGACCAACCTTGCGGTCCGGTACAGCGGACAGGGGCTGCTAATATGCATTAATTCTTTGCTTAACTTGGACTGTAGTGTACATTTACATACTTGGATGTGCCCACCTACTTTATTAGCCAGTTTTTTGTATTAGGCTGGGGCTATATGGCAACATGTACAACACTTGTGCAATTTGTATACGACTTGCAGGCACATGTCCATTTTAGAGCAGTTATTATGATGTGTAAAAAAAAAAAAAAAAAAAAAGTCATATGCAATACACTTGCCATAGATTTGACTGCAACTCCCATGTAACTTGCAAACAATGACAGAAAAAGCAACATATGTGGAAAAATGTGTGACTATGTTGTATAAGGTTGTACTGGGATATCATTGGAAATCATTTGATGTGATGTTATAATGAGACACTACAAGTTTAGTTTCATGCGACACATGTCCCTGTGTACGCTCTAGCCCAGGGGTCTCAAACACATGGGCCCCGGGCTGCATGCGGCCCCTCAAGCTGCTTTGTGCGCATCCGAGCACAGACGCAGCCAAACACAGGCACATGTGTTCCCATGTTAAACATAGGAACGCATGTGCGCAAGCGTTTGGGTGCGTTCAGTGCGCTGCGTTCCAAAGTGTGAACCCAGCCTTATTCTACTGTTTCCAGTATGCTATGTTTTCTAGCTACAGAAACATTTATCTTGTTAGATATATGCTGCACCTATTTTTTTTTCACTAGTTTGCCTTTCTGAAATTAACTTTGTTGCTGGATATAGTTTTTTTTTAGTCCACTCTACGAGAATTACTCATTCTATTGATACTTCTGTGTCTTACTTTTGTTATGTATTGCTTAGTTTAGTTTTTATCCTCTATAACAGCACTAATTAAAACCCCTAAGGAATCAGATTCATCAAAGTCAAGGAAACCAGGGAGCAAATTGGGGGAGAAAAAAAAGTAAACAATATAGGAACATTAGATAATTTCTGTGATGTTCCCTCTTACCTTACCAAAAAATCAGAATGGAAGAGGTCTCAAATTAGTGAATCCATTTTCATGACAACTGCTGAAGCCAATATCTCTGATAGTCAGGGACGTCGCTATGCATTAACAATCGGGGCTGCAGCCCCGATTCTTACGCATAGAGCCCTGAATCTCGCCGGCGGTCAGGGCCAGTGCCACACCATCCATGAGCCAACCTGCTAGCAAACATAGGGGCGGCATCCCGGGGGTGCCCGGTGGCAGCGCGGATTCCCGTGGATGCCGCTCCCGCTTCTGAAGTCCCGTCCGCCGCTTCCGGCCACTTTCTATTAAGTCCCGGCCGCTCTACAGCACAGCTTGGCGGGGGGCGGTAACAACATCACTGAGCTGTGCAAAGCGGCCGGCAGCCAGACACACGCTGAGGAGACTGGAGCAGCTCATTGAGGACTGAGGAGAGAGCGAGGTGAGTATTTATGTTGTTTTTTTTTTTCTACACTGATGGGAGACTATGGGGATGCAGTGCATGGGGAGATCATATGGCTGGTACAGTGCATCAGAGACCAGAGCAGCAAGGGGCCCCGGAGCTAGGGAAAGTGAATGCCGAGACAAAGTCAGTGCTGACAGGAGGAGGTGCAGGGACAATGTGCTGCAGGTATGCTGATAATGCTGCTGCTGCTGGTTGTCTGTATAGTCACTGAGAGGGGAGGGAGAGGCACTCAGTGTGGCCCCCTCTGCTCTTTGTGCTGCTGCTGATCCATGGAGAGAGGGGGAGCAGGACATTAACCCTATCATACCCTCCATAAGGGGGAGGGGGCTGTGCAGTGTGTCCCCTGCTCCAGCCATATCACATATCATATCATTTGTGCCTCATCTACTATCAGCCAATCACAGATTTCACATCTGTGATTGGCTGCCAGCAGATGATAGTGTCCCCTGTGCCCTGGAGCTGCAGATTGCAGGAGTTGCAGCAGGAGACATCTATGGCCCCTCTAAAACCATAGAAAGATTCACAGCCTCTGGGGAAAACTGTGCAAGAATATTTTTTTTTTTAATAATTTCTCTAAAACTTAATTTCTGTATGCGCATGTTGGCAGTAGTAGTTGACTTGCCCTGTGGGGGCTGTGGGGTACTCGAAGCCGGGCACCTCGATGTCTTCAAGTGTCTGGGGTGATGTCACAGTGGCGTGACCCGGTCTGTGGCCACCTGGATGGGCAGTCAATAAAAAGGGGGTTAAAGGATTAGGGAGTAGTTTGTCATGACACCACCCGCGGTATGCAGCTATAGTGGCCGCTGCTGCAGGCCGGGACCTCTGGGGATGATAGAATGGCAGCTGGTATGGTGTCGCTCCCCACGGGTGGAGCAGATGCCCAGGGCATCCAGAGTAATGGAGTGTTAGGGTGCTGGGGAGCCAGCGGGGCTGATCGGGCTGCAGGGAAGGATCGGGACCAGTGGCGTAGCGTGGGAGGGGGGTCTGCCCCAGGTGGCACGTGTGTGGGGGCGGCAGCAGGGCTGTATTTAAACGGCAGGGGAGCGCAAGCGTTTTTTTTTTTTTTTTTTTTCTTTACCTCCCTCCCCCAGACTCCATATGAAAACTGGAGTCTTTGTGGGGGACGGAGGGTGTTGCCGCTGGTAGTGCATTGCCGCCCGGCCGCGGCGCCCGCATGTGCTGTGCCCCCTCCTGGCCCCCCAGCGCTGAGAGCGATCGCGCTGACAGGAAGCCGCTGGGAGCTCTGCTGCTTCCTGTCCTGTGATGGCTCCAAGTGCTGGTGCGGTGGAGGCGGCTGCGGTGCTGGCGGCTCCTCCATCCAGCTGGCCCCCCATGGACCCGGAGAGGTGAGGGAAACTGTGCAGGGGATAGGGGACAGGGGAGTAGAGGAGAAGAGGACAGGGGGGCAGAAGGACAGGAACAGGGGGACAGAGGAGAAGAGGACAGGGGGGCAGAAGGACAGGAACAGGGGGACAGAAAAGAGGACAGGGGGGCAGAAGGACAGGAACAGGGAGACAGAGGAGAAGACGAGCAGCTGGAGGGACAGAGGAGAGGAGGACGGGTGTGCAGCAGGACAGTGGAGAGGAGGAAAGTGGTGCAGGAGGACAGAGGAGCAGCAGGAGGGACACAGGAGAGGAGGACGGGGGTGCAGGAAGGCAGAGGAGAGGAGGACGGGGTGCAGGGGGACAGAGGAGAGAGGAGGACAGGGTGCTGGGGGACAGAGGAGAGAGGAGGACAGGGTGCAGGGGGACAGAGGAGAGGAGGACGGGGTGCAGGAGGGACAGAGGAGAGGAGGACGGGTGCGCAGGAGGAGTGGGGCTGTGTGTGGTGATAATGGCAGCTGTACCAGGTGTCTCTGCCTCCATGCGGCAGCCTCCCCCTTCCTGTGTTGGCAGGGTGTGACATGCTGGGAATTGTAGTTTTCCTACCTATTCTGGCATTACTGTATGGTTTCTGGGTAGTGTGTTGGGTGCTGGGAGTTGTAGTTCTTCTGGGCGGGCTCAATGTTCTCCCGCCTCCTGTCTGTGGTTATTGGGTCTCTTCTGGGATGTCCTCGCTCCGTGCTGTGCACAGACAGTGTACCACCATGTCCTCAGCTCCGTGCTGTGCACAGACAGTGTACCGTATATTGTCTGTGCATAGCACGGAGCTGAGGACATAGGTGGTACACTGTCTCCCGCCGCCATAAAATCGGTCTGTTTCTCATACAGGAGAGTCGGATGAGTGACATCTGTTTTTTGGTCTGTTTGGCAACTGCTGTGCGAGTGTCCGACATTTTTCTCAGATCACATCCGTGTGCATTCTATTCTTTTCTCAGCAGTTATTACAGTATAATCATTTACAGGAACATTTTACAGTGTTCTCAGAATGAGAATGTATCAGTGAAAAAAAACGGATGCCTCTCTGATGATCCGTGTGCGGTCCGTGATTTTGTCGAACCCATAGACTTGCATTGGCGAGTCTCGGTGTGAATCACATACTGTCACAGCATGTTGCAACTTTTTTCTCATCCTGAATCTGGATGAGAAAAAAGTGTCCGACACTCGTCATTGTGCTCTCAGAGATTGATTGCAATGTGAGAAAATCACACATTGCACTCATCAGAATTTCACGCCAGTGTGTCCGTACCCCAATACTAAAATCCATATAGTAATCCTACTGGTATGGGGAGGATTTATGGCTCAGTTAGTATACACTCCATACTTCTCGTTATTAACCAGTTAATGCTCTTTTGTCCACCGCACTGCAGTGTCAAAAGAGGACGACAGCGACACAGGCAGCAACATGGCATCAGAGAGCCCCTGACCTCGAAATAGAAGATCCTCAGATCCCGGTATTGTGACATAATATTAAGAATAAAGTTTTTTTGCACTTATATTACACTATGAACTCCACAGTACAGCGGTGAAAATTGCTCCGGCCCCGGGCACTCCTTGAGTCCTGCTTGTTGCCATACACTGGGGTTGTTCAGAGGTGGCGGTGCACAGTGACAACCCCAATAGGTGAGTGGCTATTTGGCCCAATACTTACCCCCCAATTGCACCCCTTCTCTTTGTGTTTTAGTATAGTAGTTATATTCTTGTATAAAGGGGCAGACTGTGTATACTATGTATACTTCCGGATTATCAACAACCAAAGGGGCGGCAAATTTCTCGGCCCGGGCACCACAAACAGTTGCTACGCCACTGATCGGGACATCTCCCAGGCAGGCTCCTGCTGCCTGCACGGTGTTTCAGCCTACCGCCCCTCAAGTAGGAAAGGAACAGTCTCACACAATTCTGAGTTCCCAACCCGGTTTACTTTAGTTTTCTCTGCACATACTACAGGTCACAGTTCAAGTACATTGGCGGTGCGGGTAGCCTGCTCTCCTCCTTCCTGCACACGCCTCCGCGCACAGAGCCCCAATCCAGCAGTCACAGGCCTTGTCGGGCTACCGGCTGTTTCCCCTGACCCTAATACAGCTGCCTACTCGGCGGATGTGCTGGGAGTTGGCCACAGCTCCTCTGGACCTCGTGGCCACCGGTTCTGTGGTTGGAGCTTGGAGTCTACTTCCTACCTTTCAGGGTCTGGTCGCTGGTGCTCGCCCTGACCCTCCACTTCACTGCAGACTCGGGCGCACAGGCTCCTTCAGTCTCTCCACAGTCTTGTCCTGGGACAAGCCTCATCTTTGCTCAAGTCCTCCGGGTCCTTTCTCTCTGTCCTTCATTATAGAACATGTTCTTTAATGGCGTTTTTTGACAGCGAAATTCATGCACTTTAAAATCACGGTATTAACGCCAGAAAAGCGCTCATGTGAAAGAAGCCTTAGGATTACTTGGATGTTGGCCTAATATGGTTATATTTTGTGTATTTATTGAGTGCATGTTGGCAATCTCTATAATGTTTTAAAGCATTAAAACTGTTAATATTATATATGTAGAGTGTCACTGGTTATTAAAGTACATCTTTACTTGGGTTTTATTTAAATTTATTCCAAAAAATGCAGCTCAGTGGGCCCGAACCCCGGATGTTTTTTGACCCTAGCAACGCCCCTGCTGATAGTAATAGTATAGTAGACAGCCCTGCATTCTAGGCAGAGATATTAAACACAGTATGTCGGGCTTGACTATTTTTCTATCACTCTTTCCCAAATTGAGGAGAACAAGGACATTATATGAGGTAGATTGCAGAATCTCTGATTTGGAGGACAAAATGGTTTAACTTAAAGAGAACCTTTCAGATCCACCATGCCCCCAGAAGCACCATTTTTGGGCACATAGCAAGATGATTTGTTTTACATTCCCTTCATATATTTGCAAACATTATAAACAGATCTTTTAAACAAAAGTATTTCTATAGTCAATTTATGATATGCAAAATCGGGCTTTGACTAGTCGAGGGGCATTTGTTCCCCGACTAGTCTGCCCTCTTAGCATATTTTCACACCCCTGTGGGTGTCATGACATGCTTTAGAAAAGCTGGCGTCTTTGCTAGTGATATTTAAAGCTAAGCACCACACAGCTTTCGTCCCCTAAGGTTACCGTTACACGTCGCAACATTGCATGCAATTTCACTTGCAATTTACTGGTTGCAGTGAAATCATGGACACATTGTTCCATTTGTACACAGCCACAAATTAGAACAATGTGTCCATGATTTCACTGCAACCAGCAAACTACCAGTGAAATTGTATGCAATATTGCCACGTGTAACGGTACCCTAAGTATTAAGCTTCTCTGAAGCTGGGTGTATGCGCCCCAGATTTAAAGGATCACTGCGCATGATTAGAAGTCGTTTACACTTCCAATCATGCACACTATGCCTCTCTTAAGCTGGGACACATACACCCAGCTTCAGAATACTGCGCATGATCAGAAGTGTGGACAACTGCCGATCATGCACAGAGCCTCTCTGAAGCCAGGACGCATAAACCTGGCATCAGAGACGCTCAATGATGTGAGGGGAAGGAAGCTGCGCAAGGCAAGGACTGTTAAGGACCCTGGCTTTTGTAAACCATGTTATGCCACAGGGGTGTGATAACATGCTAAGTGAGCCGACTAGTTTGGGAACTAATGCCTCATAGACTAGTCAAAGGCCCAATTTGCATATTATAAATGGAGTTTGGAAATACATTAACAGATCTTTAGAAAAAGTATGTAATTACATGAAGTGACTATTAAGCAGGCAATTTTGAGATGTGCCCACAACATTTTGGTCGTTGTGGGGGGCATGGAGGACCTGAAAGGTTCCCTTTAAACTGATGTGCACCATGATCATCTGTTCTTATACTAGAAATACCAGAAGTGCTGAAGTACAAATAGATTGGTTACACTACTGTGCATGATGTCGTCTGTTCTAAAACTGCAAATACCAGAAGTGCTGAGGTAAGAAGATTATGCTGTAACTGCTGTCCAACCTGTCTACCTGATGTAATATTTGAGATATCAAGTGTGCCGAGGTAAGGAGGCATTTTATAGTACCAAATGTACAGTTAGGGATACCACCAAGTACACTTCAGCTGCTGCAAAACCTCTGTGGAGTAATAATGTAATAAAAAAGTGATAATGTACTACTTTTCACTACTGAAAACTCTGTTCTATCACCTCTATAAATGTACTTAGTATATGACTTCTAATATAATTACAAACAAAAGCAAAACACCCTTTACTCTATTCGATTTTGTAATTGTTTCATTATGGATGGATTGCAAAGCTAAGTGATACAGAATAGATGCGTCAAAAACTTATCCACACAGTCATAAAGGTGAAAACTTGTTCTCGATCTTATTCTCCATAGCAACTAACCAGGAATTTCTGGAGGCAGCTGGCCTGTCCGTTAAAGCTGAATTTCAGGGCAATACAAGATGGGGAATAAAGAGGTGCCAGGACAACCCTACTCATTATGGGCACTGCTCTATTCATTATCATGTCAAAGGGGTCTGCAGAGCACACACAAAGCAGGGTTATGAGAACCTCAAAGAGCATCCTGACTCAATCAAGCCACAATACTTCTTACATAAGCATCTGTAACACAGACGAGATTATGTGGGGCCAGCCTAGGAAAGCGAATATCTCAGCAGCTTTATAATAAACACACTGAGCGGTGCATTCATATACACATTTTAGTTCCATAAACTTATTAATCAGCTTTCAGAATATGGTGGTAAAGACATCCAATTACTGCTCACCAAACCTACACAGTGTGTGGCCCCTAAAAACAGGCAGCTCAAAATAGGGTAAATAAGTGGATATGAGATCCCGCTAATCTTATTTTCAGATTCTGTCTCTTACAGTTGAAGTGTACCTACAATGAAAATTAGATATCAACATACAAAACGACCATACGTCTTATGCAAAACAGAAGTGGCATTTATTATTAAAACCAGGTGATATAAAGGGACAATACACAACAAGAAAAAGCACCAAAATAGGTGTTGTTTCTTGTTGTGTATTGTCCCTTTATATCATCTGGTTTTAATAATAAAGGTCACTTCTGTTTTTAGCATAAGACATATGGTCGTTTTGTATGTTGATATCTGTATGTGCCTGAGGCGCGACTGAAGCTACTGTCACACGCTGCAATCTCGCCTGGAAATCATAAAGGCGATATGCCTCACGTGTGATTTGGGAATTTCACGGCGATAAATAGCCCCTCGGCCGACGCCTGATTCCTGAACAGTGCTCAGTAATCAGTCGCAATCATTAAGGCAATATTTCCCTGTTGTGGCGTGTGACAGGGCGATAATGATGGAAAGAGCGTTGTCTATGATTTCCCGTAGGCGTGCCTCAGCATGCTGAAGTCTGCGCCCCGTCTGAGATGATTGGTGTGGGCTACTGTGTTGCCATTGGCTGTCAGTTGACAGGGCGCCATATTTGAAGAGCTGTCCATTCAGCACCACAGACATGTTCAACTACACAACCGTCCGCAAATTCAGTGCAAACTCCGATAGACAATGGCGTCATGTATTAGCCAGCCTCCCAGAGCAGGCTGACCAATCGTAACGCTGTTGCGTTGTCCAATGAGCATGTATGAGGCGCGGTATACACCACTGTGACACGCCTATCTCCTCGCCACGCTGAACATGTAAACCCACATTGCCTTGAGATTGCGGCGTGTGAAGCGGCGATGGAATTAGGCAAGATTGTTTCCGCTATAGGGGAGGCGATTTTCGGAGTGAAACATCGCCTTAGCTAAAGGGTGAAATTGCGGCGAAAAACGTGGGCGCGCACGTTATATCGCCAGCCGAGATTGTGGCGTGTGACGGTACCTTAAGTTTAATCCATAGGTAGATGCTTCTCTGGAATTGTATGGAGTACAAATATGCATCCTCAATGAGGGTTATTAACTACAATAAACATTATAGCTCTCTCTATCCTTTCTATTACAAATTTACAAATTTGGCAGTGTATCAAATACTTCATTTCCAGAGTGCTCATGACAAGAATATAGTTTTGCCTTAAGTTACTAGTATGACCACACTTAGAATCTTAAGTACAATGTTGGTGTATAATGACAAAACTGGACTACAGCTGCTGCAGAAAAGAGCAACCAAGGTTATTAAGGGAACAGATGAACTGCAATACCGAGACAGCTAACTAAACTTGGGGTTATTCAGTTAGGAAATATGAAGGCTTAGGGTGATCCTATTACAATGTACAAATATATAAGGGGTCAGTATCTTGTGCAGTGTGGAAAACTGCAGTTAGGATACTGGTCTCTGTCTGACAGGATGGACAAGTAGTTGTGTTAGGGATAGACAGAATATACTGGTGGGTAACACAGCCCTAGGACCAAAGGGCTGAAGGATCTGGCTACTGTAGTGTTCAGTGAGAGCAGAAGTCGAGGAGGAAGTGAGGGCTGTAATACAGCATGTAAACACCTGTTATGAGTTGATACTGAGTAAAGAAGCATTGTTATTTACTACAATGGAGTGCCGTCTGCTTAATATGCAACAGACTCACATCCCAAAATCATGTAGATGTGCCAGAGCACTTTACTGAGGACTATATCCAACAACGACTACCGGTACCCACTTACAGGCTTCAACAGGGCACCCAATTATTGCAAGTCTTTTATAGTATTGATCTTTTCATAAAAAACAAAGGTACTTTTTTTCCCCCCCCTAGACTTCAGGGCCCGAGTGCGATCGCAACCGCTGCACCTATTGTAGTCACGCCACTGGGCGGATCCACTTTTATCCAAGTGGATAAAATAACTCCTTGAATTGGATTATAGAAAAATTACATACACTGAAAACAGATATAATTATAGGCGGAGGGAATCCCAAGCAGACATTTACTGAAGAAATTAAAGTCCTAATTATATCATCCTATAAAACAGGGGTCTCAAACTCACGGCCCGAGGGCCGCATGCGGCCCCTGGGGCTTCACTATGCGGCCCGCGGCACCTTGGACAACTTAATGATGCATCACCGCAGTGCAGGACTAACCAGCTCTGCCACTCGGCAAGATCAATGCAAGCTGCCAGCCAATGAGAGGCCCGCAGCTGACGGCAGGATATGACGTCATATGCGGGCCTCTGGCTGGCAGACTGCATTGATCTTGACGAGCAACAGAGCTTATCTGAGCAGCGGCTGGAGGAAGTCATAGCACAGCGGAGGCCGGAAGTCAGTACAGTGGGGACCGCGGCGGCCCCCTGCACTGGAGCGATGCATCATTAAAGTGAGAAAAGTGTGAGTGTGAGGGTGAGTGTGTGAGTGAGGTTGTGTGTATAAGAAAGTGTGTGCGAGTTTCAGTGTGTGTATGAGTGTGAGTGTAAGAGTGTGTATGAGGGTGTGTGAGAGTGTGTGTGTGTGTGTGGGGGTCTGTGTGTGGGTTTGTGTGTGGGTTTATGTGTGAGTGTGATAGTGTGTATTTGGGTGTGTAAAAAGAAGGTAAAACAGGATGGGGGTCATCACTATAAAAGTAGATCAGGATGGGGGACATCACTATAAAAGGGAATCGGGATGGGGACATCATCACTAAAGGGGATCAAAATGGGGACATCACTACTAAAGGGGAATGGGATGGGGGACATCACTAGAAAAGGGGATCATGATGGGGGACATCACTACAAAAGGAGATCAGTATGGGGGACATCACTACAAAAGGGGACCATGATCGATGGGGGACTTCACTAGAAAAAGGGATCAGGATGGTGGACATCACTAGAAAAAGGGATCAGGATAGGGATCATCACTAGAAAAAGGGATCAGGATCGAGGACATCAGTAGAAAAGGACATTACTACAGGATGGAGACATTACTACAAGAAAGGGATCAGGATTTGTACTTTACTACATTGAGCAAAAAATTCTGGTATTTCTAAAAATATCACTTAGTCCTACAAGGGATACGGCCCCCCGCTATAAATGTTTTTCTATGTGCGGCCCACCAACCCAGCCGAGTTTGAGACCCCTGCTATAAAAGATGCCAGTTTCTTGTAATTAATTATCAAAGAGCAGGCAAGTAATGTCAAATTAGTCAGAGTAACCTGTCCTCCCCGAGGAAATCACCGAGGAAATATGGTTTTACTTCTAATGTTCATGGCACAGATAGAAAACTTGTAATTTTTCCTGCCAAAATAATTCAGCCATTTTCTCATATTAAGAGAGCCACAAAGAACAGCCACATCTTGTAAATATGAGTTAGACAGCAAAACTCAATACACTGATCAACACAAGCTAATTTGTCAAGATTTAGGAGGGTTAGATTACATGTAATGATTTTTTTCCCAATAAACCATAGTAACCTTAATTCCATCATTCTTTCTATGAGGTGGGGGAAATATCTGATGCCGTCTTAATGATAATTAGTAGAGTTTTCAAGACATGAGACTGGACCTAGAGGACCCTTTTAACCCCCTTTTCTGATTATGTCGTGCTGAGCTTTGCCTAGGGAAAGAAAATGCTGCCCGACAAATCAAATTGGCTAACCCCTACATCTTTCCCCAAGTTTCTTTTAACATCTTATAAGCTTTTGGGAAAAGTTGGGCTTCATTCAGATATCCATTTTTTCACATACAAGAAAACTGTAACCAGTTTCTTCAATGTCAGAGTTCAGAGATCAGAGTTTCAGCAGTGTCATCAGAGCTTAGTACTACAGACAAATATAAAACAAATAAATACACTGAATATAAAAATGACATTTTACCAAAAACATTTTCTATTTTTTTCTTCTAATAGTTTGACCTTCTGTAGCCCATATATCAACCAGACAGATTGTAGATCACCCACACACATATTGCAGCATGTGCCATCAGAGTTAAATGTGGGAGGAAATCCATTAATATAAAAAAAGTGTTAAAATGATATCAGTGATAAGCTCTGGTAAATTTAAAAGTTTCAATTTTTCCCAAATTCATGTATAAATGGTAAGAAACACACCTGTTGCCATGATGGTGTCCTCATGTCCCTGTGTAAACACAACAATCCGTGGCCTTTTCATGTTAATCTTTGGTAATAGCTGCGTTTTTTTGGCAATCTCCTTGATGTCGTCAGTCTGGAACATTTAAAACATAAGAAAATTTATACAATATAATTTAAGGACTTTTCCTTTCTCAGCATAATTTAACTCAAAAGATTCCAAATACATAAGGCTGGTTTCACATTTCACATGGTTTAAAAAAATGACAACATAATTTAGAACTATGATGCCAGAAAGCAAATCGGAAAGTCCCACCGGAGACAAAGGCTCACTGAGGAGATGGGCAGCGAAAAGACATTTTCAGGTGTGGTGCCTGTTACACAATTACATGTAGTAGATTGGAACCTTGGTTTTGAACCATATTTGAATCTTGGGTGCAATTTAAATCAAAACATTCCATATCTCATCATACTCAACCAAGATGATAATAATGCCGGATTATGGTCTGTAAAACAAAATGGTCCCAATAGCATGTGGCACAATAAACAATCAGAATTCCCAAAATTGGGTGTAGTTGCCCCACGGGTTAGCTCCCACCTTTAATGCCCACTGACCAATAGGTGCTAATACAGCCTAGTCAGTCTGACTTATCACATATACATATATACTACTGCCAATTTTGGGAACCACCAATACATTGGTATCACTGTTTAGGTGCAACAACTAGAGTTGTGAATCACAACTATTAGCAGAGTTGGGGAGTGATAGAAATGTAATGTCGCATTATCTGTCCCTCTTTTGTAGTATATTGCTTACCATGTGTTGGAGCATTCGAATATAGTCTGATTGTTTATTGTACCACATTCTATTGAGACCATTTTGTTTTACAGACCATAATCCTGCATAATTATCAACTTAGTTGAGTAAGATGAGATATGGAATGTTTTAATTTAAATTGCAACCAAAATTGAAATATGGTTCAAAACCAAGGTTCCAATCTACTATATGTAATTGTGTAACAGGTACCACACTTGAAAATTTCCATCTCCTCAGTGAGACATGAGGCATTAAGCTACTATTTAATCCTTGCAGATTTGGCTGAAGTATTCTTTTTCTAACGTATTTCCTTTGCTATTTTGCATATAATTGTGATGTTGTGATGCTTTTAATAAAGATTGTACATTTTTTACACATCCCTTTGTCTCAGGCGGGACTTTTTGATTTGCATTGAATGAGGAATAGTTATATTCTATGGGAGTTATGATTAACCTATGATGCCAGAAAACTGGAAAAAACAGCATTGATGACTTCCCCTTGTATGTTTCTTAACCAGTGTGGGCGGCAATTGGTCAGACACCATTGTACAGCTGATTAATAATAAAGGTCAGAGGATTATTTTGGGAAAAATTCTTAACTGTTATTGGATTGTGATGTTAACAGAGTCTTAGGGTGCATTTTCAGAGTCCAATTATTGCAAAAGAGTGTTTCTAGGAATGCGTATCCAATAATCGACCAGTATAAACAGGATGCCAATCAGGCTGACAAAAAAGTATAATGCTCATTTTTCAAATTAAATGATTTTTAAGTTTGCTTAACCCCTTCATGACCAAGGGTGTAATTGTAAGCCCTTGGTCGTGTCCCTCTCTTTGATGTGAGCTCATGAGCTGGGCTTGCATCATTCCCCCACCCCCACACGTCAGCTGATCTAATCATCTAACGTGTAGCCAACGGCACAATCGCATCAGCAATCCAATCGGTACTCTTAACCCTTTGGATTGTGTTGTCAATAGCTGACAGTTCGATCCAGAGCACCTTGACGGGGTTTCACGCCGTCATCAGCGGACCAATTATGCGATCAGGGAACCTCAATGGGTTGCTATGACAGACCAGGATAAGAAAATGACCCCAGATGCTATCATGAATCACTTCCTGCCGGCAATGTCTGAGTGTCGTCGCCAGGAGAAAATGATAATTTGTGCTGTACAGAGAGATGTTGAAGCACAACACAAGCAATCGGAATGTGCAGTGCTGAGGCGCCTTATGGGGCCATGTAATATAAAGAAAAAAGTTTTACATTTCTTTTTTAAATATTTAAAATAAAAAAAAAGCATAAAAGTTCAAATCATCCCCCTTTTGCACCATTGAAAATAAAACTACTAAAAACAAAACACATATTTGGTATTGCAGCATTCAGAAAGCCTGATCTATCCAAATATAAAATCAATTAATCAGATAGATCTGTAAACTGTGTAACTCAAAAAAAAAAAAAAAAAAAAACGACAAACTTATGTTTGCTTGCTGCAACATTGCAATAAAATGCAATAACCAGCGATCGAAACATCACATCTACTCAAAAATTGGATAATTAGAAACATCAGCTCAAGCCACAAAAAATAAGCCGTCACACAACACCCGGATCCTGAAAAAGAAGAATGTTATGGGATGTGGAAAATGGCGACAAAAGTGCAATTTTTTTTCTTCTGAAGACTTCTGAATTTATTTTTTCACCACTAAGGCCGGCTTCACACTGCGGCGTGATCCGGTCCGATGCTGTCCGGGATGACCCAGACAGCCGTGGACCGGATCAGCACACAGGACTGGGGGGCTAATATGCCCTCTGGTCCGGTGTGCAGCGCACGTAGCTGCAGCCGCTGACAGGTCAGGACCGCAGCGCCCGCGGTCCTGACTTATCAGCCGCGGGACCTGCGTGCGCTGCACACCGGAATTGTGTTTTATTCCTGATATGTAGGTACTTGCCTAAATGGCAGTTCGTGGGCAATCTGCCCTTTGCTGCATTGCAGCTCCGCACTGTTTCTGCACACTATCCTGTGGCAGATAACAGACAGCTCTGCTCCTCCCTACATGGGGCTCCACCTAATCTTGGAGGTGACGCTTTGATGGGGGCGAGCTCCAATATTAAGCCTACGTAACTGCAATCCTATTGATCCTTAGCCTCACTTTGCCTCTTCTTGCGTCCCTTCTCCATTCTTTTTTCCTCCTTTCCACGCATGCCACATAGTGCACATAGCACTAAAAACACTGGGGAGGTTTACTGGCAACCTGCCCTTATCCAATATGGCGGCCAATGCTTCCCTCCATACAACAACAGGGCAGGTGATGGACAGATCCACACCACCTATCCAGCGTCACCTGAAACCGGAAGTGACGTTCCGGAAGTGGCAGAGCGGACTCATGTAGTGATATGGCGCGGAATAAGGAGGAAAGGGAGAACATGAGGATCATATTTAAGACAGGTATTTCTAGTGTGGCCTTAGAACCTGACGAAGCCTGGTTGGCGACATGCGTTGGGCCTGCTCACCCCACCCCATATTCCCTAGGATGATGTTACATCCTGGCAGGGATCAGCAGTAGCCACTGTTGGGTAATTGGCTATGCAAACTGGTTGTGATATGAGTGTTCATATACTTGTGTATTGAGCTAGGTGCTATTGCTCTATACGCTCTTGTATTCCACATATTAGGTTGGTTGCTGTGGTGTAATACTATATATATATAATTATGTATGTTTAGTGAATTAACTCCATGTATATGATTCAATCAATACTCTAACACTGCCTGTATATATACCTAAATATTTTTGCTAACCTTGCCTGCTGTCTGCAATCGATCTTCCCCCTCCCACCAATCATTGTGGTGGGGGTATTGTGTGGTTGGGGGATAAGTTACCCTGTAACTGTTTTAAATGTTTTTATTGTCACTGGTATACACTGTCACTTGTTATCACTTTAAAAAAGGAATACAAAAATAAATCATCTAAGAGTGCACCCGTATTACAGTGGCTCTTTTTCTCCCTTAAATATTCCATTTTACCATTGAGTGGGGTGGCACCTTGTCATCAAGAGAAGCCGGTGCACCCCTGTCAGCAATAATTGCACACCGGACCGGAGGGCATATTAGCCCCCCAGTCCTGTGTGCTGATCCGGTCCGTGGCTGTAAGGGGCATCCCGGACAGCCCCGGACCAGATCACGCCGCAGTGTGAAGCCGGCCTAAGGCTGGTTTCACACTGCAGTTTTTTCCCCAATCAGGTTCGATCAGGTTTGTGTGTCAAAACCAGGAGTGTCACCAAAACTCAGAACAGGTGTCAATCTTTCAATTATACTTATTCTCTGCAAGTTCCTCTCCTGGTTCCTCTCCTGCTTTTGGCACAGAAACCTGATTGAACCCGATCAGGGAAAAAACTGCAGTGTGAAGCCAGCCTTAGATAAAAGTAATAAAACTATACATGTTTGGGATTTATGAACTCATACCTATCCAAGGCATCATACAGACATGTCGGTTTTACCATATAGTGAACACAGTGAATAAAAAAGAAAAAAACTAATTTGTAATTGTATTTTTTTTTTTTGCAATTCTCACCGCACTTCGAATTATTTCTCATTTTCCACTATATAGAAAAACGAAAAGCGGAAAATCATCTGGGAGTGAAGGGGTTAAATATAATTGATCTTGGCAGCACAACAGCCTGTGTAAGTACCTTCTTTTTTTCATTAGAAGAAGTCTATACAGTTAGGCTGCGTTCACACTATGCAGTTTTTTTTTTTTTTGCATCTTTTTACGTGCACTTTTTTCCTTAAAAGCGTATCTGTGTCTGTATTTCCCGGCAAAGTGAATGGAAATTCACTTTTGCCGTTCAGACGCTGCGCTATTTTCGGCCGTGCTTTAAGTCCAAAAATGTGTGCGTAAAAAGAATCAACTTGTCAATTCTTTTGCGCACGTTTTCCTCCATTGGCCCCATTATAAGCGCTGGAATTACACATTGCCGTTCAGACAATGCGCAATTCCAGCGCCTATAACGCGGACATATGAGGAAAAGCAGGATGTGATGTCACACAGGGGAGGAAGAATCCTGTGTTCCTCCCCCGCTGTGACATGTTGAGCAGGGAGTTTTGCTTTCCCAGTGTATCTACATACACTGGGAGAGCAAAATAAATGTGAAAACATGTATGAAAAAAATATAAATACTTACCTGTCTGCCGCTTGTCCGTGACCCGAGAAGACATCCGACCACCACTGCCAGGACCTTAAAATTTAAATGGTGATTGGCCAGTAGCGATCATGTGATATGTAACGTGCATATCACATGATCGCTTCCTGCCAATCACCATTTAAGGTCCTGGTATGCAGCAATCGATGTCTTCTCTTCGGGTCCCGGACAGGCGGCGGAGAGGTAAGTATTTTTTTTGTTTTTTTTTAAATTTTTCATACATGTTTTTACATTTATTTTGCTTTCACAGTTTATATAAATACACGGGGAAAACAAAACTCCCGACCTGACATGTCACACCGGGGGAGGAACACAGGATTCTTCCTCGCCCGTGTGACATCACTTCCTCCTGCGCTTTAGGGGGAGAAATGCGGCCATAAAAAAAATGTGGTGTGTGAATGCACTGCGCTTTTTTTTTAACCTGCTCTAAATAGCGAACCTGCAAAACACGGCAAAAAATGCGCGCTCCCAAAAGCGCAGGAGATACGCTGTGTGTGAACGCAGCTATCTGTAAAAAAGTTAATTCATGGAAAGCCCCTTGAATAGATAGGCTGATTGTGGAATCACTAACAGATAAATTTAACAATTGCTGATATTCTAGTGACTAGAATATCAGTAATTGCTCAATTTATCTGCTAGTGATTCCACAATTGGCCTATCTATTCAAGGGGCTTTCCATGAATTAACTTTTTTACAGATAGCTGTAGCTTTTACAGCTAGATTGACTAGAATCTAGTCAATTCTAAGGCAATATGATAGAAACATCACATAAAACAATTTTTTACCTTTGTGATCACTACAGATCCTAAAGGTCTACATAAAATACGATATTAGACCGATGTCGGTTGAACCCACCGATACTGGATGGCTTGGCCAACAACCTATGTACAGTATATGGAGGCCTTCAGAAGGGCAGCAGATCTCATGTGAAGAACACAGAAGTGCTCATCCGGTCAGTCAGGACAGATACCTGCTAGCTGATCCATCAGCTGAACCAGCTGACAAATACTGATTGAGTATGGGGCCCCCTTAGCATTGTTTTGATAGCTAAGCATAAAATAATAACGTTAGGCTGATGAAGCAAAAGGATTTCCTAGACTCCTTTGGAAAACAACTACTACATGACTAAAAATTCTTACTGGAAATATAGTACGCTACAGAGGGAACTATTTCCATTTGTTCAATTTATTAATTCCAAAAATGTCCTGACCTTAGCTACGGATCCAGGACAATACAAGCTGAAAAGTTACCTCTACAACACAGGCAGATAGTGGCGGAACAAAGAATCTCTCATGCCGAACGTCAATGTTTCATTTTCCTTTCTGGGAACAATTTGAATGCCCTCATATGGATTGTGGTTGGAATCTGCCAATATTAATCTAACGTCTATGGGCAGATTAAGGGGAACTGCATTATTTTAATAAGAGAAAAATAAAGTAACCAAATCGATTTTAGATTTTACAAATGTTAAACAATAACTTATTGTAAGCAATAGGACATTTTCTTGTATTGTCTTTACATGCCTTATGAACATCAAGTTTTTTTTCTATTGAACCTGCCAATAATCCTAATCTCATGGCTGTCATCAAGATACAACTACATAGCATGGACCATTCCTACATCTTAACCTTAATATTCAGCTCTGACAATTGACGTGTGACAGTAATAGAACTCATTACATTGGGGCACTAGCTTATTACTCTGGCTAATAAATAATTGTAAAGGAATAAAATAATTGTATGTCACAAATTTAAGGTTAGCTATGAAAGGTATCACCAGCCCAATCAGACATTGGAAAATGCCCATAAGGTGTTAGGCTACATTCACACATTGCACATTTTTGAGGGCTTTTTTACGAGCGCTTTTCAAAAATGCGCAATGTGCCTTGTGTCTGCTGGCAAAGTGAATGGGAAGTTTGTTTTGCCGTATAGACACTGCGTAATTTTACAAAGCGCTTTTATAGGAAAACGCACTGGGCGTAAAAAGAATCGACATATCAATTCTTTACGCAGCATGCCGGCGTTTTTTCCCGTAGGGGCTGGCACTGCTGGATCTGATGTCACAGAGGGGGAGGAACAATCCTGGTTCCTCCTCCCCTCTGTGACATGTGTGACCGCCCCGTTTTGAATTTGCAGTGTATTAATATACAATGCGAAATTTAAATTAAAGAAAGTTAGAGGTATTAAAAATAATAAAGAATTAATACTTACCTCTCCGCCGGCTTGTTAGTGCTATCCGGAGCTGAGCCAAGGCCATGTACCGATGTGACAAGACCTGGCATGACGTCATGGGCGCTGATTGGCCACTCGCGGTAATGTGATATGTGATCGTATATCACATGACCGCGAGCAGCCAATCACAGCGCCCGATGTCATTATGACATCATGCAAGGTCCTGGCAGGTCGATGCCTGCTGCTGCTCCTGGCTCCAGAACACCGGGCAGAGGGCAAGTATAAAAATCTTTATTATTTTTAATACATTTGGATTACTTTGACGTTTGATTTCGCAGTGTATAATGCACTGAGAAATTAAATGGGGCTGTGACAGATGTCACAGAGGGGAGGAGGAACAGGATTCTTCCGCCCCTATGTGACATCACTGAAGAAGTTGCCCCGTAAAAACACACGGTGTGTGAATGCACCGAATTTTTTACGGGGCTTTTTTGCGTGGGCTCAAAACGATGAAAAAAGCGCCCGCGCAAAAAAAGCACTATGTGTGAATATAGCCTTACAATTTTTGTAGTTAAGAGAAATATTGCCTCACTTACCTCAAATCCTTGCTCTTTGGCAAATGTAGCAGCTTCCTAAAATGATAAGCAATATTATTAAGTCAGGTATGACATGTCACCACAAGGGCACTGAGCTATAGATTGAACTCGATGGACTGAACTATGAAACTATGCTCATATAGAGTTCAAAACGCTTCTCTCCTCGTTTTTTATTGAAGCAGGACACTCCATTATTTAGGACACTTGGCAGTGTTACACAGAGAGCCGTAATTAAAAATGATTTAATGAGCTTTTTCCCCTGTACATGTGGACTTACTAAAACGGCTATCGTAAATATGACAGGAGCTTTATTTTCGATAAAAGGGTAGGGTTTATGTATGAATGGTAAAGATCAGGGGGCACGTTAGCAGTCAGCTCTATTCTCATATACTAAGAGAGTCCATTCAATGATACATCATGCTCCCAAGGAAAACATCTCTTCTCTAGTTAGCTACTCCAAAGTCATTACAATTACTAATGGATGATCATTTCTGTGGGGAGATAAAGCCATGGTGAGCTTGCTGGGGCTGAACTCCTGAACTTACATCAGTAGCAGCTGATCGATCCTTCTCAGTCTCTCATTTACACATAATACATGATTTAATACAACTCTTCCTTACTGCTAGCTACACTTCTTCAGATATCTTATATATAAAACCTGAAGGCCACTTCCGGAAAAGGCCACGCCCACTTCCGTGATGGTCTTCGCCCAGGCTCATCCAGTGCACTGTAGCCAGGCTGCCCCCCGGCTACAGGCACCGGCACACGGAACGTTCCGATCTCGGAAGTTCCGTGTGCCCTCCAGCCACTCCCCTCCACCCTCTGCCCTCCAGACAGTAGCTACATACCGGGGGGCAGGGGGGGCCCATTGCCCGCCACCTCGGGGGCCCACACACACCCTGGGGATACCCGTGCTCCCTGCTGTCTGCCTAGAGAGGAGGGAGGGCGGGACTTCCTCTCCTGCAGCTCTGCCCGCCCCTCCTCTCCTGCTACAGTACACCTGATGGCCGGCCCGCGGTGAGTCTGCCCTGCCGGCTCCAGCAGCCTCTGCCCTACCGGCTCCTGCTGCCTCTGCCCTCCAGCCTCCTCTGCCCTGGCCTCTGCCCTCCAGCCTCCTCTGCCCTGGCCTCTGCCCTCCAGCCTCCTCTGCCCTGGCCTCTGCCCTCCAGCCTCCTCTGCCCTGGCCTCTGCCCTCCAGCCTCCTCTGCCCTGGCCTCTGCCCTCCAGCCTCCTCTGCCCTGGCCTCTGCCCTTCAGCCTCCACCCTCCGCTCTGCCTCTCCCTGTCCTCTGCCCTCCAGCCTCCGCCTCCCTCTCCCTGTCCTCTGCCTTCCAGCCTTCGCTCTCCTCTCCGTCCTCTGCCCTCCAGCCTCCGCTCTCCTCTCCCTGTCCTCTGCCCTCCAGCCTCCGCTCTCCTCTCCCTCTCCTCTGCCCTCCACCCTCCTCTCTCCTCTTCCTGTCCTCTGCCCTCCAGCCTCCGCTCTCCTCTCCCTGTCCTTTGCCCTCCAGCCTCCGCCCTCCTGCCTCCGACCTCCACTCTCCTCTCCCTGTCCTCTGCCCTCCAGCCTCCGCTCTCCTCTGACCTCCAGCCTCCGCTCTCCTCTCCCTGTCCTCTGCCCTCCACCCTCCGCTCTCCTCTCCCTGTCCCTCTGCCCTCCAGCCTCCGCCCTCCTCTGCCCTCCAGCCTCCGCTCTGCTCTCCCTGTCCCTCTGTCCCTCTGCCTCCGCCTCCGTCTCCTCTGACCTCCAGCCTCCGCTCTCCTCTCCCTGTCCTCTGCCCTCCACCCTCCGCTCTCCTCTCCCTGTCCTCTGCCCTCCAGCCTCCGCTCTCCTCTCCCTGTCCTCTGCCCTCCAGCCTCCGCTCTCCTCTCCCTGTCCTCTGCCCTCCAGCCTCCGCCCTCCTCTGCCCTCCAGCCTCTGCTCTCCTCTCCCTGTCCTCTGCCCTCCAGCCTCCGCTCTCCTCTGCCCTCCAGCCTCCACTCTCCTCTGCCTGTCCTCTACCCTCCAGCCTCCGCTCTGCTCTCCCTGTCCTCTGCCCTCCAGCCTCCGCTCCCCTCTCCCTGTCCTCTGCCTTCCAGCCTTCGCTCTCCTCTCCCTGTCCTCTGCCTTCCAGCCTTCGCTCTCCTCTCCCTGTCCTCTGCCCTCCAGCCTCCGCTCTCCTCTCCCTGTCCTCTGCCCTCCAGCCTCTGCTCTCCTCTCCCTGTCCTCTGCCCTCCAGCCTCTGCTCTCCTCTCCTGTCCTCTGCCCTCCAGCATCCGCCCTCCTCTGCCCTCCAGCCTCCGCTCTCCTCTCCCTGTCCTCTGCCCTCCAGCCTCTGCTCTCCTCTGCCTCCAGCCTCCACTCTCCTCTGCCTCCAGCCTCCACTCCCTCTCCCTGTCCTCTGCCCTCCAGCCTCCGCTCTTCTCTGCCCTCCAGCCTCCGCTCTCCTCTCCCTGTCCTCTGCCCTCCAGCCTCTGCTCTCCTCTGCCCTACAGCCTCCGCTCTCCTCTCCCTGTCCTCTGCCCTCCAGCTTCCGCTCTCCTCTCCCTCTCCTCTAACCTCCACCTTCCGCTCTCCTCTCCCTCTCCTCCGCCCTCCACCTTCCGCTCTCCTCTCCCTCTCCTCCGCCCTCCACCTTCCGCTCTCCTCTCCCTCTCCTCCGCCCTCCACCTTCCGCTCTCCTCTCCCTCTCCTCCGCCCTCCAGCCTCCACTCGCTTCTCCCTGTCCTCTGCCCTCCAGCCTCCGCTCTACTCTCCCTGTCCTCTGCCCTCCAGCCACCGCCCTCCTCTGCCCTCCAGCCTCCGCTCTCCTCTCCCTGTCCTCTGCCCTCCAGCCTCCGCTCTCCTCACCCCTCCATATGCAATGTACACTATGTGTGTATATGTGTGTATGTACGCACTTCCGTCACTTTGTCCACACTTCCCTCAACTTTGTACACACACACACATACACACACACTCCGCTATACTTACCACCGGCCCTGCGTCCGCTGCCTGGATCCTCAGTCGACATGTCGCTGCCCCCAAACTACTGGATCCAATATAGCGTCCAAGATGTCTTGAAAAACTACCCGGACAACATATTGGATCCAGTCGTCCGGGGGCGGCGACATGTCGACTCAGGATCCAGGCGGCGGGGAAGACGCAGGGTCGGTGGTAAGTATAGCGGAGTGTATGTGTGTGCTTACCACTCTGCCCACGGCACTGCGCTGACCACTCTGCCCACGGCACTGCGCTGACCACTCTGCCCACGGCACTGCCTGACCACTCTGCCCACGGCGCTGCACTGACCACTCTGCCCACGGCGCTGCACTGACCACTCTGCCCACGGCGCTGCACTGACCACTCTGCCCACGGCGCTGCACTGACCACTCTGCCCACGGCGCTGCACTGACCACTCTGCCCACACCGCTGCGCTGACCAATCTCACCGCACTCACTGCTAACCACTGAGCCACCCACTACTCACTGCTAACCACTGAGCCACCGCACTCACTGCTAACCACTGAGCCACCGCACTCACTGCTAACCACTGAGCCACCGCACTCACTGCTAACCACTGAGCCACCGCACTCACTGCTAACCACTGAGCCACCGCACTCACTGCTAACCACTGAGCCACCGCACTCACTGCTAACCACTGAGCCACCGCACTCACTACTAACCACTGAGCCAGCGCACGCAGTACTAACCACTGAGCCACCGCACGCAGTACTAACCACTGAGCCACCGCGCAGTGCTAACCACTGAGCACCGCGCAGTGCTACCACTGAGCCACCGTGCAGTGCTAACCACTGAGCCACCTCTATACACACAATTAATTTCACCGCACTCCCCTAACTATTACTAAATAAACTATATATGGATTCTAGACTACCCGATTCTTTAGAATCGGGCTGCCATCTAGTATTTTTTCACCAACATCCCTGAAATTCCATATCCATGTTCATTATGAATACAGCTATGCAAGAACAGCCAAAACAATGGCTTCTACTCATGGGGACATTATTATTCCTGCTTAAAATAAAGCAGCACCATTATTACTTACTCGCACACATTTTATTTTTCTGTGTGGAACAGCAATAAGAAATGTGTTTGGCCTTTAAATTTTTTTTACTTCAAAAATCACAGAAAGGACCAGAACTAACTAATTTACTTCAATTATTTATCAGTGCTGCTAATATAAAAGTCTCCGCTGCAGTCCTGGTAGCTATAATTCCATCTTATAATTGACAACGCCGTGTCCAGTGTTGGCATTTATTTGTGAAGGGACTGGTGGATTGCATCGTTTTCACTACTAAGCCAGGCCCATCTCTGTATCAGCCAAAGAAATGAGCTAGGCAGTCAGCCCACTTCACAGAGCACTGATGATGTTGGAATATGGGAAACATTTATACCAAGCTCAGCACGGTGGCTCAGTGGTTAGCGCAGTGCTGAGGTCCTGGGTTCAATTCCCACCAAGGACATCATCTGCGAGGAGTTTCTATGTTCTCCCAGTGTTTGCGTGGGTTTCCTCCAGGCACTCCTCCCACATTTCAAAGACATACTGATAGGATGTTTAGATGTGAGCCCAATGGGGACAGTGTTGCAAATGCATGTAAAGCCCTATGGAATTAATAGGGCTATATAAATGAATAAATATTATCTTCAAAGAATCTGTACTAATAAACATTTTATACAGTCATTTCATTAGACAACACTGGGATCCATTTTAGTTTTCTTTCACAGCAAGAGTAAAAAATAAATGAAGCAAAAATAGTTCCTTACTGTTTCATTCCCAAACAGAATGTCCACATAAGGCATGACTTTCATGAGAGGCTCCTTAAAGAATTGACTAATGAAGGGGGCAGACAAGTTCATGCAAAAGATCTTGTTGTTTTCCGAGGACTGGGTGGCCACTTTGAGGATAGATTCAGGGGAGACAGTCAGAAAAAAACCCTGCAAGAGAAAAAAAAATATAAAAAAGTGTTAAGTGATTACCTCCTTCACCCACAAGCCTGTTTTTATCTACCCGACCAGGTCGTGATTTAGGAATAATTCAACTTATCCTAGTGACTCAGATTTTTCATGACACATTGAACTTAAAAACAGTCGTTCATTTTAGGCAAAATTATTTGCATTTTACTGTGAAATTATCGAAAATTTGACAAAAAAAAAAAATGAACCTTTTGCCATTTTTGAACTTTGAATTTTTATGCCCTTAAAACAGATATTTATTATCTATATTGTGCAGTACAACTAGTATTTACCACGTCTTCTTTACATCGGCATCATTTTTTAAACATTTTTTTGTTAGGAAATTAGAAGGGTTAAAATTAAAATCAGCAATTTATCTTTTGTTTCCAATAAAATTTACAAAATTAATTTATTTTAGGTACCATATCACATTTGAAGTGACTTTGATGGGTCTGTATGATAGAAAATATCCAAAAGTGACACCATTCCGAAACCTGCACCCCTCAAAGTGCTCAAAATTACATAAAAGATTAAACTTTTAAGTGCTTAACGATAAGTAACGTAGAAGGAAAAATGAACATTTCATTTTTTTCTACTAAAATATTGCTTTAATCCAAGATTTTCATTTTCACAGGGGTAACAGAAAAATATGGACTGTACAATTTGTTGTGCAAATAGTGGAAAACTACTGTTTGGGCGCATGGTATATGGTTCAAATGGAAAAGACTTTTGGAGGGCAAAATTAGCTCAACTAGATAGTAGATGCAATGACGCATTTGCAGAACCTCTGAAGTGCCTAAACAGTGGAAATACCCACAAAGGAACCCATTTTGCAACTACATCCCTCAAAGGAATTTATTTATAGAAGTGAGCACCATGATCCCACTAGTGCTATATAGAATATTATAATGGTGAGTCATGAAAATGGATGCATTCTCCCAAAAACATGTGGCTTTAGCCTCAAATATTTTAATTTTACATATGTAACAGGAGAACATACACCATATAATTTGTTATGCGATCTCTCGAGATTACATCGATACCCCATATGTAGTGGAAAAGTAATGGTTGGATACATGTCAGGGCTTGGAAGGCAAAGAGCATCATTTGACTTTTGGAGCACAAAATTGTCTGGGATAGTTAGACATCAAATCACATTTGCAAAGCCCATGATGTGCCTAAACAGTGGAAAATCCGCACAAATGACCCCATTTTGGAAACTCACGCTCAATGGATTTATGACCAGGAAATTTATTGTTCATTTCTGCTGAGTACAACGATGCCCCATATGTGGTTGAAAACTACTTTTTTAAGGCATAGTGAAAGCTGGGAAGGTAAGGAGTGCCACAATGGCGTTCAGATTTTGCTTCACGACCGAATGGTTTGGGAGGGGGAAGGGGGGATGGGGGGCGGGAAGTGCCATGTCACATTGGAAGTGCCTCCGATATGCTGGAAAAGCAGAACACTCACACCTGACAATTAATTCAACTAGGGCAGCAATGAGTATATTCACAGCACAAATTTGTCAAAAAATATATTACCAGTGGGCAATGAAGAAAAGAGAAAGATATT
The DNA here is from genome assembly GCA_033576535.1 of Allobates femoralis. Lineage (NCBI taxonomy): Eukaryota > Metazoa > Chordata > Amphibia > Anura > Aromobatidae > Allobates > Allobates femoralis. The sequence continues at coordinate 194,598,101 of JARQOC010000006.1, read as the reverse complement.
ATTTCCAATAAAATGTTGTTTTAGGCCCAAGTTTTACATTTTCAGAAGGTCTAATAAAAAAAAATGGACCACATAGTAAATTTATTGTGCAATTTCTCCTGAGTGTGCCACATGCCACTGGATGAAGCGACATAGTGAGACATGCATGGGCTGGTGAGCCAGTGCACCAGGTTCAATGTGCAAAGCAGGGAGTGTTTGATCTTTAGCTCTTTATATAGCAGCGGATAGTTTTCGTATTTACAAGAGGTGGATTATAATGCAGATTTACAATATGTGGAAATATACATTAGCAGGACTGCAAAATATTTTTTCCTTGCTTTCTATTCTGCTTTTTAGGAGGTAAAATGAAGATGAAACCGCAATTCAGGATTTTTTCTGTTTACACCTTTCTCCGTGTTGTAAAAGCCATAAAGACAGCTTTACTCTTCAAGTCAGTGTAATTACAGCGGTACAATATTTATATGGTTTTTTTAGGCTTTGCTACTTTTACACAATGAAAACAATTTTATAGAACATTTTTTTTTTGCATGGCTTTATTCTGATAGCTGCAGCTTTTTTTTTTATTTTTTGGCTGACAGCTGTATAAAGGCTGTTTTGTGGGACAAGATGGTATTTTCAGGGATACCATACCTATTTACTATAACTTTTTCCCACCATTTTGTTACCTGTATGATGAAAAAGACATTGTAGTAAAAACTAATCCAATACTGCAAGAAAAAGCTGAATCTTCAGTAAAAAAAAATTTCAATGTATTTTATTTTCCATTAAAAAGGTATTCACAACAGGGTAGGTTGATATGTTTCGACATGAAAAGTTTTAGTCGTAACATATCTCCCTCATGTTATCCTCACATTTAAAGAGGATCTGTCACCCCCCCTTGGTGCTCTCTAAACTACAGCTCACTGGGTGGGTAGAAACATGGGGGGGCCCTTCCCTGAATGCAGCAGACACGCTGCATTCAGTGGTACTTGCAGTTTGGAAAGCACCAGGGGGGCGACAGGTCCTCCTTAAAACCAATACCTACTCCTACCCGATTACTTAAAATGTATTAATGACATACAACATGTGTGCAAAAGATCTAGATCATGCAATATTAGATATGATTAACAAAATCATTAAGAATTTCAATAAATATTCATAAATTCAGTATGATATTTTAAATCCAGGTAGATCTTGTGTTCAATCTGACATTTCATAATGGGATTTTCTTTTAATCCCCTCTCTTGTTCGGTTTATTAATTTCAACAAATCCGAAAAATGCAGACGTTTTCAGATTACCTTCATGTAATTCAGAAAAATGTTTTGATGCACCACAGGTATTGATCAATTTTTTATTTTTTATAATAATAATAATAATAAAACTTTATTTGTATAGCGCCAACATATTCCGCAGCGCTTTAGAGTACTATGCCACGTATAAGAAAAATATACAATACAGAACAGTACAGGGGCGGAACTACCGTGGTGCAGCTGGTGCAGCCGCACCAGGGCCCCGACCAGCTAGGGGGCCCCTGGAGCTCCAGCGGCAGTTCCGTTCCCCTGACTGGCCCTGCGCGAGATCCCCCGGGGGCCCCGACACTTTGGGGCCAAACCCACTAAGACCCCCCCCCCCGGGCGCTGTAGGGGGGCCCGGACGCAAAGGGGGGGCCCACTGGTCCCCTGAGCGTCCCCACATGTACTAGGGGGCCCCTGACCGCTGGCCCCACACGCTATCCTCGGGGCCCCCCTTACTGCTGCCTCCCCCCTCTCTCCCCATTACCGGCAGTCGCGCTGATCTGCCTGTCATGTGGGCTGTAGCCGGCGCCGCTCTATTTCCTGTATCGCGCCGGCTGCAGCTCCACACCACATGACAGGCTGCGGCGCGCTCAGCGCGACTGCCTGTCGGTAATGGTGGGGGACGCAGCACTAAAGGAGGCAGCGGTAAGGGGGCCCGAGGATAGCGTCAGGGACCCCCTTGAAAGACGTGGGGGTGCTCAGGGGCCAATTAGTGTGGGGGCAGCTCTCATGCCCCCCCCCCCCAGGATGAGTGTGGGGACAGCTCTCATGGGCCTCCCCCCCCCAGGATGAGTGTGGGGGCAGTTCTCATGGGCCTCCCCCAGGATGAGTGTGGGGGAAGCTCTCAGCTCTCATGGGCCCCTGAGGCTGAGGTGTGGGGGCAGCACTCAGGGGCCCCTGAGGCTGAGGTGTGGGGGCAGCACTCAGGGGCCCCTGAGGCTGAGGTGTGGGGGCAGCGCTCAGGGGCCCCTGAAGCTGAGGTGTGGGGGCAGCACTCAGGGGCCCCTGAGGCTGAGGTGTGGGGGCAGCACTCAGGGGCCCCTGACGTGTGGGGGCAGCACTCAGGGACCCACCAGAGCCCCCTGGTGGTGCTGGGCCCCCCTGGTGGTGCTGGGCCCCCCTGGTGGTGCTGGGCCCCTCTACTGGTCCTGAGCCCCTCTGGTGCTGCCGGGCCCCCCTGGTGGTGCCTGGTGCTGCCGGGTCCCCCTGGTGGTGCCTGGTGCTGCCGGGCCCCCCTGGTGGTGCCTGGTGCTGCCGGGCCCCCCTGGTGGTGCCTGGTGCTGCCGGGCCCCCCTGGTGGTGCCTGGTGCTGCCGGGCCCCCCTGGTGGTGCCTGGTGGTGCCGGGCCCCCCTGGTGGTGCCGGGCCCCCTGGTGGTGCCTGGTGCTGCCGTGCACCCCTGGTGGTGCCGGGCCCCCCTGGTGGTGCCTGGTGCTGCCGGGCCCCCCTGGTGGTGCCTGGTGCTGCCGGGCCCCCCTGGTGGTGCCTGGTGCTGCCGGGCCCCCCTGGTGCTGCCGGGCCCCCTGGTGGTGCCTGGTGCTGCCGGGCACCCCTGGTGCTGCCGGGCCCCCCTGGTGGTGCCTGGTGCTGCCGGGCCCCCCTGGTGGTGCCGGGCCCGGCTGTTGTTTCCACCTCTTTTTGAAACTCCCGTCTCCTGTGGTACTCTGACGTATGGTTTCTGGGCAGTGTGTTGGGTGCTGGGAGTTGTAGTTCTCCTGGGCGGGCTCAATGTTCTCCCGCCGCCTGTCTGTGGTTATTGTGCCTCTTCTGGGATGTCCTCAGCTCCGTGCTGTGCACAGTGTACCACCATGTCCCCAGCTCCGTGCTGTGCACAGTGTACCGCCATGTCTTCATCTTCGTGCTGTGCACAGACAGTATACCGTACACTGTCTGTGCACAGCACGGAGCTGGGGACTTGGTGGTACACTGTCTTCCGCCGCCTTAAAATCGGTCTGTTTCTCATCCAGGAGAGTCGGATGAGTGACATCCGTTTTTTGGTCTGTTTGGAAACTGCTGTGCGAGTGGCCAACATTTTTCTCAGATTCTCAGATCACATCCGTGTGCAATCAATCTGTTCTTTCCTCAGCAGCTATTAGTGTAGAATCATTTACAGGAACATTTTACAGTGTTCTAAGCTATAGAATGATAATGTATCCGTGAAAAAAACAATGCCTCTCGGATGGTTCGTGTGCTGTCAGTGTGCGGTATGTAATTTTGTCGGACCCATAGACTTGCATTAGTGAGTCACATACTGTCGCAGCATGTTGCAACTTTTTTCTCATCCTGAATCTGGATGAGAAAAAAGCGTCCGACACTCACCAATGTGCTCTCAGAGATTGATTGCAATGTGAGAAAATCACACATCGCACTCATCAGAGTTTCACCCCAGTGTGTCCGTACCCTAATACTAAAATCCATATAGTAATCCTACTGGTATGGGGAGGGTTTATGGCTCAGTTAGAACACTCCATACTTCATGTAATGAGGGGTTTATGGCTCAGTTTGTACACTCCATACTTCTTGTTATTAACCAGTTAATGCTCTCTTGTCCACCGCACTGCAGTGTCAAAAAAGGACGACAGCGAGACAGACAGCAACATGGCATCAGAGAGCCCCTGACCTCGAAATAGAAGATCCTCAGATCCCGGTATTGTGACATAATATTAAGAATAAAGGTTTTTTGCATTTATATTACACTATGAACTCCACAGCACGGCGGCGAAAATTGCTCCGGCCCCGGGCCCTCCTTCACTCCTGCTTGTTGCCATACACTGGGGTTGTGCAGAGGTGGCAATTGCACCCCTTCTCTTTGTGTGTTAGTATAGTAGTTATATTCTTGTATATAGGGGCAGACAGTGTATGCTATGTACACTTCCAGATTATCAACAACCAAAGTGGCAGCCAATTTTCGACCGCCCAGGGCGCCACAAACAGTTGCTACGCCGCTGGCTGTGCTGCACACCGCGGCACTATTCTGGCACTGAGTTCCAGGAGGGGGGGCCCCAAAAAATTTCTTGCACCAGGGCCCACTACAGTCTGGGTCCGCCCCTGGAACAGTAGTTACATACAATAAACATAGAATCAATATAGGAAATACAATAAAAGGCAAAAAATAAAGGTGACCCTGCTGGAAGGAGCTTACAATCTAAGACGGGATGGGAACACAAAGTACAGGGGCTTATAACAATGAATATCTTATGTCTAAATGAGTACTGTTAGGGAGAAGGATAGGCCGCCCTGAAGAGGTGTGCTTTTAGGGAGCGTCTGAAGCTACGCAAGTTGTGGATGGTCCTAATTTCTTTGGGTAGAGCATTCCAGAGGATTGGTGCAGTTCGAGAGAAGTCTTGGAGTCGGGAATGGGAGGTTCGGATTAACCCTAGAACGCATACCTGTGGCGGCTCGCAGGCCCGCCAGGTTACTTGTTTTCTATTTTCTGTAAAAGTACTTTAGTTTGAATTTTGAAAATCTAGGTAATCCTCAGGTATATAGTTGTTAGTAATTTCCAGTTATTCATATATTTTTATGTTACAGACAGTTCAGTATAACAACCTTTTTTTGGGACTACCCCATATTCACGCACCTGGGGCCTTTTAGGCCCGTACTAGGTTTACATGTGATATTCAGTCTTTTTGTCTGTATTGTTGCTGGTGAAGAACTTTTATGACTCTGGGAAGAGTGTGGATTCTGCATGACAACATGGTCATGTGATCTTGGAAGGGAGGCTCCCTCACAAAGTCATGTTAGGGAGAAGGATAGGCCATCCTGAAGAGGTGTGCTTTTAGGGAGTGTCTGAAGCTATGCAAGTTGTGGATGGTCCTAATTTCTTGGGGTAGAGCATTCCAGAGGATTGGTGCAGCTCGAGAGAAGTCTTGGAGTCGGGAATAGGAGGTTCGGATTAATGCCGATGTTAGTCTGAGGTCGCTTTCAGAGTGAAGGGGATGGGTGGGGTGGTAGACAGAGATGAGGGTAGAGAGGTAGGAAGGTGCCACACCATGAATAGCTTTGTGGGTGACAACAAGCAATTTGAATAGGTTTCTATAGTGTATAGGCAGCCAATGCAGTGACTGGCACAGAGCAGAAACATCTGAGTAACGGTTTGCTAGATAGGTGATCCTGGCTGCTGCATTGAGGATAGACAGGAGAGGGGAAAGCTTACTGCAGGGGAGGCCAGCTAATAAAGAATTACAGTAGTCAAGGCGGGAATGGATCAGGGCGACGGTGAGGGGTTTAGTTGTTTCCATGGTGAGGAAAGGGCGAATTCTGGAGTTATTTTTCAGGTGCAAGCGACAGGAGCGGGTGAGAGATTGTATATATGGGGTGAAAGAGAGATCAGCGTCAAACATAACACCCAGACAGCGAGCCTGCTGACTAGGCGTTATCGTGGTGCCGCTCACCGAGAGGGAAATGTCAGGTTTAGGGAGGTTGGTAGAGGGCGGGAGCAGAAGAAGTTCAGTTTTGGAAAGGTTGAGTTTCAGATAGAGAGCGGACATGATAGTGGAGACTGCGGTTAGACAGTCATTGGTGTTCTTTATTACAGCAGGAGTAAGGTCAGGGGAGGAAGTGTATAGTTGTGTGTCATCAGCGTAAAGATGGTACTGGAAGCCAAATCTGTTGATGGTCTGTCCGATCGGGGCTGTGTAGAGAGAGAAGAGAAGAGGTCCAAGGACTGACCCTGAGGGACCCCAATAGTGAGTGGAAGAGGGGAGGAAATGGAGCCAGAGAATGATACAGAATGATACAGAATATCAGCAATGTGTTCTGCAATTCTAATTTTAAAGGGAACCAACCAGCAGCTTTTAGGGCTATAAAGTGAACCCAGTGCCTTACAGGCTTTGTGATACTGAGTGCAATTATACTTTTACTTCAATGGTTACATGTATGATTGCAGAGAAAGCTTTTATCAAACTTCGGAAAATCTGTGCAGCAAATCCCTTCCTGTCACATTACGTCTGACATTGTGCATGGACATAGCACTCACCACCACTACACCACATATAACTCAGGCAGCACTCACAGGAAGTGAGTCATGACAACGGTAATCATCTGCCCCCTAGCTGTCATGGCAACACATTGGTGCCACATGTTCATGTCACAAAGTCACCGATGGCAGCGGGGAACAGCACCTTTCCTACACCTTTCCTACCGCAGCATCTTAGATCGAGCTATCAGTGTTTGACAGCGCTAAGGAGTTAACATGAGTGGGATGATCTTCAATCCACCCGCACCTGTAAGCTGTACAGGTCAGCTGATCAGATCATCCGGAGTGCGCAGGGAAGGATTCGAGCACACACACGTGAGCTCACATCAAAGGGAGGGAGGCAGCCAAGAGCGTACATATACGCCCTTGGTCGTGAAGGAATTAAAGTGATACCCCACTACTAGATTTCAAAGGGAGGGAGGCGACCTATGATATACATATACGTCATAGGTCATAAAATGGTTACGGATTTAAAAGTAAAAATTGAGGACTTGGACATATCACTTAAAGTCTATAATGACATAGTGGAATATAATAACTAATGATGAGCGAGTGGCGTAATATTCGCACTCGCTATACTCATAATGAGTACTTTTTAATACTTGCATATTCATCTGTATAGTGATTCCAATGATAGACAATTAGTGATAGGTTCCGCCCACACACATCTGGCCATAAAAGGAGTCTTTCCGGGACAGGGCATTAATCACCTTGATGTGCCCCCCAGAGAGAGCCTAACATCCAATCTGCTCTCACTTAGGTGACCACTCACTTTGTGTACTGAAGGGAGCTGTCATTATGTGTCAGATCGATAACGATAAACACATCACTCACGAGCACCAGCATTACTCGCCGAGTAACAAGTATCACGAATACCGTACTATTCGTGTGAATAGTAATGATTACACTCACTCATCACTAGTAATAAGCTACCTGAGAACATAAAGAATAAGTTTGATAAACTGGAAAGACATTGTGTGAATTAAAAAGCACAAATTCACTAGGGACAATAAGGACAACAAGGATAATTGTTTTTTACTTTGGAAAAGTGTTGTGTTTGTAAGCTAGAGCCCTTGTCACACATAGCGAGATCGCTAGCGTAGCGAGATCACTGTTGCGTCACAGGTTTTGCCTGTGTGACAGCTCACCAGTGATCATATAGCGAGGTCGATCATTGGTTGGGTCGCTGGGACGTCACAGCGTGTAACCGGCCTTTAAGTATCCATCCAAGCACTGAGTCTCTAATTGAGAGACCCGATGATTGAGATGATAGGTCTCAAAGAAGGTGGAATTTTTTTTTATGGATTGAGGCAATCCATGAAAGATTGCCATGACTAGATGTTCAGATTCCTTTTTATTTATTACACCATGTTCAAGACCATGCAACAGCAACTTAGTGTATTTTTCAACAGTGTGTGTGTGTGCGCGCGCAATTCCCTCAATTCCTTCTCAGTCAGTGTTTGAGATTGGTCATATTCAGGTGTTCTTTCCTGCACAAGACAATATTTTGGGTTACAGGTTTTGGATTTATGCTGCTTTAGATACAGGGTGGTGTCATTTATATTGTCTCTTTGTAGACTACTTAATGATAACAAAGCTACTTGTTCTTTGAAACTTACATTCTTGTTGATGTTAATAGATTCATGTTAAACAGTCTAAGGTGATATTTGATCATTATTTTCATAATCAAAAAACTGCTTTTTAAATGATTAACAGAACCTGAGAGCAGAATTCACCTTTATTACCTAATTAAAACGTTGCATTATATGCTCATTACAAACAATCACAATGTAAAGGGAAAGTTGCTTGTATAAATGTAAGATCAGCATTTTAATCTTTTGCTCTTGCATATGACAATAAGTTTAACTAGCTGTGGCGAGTATTTCTTTTGAGCAGTGCAACCCAACCAGCCAATATATCGTCCATAGAGAAGCAGTTATTTTTTCTGTAGGGTACCTCTGTTTCCTCCCTACATGCTATCTCAAACAAAACCCTGGCAGACGCTGTGATCTGGGGCGTGTAGAGTGAGCTTCTTGTGTGCCATTACTATGACCTCACACTGCACACTCAGTCTGACTGGCCAAGTGCTTTCCTCTACAATCTTTTACCATTCTGAGCCTGGAGGTGCGATAGTGGGTCATACAGTGAACCTATGTGCCATAACGAGCCAGCTCAGTGCAATACACAGCAGCACAGCTGCTGTAAGAAGAGCTGGCTTCCAGTCTGCATTGTGATCTTCTCTTTGAGTACCACTGCACTAGCATATTGAACTGTGCTAGCATGTACTGGCACTCAGAGAAGATCACAGCATAGACTAAAAATGTATTCTCATAGCAGATGTATTGCTCTACTGTGTATTGCACTGAGCTGACGAGTAGTAACCAGTCAGACTTCAGAAGTGCAGTTTGACACCAAGGGAACGGCACATAGACAAATCACTGTGCACACCCGAGGTCACACCAGCAGCCACCAGGAATTTGTGTGACATAGGATGTTGGGAGGAAATAGAGGGATACTACAGGACTGTAATCATGCTTTATGGGCTGGACTGCTCAGTAGAACTACAAGCCACTATAACTATTCAAACTAATTAGCATATGCAGGAACAAGAGATTAAAATGCTGATTTTATGTTTATACATGCAACTTTCCATTAACATTAGGGTTGCTTGAAAAGATCATTTAATGAAAAATACAGTGCTGTAATTGGTTAATCGGTGTAAACCCTTCTGTTGGGTTCCCTTTAATAACCTGACAAATCTATTCACATCCATAATGGTATTCAAAATATCAAAATTGCCTAATGGTACGAAATTCAAACCCTATAGCCAGAATCCTGAAATGAGATTGAGACAAAATTAAGGGTGATAAAATTAGCACAATTTGTTGTTAAAATCCACTATCTTCTGTTCCTGGAGAGGTATTGATTCCTAGATATATCCTGTTTTTTTGTCCCTTTTTTAGTCCCATCAAGTTGAGTATGAGAAAAATAGAAAATTGTGATGTCAGCTCACAATTTGGCGTAAAGTCCTCCGTGGGTGCAGAGATGCACTACTCCGAGGTGAGGCAAGTGTGGGCAGAGAAGCTGGTATGGAAACCATCCAGGGTGAATCCAGAGCTTTCCAGGTTATGCTCCTTCCACCAGTCAAGCTCGCTTGGCCGTCTTGTCAGGGAACTGACCGCACTGTACTGCCATATACTCACTTACTGCTGGAACACCATGGTTGGATGGGCTCACATGGGGATCACAGCCGGCGCACGGATGCTGCCATTGTTGTGACAGAGAAAGTTCAAAATGAAATGAAGAATCAGCATCCAGAGAAATATTTTAAAAGATGTAGTCTTGATTGTCAACTTTAAAGGGACACTGTCGGGTCATTTTTCAGTATGATACTAAGAATACCCTTGAATAGGGCCTGGGTAGACCTTTTAAAAATGTAAAATCATTATTGTGCACTTTCTAGCGCAAGGAGCTGCTGCATTAGTCCTCTCCATTATATTTCCAACCGAATAGTCCAGTTGCTGTATAAGTGTTATTTAAATATCCACACCCATCCAGGCATGTGTTCACTCCCTCCCCTCTGTGCTTTGGGCTCGGAGGGGGGAGGTGTTTTGTGCTGCAGCCTGTAAGATTTCTTATGTATATGTATAAACTTTGGTTTTCCTATAGACATGCAATGTGTGTATCTGCTGAGCAAATGATGAAATGTTCTTATCATATAGAAATATCTTAAACTGCACGCACTACACATATGCCTCATACACACAATTACATGAAGAGCTGCAGCTAAACATGAATATTCAATTATTGAGTGTGAGTGGGCAGCAGAGAAATCATGGTGAGTGACAGAGAGAAAGTTAATCCTTTATATTGAAGTTTGCAGAAAATAGGAGGGAAGTATGAATAATAGAAATACATGAATAGAAAGAGTTTAGAGTGAAGAATTAGAAAATTATAGCAGATATACATGGATTTTTAACCTGACAGTTTTCCTTTAAAGCGCATCCATTTTAGTAGCAATTGTACCATAGGGCAGGGGTGATCAATCCGACGCGTTTCAGCGAATATAGCCCTAGTCGTGGATAATACCCATGACTAAGGCTATATTCACCAAAAAGAGTTGGATTGGGCACCACTGCCCTGTGGTATAATTGCTACTGAAATGGATGTGCTTTAAAGTTGCCAATAAAGGCTACACCTTTTAAGAAAAATATTTCTGTGGACGCTGGATTCTCTGTTTCATAAAGTTGAATAAGTCTTATTTTTTATATAAGACATACTCCACTTTGTTATGATATAAAAAAATTCATCACGTTCTTCTCCATTTGAAGCAAGCTAATCTGAATTAGATCCAGAGAAATCGAAGTCTGTGGAGGTAAAAGTCAACGTTGAAACGTGGTGATTTCACAGAAAGTCTCCAGTTCTCCAGTCTCTTCTGTTTTTTTTTTTTTTTTTTTTTTTTTTTTTTAAGAATTAGGGTCCCGTCACACTCGGCGACGTTCCAGCGATCCTGACAACAATACGACCTGATAATAAAATCCACTGTCCAATTATATTATGTTTCACTCTAACACACTGTGAGAGTCATGTGGGATTAGTGGATGAGGGCAGATATATCTCTCCCAGGTATCTGTCCTATGCAACCTAACCTGGTCAGTATCACCTGGCTGCTAATGAATTAGTGGGAGGCGGTTGGGGTAGGTAAAAGGAGTCTGGGAGGTCGGGCGGGGCCCCTCTCTCAGTCTGTGAACACAGGAGGCCTGACTGTGCATGGAGACACATGTGAGTGAAAGCAGTGAGCTTTGGTTCAATGGTTTGGCTGAAGGGAGAAGCCCTTCAGTCTATAGTGAGGTTGTATTATGTTTAGTTAGTGCCGGACAGGCAAGGATTTTTGTTTGCTGTTTTGTTTTATTTCTGTTTGCTTTCACTGCAATAAACTCTGGCCCAGGGCCAGTGGCCTCTAAGCCTCTGCTGGTGGACTGAGTGACACACGACACATACGTGCCCTTTGACCTGGCAAAGGCGAACCCCGAGTGTGTTCTTACAACACATAAAACCAAAATCTCCCATCCATCCCACGGAAGACAAATGAAACTGCTGTCTCTTTAACAAAATTGATTATTTTTATTAATATTCAGAGTTTAATACATTTGTCAAGGTACCAAAATTATTACAGGCTAAAACCCTTATTATAAAATTTCTATATAAATACCTCTCTCAAGCAAACAGTATAAATAAGGGTGCACCTATGTAGTGTATATCATCAGATAGCTTATATACTGGTGCTCATAAAAGTACAAGTTCACCATCCTACACAGGGTAAGATCAGCCTAATACTTTCCATGGGGCACATTCTATACCCTATTCATACTTTGAAAAGGGTCCCCCAGCAGTACACCAATTTAGAATCCTGCTAGTATTTACCTCAAGTTCCAGGCTGTACTGACGCTGTACTCTGCCCCTTGGAAAGTATTAGGCTGGTCTTGGGCTGTGTAGGATGGTGAACTTGTACTTTTGAGCACCAGTATATAAGCTATCTGATGATATACACTACATAGGTGCACCTTTATTTATACTGTTGTTTGCTTGAGAGAGGTATTTATATAGAAATTTTATAATAAGGATTTTAGCCTGTAATAATTTTGGTACCTTGACAAATGTATTAAACTCTGAATATTAATAAAAATAATCAATTTTGTTAAAGAGACAGCAGTTTCATTTGTCTTCCGTGGGATGGACGGGAGATTTTGGTTTTATATAACAATACGACCTGGTAAGGAGCGCTGGAACGTTGCTACGTGGTATCTGGTGAGATGTCAAACAGTCAGATCTACTGAATGACGCAGCAACGATACGGCGACCCATATAACGCCCTCGGTGGTCGTTGGGACCCTGTCACACAGCAGCTAGTCTGACGACTCAGACCTACGTGGCTGAGTTCTGAGTCGCCAACGAGGTCATTGTTAAGGAGTCAAACACACCAATGCATGCTGCCCAGCAGGAAATCGCCAATCAAAAAATGGTCCAGACCATTCCGACAACCTTGTTCCCTGAGGAAGGAGCTCAGATAGAGGCTCCGAAACGCGTAGGATGAAATAAAGAAAAATCTGCCCAGTTAACTCTTCGTTTCCTGGTGATTCCTGTTTGGCAGCGCGGGCATTTCGGCATTTGTTCCTATTACAGCACGACACGTGTAAACCGGCTTTTACACTTGTTAACATCATTCAAGGTAATTACATGATAGCTCTTAAGCGTTGGAGAATTTTGAGAAATTCAAATGGTGTGAGGATATGTCATTCTTTACATATTATAGTGAATTTATACTCCTGTATACCTCATCACATAACAATGGAAGTAATCATTGATTTTAAAACCTACAGTGACTTCACATTGGAAACTAATTCATATAGATGTGAACTGAATATTGGTTGCAGTAGAATTTTTTTTATGCTCTACAACAAATATTTTTTGCAGATTTAGGGTGCGCCAATATTCCACCATATCCTTCATCCATCCAGAGAGTAACATCATTGACACATATGGCATCAAACAGAAGACAGTATTATAGCTATTGTCTTTAATTTGCAGGTTCAATGGAAACCCTGGAATGTTAAACCAAGGACCCCATATTTTCTCGAACTTCAACAAGTTCTGTTTGATACACCTACAGTGGTGGCCAAAAGTATTGACACCCCTGCAATTCTGTCAGATAATACTCAGTTTCTTCCTGAAAATGATTGCAATAACAAATTCTTTGGTATTATTATTTTCATTTAATTTGTCTTCAATGAAAAAACACAAAAAGAATTGTCCTAAAGCCAAATTGGATATAATTCCACACCAGACATAAAAAAGGAGTGGACAAAAGTATTGGCACTGTTAGAAAAATCAGGTGATGCTTCTCTACTTTGTGTAATTAACAGCACCTGTAACTTACCTGTGGCACCTAACAGGTGTTGGCAATAACTAAATCACACTTGCAGCCAACTAAATCACACTTGCAGCCAGTTGACATGGATTAAAGTTGACTCAACCTTTGTCCTGTGTCCTTGTGTGTACCACATGGAGCATGGAGAAAAGAAAGAAGACCAAAGAACTGTCTGAGGACTTGAGAAACAAAACTGTGAGGAAGCATGAGCAATCTCAAGGCTACAAGTCCATCTCCAAAGACCTGAATGTTCCGGTGTCTACCGTGCGCAGTGTCATCAAGACGTTTAAAGCCCATGGCACTGTGGCTGACCTCCCTAGATGTGAACGGAAAAGAAAAATTGACTAGAGATTTCAACGCAAGATTGTGCGGATGGTGGATAAAGAACCTCGACTAACATCCAAACAAGTTCAAGCTGCCCTGCATTCCGAGGGTACAACAGTGTCAACTCGTACTATCCGTCTGTGTCTGAATTAAAAGGGACTGTATGGTAGGATACCCAGGAAGACCCCACTTCTTACCCCGAAACATAAAGCCAGGCTGGAGTTTGCCAAAACTTACATGAGAAAGCCTTAAACGTTTTGGAAGAATGTTCTCTGGTCAGATGAGACAAAAGTAGAGCTTTTTGGGCAAAGGCATCAGAGTTTACAGGAGAAAAAAAAGACATTCAAAGAAAAGAACACGGTCCCTACAGTTAAACATGGCGGAGGTTCCCTGATGTTTTGGGGTTGCTTTGCTGCCTCTGGCACTGGACTGCTTGACCGTGTGCATGGTATTATGAAGTCTGAAGACTACCAACAAATTTTGCAGCATAATGTAGGGCCCAGTGTGAGAAAGCTGGGTCTCCCTCAGAGGTCATGGGTCTTCCAGCAGGACAATGACCCAAAACACACTTCAAAAAGCACTAGAAAATGGTTTGAGAGAAAGCACTGGAGACTTCTAAGGTGGCCAGCAATGAGTCCCGACCTGAATCCCATAGAACACCTGTGGAGAGATCTAAAAATGGCAGTTTGGAGAAGGCACCCTTCAAATATCAGGGCCCTGGAGCAGTTTGCCAAAGAAGAATGGTCTAAAATTCCAGCAGAGCCTTGTAAGGAACTCATTGATGGTTACCGGAAGCGGTTGATCGCAGTTATTTTGGCTAAAGTTTGTGCAACCAAGCAATTAGGCTGAGGATGCCAATACTTTTGTCTGACCCATTTTTGGGGTTGTGTGAAATTATCAATGTTTTGCTTTTTGCTTCATTCTCTTGTGTTTTTTTTCACTGAAGACAAATTAAATGAAGATAATAATACCAAAGAATTTGTGATTGCAATCATTTTCAGGAAGAAACTGAGTATTATCTGACAGAATTGCAGGGGTCTCAATACTTTTGGCCACAACTGTATTTCTAACCAAATTATTTTATTTATCTTGCAACTCAATTCACCAATACAAGGAGGATGTACATCTTACTAGTGGAATGTCACGGGTTTACGAGCCGGATATAGTATACGCCCAATAACAAACAACATAAAGAGTGTTTAGTTAACTTCCATTCTCAAGGAGTCCCAAAACACATACGTAGACACCATTCTGTTGAAAGTTATAAAATCACTGGAACACGCATGTGTGGGATGGACTCTGGATTTATTACATAAAGATCTATGTTGGAAGACGGTGGTAAGATGTCCCCTTGGCCAGCAAGTTTATCCATGACAAAGAAAATCCACACTTTCGAAACACGTTAGAAATCTGTTTGGCCTTCCTAGGCATCCTTCATCTCTGTTCTGTGACATCGCATGCCAGCTTTTTGGCGCACTCAGACTGCAACACATCCACCGGCCAATGCATGTTTGCAGCTAGCATGCAGTCACATTGCAGTGATACTGCTGACCCGGCCTGACAAGTACTCAGCTGTGCTGAGTTGCATAGCCGACAGACCCCTTAATATCTTCACAGAAGAGGGAGACCTACATGATTCTTGGACCACTGCATCATCTATTTTAGGCAAGTCCTTTATTTTTTTTATTGTACTACTGAATATGTATTAGCATCATTGTATGCACTTCTTAATGAGAAAGGAGTACTCTCAGACTATTATCCAATCACCAATATTTTACAATAGACTAAAGGTGTGAGCTGTGTTTCACCTCTATGAAGTTATTCATTCATCTACATGACACTAAATGAATGACTTGTTCCTGAGGAGTCACATTGTCCTAGAATTATTTATGTAGGGTACATAAAAAGACATACTTAAAATTTTGGACTCATCTGTCTCTCTGGTCCGGTACATTAATTATTTACTGCATTACTATATACAGATTAGTGAGTGATTTGTCGATCAATATTGATCTGACAAATTGAAAGCTCCCTTCAGTACACAATGGGAGCTGGCACCTCAGGGTGAGCAGACTCAATGTTGGGCTCTCTGGGGGGCACCACAAGGTGTTTGATGCTGTGAAAAATTGAAAAAGCCCACCCTCCCGCTCTGTCACAGAAAGACTCATTTAATAGTCGGATGTGTGTGGGCGGAGTCCATCACTCATTGACTTACATTGTACTCGCTACTTGGACAATATGCGAGTATTAAAAACTACTCGGCTCGAGTATAGCGAGTGCGAGTATTACGGTACTTGCTCATCCCTAATACAAATTACATGAGAAAGATGTCATTACACCAAAACATCTTACCACTTGGGCTAAATAAAGTCCATAGTTTTTTGATTTTGGAATGCTGCCTGTTTTTCTTTTCCTATGTGTTGGACATCTTATTTGTAGGACTGTTTGTACCCACAAGTATTTATAAGTTTGTACTGTTCCTGATTTCTGGTTTTCTATATATACAGATAACAGGTACCATTGACCTCAAGCACTTGGGTTCCTCATACTGCAGTCCCAGCACCACCACTAACTTGGTATAAATCATTGTCCTCCTGAATCAGACAGTAGCTATGACTGCCTTCTGGTGGAAGTGTAAAAATGGTGACATTACTGCCAGGATGGAAGGGTAAAAGTGCTATTGTTAAATTATTTATGCCATTTCAGTTTGTGGCTCCAAATGCAGACAAGCTTCATGAATAATAAACAAAAATCAGAGGCACAATCGGGACCTCAGCATCCCTACTTCTATCGACCCTCACGTGTACATCGACTATTGGGGTCCCAAGAGGAGTTCCAGAGGAGTATAAAGCCAGAGACCAGATAGCAGCAAGGTTTAAATCTCTATTCCCCATTGTTACAGTGAATCAAAATGTGGACTGGATAAAGTGTATCAACTGTAACCAACAGACGTTTGTTAATTTTAGGTGAGATGCATTCCAGTGAATAGCTGAACAGTTGGATGCTATCATGTGTGTCTAAGTTAAACGTAAAAAGGGGAATTCCAGACAGACTAAATGCAAACCACATCTTCAGGCAAAATCCTAGGATACCCTGACACCCGTTAACCCCTATACACAGATCTAGCTTTACTGTATGGTCCAGGGGGTTGCTGCCTGTAGATGGGCTGCAGTCTAGGAATAGAAAAGTCAACAAGCAGGGTCAAAGCCGAGAGGTCAGAAAAGTACAACAAATTGTCAGACTGAAGAATAGTACAAAAACAGGCAGAAGTCAATCCTGAAAAATCAATAATAGTAAGTAGGATACAACAGGAAAACCAGGGAGCATTTCTGGCAGCTAGTAGAAACACAGAGAAGATTGAAATAGAGTATAGTACTTCATAATTGGCTGAAGTCAGGAGTCAATCACCCCAGCTGAGCAGCCATATAAACACATCCACACTGCTCTATCACCAGCCCCACCTTCAGAGTGAACACAGCGGCACCTGGTGGCAGAAGCAGAAGTCGCAGGAACAGACTCTGGGGATGTGACATGTGCCACTTCAACCATGGCCTCTCAGAATAGATTTGCTCTTGACATGATCCTTGCATAGAGGGATGGGGTCTGTAAGATGGTTGTTGCATCAATATGTAACTTTATTCCCAACAACACTGCCTTAGATCGTAGCATTAAGAAAGCCCTGAGATGAGTCAATGCTCCGTCCAACGAATTGGCTAAAAACTCATGTATTAGCAGACACTTCAGTAAGTGGTTAGAAACATGATTGGTAA
The DNA here is from genome assembly GCA_033576535.1 of Allobates femoralis. NCBI lineage: Eukaryota > Metazoa > Chordata > Amphibia > Anura > Aromobatidae > Allobates > Allobates femoralis. The sequence goes on along the minus strand of JARQOC010000006.1, from coordinate 194,580,827 downwards.
ATGGTGATCCCTTCTCAATAACATAGCATACACTTTGGTGATAGTTCTGGAGGTCATTGTGGTACTTGGTTGCTTATATACGGTGTTCAGATCATTGTTTGAAAAACTATAGACAAGGCCACATAGACAAGACCTGTTGCTGGACTGCATCCTGCGATAGCAAAAGATGGCGAGTACTATGTCCAACTTTTGGACGATATCTTTGACCAGTAAATGAATGAGGTACACGTATAGTTTTCTTGCAGCTTGTGTGTGTGCGCACACACGTCCATCTAATGATGTAACGGGCAGGCCACTTCAGTGAATCTTGCGATGTTGTGCAGGAAGCCAGCTTCTTCTATTACGGAAGAGAAAGTAATTGAAAAGTCTGTAGGAGTGCACTTCAGATGGAACGTCTTTCCACTTGCCAAAAGGGAATGGAATTGTAATAGCAGGATCTATTTATTTATCTTGATTTTATTTTGATACATGTACCTCCTGTCCCTGTGAAATGGAGGGAGGAACCAGTGATTGTTTTCAGATTAATGTAACATGCATTTCTTTATCCAAAACGAAACTTAGAGAATACATAGGTATGTGAAACTTAAGAAGTATGTGTCACACCAAGACTCTTGGTTCTTCTTTGTAAGTACGCAGTCTCTGCAACTTAATTTGGAGCAGGCAGAACATCTCAGAATGTCACACACTGAGTGGAGACTACACAATAAATCAAGTATTACATAGGGAAGGACAGATTATTGCTTTTCCTTTAAGAATGCTGGTCTTGTTCTATATGGCATTGCAAGGAACAACCAAAGCTGGAATGATCTGCACATCCCCTGTGGAGATGATATCGGATGATTAAGGCCATATATTTTTTGCAGAGGTTACAGATTTCATGGAAACCAGGAGCCATGAAAAAATTACTTTGCTGTGAAAAATCATGACAGGACTCGAAGCTGACATTTTTATTATTTACAGTTTCTCTCACTTGTACTAGCCAAATTACAGTGCTAAAATCTCATTGCTAGTCTTAGAAACTAAGCAATAGCAAACATGGCAGTAAAGAAAAAACATACCATACTTATACATATTCAGCACATAGGTAAAAAAGATGGTCAAAGTTACTTACAAATACATTTATACACTTAAAAGCCTGACTCTAGCTGTGGGGCATCCGCTAGTTTACTGCTAGTGTTATGGATGAATTTGAGTCAAGAAGGTTCTATTCGTTTCAGTGTTATCTGCAATGTATAAGGAACCACTTATGAAATTATTTACATGGATGTGTCCTATGAGATTGCTCTTCATCACAAAAATAAGTCTATGTATCACATCCTGAGTTGCTGGTGATCAAATACTGCGAGCCACAACTTAATATGATCTAAACAGATCCTGCTGCAGGTCTAGTTTTCCATTAAGCAGTTATGGGTCATTCCAGTGTTACAAGGGGACCCATAAAACATCTCTATAATCCCATACATCCTGTGCATGAATTCAGATTTTCCCTATAAGGGCCCGTTTTGTTGCCAAAAAATGTATTTTGAGATATTTAGTGAAGGTTGTGATGTTAACAGAGAACAGACTTGCAGCTGAGCTGCTGAAACCAAAGAATTACTTTTTGGAGCCAATAAAATGGCTGTGCAAACATCTGCATTTAATGGGAGCAGAGTATACGGCACTGTGAAAAACATTGAAAAGTGAAAGTATACGCTTAACTCAGACAAGGCGATATAGTATAAAGGAGAGACTGGAATACACAATGAAAATGGATGTGGAAAAATGCATGTAGATAGGTCAGCTTAACAAAGAGCTGAAAACAAGGTAGGAAGGACAAACAACTCATGGGAACCAAATGCGGAGCAGATAATACAGTACATGGAAGGATTACAAATAATGGGTAAAGTCAGCACTGGTATGTACTAGATACCTGCTCCCCACAGACATCACTGTTATCTCTCAACAGGCAAAGAGGCAACAAACCTTGTTACACTGTATACAGGTATTCATATGGCTGGTTTTACAAGATCTACTGTAAATCAAACTCTTAGCTTAGTACTGTAAATCCTGTGGATCTAAGGCTCTTTTCAGATCTTGCTGGGAATAAGTGAAGCCACAATTTTGGAATGTTTAACCCCTTAAGGACCGAGTCACTTTGCAGCTTAATGACCAGGCCGTTTTTTGCAATTCTGACCAGTGTCCCTTTATGAGGTTATATCTCTGGAACGCTTCAATGGATCCTAGCAATTCTGAGATTGTTTTTTTCGTGACATATTGGGCTTCATGATAGTGGTAAATTTAGGTCGATAATTTTCGCGTTTGTGGAAAAAAAAAAAAATAATAAAAAAAAAAATTGGCAAAACCGTTGAAAATGTCGCAATTTATGTGACACAAAATAGGTAATAAATAACATTTCCCACATGTCTACTTCACAATTTTGGAAAAAAAAAACATTTTCTGTTTAGGAAGTTAGAAGGGTTCAAAGTTCATCAGCAATTTCTCATTTTTCCAGCAAAATTTACAAAAAAAAATTTTAGTGACCACATCATATTTGAAGTCCCTTTGAGGGGTTTACATGACAGAAAACACCCAAAAGTGACACCATTCCGAAAACTGCACCCCTCAAGCTACTCAAAACTACATTCAAGGAGATTATTAACCCTTCAGGTGCTTCACAGGAACTAAAGCAAAGTGGAAGGAAAAATTAATATTTCAATTTTTCCAACAAAAATGTTCTTTTAGCCTCAATTTTTTCATGTTCACACGGGCAACAAGATAAAATGGATCCTAAAATTTGTTTGGCAATTTCTCCTGAGTACACCAATACCTCATATGTGGTCATAAACCACTTTTTGGGCACACGGCAGGGCTCAGAAGGGAAGGAGCACCATTTGAATGGAATATTATCTCCAATTCACTGGGGAACACAATTTTTTTTAGGAGTTAGGTCAGACAACTGTTCTTAATTTTTGGATGCTGAATCCAGAAATGATCTCAGTTTTTCTCTATCACGTCAAGTTTTTGAACTATAGGATTTTTGTCTTCTCAAAAATATGTAAACTACTGTATCTAAAAAGTGTTTTTTTTTTTTTTTTTTTTTAATAGTACAAATATGAACAAAAAATGAAATATATAAGAAATAGGCATGACAAATATGTTTTTTAACACTATCATTATGCCACATAGCTCTATATGAGTCGAATTGTAATCAGATAACAAGTCTTATTACAGATATCAGTGCAATTGTGCATCTCTGGCAGGTAAGTTGTGGAGGAAAAACTTGACGTGCTAGAAAAAAACTGACTACATTTTTGGAATCAGCATGCCAATTTTAGTATTAATCAGCTCAAAAACCTAACTCAACAGAAAATATTTTTCAAATTGTTCCCCAGTGTTAGTAGAGGACACATGTCGCCTATGGAGAGCCCCTGTGTGCCTAAACAATGGAGCTCCCCCACAAGTGACCCCAATTTTGGAATCTAGACCCTGCAAGAAACTTAACTAGATGCACAAATTGATCTAGAAAAATGAAAAAGTACTTTTTTTTTTTCACAAACATTTTCTTTTAGCCTCAATGTTTTCATTTTCACATGGGCAATGGGATAAAATGGATCCTAAAATTTGCTGGGCAATTTCTCCCGAGTACACCGATACCTCATATATGGTCATAAACCACTGTTTGGGCGCATGGCAGGGCTCAGAAGGGGAGGAGCGCCATTTGACACTCCAAGCAGAAATTTAGCTGAAATTGTTAGTGAACACCATGTCATATTTGGATATTCCCTGATGTGCCTAAACAATGGAGCTCTCCAACAGGTGAGATTTTTGCACTGATGATATAGGGTTCCGCTGTATTTTTGGTCACCAGCACAGGTACAACAGGCAGGTACAGGTTGCCACCCACCCCTAGCTCCCTAGTTTTACCTGGCTGGTAATTCTTAAACAATAATAAAAAGAGAATTTTGTTTACGTACCGTAAATTCTTTTTTCTTGAATCATCAATGGGAGACCCAGACAATGGGGTTTAGGGCACTGCCCTCCGGAGGCCACACTAGGTACTACAAGCTTGTAGTAACCGCCCCCTCCGCTTATAAACCCCTGCCGCAGGAGATATCCTCAGTTTGGTCCATAAGCTGCGAGGAGACAACCACACCCGAACCATCGGGAAAACCGTGTACTGACGGTCTAACAACCCGTAAAACAACACTGTCCCAACTGGGTACAGTCCATGGAAAAAAACATCCAACGGAACAACTGGGTGGGTGCTGTGTCTCCCATTGATGATTCAAGAAAAAAGAATTTACGGTACGTAAACAAAATTCTCTTTTTTCTGATCATCATAATGGGAGACCCAGACAATGGGGATGTCCTAAAGCAAACCCCAGGGCGGGAAAAGTTCCTCACAAAATGTTTCAAGACGCGGTCCCCCTTAAAGGTGGGCCACCGCCGCCTGGAGGACCCGCCTGCCCAAACTTGCATCCGCAGAGGCATGGGCATGCACCATATAGTGCTTAGAGAAAGTGTGCAGGCTGGACCACGTGGCCGCCTGACACACCTGCAGAGCAGAGGCACGATGTCGCAAAGCCCAGGAAGCACCAACGGCTCTGGTCGAGTGTGCCTTCAAGCCCACCGGGAGAGGCAGACCCGTAGAATGGTAGGCCTCTTGAATGGGCGCCTTGATCCATCTGGCCAAGGTCGATTTGGACGCCGCAGACCCCTTACAGCGACCCGCCGTAAGGATGAACAAAGAGTCCGAACTCCGGAAGGAGGCCGTCCTGGACACATAAATGCGTACAGCCCTCACGAGATCCAGAGTGTGAAGGTCGCGCTCAACCTGATGAACAGGAGCGGGACAAAATGATGGGAGAACAATCTCTTGGTTCAAGTGAAAAGTGGAAACCACCTTCGGCAAGAATTCTGCTCTCGGGCGCAACACCACCTTGTCCTGGTGGACAACCAGGAAGGGTGACTTGCACGACAGTGCAGCCAATTCTGAAACACGTCTCAGAGATGTAATCGCCACCAGAAAGACAACCTTTTGGGACAGACGAGAGAGGGAGACATCCCTCAGTGGCTCAAACGGCGGTTTCTGCAGGGCCGTCAGAACCATGTTAAGGTCCCAAGGGTCCAGTGGTCGCCTGTATGGCGGGACCACCCGGGACACACCCTGCAGAAATTGACGGACCTTCGGAAGGAGCGCCAAGCGCCTGTCAAACAGCACTGAAAGTGCTGATACCTGTCCCTTCAGGGAGCTGAGGGATAACCCCAACTCCAAACCCGACTGTAGGAAACCCAACAGAGTCGGAATTGACAAGGGCCACGGTGAACGTCCGCCAGAAGCACACCAGGCGAAAAAGATTTTCCACGTTCTGTGGTATATCCTCCGTGATACGGGCTTTCTAGCCCGATTCATAGTGTCAACCACAGTAGGAGAGAACCCCCTGGATGTCAGAAGCCAGGCCTCAAGAGCCATGCAGTCAATCTGAGGGCCCTGGAATTGAGGTGGAAGAAAGGGCCTTGCGCGAGAAGATCTGCGCGGTCTGGAAGAGCCCACCGGTTCCCGACGGACAGTTGCCACAGATCCGGATACCAGGTCCTCCTGGGCCAGTCCGGCGCCACCAGAATGGCTTCGCGGCACTCCGTCCTGATTTTCCACAGAACCTTGGGAATCAGTGCCAGAGGAGGGAACACATATGGAAGTTGGAAATCGGACCAACACAGGATCAGGGCATCCGCCCCCAGAGACTGAGGGTCCCACGATCTTGTCATGTAGTGAGGTACCTGATGATTCAGCCGTGAGGCCATCAGGTCCACGTCCGGGATACCCCATCTGCTGCAGATGTCCCGGAAGACGTCCGGATGCAGAGACCACTCTCCTGCGTCCATCCCCTGCCGACTCAGGTAATCGGCCTCCCAGTTCTCGACCCCTGGGATGTGAACTGCGGATATCAAGCAGGCGTTGTCCTCCACCCAGGATAGAATGCGGTGGACTTCGGCTAGGGCCTGAGCACTCCTGGTCCCTCCCTGATGGTTTATATAGGCGACGGCCGTCGCATTGTCGGACTGAACCCGAATAGGCTGTCCTGACAGGAATGGCTGAAAAGCCAGGAGTGCCAGATAGACCGCCCTGATCTCCAGCACATTGATCTGCAACGCCGACTCTGACTGCGTCCAGAGGCCTTGAGCCCTGTGGTGTAAGAACACCGCCCCCCAGCCCTTGAGACTGGCGTCGGTGGTCACCACTAGCCATGACGGTTTGAGGAAAGACCGGCCCCGTGACAAGTGACACGGCTGAAGCCACCACTGTAGTGAATCCCTGGTCGGTTGTGAAAGGACCACCAGCCGATTCAGAGAGGCCGTCCTCTTGTCCCACCTGCGGAGAATTTCCAGCTGTAGAGGACGGAGGCGAAACTGCGCGAAAGGCACCGCCTCTATCGCTGCCACCATGCGCCCCACCAGCTTCATCAAAACCCGTAGAGATGAGTGTGGTGACAGGAGGAGATCTTGCACTCCTGATTGGATGGCCAGCTGTTTTGCTCGCGGCAGAGACACCAGAGCTGAGTCCGTGTGGAAGTCCATGCCCAGATATGTCAGTGACTGGGTCGGAACCAGGGTTGACTTCTGAATATTGAGAAGCCACCCAAACTGCTCCAAAGACTGCATGGTCACCTCCAGGCTCTTCCGACAAAGGTGTTCCGACGGAGCCCTGACCAGCAGGTCGTCTAGATAGGGAATGACGGCATGTCCCTGCACATGTAGGAGAGCCATCATTGACGCCATCACTTTTGTGAACACCCGCGGTGCCGAGGCTAACCCGAAAGGCAGCGCCACGAATTGGAAGTGTTCGTCCCCCACTGCGAATCGCAACCAGCGCTGGTGAGCCTGTGCAATGGGCACGTGAAGGTAAGCGTCTCGGATATCTATGGACGCTAGGAAGTCTCCCTGCGACACAGCCGCGATCACGGAGCGCAGGGATTCCATACGGAACTTCCGAACCAACACGTGACGGTTGAACAACTTGAGGTCCAGAACCGGGCGAAAAGAGCCGTCCTTCTTCGGGACAATGAAGAGGTTGGAGTAAAAACCCCGGAACCTCTCCCCGGAAGGCACTGGGACCACTACTTCGTCTCTGCGGAGTCCCTCCAACACCCGATAAAAAGCCTGCGCCTTTTCTGGGGATGGGACAGACCGATGGAATCGGTGCGCCGGCCGCGACGTCAGTTCTATCCTGTAACCGCGCGAGACTACGTCTCGGACCCACTGATCTTGAACGTGGAGTAACCATCTGTCCTGAAATCGTGACAGGCGGCCCCCCACTTGTGGGGCGGCAGGACAAGAGAGCGAGTCATGCGGAAGCGGGTTTGGGGGTGGCAGCTGCTGCCCCCGTCGGCTTCTTCTGGCGACCCTTGGGGCGCCACTGAGTAGAGGGCTTGCCCCCTCTGTCCACGCGAGCGGACGACGCTGATGATTGCGAGCTGGAACGAAAGGACCACTGTTTAGGGTTCCTTTTAACCGTATACCGTGGCTTAGGCTTATTCTGTGGGATCTTAGACTCCGCAGAATCCTTTATCAGTTTATCCAGCTCGGTTCCAAACAGCCTGTCACCAGAGAAAGGAAGACTTTGCAAAATCTTCTTTGACGTGGCATCTGAGTCCCATAGACGCAGCCACAACAACCTGCGTATCGCTATCGCATTGGCCGAAGCCACAGCAGAGCGACTGGCAGTCTCCAAGGTCGCTGTCCTGGCGTAATCCGCATAGGCTCTTGCCCTATCGATAAGCGCCAGGACCTCTGAATTGGACCCCGCTAGGTCAGTGACACCATCCAAACAGGCGGTGATCGCCTGCAGGGTCCAGACCGTGGCAAAATTAGGGGCAAATGAAGACCCCACAGCCTCATAAGAAGACTTGGCGAGTTGTTCGACCTGTCTATCCGTTGCGTCCTTCAAAGAGGAGCTATCAGAGGCAGAGAAAAGGGAGCGTGCAGCAATCCTGGTCATGGAAGCGTCCACCTTTGGGGACTGCGACCACTCCTGAAGCACCTCCTGAGGGAAGGGGAAACGAGTGTCCTTAGCTTTGCGGACATAACGCCGCCCAGGATGAATCCTGGTAGCTCTGATCACCCTTCCAAAATTAGTGTGGTCCATAAAGGAGCCACATGGTCGAGCCTCCGGCTGCAACCATTGATACACCTCCTTCGGGTGGAGTTCCACCTCCTCAGGGGGTGCCACGAGATGCAGAGTCTCGTTGATGGAGGATACCAGATCCTCCACCCCGTCTGGTGATTCGGACACCGACTCAAGTATTGAACCCCCATCATCCTCGTCACCATCAGAGTGACGCTCCTCCTCAGAGAGAGCCTGGATCTCGGGTGAATCATCTCGGCGAGCCCGCTTAAGGGGTCTCGCAGTTGACAAGGGTGACACCCGGGGGTAACTTGAAGGAGCAGCTGGGTTTTCCAGCCTCCTTGTTAGTGCCTCCAGGGATTGCGACATGGAGGACAGTTTGGACAACACAGATTCATTAATCTTATTCTGTGTTTCCCATGGCCCTGGGATCACCTGAACCTCAGGGTACAGCACTGGAGCTGCAGTTTCAGCACTATCAGTCCGGGCATCTGGGCGTCCGCAGTTATTGCAGGACCCCCCAACCAGCGTCCCGTTGCATGTAGCACAGGTAGTGGTGGTACTGGCTGCCTTAGCAGCACTTTTCCTTGCTGGAGGACATACCCGCAGCCGGGGAAAATAAGCCAATCAGAAACCGGTACACCGGTGGCTTACCGACCGCTTCGATGCGGTGGAGAGGAGTAGTGTGTGTGTGGCCTCCGCGAGGGTTATGACCGGTCTCCCCAGAAATGCAGTAGTGCACTCAATCAATTCCAGTCGGGAAGTGAGGGGAAAATGGCCGCCGCCGGACAAGCTATGGGCGGCGCCGAAAACACGCGGGAAGCACACACACACGCCCAGCGATGACGTCATCCCCTGGGCTGCTCCTCATCTCTCCAGGCAGCCATCTTAGTGATCTGGTGCCGGAGCCCGCAGCGCGGGAGGTATCGTGACAACACTATACCCCGGGCTGCAGACAAAAATCTGTAGCCCACAGCCGCAGCCCCTGTGACCCACAGGGCGGTCAGCCAGGATGACCCCAGCACAGGGCACACCGCCAGAACCGCGGACCCAAGGGTTGCGCGCGGTCTGAGTGTCAGACACATAAGGTCCAGACACTACCCCAGGCACACCGGAGATACACAGGGTACCTAAGTGCCGGTCCGGTCTGTAAGCACCATTAAGGGAGGCCTCGGACTGGGCTGGCTCCAGTCCGGTCTGTGAGCACCATTTATGGAGGCCTCGGACGGAGCGGAGCTGTGCAAGGCTCCTGTCTCCCACTTCCCAGAGCCCCCAAGGAAGGATGGGAAGGAGCGCGGCAGCGTACCGGGAGGACACAACGTGTCCAGGCTCTAGGCCCTCCGTTACCTCAACCTGCGTGTTCCCCAAGGGTGAACAGGGAGACTGCCGGAGGTCCCCGACCGGGACCTACCTTGTCTTCATACGCCATCACGTGAGCTGAGAGAATGCTGTGATGTGCAAGCAAAGCGTGTGATCCTCCGAGCACACTAAGTTTAAAACTGAGGATATCTCCTGCGGTAGGGGTTTATAAGCGGAGGGGGCGGTTACTACAAGCTTGTAGTACCTAGTGTGGCCTCCGGAGGGCAGTGCCCTAAACCCCATTGTCTGGGTCTCCCATTATGATGATCAGAAAAAATAAATTTAAAAAAACACGACGTGGGCTTTGCCGTTTTTTTAGTTTCTAGCCAGGTACAACTAGGCAGCTACTGGCTGCCACCCACCCCCAGCTGCTTAGTTGTACCTGGCTGCTAACCAAAATACAGCAGAGCCCTTTTTTTTTTTTTTAAATTATTTCTTGAAATAATTAAAAAAAAAAAAAAGAATGTGGGATTCACAGTATTTTGTGTGTCTAGCAAGGTACAAGTAGGCAACTGGGGGCTGGAATCCACAGCGTGGAGAGGCCCAAGAGTGCTGAGCCCCTCACGCTGCAAATTGCAGCCTGCAGCCACCCCAGGAAATGGCACATTCATTAGAAGCGCCATTTCCTGGCGCTATACCCAGACTCTTCTTCCAGTTGCCCTGGTTGCGGTGGCAAACTGGGTAATAACGGGGTTAACGCCAGCCTTGTATTGGCAGCAGGCACTAAGCCCGAGGTTTATAATGTTGGGCCAATGTTAGACCTGACCATTAGGAACCTATAAGTCAATGGTAAATAAGACAACACACCATAAAAAAATGTTAGAACAACAAAAAACACAAACACATTTGGACTCCATCTTTATTACCCCCACATGCCCTCCGACGTAGTCAACAACGATGGTCCCAGGATAGTCAGTCGCCTCCAGAGACTGCAGGAAAGGATCAAGGGTCCTTTTGCTGAAGTCTCTGGGGGGGTCACACTGATGCTGCACTGTATGGCAATGATCTGCCATACAGTGCCGCTGTCAGGGCTGCAAACTCTAGTCCCAGAGATCACATGATCTCTGAGGTTTGCGTTCAGGTTACCAGATGTTGCCATGGCAACCTAAGGTTGCCATGGCAACCTCAGGAGGTTTTGCTGCATGATTCAGATATCCAGTGGCATTAAGGTTTCCATTGATGAAGAATGGCCCCACTATCTTTGTACCCCATATACCACACCATACCATCAATTTTTGTGTTCCAACAGTCTTGGAGGAATCTATCCAGTGTGGGTTAGTGTCAGACCAATAGCGGTGGTTTTGTTTGCTAACTTCACCATGCAGAAAAAAAAGTCTGTTTCATCACTCATCTGAGGGCAATGGTCTATGCTGTGAAGATACGAGATGTGCAGCATCTGAAATAACGGATACTGGAAGCCTCTGCTAGCATTTCTTCTGTGGTGTTGCTATCAGTGTCAAGAGTGGGAGAAGAGGGTTGCATTCACAATCCAATACAATGGGCAACACCTTGAACACATTTTATAAGTGGTGATTAACTTGTAATTAACTCATGAAAGAATAACGTTATGTTAAAACCAAGCACACCATTGTTTTTCTTATGAAAATCTTAATACGTTTGATGTGTCACATGACCCTTTTCCCATTGAAAAAAATAAAGCTTGATCCAAAATGGCCGACTTCAAAATGGCCGCCATGGGCACCAACCATCTGGAAAAGATTTCCCCCTCCAATATACCAATGTGTCACAAACAGGAAGTTGATATCACCAGCCATTCCCATTTTACTTAGGTGCATCCATATAAATGGCCCACCCTGTATATATACACACTAGACAGGTGCCCAATGCTATTGGATCGGGAGGGCGGTGACATGATGGGGGCGGGCCCTGTGGCACTAGGGGCAAGCTCATATGGCGACAGCGTCCTTTATTTGGAGGTTGGTGAGGATGGGGTGGGCTCATGACTCACGCCACTGCCATGTTTGTTCACCCAGTCATGCGCAGTAGCAGACTTGGTGTACAAACATGGCAGCCGCATATGTATTTACAAAGGTTGGGCTGTTATGATGAGCAATTTTGCATTTCAAGTGGCCAATCAGGTGGCGTTTTATCAAGGACATCCGGACGACAAGACGTTTATATAAGTAAACTATATGTATGCATGTATATCTACTATATAATCTCCTAATCATGTCTGTCTTGTTCCGAAATTGCGCGTCAGCACTCATTGGCTGCCGCCAACCGCGCTGTGAGCGCCGCATAAGCAAAAAGCCGCGCGCATTCAAAATTAGAAGATTATACAGTAGCTGTAACCTTGCGACAGCGACGCATAGGCGTCGCTGTCGCCAGGCTACATGGGTACGGCCACGGGACCCCCGCCTCCCGCTGTTCTGACCGTCTTCTCCCTGTACAGCGGTCATATAACAGGGCGGGCTGATGTGACGTCACACAGCCCACCCTGTCACAAGACCGATGTACACAGTGCGACGCTGCAGAAGACGTGTAAGAACAGAGGGGGCGAGGGGGATCCTGCCCCACTCGCAGCAATCCTGCCCACCTGTCTCCATCCTGGCCATCCCCCGCAGCCATCCTGTCCCCCTGGCTACATCCGGCCCCCCCTTGCAGCCATCCTGCTGCCCCCCCCATCCCCGCAGCCATCCTGCACCCCTGTTCCATGCCCTGCCGGCTCCATCCTGCCCCCCACCTCCATCCTGCCGCCTTGGCTCCATGCCCTGCTGACTCCATCCTGCCCCCCTGGCTCCATGCCCTGCCGGCTTCATCCTGCTCCCCCGCCTCCATCCTGCTCTCTTCAGCTCCATCCTGCTCCCCCGCATCCATCCAGCCCCCCCCAGCTCCATCCTGCTCCCCCGCATCCATCCTGCCCCCTCGCATCCATCCTGCACTGCTCGCTCCATCCTGCCCCCCACCACAATACTGCCATCCCCCTTCCTATCACCATCCTGCCCCCCTGCTCCATCCTGCCACCCCGGCAGTTAGCAGTCATGTGACTGATCAGCTGATCGGTTTTCCAGGCAACGACAGGTCCTAAAGGCCTGTAGGACCTAGAATACGGAGGTGGAGCGAGCCGGCGGACAGGTGAGTATCCTCACTGAGGATTTTTTTATTTTTACTTTTACTGTGGAGGAGGGGGGGCCAGGAGGAGCGGGGGGGGGGGCCACAGGGAGCGGAGTATCGCCATATACTATAGTGCTGCTATACATGTACTGTAATGTACGACCATATACCACAGCGCTGCTATACATGTACTGTAATGTACGTCAAATATACTATAGTGCTGCTATACATGTACTGTAATGTACCGCCATATACCATAGCGCTGCTATACATGTACTGTAATGTACCGCCATATACTATAGTGCTGCTATACATATACTGTAATGTACCGCCATGTACCATAGCGCTGCTATACATGTACTGTAATGTACTGCCATATACCATAGTGCTGCTATATATGTACTGTAATGTACCGCCATATACTATAGCGCTGCTATACATGTACTGTAATGTACCGCCATATACCATAGCGCTGCTATACAAGTACTGTAATATACCGCCATATACCATAGTGCTGCTATACATGTACTGTAATGTACCGACATATACCATAGCGCTGTTATACATGTACTGTAATGTACCGCAAAATACCATAGCGCTGCTATACATGTACTGTAATGCACCGCCATATACTATAGTGCTGCTATACATGTGCTGTAATGTACCGCCATATACCATCGCGCTGCTACACTGTGTTCCAAATTATTATGCAAATGTTCTTTTTCTCTGATTTTTCTAAATGGTTGGTGCAAATGAGTCAGTGTAAAAAAAGTCATCACCCGTTAGAGTATACATCAAATTTTATTGAAGAAATCTCCCTATGATAACAGAATAATTTTCAAAATTAAAAAAACTGTAAAAGCACTGTTCCAAATTATTATGCACAGTAGAGTTTGTAAACATTTGATATGTTTGAAAGAACTGAAAATGCTCATTTGTTGAATTTGCAGCATTAACAGGTCACATTCACTGAAATAAAAAGCTATTTACCATATATACTCGTGTATAAGCCGACCCGTGTATAAGCCGACCCCCCTACTTTTGCCCCCAAAACCTGGGAAAATCTATTGACTCGCGTATAAGCCGAGGGTGGACCCCAGCACAGGTATACAGCCCCCAGCAGTGGTATACAGGCCCCAGCAGTATGATATACAGCAGCCCCCAGTGGTATATACAGCAGCCCCAGTGGTATTGCAGCCCCTATATACAGCAGCCCCAGTGGTATTGCAGCCCCAGTGGTGTATACAGCAGCCCCTATATACAGCAGCCCCAGTGGTATTGCAGCCCCAGTGGTATTGCAGCCCCTATATACAGCAGCCCCAGTGGTATTGCAGCCCCAGTGGTATTGCAGCCCCTATATACAGCAGCCCCAGTGGTATTGCAGCCCCAGTGGTATTGCAGCCCCTATATACAGCAGCCCCAGTGGTATTGCAGCCCCAGTGGTGTATACAGCAGCCCCTATATACAGCAGCCCCAGTGGTATTGCAGCCCCTGTATACAGCAGCCCCAGTGGTATTGCAGCCCCAGTGGTGTATACAGCAGCCCCTATATACAGCAGCCCCAGTGGTATTGCAGCCCCAGTGGTATTGCAGCCCCTGTATACAGCAGCCCCAGTGGTATTGCAGCCCCAGTGGTGTATACAGCAGCCCCAGTGGTATTGCAGCCCCTGTATACAGCAGCCCCAGTGGTATTGCAGCCCCAGTGGTGTATACAGCAGCCCCTATATACAGCAGCCCCAGTGGTATTGCAGCCCCAGTGGTATTGCAGCCCCTGTATACAGCAGCCCCAGTGGTATTGCAGCCCCAGTGGTGTATACAGCAGCCCCTATATACAGCAGCCCCAGTGGTATTGCAGCCCCAGTGGTATTGCAGCCCCTGTATACAGCAGCCCCAGTGGTGTATACAGCAGCCCCTATATACAGCAGCCCCAGTGGTATTGCAGCCCAAGTGGTATTGCAGCCCCTATATACAGCAGCCCCAGAGGGGTATACAGCAGCCCCAGAGGGGTATACAGCAGCCCCAGAGGGGTATACAGCAGCCCCAGAGGGGTATACAGCAGCCCCAGAGGGGTATACAGCAGCCCCAGAGGGGTATACAGCAGCCCCAGAGGGGTATACAGCAGCCCCAGAGGGGTATACAGCAGCCCCAGAGGGGTATACAGCAGCCCCAGAGGGGTATACAGCAGCCCCAGAGGGGTATACAGCAGCCCCAGAGGGGTATACAGCAGCCCCAGAGGGGTATTTAGCAGCCCCAGAGGGGTATACAGCAGCCCCCGCTGTATACAGCAGCCCCCGCTGTATACAGCGGTACCCGGCTGTATACAGCCCTCCCCCCTGGTATACCGGGCCCCCCCCTGTGGCAACCTGTAAAGGAAGCGATGATTATACTTATCGGGTCGCTGTCGCCGACGCAGACGCCGCCGCTCTGTCACCGTCCGTCACCGCGCTCCTTCCCGTCTTCATGCTTCCTTCACGGGCGCACAGAAAATGACGTCATTTCCTGTGCGACGGTGAAGGAAGCATGAAGACCAGGAGGAGCGCGGTGACGGACGGTGACAGAGCGGCGTCGTCGGCGACAGCGACCCGATAAGTATAATCATCGCTTCCTTTACAGGTTGCCACAGGGGGGGCCCGGTATACCACGGGGGGGGGCTGTATACAGACGGGTATATATTTTTTTTTTTTTATGATTACCGTATATACTCATGTATAAGCCGAGGGGGGACTTTTCAGCACACTTTTTGTGCTGAAAAACTCGGCTTATACACGAGTATATACGGTAACTCCAAAACATCCTAACAGGCCAAGTTACATGTTAGCATTGGAACCCTACTTTGATATCACCTTCACAATTCTAGCATCCATTGATAGTGAGTTTCTGGAGAGTTTCTGCTTGTATTTCTTTGGATGATGTCAGAATAGCCTCCCAGAGCTGCTGTTTTGATGTGAACTGCCTCCCACCATCATAGATCTTTTGCTTGATTATACTCCTAAGGTTCTCTATAGGGTTGAAGTTAGGGGAAGATGGTAGCCACACCATGAGTTTATCTCGTTTTATGCCCATAGCAGCCAATGGCACACAGGTATTCTTTGTAGCATGAGATGGTGCATTGACATGCATGAGGATGATTTTGCTCCTAAAGGCACATTTTTGCTTTTTGTACCATTGAAAAAAGTTCTCAGTTGAAAATTCTATATACGTTGCAGAGGTCATTTTCATACCTTCAGGAACCTTAAAGGGGCCTACCAGCTGTTTCCCAATGATTCCATCCCAAAACATGACTCCTCCACCTCCTTGCTGACGTCGCAGCCTTGTTGGGACATGGTGGCATCCACCAACCATCCACTACTCTATTCATCTGGACCATCCAGGGTTGCTCGGCACTCATCAGTAAACAAGACTGTTTGAAAATTAGTCTTCATGTATATCTGGACCCACTGCAACTGTTTCTGCTTGTGAGCACTGTTTAGGGGTGGCCGAATAGTAGGTTTATGCACCACAGCAAGCCTTTGAAGGATCCTACACCTTGAGGTTCGAGGGACTCCAGAGGCACCAACAGCTTCAAATATCTGTTTCTTGGTTTTGTAAGGCCTTTTTGGCAGCTGCTCTCTTAATCTGATGAACTTGTCTGGCAGAAACCTTCCTCATTCTGACTTTATCTGCACGAACATATCTGTGCTCAGAATCAGCCACAAATCTCTTCAAAATACGATGATCACGCTTAAGTTTTCGTGCAATATCAAATGTGTTCATCCCTTGTCCAAGGCATTGCACTATTTGTTGCTTTTCGGCAGCAGAGACATCCTTTTTCTTTCCCATGTTACTTAAAAACTGTGGCCTGCGTAATATTGTGGAACACCCAGTTTTCCTTTCATTGGGCTCACCTGCCAAAATAATTATCACAGATATCTGAGATTGATTTCAATGATCCAAAGAACCCTGAGACACAATACCAATGGGTTTCATTGAAAAAAAAATAAAAATAAAACCCTATGACACTTAAAACCAATTTGCATAATAATTTGGAACACAGTGTATACATGTACTGCCATATACTATAGTGCTGCTCTGCATGTAATGTACCGCCATATACTATAAAGCTGCTATACAGGTACTGTAAGGTCACCATATACCATAGCGCTGCTATATATATATTATATATATATATATATATATATATATATATATATATATATATATATATATATACATATATATATATATGTACTAGCTGGGTGCCCGATGCACATGCATCGGGATTCTAGCAGAGCGAGTCTCTGACTCGCAATGGCCGCTTCGCGGCCAATGCTTCGCGCTGCTAAGGCGACTCGCCATGCCCGCTGCGCGGGCATAGCGAGTCACCTTAGAACTGCTCGCAATGGCCGCTGCGCGGCCAATGCTTCGGGCGTATCCACATGACGACACTGACTCGCAGCGTGAGCGGACTCAAAAGGGGCAAAAAACCCATTCGTGATTATATATTATATAATAGATATATATATATATATATATATATATGTATGTAGTTCACTCACGTTGACTAAACAAGGTCTGTCAGTCACAGTATGTCAACTACATACATATTCTAGAATACCCGATGCGTTAGAATCGGGCCACTATCTAGTATATACACACATATACATACATACACACATAACTAGTGTATCTCAATGAATTAGAATATATCATAAAATTCCAATGTAATATTGCCGTGTTTCTGGGAGCCCTGAAACACATTGACTAATGAATATTATTATATTCACCCTTTGATGTCTCGTGGAATACAGTTACACTGTTTTTAACCCTTCATCCTCTCTTTAGTTTTCTTTTTTATAATTCTTTATTTTCTCGTTTTTTTAGCTTGTACAAAAAAGGAACAAGAAATGCAGGATTAACAAATCAGCAGCCTTAGGAGCCACTAGTACAAATATTCAGGTTGCTTACAAAGAAAAAACATCTTATTAACAAATAAAAAAAAAAAAAACACAAAAGAAGGCAACATCTCTGATCCCTCTTGGGAAAACCCCTCTGTTTACCAAACTTCAATCTGCAAATTAGAGGGGATCACATCTTCAATTGTTTTTGTCTTACAAAAAGCCTCCCTGCAATTCTTTCACCATAGTCCCCCTTTTCGGGTTTCAATGGTTATCAACCGATGTTCTTTTCCAGAAGGCCAATCAAACACTATATATAACAACAACTTAAAAGCAGTGGCGTAACTAGAGTCTGGTGGGCCCCGATGCGAAATTCAGACCTGGCCCCCCCCCACGGACACACGTTGGTCGGATGCTTGGGCCCCGTGTAACGTTCAAAGTTCTATAAAGACTCACAAATTGACCCCTCTATTTATTAATGTCCCTTACCCTGCTATATATGGTCCTCCTCCTGGAATATGGCCCTTATCCTGGTATATATGTTCCCCTTTCTGGTATATACGGTCTTCCTCCTCCCACCACGATAGGCGTCCAATTATTATAACGCATCCCATATTCCTCCATATATTACAATATATCCCCATAGTCCTCCATGTATTATAATGCATCCCATAGTCCCCCATTCATAAGGTAGCCCCAATAGTCATCCAGTTATTATAATGCACCCTCACTATCCTACATATAGTAGCCTCATAGACCTCTATATAGTATAATACAGCCTCACAGCCCTCTATACAGTATAATGCAGGCTCCGTCCTCCATGTAGTGCAGCCCCTATAGTACAGCCTTATATATGCAGCCTCATAGCTCTCCATTAGTGCAGCCTTATATCGCTCTATATAGTGTGTTATATATGCAGCCTTATATCGCTCTATATAGTGTGTTATATATGCAGCCCCACCGAGATCTGAAAAATAGGATTAGTGACAACTGCACAAAACAGTAGACTCACTCCAAAACCCAGTGTCACCCCCCATGTTAGCCTATTCCAGTAGTGGAGTCTTCTGCTCTCCTCTGTTCCCCACTCTTCACCTCTGTGCCCCACTCTCCACCTCCTCCTGTGTCCTCCTCTGTCCCCCATTCTCCTGTGTCCCATGCTCTCCTCCTCCTCGGTCTCCCATTCTCCTGTGTCCCACGCTCTCCTGCTCCTCTGTCCCCCGTTCTTCTGTATCTCCCGCTCTCTTCCTCCTGTGTCCCCCGCCTCTCCTCCTCCTGTGTCCTCCATTCTCCTGTGTCCCCCACTCTCCTTCTCCTCTGTCCCCAGTTCTCCTGTAATCCCCACTCTCTTCCCCGTGTCCCTGCTCTCCTGTGACCCTCGCTCTCCTCCTCTATCCCCCGTCCTCCTGTGTTCCCCGCTCTCCTCCTCTGCCCCCGTTCTCCTGTGTCCCCCACTCTCCTCCTCCTCTGTCCCCTGCTCTCCTCCGTCCCCCATTCTCCTGTGTCCCACGCTCTCTTCCTCCTGTGTCCCCCGCTCTCCTCCTGTGTCCTCCATTCTCCTGTGTCCCCCACTCTCCTTCTCCTCAGTCCCCAGTTCTCATATGATCCCCACTCTCTTCCCCCTGTGTCCCCGCTCTCCTGTGTTCCTCGCTCTCCTCCTCCGTCCCCTGTCCTCCTGTGTCCCCCGCTCTCCTCCTCTGCCCCCGTTCTCCTCCTCCTCTATCCCCCGTCCTCCTGTGTTCCCCGCTCTCCTCCTCTGCCCCCATTCTCCTCTGTCCCCCACTCTCCTCCTCCTCTGTCCCCTGCTCTCCTCCTCCTCTGTCCCCCATTCTCCTGTGTCCCCCACTCTCCTCCACCTCTGTCCCCTGCTCTCCTGTGTCCCCCACTCTCCTCCTCCTCTGTCCCCCACTCTCCTCCTCCAGTGTCCTCCATTCTCCTGTGTTCCCAACTCTCCTCCTCATCTGTCCCCAGTTCTCCTGTGATCTCCACTCTTCCTTCTGTGTCCCTGCTCTCCTCCTCCGTCTCCCATCGTCCTGTGTCCCCGTTCTTCTCCTGCTCTATCCTCCGTTCTCATCTATCCCCGCTATCCTCCTCCTCCTGTGTGTCCCCCGCTCTCCTTCTCTTTCCCCCGTTCTCCTGTGTCTCCCGCTCTCCTCCTCTGTCCCCGTTCTCCTGTGTCCCCTGCTCTCTTCCTCCTCTGTCCCCTGCTCTCCTCCTCCTCTGTCCCCCGCTCTCCTCTTACTGTGTCCCTCTCCTCTCCTCCTCCTGTGTCCTCTCAGTCTCGTGTCCGTTCCCTCCCACTCTCCTCCTCCTCTGTCCCCTCGTTCCTCCCTGTGTCCCCCTCTTCCTCCTGTGTCCCCCCTCTCCCTGTGCTCCCTCCTCCCTCCTCCTCCCTGTGTCCCCCGTCCCCTTCTCCTGTCCCCCTTTCCTCCTCCTCTGTCCTCCTGTGTCCCCCACTCTCCTCTGTCCCCAGTTCACCTGTGATCCCCACTCTCTTCCTCCCGTGTCCCCGCTCTCCTGTGTCCCTCACTCTCCTCCGTCTCCCTGCATCCCTCATTTTGCTCCTCCTCTATCCCCCGTCCTCCTGTATCCCCCGCTCTCCTTCTCCTCTGTCCCCTTTTTCTGTATCCCCCCGCTTTTCTCCTCCTGTACAGGAAGGGCCCACAGCGGCGGCCGGCATGGCAGAGAGCGAGTACCAGCCGGGCAAGGAGCGGGGGAGGGAGACTGATCCCCCCCACTGACGCAACGGCCCGGGCAAAGCAAGAGAGAGGGGCCAGACCACATGCAGGCAGGTGAGGCGGCATAAACCACACATCTGCCAGCGCCGCGAGTACCTGCTCTGTTCTGCCTCCCGGCTTGTGGAGCAGTGAAGGGGCGGGCATTGCTGCGCGGCTGCAGGAAGTTTCTTCTATCACTTCCAGTCCTCCCTCTGCTCCTCTTCCGGTGCTACCACGGTCGCGGCGGGCGGCTGGAGGCACGGGCAGCGGGGCCCCCCGGGGAGCTCGGGGCCCCCCCAGGGGGCGGGCCCGGTCTCAGCCGCGACCGCTGCGACCGCGGTAGTTACGCCACTGCTTAACAGTCTACAGATATCCTATCATAAGAGTCAAACAGGAACTTAAAAAAGAAGCTAAGATGAGAAAAAGAGAATAGACGTTGACTGGGGAACAAGAAAGGGTAGGATGGAGGGACGGGGCATTCGGGCCTGTGGGTAGGGGGGAAAAGAAGGTTGCAGGAGAGTAGGAGAGATTTGGGGCGAGGGAGAGGAAGGAGGAGGAGTCCAGATTAAGGTGCGAGTCTCCTGATACTCAGTCCTCAGCTTCCATTCCGAGATCTGACAACAGCCGGTCGTATTCGGGCGTTTGTTGGAAGTCTATCCACTTGTACCATGTGGTCCAGTGTCTCGTAAATGAATCATTCATGGAAGCTGTCAGATCCTCCATGAGCATCAGTTGTTAATTTTACCAACCTAATGGGAGAGACGTGGAGGGGATGTCGTACCCCAAAGAACGGGTATACATGCCCTCGCCGCTATGATCAAAAATTTCAACAGAGTGTGTTTATATATTTTTTTCTGACATATTTGTTAAGTGCAATAGGACCGCTGCCGGGGTAAGAGGGTCCGTATAACCCGTCACCCGAGCCACCACAGTCCCCACTCCCTCCCAAAATGTCCTAAGTCTGTCACAGCTCCAAAAAATATGAACCATAGAGCCCGTCTCTGTTTTGCAGCACCAACACTGGGCATCTCCCAATGGGTACATGGCATGCAACCTCTCCGGCACCCTGTACCATCTAGACTCTATTTTATACCCAGCCTCTTGTTGTTTCGAGCTGATGGAAGTGCTGTGGACTAAACTACAGATTCAGTTTATTTGGGTGTCTGAGAATTTTGTTCCCAGCTCCCTCTCCCAGTTAGCAACAAAGTATGGAGGTTTTTGGTCGGGGGGGTAGTTCAGCAACACATATACCATGGAAAGAACGTGTCGTATCGGTTCTTTTCCAGAGCAGAGGATCTCAAACTGTGTTAAGGGGTTGACGTAGCAACGCCGTGGTTGAAAGGAACTCAAGAGGTGTCTTATCTGAAAGGCTCTCCACCATCCCAAGGGGGTGGGTGTCTCTAAGCTCCGTAGGGCAGTCAGTGATGGCCAGTCGTCTCCCTCCCTAAAAGACTCGACTCTGTCCCTATCTGCCGCGATCCATTGTTTAAACACTCCATTTCTTACCTGACTAAAGCCTGGATGACAGTACAGACGTGAGTCTAGAGAATGTGGGAATCATGAATGGTCTAGTCCATAGGGTCGAACAGTAGTGCGCTGTCGCTCCCAAAGTGGGATGCGTGTCTATTTCCCTCTGTGACGCTGACAGCAGCCAAGGGAGTTTAGTTAAGGGGACAGAGCTAGAAGCTTGCTCTATATTTAGAGGATAGAATTAATAAGAAATGCAAGGCTATAATGAGCAACAATACACACCCGCTCTCTGAACGGTTTGCGAAGCAGAAGAGCACATTCAGCAAGGTCTAATCCAACTAATGTGTAAAAAGGAAAGATACAGAAAATCGTTTGTTCCAACAGCTGTGGGATGTTTAACAAATGTATAAGTGTAAAGCGTCCCAAGACTATGTGAAGTTCTATGTGTATGGGGGGAATAGGTGAGGTACATGTACCAGTCTACCCACATCTGCTGTCCATATAGACTTATTTTGTAAAGTGTGAAATGTTCTTGATCTTTGTTCTGCTGCTGGAATACTGTAATTTCTTCCGGGATCAATAAAGTTTATCTTATCTTATCTATGCCCACCCAAGCCTTCCCCTCTGCGTTCCTACACCAATCCACCATCCTGGCAAAGTGTACCGCAAGGTGGTAGAGTTTAAAGTTCGGCAAACCAATGCCACCCTTCGACTTAGGACGGGACATTATGGCTTTGCTGATCCGAGCCTTTTTCCCCCTCCATACGAATGAGGTCTGTAGAGAGGAAATAGCCTGAAAAAAGGAAGACGGAATTCTCACCGGTATCGCTTGTAGCAAATATAGGAGGAGGGAGGACGTTCATCCCAAGCACACGGGAACGCCCCAACCAAGAGAAAGATCTTTGACCATCTCTCATAGTCCCTCCTGAGGCTGGCCAGGAGTGGCGGGAAATTTAGTTTTAACATGATGTCCGGATTAGCCGTAGTTTTCTGAAATAATGAACTTTGGGTTTTCATTGGCTGTAAGCCATAATCATCAATATTTACAGAAATAAACACTTGAAATAGATCACTTTGTTTGTAATGACTATTATATAGAGTCGTTATAAACAGAGTGATCTATTTCATATTTCACCTTTTATATTGAACTACTGAAATCAATAACCTTTTTAATGATATTGTAATTCATTGAGATGCAACTATATATATTATATATTATATATTTTGTAGGTAGCACTATTAAGTGTGTTGAGGGGCACTCACTTTACCAGGTCAATTAAAGCACACATGCAACGTTTTCCAGTAAACTCAAGTCCAGCAGTTTATTACACATCATTAACTGTTTATGACGTAGTCCATCTCGGTGCCTCAGCAGGAAGGTTAAACACGTATTAATCTAGAACCTTTTAATGGCAGCTATGCCATTATGCTATACCCACTATGCTATCTTCAGATTCATCCCTCAGCAAGGTAATAACATTAATGTCCATATCAAGCACAGTCTTACCTTTACCCGGTTTAGCTGCTTCTATCAGCTCTGCACAACTCGTCTCCAGTACTCGTGCATTCCAGGGCTAACGGCGTCCCAGACACAGAGACCAGGTTTCTTAACTCCGTTTCAAACACGCTGTTCCAGCTCCACTCTGCAGCATAAACAAATGCCACATGGCACATACAGGAAACAGGATCTAACAGGACCTGTCTGACATCAGAGAGACCATGTGATCATGAAGGAGTCACACTATATCAGATGTGTCACACCCATGGGAAGGAACATGGATAGTCAGTGCCGCCTATCAATTCCTGATCATTCTTTACATCATAAAGATCTGTGGAATAATAAGTGCCAGCAAGCCATGCTGGATTTAGATCGCAGCAGACTTCTGTCTGTGCGATACACACTGGCCATATACATTGCTTGTATACCTCACATACCCTCCCCCGTGTTCAGACCAGTAGGGGTGAACATTTGCCATTGAGCCTACCAGTTGACGGGACCTTCTCAGTCGACTACGAGCGTCAGCTCCATGAACAGAAGTCATCTTATTCCTTAGAGACGTACAGTCCGCACAGTCACAAACTAATTTTTTCTGAATAACTCATTGTCAGATTCTGATCAACTCACGTGTCCGAGCGGTAACTTTGTAAGACTTTCCCCACCCCAGCGGTCAAATCAGTAGTGAGTCACTTACCTTTGTATCTAGGGTCAAGTATGACTGTCCTGTCAAATATTCTACTGGGTCTTTTGTTTGGGCATCTCAGTCTTGAGTCATTGGAGGATTCACTACCTCCAAGCGGACTACACCCACTATCCTCAGAATGTCTCTGGAGGTCTCTCCATTGGCGTCTTTCTTCATTGCCTTTTGCAAGTAGAGAACCATTACACCCTTTGTGTCTTCTGGCTCTAGCTTCTGCTGTAGATATTACATTATTTGGAGGGCCCCTTCGTTGTCGGGTCTCACAATTTAAAGACAGTTGCCATCTTCTGCTGCTCAACGGTGCTGTCTCTCAATTCGCAGTCTTTCAAAATTCAGCTCTTCTACTTCTCGCAGGTAGGTCACACGGTACTCTGTCAGCATCCATATGTATCCAAGATTTTCTTCTGTTCCTATAGAACAGAATGACACCATACCATCTTCATCAGGTATCCCATCTTGGTGATCACGTGGACCGCTCACTTTCATG
The DNA here is from genome assembly GCA_033576535.1 of Allobates femoralis. Classification (NCBI taxonomy): domain Eukaryota; kingdom Metazoa; phylum Chordata; class Amphibia; order Anura; family Aromobatidae; genus Allobates; species Allobates femoralis. The sequence goes on along the minus strand of JARQOC010000006.1, from coordinate 194,556,547 downwards.
ACACCAAACTTCTTTACCATCATTTGCACGACTTGGCCATTTCTCCCAATGAGCTTTCTCACTAGAGCATGAGGCACCTGAATTAATTCTTCCCGTACACTTTGAGCTTTCCTCATAAGCCCCAGCTGTCTAGCAGCTTCTTCAGTCTTCAACCGGACAATCCGCTTCATGCTAGCACATCACCAGTGCATGTCACTTAGGAAAGTCACCCTCTTCACTGTGACTTCGGTTGTGGACACCAGCTGTTCAGTTTCTGAGGTCAATTACACCTTACAGGCTCCCATGGCCGCCTTAAACTCTTTATGCACTGACTCTCTGGATCATTCTTCTCTCAAGTCTTTGGGTACATCTACAAGGCACTTGTATAGAGACGTTTCTGTCTTACCGGTGGTCTCTAGACAATCATCCGGCTTAGGTCTCAGGGCCAATTGACTATCAGCTTCTTCACCGTGTTTGATGAGGAGAGACACTTGTTGCTACTCCTTCTCGCCTTGTTCATCGACTGACACTTAGCCAGACGACTTTTGAGCTCAGAAACGTCTTCCTCCAGCTCAGCTACTCACATCTCAGCAGCTCGTCTCTGAAGCTCCTCCTGCTTTTTCAGCAGGGTTCTCTCAGACCTCTCCATCTCAAATGCACCACTCTGCTCTCGACAGCCTGCCTCTGAAGCTTTTCTTGCTTCAAATGGGCTTGTAGCATCTCATTGAGATCCCTTATCTCGGCTCTTACCTCCACCGGATCAGCTGAATTTGCATTACTAGAGGTGGTGTTTACTTCATTCCCTCTTCAGTGGCTTCTCCATCGAACTCTTCATCCCTCGGTTCTGCAGAATCCTTCAAACCCTCTGTAGTACGGAAACCACCTAACCCTCTTGGGTTTCAATGGTGTCAGCTTCAGAAGGTTTCACGCCCTCTATCTCTTCAACCTCAGAGTTTCCCGAGTCTTCAACCTTCTTGGCAATGTTGCCATATACTCCTATGAAGTTCTCTTCTGATAGTCCATCAGCTACCTGTTCAGACACTGGAGAAAACACCCCTACCAACTTTCTGGGCTGGCTCTTTAACCTTGTCTTCATTGATATGTTTCACCGCACCAGCTACTGGCAACACCACTGTATCCTTTCTTCCTGATCTTCCCCGAATCTGGAAGAGGATTCACACAAATGCAGGGGATGGGACCTCATGTTCATTCACACAGTTAGAGGTTGCAACTTGCACAGGTTCTCTGTGCCCTCTATGGTTTTGGTGACAAGTAGACTTGCCCTCACTGTACTCACCATCATTCATATCAGAGTGACAGCCATGCTGGATTTAGATCACAGCAGACCTTTGCCTGTGCGATATACACTGGCTATATAGATTGCCGGTATACGTCACTAATATATACAGGGGTTGGACAAAATAATGGAAACCCGTTTTTGGCATCATAATCTTCGAACATGTTATAAACATGCAAACCGTGACATGTGTTAATGTTTTGTAGTTGATTATTTGTGTTAAGTGATATGTGTATGTAAATTAACTGTTTGTTTGCTGATTTGTAAGAACATTGATGAGAACCTGATACCAATGGCAGACCTTTCGGATTTTCAAAAAGGCCAATTTGTTGGTGCTCGTATGGCAGGCCCTAGTGTAACAGAAAGTGCCCGAATGCTTGGCGTGTCAAGAGGAACTGTCTCCAAAGTAATGACTGCGTTTGAAAGAGAAGGAAAAACGTCCGCGCAGAGCACAGGCCCGGCCGAAAGTCAAAGTTGACAGAGAGACCGGACTCTAAAGTGAATTGTGAGAGAGGATCGCAATACCAAGGCTCCGAAAATCACTGCTGAGCTCAATGAACACCTACAGAACCCAGTTTCCACGAAAAACGTTCGTCGGAGCTGCACAAATCTGGATTCACAGAAGAGCTGCAAATAGAAAATCGCTGCTCTCAATGACAAATGTTTCCAAGCATTTAGAGTGGTGTAGAAACCTCCAGAATTGGTCCCTCGAGCAGTGAAAACATGTGATATTCTCAGACGAATCATCGTTTACCACATTTTCCGATCTCCGGCCGAGTGTACGTTTGGAGACAGCCGAAATAAGCATTCCATCCAGACTGCCTTCTCCCAACCGTAAAACATGGTGGAGGTTCTGTGAATATCTGGGGTGCTATTTCGTGGAGATCCACCGGGCCATTGATATCACCTTGCATGAATCCATACCTCGGAGAATTGAGGCTGTAATCGCCGCAAAAGTGGACCTACACCATATTAAACTAACATTTTGTTGATTTTTTCCAGGTGTTTCCATTATTTTGTCCAACCCCTGTATATATTTAGTGTGCTGATACATATAGCATCAGTGTTATACTTATAAAGGGATATGTCTAGCAGTTGTAACCATAAAGTTCGGTGTTTTAACAAATTACTAACCTGTAAAGTGATTTAGAACAATTTATTTACATTCAACCTCAGCCTTATAGAGATCAACCTGTATTACCAATGATGTATTTGAACATATCTTCTTTCAAAGAAGGAATGTTGACAAAGTAGCAGCCAAGTGAACCTGCTTATGTTTAGGACACCTTTAAAATAGGCAATCAAAGCTGAACTGCCTTCTTTAATGAAAGACCTTTTATTAGGAAGCATGTTTTATAGAGTGTGAAAGTGATGAAAGAGGCAGGTTTACAGAAAAACTCAGTAATTTCTGAAAGCCTCACAACCAATAACTCTGCAACTGTATGCATCAAAAGACCTATTATAGTATATTTCTAAGGAACAATCCTGCATGAAGAACGTTCCATTAGAGTTCAAAATGTTTAGCCTGTGCCATTTTCTCTGTTGGCTATTGCCATGATTGTAACAAGAATGGTCAAAGCATATTGTGATGTAGCAACTTGCATTGCAAATAACAGGTATAAATCACAGGGGCAGGTTTTGCTCTGCAAAATAAATTCAGAAATGTGTATGCTGGGACTTGTAGTTTAGTGACTTTAGCTAATGCACTATGCTGGGTGTACTGAACATATGTATTTGTAATGCAATGCATTACCAGCAGTAAATTAGCATCTGTTCTCAGGCTGTATCTCTCCAGGAAAGGCCATACTCTATGTCATCTTAAGTAGGACTTTTTAATCTCCTCTGCTCAGAATCTGAACCCCAGGGGGGCCTTCCTGAGAACACACACTGTGGAAGCTTCTCACCTCTGATGAACGTCAAAGGGGATCAACAAACGGTCAACCATGGCAGGGCCTTGCATTCCATATTGGCTATGGAAGGAAATGCTAAGACAAAACAAAGCGCATTTAGAAAAATAATGTATTCATTGCTAAAGTAGTGATGGTCCAGTCACAGTACCAGAATGAAAATATTAATATTGAAAGGCTATGCCAGAATTTAATCTCCAAGTTGAGGCTATAAATTGGGTCTCCCACAGCGGCATAACTTCAGGCTCAGGGGCCCTGATGCGGAAGCTCCAGTAGGGCCCCCAATTATTGCAAATCTTTAATAGTATTAGTCTTTTGCTATAGGCCAAAGGGATATTTGGAGCCCCCGTAGGCTGCAGGGCCCGGGTGCAATCGCAACCCCTGCACCTGTGGTAGTTACGCCCCTGGTCTCCCTACAAAGAAAGTTTGTTCACAGATTTGGGGCAGTTGGAATATTGCTGTGATCCATATTTAATTTCTCCTCCCCAGAAAGCGGAAGACTGCAAAGTTAGGTATTTCTGTCATTTTCTCCTATTATATTCTATAACTGTTTTGCATATCTGTATGCCCGCTTTATTTTTACCTTTTATATCTTTTTATTGTAAGTGCTGTAACTTTTTATATTAAAGTTTAAAACTTTAATAAGTTTGAACCTTGTATTCCCTAAAGGAATTCATAGCCCTAGGAAATGTGTGATCCTGTGGATTTTCTGACACCATTATTTCTGGAACTCATTGCCCTATATGTTTATTCTGTGGTGGTAGCCTGTTGTGTGATTTGGGTGTGTGTGGTCTGTGTCAGAGTATGATTAATGCTCCCTGATTGGTGCTTCTCTGAGCAGCAACCAGGTGATAACCCTTTAGGTGTCAAACTAATTATACACCAAACAACAAACAGTATTGGATTAAGAGATAAACATTTCTTTATAGGACCTTTGAGCAAGGCCTTGAATAATTTAATCTGGTTTATCTCCATATTCAACTCAAACCCAACTGCATGATTCACAGTAGTACAATAACATTTTGCCACACTGATTATAGACAGTATGTACAAAAAATTTACATTGAGCCTATCCATTTTTTAGAACATCATTGAAATAGGACATATCATCCTCAAGAAATGACGACTCATCAGAGTATCAATTCCACATAGGAGGCCAACCACAAAAAGAATACACCTTACACACAAAAAAAAATGAATATACCCAATATACCCCAGGGTATACGGCCGAAAACGCACTTGTATATTTTATCCTTTATCTTTTAACCTTTTTCTCATAATTAATTTTAATCCATGTGTATATACATTTTATGTTTAAAAAAAGATTTGTTTTTGAGATTTATACAATAAACATCCTGAATAAGTGTTAAATTTCCCACAGAATTTTTCATTTTCTATCCTCTAATACAAGCCACAATACAAATTAGGCAGCGCTAGGTCTAATGTATATTTACAGTGGTGACATTATTATGTAGGGTAGTAAGAGAAGCGCTGTTTTTGTACTACACCGCAGGTGCAGTAATAGGGACACATACAGCAGCAGATCAGTACTGGGGCACCAGTAGGATGAGGAGTTTGTCTAGTTTGGGAATAGATAGGGACAGGGCTGGAAATTTGAGACGTACTCATGAAAATCAATCTATCTTGGGTTTGACTTCACAGTCAACCAAACCCCACAAAACCCGCCGTTCTAGTACCATTAGTGGGCTGTTGTGTGTTTGTTGTCTAGGTGGGTGGGAAGTCTGCACTAATTGCACAAATTCACGTTTTTTACACCATGTTTTTATAAAAACCCTTAAAAATAAAAACAGTTAATGAGGACAAAAAGGTTATCCCTTATTATTCTAGCCATATCAAACTCGATGGAAGTCTCTGGGAGGGCATTTAGTATGGAATTGAAGAGACCCTGAAGAGTATTGTTTAAGTCACCAGGAAGAACTGACTCCGGAAGGCCCCTGACCTTCCGACGCAGAGTCAGTATTTGTAACTCTGTCAGATAGACCAGACACTTCTCTTAATGCCACAGCCTCCGCCTTAAATGAAGTTTCCAATTTAAGGACAAAGTCCCCCAACTCCTCTTGAGTGGGGATATTGAGAATGCGAGATCGTTTTTCCATATTGCATGATTGATGGGCAGGTACCCTTGTGCTCTCTCTGGGATCGTCAGGGAGCTTCCCCCACTAGCAGATGAAAGCTGGGTTTCTGGTGAATCCCGGGTCTCCACTTCCACAGCCCTGGGGTTTTGCTGATAGTTATATGCAGGCTCTGGGGCCCTAATAGGGTTACTGAGGTTTCGAGATGGTCCCCCCGCTTGGGACGACCGGTCTGGTATTGCATCCTCGTAATTGGAATAGCTGAGGCCAGTATGAGGGAGTCGACGACCCTAGTGGGTTCCTGCAGTCTCAATGGGCTCATTTATCCCTCAACGGGGGTCCCCCCAGACCTATCTGATGAACCCCTCTGACTGGTAGGGTCCCGCAATCCCTCCTGCTCTCCCTCCATAACGCAGCCCTCAGTCACTTGATTTATACTGTCTCTATGGAGAGCAACCACACTAAGTGCTGAGTGGTCTCACTCGGAAGCCCCAGTACCTCCGAAATCCCGTGGTATCCTCGGGTGCAGCATGAGCTGAGGGACAGGAGCTTCGTGGGATGACCTTGCAGCCTCTCACTGGCTGTACACGTCCGCCATTTCCAACTACCCTGTTTTCTGGGCGGAATCCGCCATCTTGGTCTCTGTGGGCTCCTGCAGCGTCTTTCCCACACTTTTGAGAAGCTGCGTTATACCGGCTGAATGGTGCACCGGAGGGTCGGAGGCAGATGCAGGGCGGCTGCTCCTTCATCTTGCCGACATAGGGTGCCTCCGGTCATGAGTACAGCAGAGTTAAGCGGGTTTTCACCGGCCGGGGAGCAGGAGCTGAGGCATCAAGTGTCTGCTCTCCTCCATAGCCAGGCCATGCCCCAGACCGTTTTTAATGGATCCACATCAGGGGTGGGAGGAGCTGTTCCTTGCTTCTGAGCATGCTCAGTACAGCGAAATGGATCAGTTTTTTTCATGGATCCGTAAGGATCTGTCTACATAGACTCCCATGTTATTTGACACGGACAGCTATGGATCCGTGACTGTTTCCGCTTTGTTCAAGGCAAGCCCAAAATCATAACAGTCTCCGATTCTGGGTACATGAAAAAAACTGACACACCTGGATCAGTGTCCAAAACTGACACACACTGATGGCCATATAGGCAACCTTTCTCAACACTCCCAGATGAGCAACTCCGAGATCTGCTCTTATCCATCAAAGATAAGACTTGTATGCCTTTTGTTTTTCCCATATTATAATCTTCTACATTATCTTAAAGAAATGACAGCCATTTAATCCATGATCCTCACAGCAGCTCTCAGCTGGACCCAAATAAAGGGGGGATTTATTATATAGGTTTCTATTGTGACTATTCGCATAATAAGGCATGGGTTTATTTGCATAAATTACACTTCTAATGTAATCTTCATGCTTTAATTTATCAGCAAGTGTTCTTATAGCAGCAGCTCTAACCCTGTGTCACACAGACTGTATACAGTCTTCCCCAGAGATGTGCGGATACATTTCAGCACCGCTTACAATCTGGAAGCATTTTGAATTAGAAGGATATGGAAGTATCCAGAAATAGACGGGAAGGCTAAGTCAATTATTGTTACCAGCCCAGTTAACAAACCAATCACACAAAAAGCAGGGCTGCAACAGCTGGCTCTCCTGCCTTGGGGACGGGGACACGTTACAAAGCAGAAAGCTTGCAGCTAAGCGTGTGATTAACAATGTGTGCATTCTTGGACAGTGAAGAGTCTCATGTCTGTCCACTGCTGTGAAATGCAAAGGGTAACGATGCTGCATCCTCTTGTGTTTCTGCATATGCCTGCTCCTTGTGAAGCACAAAAATACACTACCATAGGTGTACACCATGTAAGACGGTGCAGTACATATATTATATATATATATATATATATATATATATATATATATATATATATATTATATATATATATATATATATATCTCTGGATCAGACCACAGCAGCACCAGAATGCTGTCATAGGTGCATTCATTATTCTATTTAAGAAGGAAGGTAGAATGTACATAGTGTACAACATATAGTGGCAGATTGGAAACTGTAGTACCTGTATTCATTATCAGATTACAAGAAGCAAAATATCAATCCAACTACAGAAAAAGCAAAATCCTCATCTTTGTATAGGGGATGATGTGGATGTGTGTGATCAGAGGAGGGGGAAGGCAGAAGAGATATGCAGCACCCAACCTCCAATTACAGTCAATCATGGAGGGGGCAGGAAGAAAAGAATGTGAGAATGACTTAATGACTGAAATTATGACATCAATAGAGGTTTTTTTTTTTTTATCTGTTCCCACACTACTGTAAAATGTCTACAACACAATTCACATCAGCTCTGAAAGGGTTTACAAAGAATGGAGTATTTCCGTCTTGATATGCCTGCCTTAATAGCGCTCAAATCTTGGTTCCTTAGCAACAGACTTCAACCAAATATTTTGGCAGTGCTCCAGCGTTCTCATCTTGCACCAAACACCCCCTCCACCTCCAAACACTTTCCATCATCCTTTTATGCAGCATAGTAGGACTCCCACATGACACAGGGGGTCCCATGAGTCAATGCCTCCATACATTAAGGGCTGGGTGAAGACGGGGCATGGTGATCTGTGTTAACGGATTTAACTGGCAAAATAAATTTAAAAAGCAAATGATTAGTCTAAATCACTTTAATCAATGATTTGCAGAATATAACTGATCATGTGGTCAGAAGGGAGTACATATGCACTGCTTTTACATATACACCTACACCAGCCCATAAACTGTACATATATTAATATTTCACCTAGGCTCTGCTCTTACACTGTTTAAACAGCGCGGTGGCTCAGTGGTTATTATTATTTATTTATATAGCTCCATTAAATTCCATGGCACTTTACATGCCAAAAGGACAGACAAGGACAAGTACAATAAATGTGGACAATTTGGTCATACAGATACAAGAGGGGAGAAGATCCTGTCTGCAAGGGTTCACAATCTACGAGGGGCAGGTGGGGATACAGTAGGAGGGGAGGTGCGGTCGTGATGCAATGGGTGGACCGGGTCTCATAGGAGGTAGTTGCCTTAGCGGAAGAGGTGGGTCTTTAGGCTTCTTTTGAAGGTTCCCAGGGTAGGAGAATGTCTGATATGTTGGGGCAGAGAGTTCCAGAGTACAGGGATGCCCGGGAGAAATCCTGAATGCGGTTGTGCGAAGAGATGAGGGGGGAGTAGAGGAGGAGATCTTGGGAGAATCGCAGGTTGAGCGAGGGTAGGTATAGGGAGACCATGTCGGAAATGTATGGAGGAGACAGATTGTGGATGGCTTTGTATGTCATGGTTAATGTTTTAAACCGGGATCTCTGGGAAGCAGGGAGCCAATGCAGGGCTTGGCAGAGGGGGAGACAGGGGAGTAGTGGGAGGACAGATGGATTAGACGGGCAGCAGAGTTTAGGATAAATTGGAGAGGTGCAAGGGAGGTAGGAGAGCAGGAGGTTGCAATAGTCGAGGCGGGAGATGATGAGAGCGTCAATAAGGGTTTTAGCAGTGTCGTGGTCAAGAAAAGTGTGGATTCAGGAGATTTCTTGAGCTGGAGACAGCAGGAGGTGGCGAGGGCCTGGATGTGGGGCTTGAAGGAGAGGGAAGAGTCGAGGATAACCCCGAGGCACTTGGCGTGGGGGACTGCGGAGAGAGAGCAGTCATTGACGACGATGGATAGGTCTGGTAGTGAGGGGGAGTGGCTTGGGGAGAAAACGATGAACTCTGTTTTGTCCATGTTCAGCTTAAAGAAGCGAGCGGAGAAGAAGTATGAGATAGCGGACAGGCATTGTGGAATTTTGGATAGTAGGGAGGCGATGTCAGGACCAGACAGGTAGATTTGGGCGTCGTCGGCATAGAGGTGGTACTGGAGGGTGTGGGACTCAATGAGTTGCCCTAGGCCGAGAGTGTACATCGTGAAGAGTAGCAGTCCCAGAACCGAGCCCTGGGGGACCCTGACAGATAGGGGGTAGGGTGAAGAGGAGATGTGGGAGTGGGTGACGCTGAAGGTCCGGTCTGTTAAGTATGACGAGATCCAAGATAGGGCAAGATCCGTGATGCCAAGAGATTCCAGGATCTGAAGTAGAAGAAAGTGGTCAACAGTGTCGAAGGCGGCGGATAAGTCAAGGAGGAGGACAGAGAAGTGACGTTTGCTTTTGGCAGTCAGTAGGTCATTAGTGACTTTGGTCAGGGCAGTTTCAGTGGAGTGGAGGGATCGGAAGCCAGATTGCAGGTGCTCTCAGTGTACATGCTGTTCAAGTAGTTTAGAGGCGAAAGGGAGGAGAGATATGGGGTGATAGTTAGAGACAGATGTGAGGTCGAGGGAGGGTTTTTTGAGGATGAGTGTGATCAGGGCGTCTTAGAAGGTTGAGAGGAAGGTGCCAGTGGTAAGTGATAGGTTAAAAAGACGAGTTAGGGCTGGGATGATAACAGAGGTGAGGTTGGGAATGAAGGTGGGATGGGAGCGGGTCGTGGGCACTCGTGGTGAGGTGTGATTTTGACAGTAGGGAGGAGAGCTGATCCTCAGTTATGGGGGGAAGCAGCTGGTGAAAGGAGAGGGCAGTATAGGCGAGAGGGGAGGCTGTGGGGACAGTAGGTCAAAGTTGACTCTGATTCTGTCAATCTTTTCTTTGAAGAAGGAGGCAAAGTCTTCAGCGGAGATAAGGGGAGAGGGAAGGGCGGAGTAAGGAATTGAAGGTTTTGAAAAGCTGTTTGGGATTGTGGGACAGGGAGGTTATTTTGCGATGAGAAGGTTTGTTTGGCAGAAGCAAGTGCAGCCTTGAAGGTGGTGAGGGACTGTTTGAACAGTGCAAAGTGCTCCGTGGAGTGTGATTTTTTCCATCTCCTCTCGGCAACCCTGGATGCCCGTCTCAAGTCTTTCAGTGAGTGGAGTGTGGTATGTTAGGGGGGGACGGCTATGTCGAGGGCCTTGGTTACTGTGGTGTTGTAGAGGGTGGTGGCAGTGTCTGTGTTGCGTATGGATGTTATGTCGGCAAGAGGGAGAAGGGATTCTGAGAACGAGTGTAGATCGATGTGTTTTAGGTTTCGGCAGGGGTGATTGAGTTTGTGGAGAGGGGGTGGCGTAGTAGGGGAGGTGAGGGAGGATAAGGTCAGCAGATTGTGGTCAGACAGGGGAGGGTTGAGTTTGTGAGGTTAGTGAGGGAGCAAAGACAGGTAAAGATGAGGTCCAGCATGTGGCCGTCTTTGTGGGTGGCAGAGGAGGACCATTGGGAGAGCCCAAAGGAGGAGGTCAGGGAGAGAAGTTGAGAGGCGGTTGGGCGGGTGGTGTCAATGAGGATATTGAAGTCGCCCATAATAATGGTGGGCATGTCACAGACAGGAAATGAAGTAGCCAGGTGGTGAAGTGGTCGAGGAAGGTGGGGATAGATCCATGGGGGCGGTAGATGACGGCCAGCTGAAGGTTACAGGGGGAGAAGATGCAGACAGAGTGGGCCCCGAAAGAGGGGAGAGTAGCAGAGGGAGGCAGTGGAATGGGGGCAAAGGAGCAGGTGTTGAACAGGAGTACGCCGACACCTCTGCCGTGTTTGTCGGAGGGGTGGGATGTGTGGGAAGGACTGAATCCGCCATAAGATAGTGCAGCAGGGGAGGCCGTGTTGGAGGGGGTGAGCCAGGTCTTTTAGTTTTTAATAGACAAAGCGTTTGTGGATGTATGGGAGTTTATTACAGATTGAGCGGGCGTTCCAGAGTGCGCCTGGCAGGGAGATTAGGGGAGCAGAGGCTGGGGGGATGGATCGAAGGTTGGTGAGGTTGCGAGGGTGGGTGATGGTGAAGTTACGAGAGTAGGTGATGGGTTGTGGGGGTGGGGTGTAGGTGACTGTGTGGATGTGGTGGGGGGGGGGGGGACGGGATTAGGGGAAATGTCGCCAGCGAGCAGGAGGAGCAGGGAGAGGGTTAGCAGGTGGGAGCAGGAGAGTTTAGTGTGGGTGTATCTGTTTGGAGATGGAGGATTGAAAGTGAAGGAATAGCTCAGAGAAGTGGGTGAGGTGGTTAGGTAGGATGGAGGGTGAGAGAAGTAATTTGTTGCTGGGTGGGGGGTTGAGCAGAGGAAGCAGGAAGTGGAGAAGGATGGGTGTGAGCGTGCAAAGGAGTGGAAACATTGTATATGGTGAGCTGGGGATGAGGGGTAGCGGGGGTCAGACGTTGCAGGGGTCAAGTGCAGCAGGAAGGAGAGTTGTAGTGGTGGACGAGTAGTCAGTAGTAAAGTAGTCAGTAGTAAAGAGTAGTCCGGGATGGGATGGTACCATGGGATGAGCAGCAGTCCAGGGGGAGATGTAGCTGGGGACGAGATTGAGCAGCCTGGGACAAGATGGTGGAGCCCAGGACGAGGTGATGGAGCCAGATATGAGAAGATGTGGCGGTGGGCAGGACCATGGGATGACCACTGTATGTGGTTCAGGGATTAGATTGTATGTTGGTTTAGGTCTTGGCACTGCATGGTGGCTCAGCGGTTAGCACTGCATGTGGTAGGGGATCAGGGGGTATGGGCACTGTATGGTGGCTCAGCGGTTAGCACTGCATGGTGGCTCAGCAGTTAGCACTGCATAGTATGGTTGGACGTTGGTTACGGCACTGTTTACGTTGGCTCAGTGGTTGGCACTGTACGTGGCTCAGTGGTTGGCACTGTACGGTGGCTCAGCGGTTGGCACTGTACGGTGCTCAGCGGTTGGCACTGTACAGCGGCTCAGTGGTTGGCACAGTACGGCAGCTCACTGGTTGGCACTGTATGGCGGCTCACTGGTTGGCACTGTACACCATGTTCCAAATTATTATGCAAATGTTCTTTTTCTCATTTTCCTAAATGGTCAGTGCAAATGACAGTCAGTGTAATAAAAGTCATCACCGTTAGAGTATACATCAAATTTTATTGAAGAAACCTCCCAATGATAACAGTATAATCATCAAAATTAAAAAAAAAGTCGAAATTATTAGGCACAGTAGAGTTTCTAAACATTTGATATGTTTGACAGAACTGAAAATGCTCATTTGTTGAATTTGTGGCTTTAGGAGGTCACATTCACTGAAATAAAAAGCTATTTAACTCCAAAACATCCTAACAGGCCAAGTTACATGTTAACATAGAAACCCTTCTTTGATATCGCCTTCACAATTCTTGCATCCATTGAACTTGTGAGTTTCTGGAGAGATTCTGCTTGTATTTCTTTGCATGATGTCATAATAGCCTCCCAGAGCTGCTGCTTTTGATGTGAACCTGCCTCCCACCCTCACAGATCTTTTGCTTGATTATATTCCAAAGGTTCTCCATAGGGTTGAGGTCAGAGGAAGATGGTGGCCACACTATGAGTTTATCTCCTTTTATGCCCATAGCAGCCAATGACACAGAGATATTCTTTGCATCATGAGATGGTGCATGGTCATGCATGAAGATGATTTTGCTCCTGAAGGCATATTTTTGCATTTTGTACCATGGAAGAATGTTCTCAGTCAAACTCTATATACTTTGCAGAGGTCATTTTCACACCTTCAGGAACCTCATAGGGGCCTACCAGCTGTTTCCCAATGATTCCGGCCCAAAACAGGACTCCTTCACCTCCTTGCTGATGTTACAGCTTTGTTGGGACGTGGTGGCCATCCACCAACCATCCACTACTCCATCCATCTGGACCATGCAGGGTTGCTCGGCACTCATCAGTAAACAAAATTATTTGAAAATTAGTCTTCATCTATGTCTGGGCCCACTGCAACCATTTCTGCTTGTGAGCACTGTTGGTTGAATACCGTAGTAGATTTATGGTGGTCGAATAGTAGACTTATGCACTACAGCAAGCCTTTTAATTATCCTACACCTGAGGTTCAAGGGACTCCAGAGGCACCATCAGCTTCAAATATCTGTTTGCTGGCTTGTAAAGCTTATTTAGCAGCTGCTCTCTTAATTCGATGAACTTGCCTGGCAGAAACCTTCCTCATTCTGCCTTTATCTGCACGAACACGTGTGCTCAGAATCAGCCATAAATCTCTTCACAATACGATGATGACACTTAAGCTTTCGTGCAATATCTAATGTTTTCATCCCTTGTCCAAGGCATTACACCATTTGTTGCTTTTCGGCAGCAGAGAGATCTTTTTTCTTTCCCATGTTACTTGAAAACAATGCTCAATATTGTGGAACATCCAGTTTTCCTTTTATTGGGCTCACCTGCCAAACTAATTATCACAGGTATCTGAGATAGGGTTCTTTGGATCACTGAATCAGATACACGATACCATCAATGGGTTTTATTGAAAACAAACAAACAAAAACCATGACCTTAAAACCAATTTGCATAATAATTTTGAACATGGTTTATGTGCCTCAGTGATTAGTACTGTATGGTGGTCTCAGTGGTTGGCACTGCACGGTGGCTCAGTGGCTGGCATTGTTGATTTGCAGCAATGAGGTCCTGGGTTCATATCCCGCCAAGGGCAATATCTGCAAGAAGTTTGTATGTTCTCCCCATGTTTGCGTGGGATTCCTCCACTTTCCTCACACACTCCGAGCTGGAAGGGCTGACAAATCCAGCAAACAATTGACATGCTCATTCTTTTGTCATGACCACAAACTGCACCTAAACTGCAAGGAAAAAAGCACCATTGGCACAACACTTCAGGATTCTCATAGACTTTACTTGGGGAAGGATAGACAAGCAGTTTTGACAAAAAGGTGAAAAGAAAATGCATTAAAAAACTCACTGTCGGCATAGTCTTATAGTGCCATTAATTTCACGCTTCACAGACATCATCACTCCCCACAATCTACTTTCCCTATCACCATTTAGCCATTGATAATAGTGAAAGAACACTTGATCACAGCGTGCAGTTAAGCAGCGCTTTTGAGGCAGAAAATTTCTGCACCCAAAATGTAGCGTCGGCACATAGCCTATAAGTACTAGCAAGGGAGTTTTGCAGCAAAAGAATGGTGTATTTCCAAGCTCCAGTAGTCCATAGTCAATTTAGTTTTTTCCACAAGTGTAGCTAACCACTCGGAAAGCTTAGGTATGCTTACAAAAAGCAAGAGCAGAGAGTTTCCCAGCTGGGGCTGTCTGTGCTCCCAAGAAAACTGCTGTTATGTTTGGGATGTTGAACAGAAGGCTCTGTTTCTGGCTATCACCCAGGCACCCCAGGGTTATCTTTTATATTGTTTGTACTTTGCTTTTCCTGAACCTTATGAGACGAAAATAAAACTGGTTAAAATCAGTAGAATTGAATATATCTGGGGTGGGTGTAAGGCCTCATTCAAACAGTGTGTTTGTGCTCCATTTTTTATTGATCTGTTTTTGGTGCAGTATCTGCAGCAAAAACGGATCCTCTTTTTGCAAAAAAGCTTCACAAACACATTGTCCGTTTGTGCTGCTTTTTTGCTCCTTTCTCGGGGGACACAGACAGATACACATACTTTATTAACCTCCCTGGCGATCCCATGGTGACCTTCGGTGAGGTCTGCTTTCCGGGCACCGGCAGGACCTGTCTGTGAGTAGTACACGTACTTACAGGACCTGGCACCATGTGACTCAACCTGAGTCACATGGGTAGGTCTTGTTAGTACTGTACCCACAGGTCCTGCCAATGCCCGGAAGGAAGACATCACTGGAACTCACCATGGGATCACCGGGGAGGATAATTGTAAGTAATTGGATGTTAGTTGTGCAGAAAGTGCAACAGAAAAATGGAGCAATAATTGACATCCTTATTTTCTGGATGTGCCTTCTGCACCACTAACACAGCAGTCAAAAACGCTGCACAACAAATAGAAAATCCCATTCACTTTGCTGGCGGATGTTTAGACTGATCCGTTTTTGGTGCAGTTTAAAAAAAACAAGCAACACGTCCAGCTTGAACATAGCTAAATTCTTGCAGTGACCCCTTGTCCCAAGAGATTGTGAGCTGTTTCTCTGCTTTTGTTATAGTAGACGACTAAGGAAAGTTAGTGCAGCTCTTGAAATTGCATCATGCTTACTTTCCTTCAAAATCAGTAGATGTCTAGCAGTGTCATCAGCTCAGACCTGGTAGCAATCAGTGAAACCGGGCTACACCCATCCACTCTTCAGAGAAGTCTGGTCAGAAGTGGTCTTCATGGAAAAACTGAACACAAACCCATACCTTCCAAATAGAGACAAGGACAAGTGATTCAACGATGTAAGAAAACATAGGAAGATGGGTGCAAAAAAATTGCAGCAGTTCATCTGGACTGATGAGTCAAAAGGTGAAATAATTTGGCTGTAAATGAAGGAAATGTAATTGCGAAAGGGCAGATGGGCGATGAAAAAAAAAAATCAGGGTCTGCCAGGAGAGCTGAGCACATTGGAGAGTCTTGCAAGTTTGGTGCAGAAATTAAGCAAATTAGGTTGATACCAATATTTGAATGCTGAGAAATACAAGCAGATACGTAGCCCTCATGTAATGCAATCGGAGGGGCATTTGATTGGCTTAAGACATATGCTACAGAAGGACAACCCCAAAAATACAGTTAGTGTCATTAAGAATCATGTCTTCTGGAAGTGATTATGGTCCCACAGATCCCTGATCTCAACAACATACAGTCTGCCTAGGAGTACAAGAAGAGAGAGGATTTGTACAAGCGACATTCACAGAAGGGGACTCTAATTAGTTCTCCAAGATTTTTATAACAATTTTTTACTGAGTTTCTTCAAAAATTATGTACAACTGTATCTAGAAGAATTGATGCTGAATCGAAGACAAGGGGTGTTCAAAGGGAAGCCCAAGCATTCTAGGCCCCTCATGCTGTGAATTGCAGCCCGCAGTCGCCCCAGAAAATGGCACATTCATCTGATGCTGTCCTCGACATTTCCAGCTGCCTTGTGGTGGTGGCAGACTGGGTAATAAGAGGGTTAATGCCAGCTGAATATTGCCAGCTGGCACTAGGTCTGAGGTTTACTTTATCAAGCCAATAAGAATCTCTAAGTAAATAATACACCATAATGTGAAAAATAATTTATTTGGAAAAAGAACACAAAGACATCCATCATTCCCATCTTTACTATTCCCATACAAATCGTCCACGATCTTCTGTGACGACCATTCACGGCAGGACCCGAAAATTACTGACTTTTGGCTCCCACTGTGAGAGTAGTGACGTAAATGTCTGGGTCACCTGAGGTCAGCCAGAGACCAACGTGGCTCTGACCCAAAGTGTAAGTTTCCATGTGACCCCGCTCACAGTGGAACCTGAAACTCACTAGTTTCGGGTCTTATGAGCGGTGTGATTGTGTTAGTGCAACCATTGCTGGCAGTTCAGCTTAAGTGATAGCTGAGCTCTAGCTGTCACAGCTAGGGACAGTGCCCACACCACCCTGGCAGTTTAATGCACTCAATTCCAAGGGCCCCTTGCATTCTATTTTCACACATATAGGTGAGATCAATTAATAGCACTAGCCTTGTATAGTTTGGTGGATTTGCCCAGATGGTTAATGAATTTGCTGATGACTTTCCTAGTTCTTTTTCCTCTCTGGATATTATTGCTCATCATATATAGGAAGAACTCTGAATCCTTACATCATATAGAATCTTGAGTGAATCCATTTTTACAAGAAGGTATATATATTTGCTCCAATGGATCATAATTTGAACAATTCCAAATGTAAAATCCTCAAAAGGTGGTGAGGGCACTTGTGTTCACCTTGCTCAATTTCTATAACTAGTAATTACTGTGGTTGAAATCTGTGTGAATTTTCACTGATCAATAACAATTAATTATGACTATCGAAACTAATATTTTTCTGACTCTCTGTAGGCAGATTGTTCTTTACTCTCCTTCCTTTTGATGAACCCCAATAGACTGGTGGAGAGAAACGCGTCAAGCTATGGAGAAATTTTAAATCTCTTTCATGAACCATTTGGGATATCTCAAAAAAAGTCTTCTGATCAATCCATGAGATAAGTTATTCTGAAGAATATATTTTTATTGGATATATCGGGAAATTATCTCTGGATGAGGGCTATAATGAGGGCAAGTCATCTAAGAATGGAAATGGAAAAACGTGGGTGTAACCACCTCCATTGCTCAAGTTGTTAGGGTGAGCCACATGAGATTAAGTCCATATATTTGTGCTCTTTGGTGTTTCAAATCCTTGTTTGTTTACTTACATGTTGGTTTTTGGTTTCTATATTTTTGTATAATAAAAATTAACTTTGTATCATCTGCAAATTTTATGAGTTTGCCTATAATTCAGTAGCGTAGCTAGCGGGGGGGCAGGGGGGGCGAGCGCCCCGGGCCCCCCCGACATCAGGGGCCCATTGTCCGCCCCCTGGGGGGCCACCGTGCCCCGTGCTGCCAGCCGGTTGCCGTGCCAGCCGGAGAGGAGGGAGGACGCAGACGGGACTTCCTGTCTTGCAGTCTGCCCGCCCCTCCTCACCTCCTCCTTACAGCAGACGCACACGGCAGCCGCGGTAAGTCTGCAACGCCCCCCCAAGAGGTGTGTGAGAGAGGGGTGCTGAGGGTGTCAGGCTGTGCAAGGGTGATGAAGGATACAGGGAGGCTGGAGGATGGGATCTGCAGGGGGACAGAGGATGGGATCTGCAGGGGGACAGAGGATGGGATCTGCAGGGGGACAGAGGATGGGATCTGCAGGGGGACAGAGGATGGGATCTGCAGGGGGACAGAGGATGGGATCTGCAGGGGGACAGAGGATGGGATCTGCAGGGGGACAGAGGATGGGATCTGCAGGGGGACAGAGGATGGGATCTGCAGGGGACAGAGGATGGGATCTGCAGGGGGACAGAGGATGGGATCTGCAGGGGGACAGAGGATGGGATCTGCAGGGGGACAGAGGATGGGATCTGCAGGGGGACAGAGGATGGGATCTGCAGGGGGACAGAGGATGGGATCTGCAGGGGGACAGAGGATGGGATCTGCAGGGGGACAGAGGATGGGATCTGCAGGGGGACAGAGGATGGGATCTGCAGGGGGACAGAGGATGGGATCTGCAGGGGGACAGAGGATGGGATCTGCAGGGGGACAGAGGATGGGATCTGCAGGGGGACAGAGGATGGGATCTGCAGGGGGACAGAGGATGGGATCTGCAGGGGGACAGAGGATGGGATCTGCAGGGGACAGAGGATGGGATCTGCAGGGGGACAGAGGATGGGATCTGCAGGGGGACAGAGGATGGGATCTTCAGGGGGACAGAGGATGGGATCTTCAGGGGGACAGAGGATGGGATCTGCAGGGGGACAGAGGATGGGATCTGCAGGGGATAGAGGATGGAAACTGCAGGGGATAGAGGATGGACACTGCAGGGAATAGAGGATGGAGAGCGCAGGAGGATGAAGAGCGCAGGAGGATGGAGGATAGAGAGCGTAGGAGGATGGAGAGCGCAGGAGGATGGAGAGCGCAGAAGAATGGGGACTGCAGGAGGATGGGGAGTGCAGGAGGATGGAGGACAGGGAATGCAAGAGAGGATGGAGGATGGAGAGCGCAGGTGGATGGAGCGTGCAGGAGGATGGAGGATAGAGAGCGCAGGAGGACAGAGAGCGCAAGAGGATGAAGAGCGCAGGAGGATGGAGCACACAGAAGGATGGCAGGAGGACAGAGAGCGCAAGAGGATGAAGAGTGCAGGAGGATGGAGCACACAGAAGGATGGAGCGCGCAGGTGGATGGGGAGCGCAGGAGGATGGTGAGTGCAGGAGGATGGAGAGCGCTGAAGGATGGAGAGTGCTGAAGGATGGAGGGTGCTGGAGGATGGAGGGTGCAGGAGGATGGAGGGTGCAGGAGGATGGAGGGTGCAGGAAGATAGAGCATGGGGAGTGCAGAAGGATGGAGAGTTCAGGAGGAGAGTGGCCATTTGGCCCAATTCTTAGGGGCGGCAGCTGCGGCAAATTTTTCCACCGCCCAGGGCGCCACAAACACTTGCTACGCCACTTGGGGTGGCACGAGAATTCTCTGACAGCACCCCCCCCCCCTGCTCTTCACATGGGGGCCCTGGGTGCAGATCTCGCCCCCGGGCCCAGAGCAGGCTAGCTACGCCACTGCTATAATTCCATTGTCCAGATGATTTATAAAGATACTAAACAGTACTGGGCTCAGGACAGAGCCTTGCCGCACCCCACTTTTAACTTTCCCCTAGTATGATGTGTAGCTATTTAGTATTACTCGTTGTGTAGTGTGTGTGTCATTAAGGGTGCTTTCACATCTGCAGTAAAGTGTAATTCCCGGCAGATTCGGCAGATGTCACCGCATCTGCTGGATCTTCTGCGTAATGATCGACTTGCAGCACTGACCTGGCAAGCCCTATTCATTCTCTGTGGGGCTTGCGGTTGGGTGCGGCGGTGTGGTATTACCGAATCCAGCACTTGTGGCACCGCAAAAAAACCTGCTGCTAGCAGCGTTTTTTTTGCGTGGCTGCAAGTGCCGGATTCGGCAATGCGGCACTTGCCGCACCCAACCGCAAGCCCCATAGAGAATGAATGGGGCTTGCCAGACTGGTGCCGCAAGTCGGCCGTTATGCAGCAGTTCCGCCAACATGTCGGGAATTACACCTTACCGCAGATGTGAAAGCAACCTAAGCCAGTTTTAAATCCATGTAAGGGTACTTTCACACTAGCTTTTTTTTTTTAAATTGCGGTCAGCCGCGGTTTTTTCGCGGCCGCACTTGCCGCAAGTGCCAAAACCGCACTTGCCGCAAGCCCGCATTTACATAGTATGGGGCTTGCCGCAACTGTGCCGCAAGTGCAGCCGGTATGCGGTAATCGCGGCAGATGCGTTTTTTTCACTGCATCTGCCGCGATTTCAAAAAACCGCTAGTGTGAAAGTACCGTAACAGATTTTTTGTCAACTCCATACTTAACCATTTTTTCAACATACCGTACTTTATCAAATGCCTTACTGAAGTCAAGGTATACTATATCCATGGCATTCCCCTGGTCTAACCATTCAGTGACTGTTGTACAAGGAAATCAGCTTGATCTGGCAAGATTTATTGGTCATAAAGCCGTGCTGGCTCTGGTTATTGCAATTTGATGCAAATGAGATGTTACAATTGTTCTGAATATGACACTGTAATAACACACATAGTATTTCTTAACAAAGCCACAACCCAAAATGTTAAAGGGAAAAAAACATATAAAGGTATATATACCTTGCAGCCACAGTGCTAATCTGCACATACATACTATGTTAAATATATGTGATGCCAAACTGGGAAGGAGAAAATTAATGCACAGCTTCTCGTTTCCAATCAATGGGGCGGAGGCAATGACTGAACAGTCAGCACACAGTAATCACTCACCCTGCACCAAGACTGACATCCTGCTGGCTAACATGTCTTTGGAGCAGGATGTCAGACAAGATGCAGGGGATTAGAGGTTGACCTGTTCACAGCTCCCGACACCATGCCAATGATTGGAAGCAGCTGCAGGGAGAATATATATTTTTTCTCCCTGCAGCACAGCCAAACTACCAATTAGACAACCACATGTATTTTCAGTAGTAAGTACTTGAAGATTAGCACCATAGGTGAAAGTATATAGTTTGTTTAGATGCTTTTTTTTCTAAAAGCATATAAAAATGGCTATGGGGGATGGCTATTAAGGAAACAGCAATGAACTCCAACCGAAGGAGAAAAGGTCAAGCTTATTACTTAACCATATAAAAGTGAGTCTGAGACTCCTCTGTTGCTGGGAATGAAGAGATCCAAACACAACATCTCAACCCATAAATGTGACTCAAGACCAATACAAGCCCATAATTATACAGGTCATGTGACATTAAAAATAATGGGTATAATTAGCGCTATTGACACAGATTGTCCTAATAGAACATTACATTACAGCACTAACGGAATATTGCTTAGCACTTACTGCTATATAGTAAACTTTAGCCTTCTCCACCAGCTGCCAGTTCTCCTTCAAGTCAAGGTGCTTTGTTTTATCATAGCAGTTAGCAGCCGCTAAGTTTGCAACCAGAGACCTGAAAATAACAATTCATGCATGATTTTGAAGAATCCAATAAGCATCAATCACCCATTGCAACAAAAACATCCCGTAGCTACAGTCACCTTAAAGGAAATGTGACATCAGAGAATAATTCATTATTTAACCACGATTTTATGTAAAATGTATTTTTTATGCTGGTTTTTTTTCAATTACTCACATCACTGGTCTACAGAATTCTGAGCTCCTGCCATCTTTAAACTACGCCTAATACTAGATTCAGGTTTCCCGTTCTGTACAGATGACTTTTCCTAACTCACTATCATCACATGTAGAAGTGCAATAAAATGACCTTAGCCTAAATCAGAGCATGTACCTGTAGAAAATCAGTGAGTCAGACCCAATGCTGTGTAAAGAACAAAAAGTATGAGTCTAGTATTGGTCTTAAAAGCCAGTGTAAAAGTAGCAAGATTGTTTCCTTAAAGGGAACTTGTCAACTCATTTATGCCCCACCAGCTATAATTGCCAGTACCTGCAGATTCATAGTACTATTCTAAGTATCCTGTCTGTGCTAATAGTGTAATGTTATAGGTGAAAAAAAAGCATTTATACACTTACATTTTCTCATGTAAATGAGAAGTGTGTTGACACCTTGGAGGACGAAGTCACTCTGGCCGGTTAACAGTTAACGGACTACCAATTTCTCTAGATAAAAACCCTGCGTGCTGTCCTGATCATGTGACCATACTGGGCAGGGTTAAGCAAGCAGAATCATCATTGTCTATGGAGACTTAGCTCCGCCTATTATAGTCAAATGGTCGTGACCTCACAGAGGTCCTTCACCATTTTCTGAAATTCAGCCGAAATATTAACCTGCCAGAGTGTGTATGTCCTCCAAGATGTAGTCAATGCCTCATTTAGATATAGGCTAAGTATATAAATGCTTTTTTTCATCTTTCACATTACACTCTGAGCTCAGACAGGGATGATTAGGATAGTATTATGAAGCTGCAGCTACAGACAGTGATAGATGGAGGAGGCATAAACTAGCTGAAAAGGTTCACTTTAATATAAAAAAAAATGTGATCTGATGATCTAACACATTTAACATAATGCTTTTATGATAACAAATTTCCTTTAAAATAAATTAGTGAAAACAAAGAATGTGTTTAATGCAAGCACATGACATACCTTAAAGGCTTTGTCCATCAACAGCTTACCAATTTATTTTATTTCTTCTCTCTCTGTTGCGAAGATTTTGGCTTCTAAAGCTTGGAATAATGCTCCAAAACCTGAGATGTATCCACAGTGCTGTGTATAATGCTATAACAGCAACCTCTTCTATCCTAGCTCCATAATTACAGTAAGTGCCAGGAGTGACGGGCTCTCAGTGCGATCAGATCAGACACATCAATGTCACCACATCACAGTGAAATAGCCGGTTCTGAGCTTTTCTAGGTACGCTTCCTTTTTTTCGCCCCATTTGACACTGCCTTATTATGATTGGGCAGTATCATACAGTGTAAAAAGTTAAAGGCCCAGTCTCACATAACGACGCATCAGCAATAACGATGTGTAGAGATCGCTGGTGCGTCGTTTACACATCACTGGTAAGATGTCAAACAGGCATCTTACCAGCTATGTGAAAAACGACGCACTAGCGATCCAGAATTATACCGAGGTTGTTGTGAATTTTCTCTCCATAGCGTAGCATTGAGATCGTTGCTCATTATCTTTGTCAAACACAACAATGTAGCGTTCCCAGCGGGAGCACAACGCAGGAATGACCCAGAGCAGTGTGTAACGATCAACGATCTCACAGCAGGGGCCAGATTGCTGGTGCGTGTCACACAGAACAACATCACTGTTGCGTCACGGATTTCGTGACGCAACAGCGATCCCAATAGTGATCTCGTTAGCGATCTCTTTATGTGTGACAGGGCCTTAATTCCCCAGAGAAGCTGCTCTGTTAACACCCTATTGTTTGAAAAGGAAATTATATTAGGTGTCCTAAATTTTAGAAGCCATTGTCTCCACAATGAAGAGGAGAAATCAAACCAAAGTTAAGTTTATTCAGCCTTTTGGCTCATTACCATAAGATAGCCAGTGTAATACGTAAAAAGCGGTGAAAGTTGCTCTTTAAAATAAACCTGTCAAATTATTTATGCTGTCCTATGTGAGTGCAGGATATAATAAAGTGAGAGAAGCCAAGCTTTGTGATAATTGAGTTAATGGGATTTGGAGCAAAAATTGGGCCATGATCCTAGGAGGGACAGTGAGTCCTGATTATCACAACCATATTATTAGCAATCTTCTAAATACACATCAGTAAGCATACTGTCTTCTAAAAGCCTGGGGGATTCTCTGCTCTATACTAAAAGAAATCCTGCTCCTGTCTCCATAACCCTTTGCATAGTGGTTCTTTCTTTCTTCTCAATGTTTTATTTATTAAGAAATTTCAGTATAATATGCCTAATCATAAACATTAAAAATAAAGCTGTTGCTTAGATGATGTGAACATGCACCAGGAAGGCATTAGTTGTCCCTAGGAGTCTATATTTCTATAGTCCAAAAAAGGAGAAAAAAAACTTGGCCTAAGGGTATAGGGTGGAGGATGGAAGAGGGACTGGAATTTGTGTTACTCAATTGTGTTAAGGAAGGGATAGGGGGTTGCTTCTAGGACTCTTGGATTCGAGGTATGAGGTCCATCTGGTTATATATTACACACGGATATACGCGTATTACGCGTGTGTGTTGGTAATGAAGGTAAATTGGAGGATCTGTATTTCAGCCATGTCGCCCATGCCCAGTGAAAAGAGGATAAAGTTTTGAAGGGTGTAAGCTGCCAGTTCTTCAATGTTTAATAAATGGTCTACTTTAAGGAGTAGGTGTATCTTGGTTGGGGTGGTAGTTGTATGCCACAGTGGAGGAGTTAGTTATTTGTTAGCTGGCCGCCAGTATAAATGAAACTAATGTAGATAAGAGTTTGCTGTAGGGTCTAAATGGGAAGTTTAGGAAAACTTGTTTTGGGGCCAGGATTGTATGAGAGTGATGTAGTTCTGTCAGAATTTGGGAGATATCTTTCCAGAAATTTCTAATGATCGGGCAGGACCACCATAAACATAGATAGAATCCTTTGTTGCTATCACACCTCCAGCATTGGTCGGGGATGTATGAGAACCGTTTCTGAGTTTGGAGGGGGGTGGTATACCATTGTGGGACTATTTTATATGAATTCTCTTGGACTGTGACAAGGGAAGATCTGTAAATGTGTTTGGGGTAGGGGGAACTAATATTATGTGTATGGGAATTGGGGACATGTGTTCTTCTATAGCACTGGTTCCCAAACTCCAGTCCTCATGGCCCCCCAACAGGTCATGGTTTCAGGATTTCTTTTGTCTTGCACAGGTGATGCCTTGATGATGATTCCTTCACCTGTGCAATTCTAAAGAAATCCTGAAAACATGACCTGTTGGGGGCCATGAGGACTGGAGTTTGGGAAACACTGCTCTAGAGTAAGCCAAGATTCCCCTTCAGTCCTTCTAACCCAGTCCACAGTTCTAGAAAGCAGTATAGTGGTTCTTAGGCACTCCACTAGAATATCCTGCTCTCCCATATAGAAGCATAAATAACCTAGCAGAATTGCTTTAATAATTGACAAATTATTATCTTAACCTAAAGGGGTGTTCCCCAACGTTATACATCTTACTTGTGAGCTGAAGGTGGGGAATTAAAAATAGTACTCAGTACTCAGCTGCAAGACTGGCGATGTTCCACTGCTCTAGCAACTGTGTTCCCCGCCGGTCTCCTGGCATAAACTATGACATGCGACGGCGGTAGCCTTCACATTCCATCTAAACAGTTAGTCCTGTGGATGTGAAGGCTACCACATGTTAGGCAGTACTGTTACCTTTGAAGCCCACTGGCTCTCCTGTACAGCTTCTCTACCTGTAACTGTACCATTCAAGGTATCGCTTGTCCCTCCCACCATTGTAAAAAATAATAAGAAATGATAGTGTCACTTTAAGCAGTATCACTTTTACAGTACGTGCAAATATTAGAAAAACTATGAGTTTACTGAACAATGCCAACAAAACAAAAACAAAATTAATACCACAAGAAAAAAACAGTAGCCGAGATAATGGCGTAGATGGTATTCACATGCAATTTTAACATTGCAGATTTCCCTATCAGATGTTACTGTCACGTTGGTCTCCCATGTCTTGGAGACTTGTGACAAGTTCTGGTCCACAGTTGTTTTGGATTTGGAGACTCTGGCTAGTAAATGTAGTTAATTTTCTTTGTCACACTATGGGATCATGTCAGTTTTGCTGCTAGCAAGCTTCTTTGGGATTTGTTCATGTGTGACCACTCCCATCTTCTTCAAATATTCACATGACCCATCAGCTAGTGTTGGTGATTATATTCCATTCATTGCAAGCTGCCCTGGTGTGAAGAGCTCGGCATGAACTGACGATGCCAAGCTGGCTAGGAGTTTGACGGCAGCCGTGAAGTTACTTTAATCATTTGGAGTTTCTCTGCCTGTCTTCCATTCCCTTCATGTTCAAACCATAGATCACAGGGACGAAGCATTAAAGACGATCCATGCTGCTGTATGAATGAACATGAACCTAGATCTTTAAGGAAGCAGTGTTTATGTCTATGCGTTTCAAGGCTGTTCCAGCCTCCTCTTCAGGAATACACCAAGGAATTTAAACCAACATATTGCTTGGTGTATTCCTGAAGAAGAGGCTGGGACAGCCTTGAAGCGCATAGAAATATACACTGCTTCCTTAAAGATCTAAATCCATCTTCATTCATACAGCAGTGTGGATAGTTTTTAATGCTTCATCCCTGTGATCTATGGTTTGTGTACGGCCATCCACGTGGAATGGTGGATCAGCAGCAGCTGTATAAGGCTTTTACACCGGTTGTAGGTCACAACAGGGCAAGGTGAGCAGTCGCTTGCAATATAATCGATCATTAAAAGGAGACAAGACCCTATTGCGCCCTTGTCTGTCCATTTTAGGCGATTCCCTTCATGTTGCATTAGTTCTGCAGTGGAACTAGTGCTCCCACCGGCCAGCTCCCTAGTGAGGGATGAGAGTAAGGCCAGAGAAGGACTAGGTATCCTGCTCAGCAACGGGGTGAAAAATCCCATATATGGACACCAGGAAGATCAGGGTACATGTTTAGGTGATTGCAGGTGGAGTCCCTTCCCCTGTTCCCTACTGACTATTATTGTGTTCCCGGTGTTCCTTGTGTGTTGTGCTGTGCGCTGGACAACTGTTGAAATTACATCCCCATACTCAGGTATTAAAATTAAATAGCTTAAAAATGAATCATGCTTTTGAATAGCGTTGAGAATTGCAAAAAATAAAATATTAAAATCTGTGAGTCCTCAGTGACCGATACCTTTTAATGGTTAACTGAAAAGATGGTAATAAATAGCAAGTTTTCGAGACTTGCCTCGACTGCACACTGACTATTCTGTGCTCTGTTTCACGTCACTTGTGTTATGTACTGCATTATCCAATCCCCTTTTGTGTATAAATATGTGACTACAGATTCTGTGTTATTCTGAGCCTGATGAAGAGACCAGAGTAGTCTTGAAAGCTTGCTATTTAATACAATCTTTTCAATTAGCCCTTAAAAGGTAAAAAAACACTGAGGACTCAGTTTATTTTTGTATAATTCTTTATTTATTGTGCAGAACATACAAAAAAGATAGACAATCACAATATAGATTACTTTTCAGTGAAACAGGCAAAGTATGCTGAGTTTGCTAGAGGCGATGGAAACAAAGCCAACAACTTATATATACAGTAGTAGGCCAAGTGGTAATGTATTCGTATTATACATAGGGACAGTAATTCTCCTCTGTGTATAAACAACAGAAAGTACTCCCCATATCTGGGTATAGGAAAAGGGAAAGTAGAAAGAGAAAAGGGTCACAGGGGAGGGAAAGGAAAGGGACCTGCCATAACAGCACCACCACTGTCACAGCTCCCCTCTCTGAGCAATCACCTACTCCGCGGCACTCTCTATAAGCCTACGTTTGTTGGAATTCTAGCCAACTAAACCATGTATCTCTAAACTTCGTATATGAATCATGAACTGTAGAGGTCAGGTCCTCCATAAACATGAGATTGTTCACTTTCATGATCCATAAGGAGATCAGGGGACAGACACCTTCTTCCACAGGAGCGGAAGGCATGCTAGAGCTACTATTATCACAAATCTCAGTAAGGTATGTTTATATCTGTCAGTGGGGATCTCGCAGTGATGAAGTAAGCATAGGGCAGGCCCAAATTTACCCAACATAGCCCATTACAGTGCGGACAACTTCACTCACCTTAGACCAGAATGGGCCAAGGATTCTACTTTGCCAAAAGATGTGTATAAGGGAACCCTCGACCTCGCAACACCTCCAGCACAACGGGTCAGCAGTTGGGAACATTTTGTGTAGGCGTGTGGTGACCTATATCACAGTATTATTAGTTTGTAGCTTGCTTCTTGGAACCTTGATCTAATCGATGTTGTATGCGTTAAGGTATAAATTCTAGTTCTCTATCCCAGGCTAAACTCTAAGCCTAAGTCTGCTTCCCATCTGTGTTTCCCAACTTCCAAGCCATGCCCACAGATGCCAAACTACACCAACTACCTGAGCTGCTCATGCCCTTCAACTTCCGGCCTCTCAAACTGCAAGTTTGCCCTTATATCTGACCATTAAACGACTTGTACCCTGAAGATATCACCATTTTCCCTTTTGAAGCCTATAGACCTAATTTGAGATGATATGCTGCATACATGGAGAAGAGAAGATTCTGCTTCCCCAAGTACTTTGTACACTCACAGACACCACAGCATTGAGGATAATTCTATCCAGCTCTACAGAAAAACAGGTCTTCTTTGATTAGGTGTGCATACAAACAGGTGACAGGTTATAATGGCAACAGGTTTCCATTATAACCTGTCGCCAGTCTGCGTGCACACCTAATAGAAGACCTGTTTTTCTATAGAGCTGGACTGAACACTTCCTAAACTCTGAAGCAATATATCTGATCACTTCTCTCTCTCTCTGAAGCTGCTCCCTTACCTGATCCCACTTCACTATCCATAGACTTCCATGGGCAGCAATCGCAACATGATCACATAACTAAGCTGAAAATCTGTCTTGACCTCTTTTAAGGCTGGCTTTAGAAGTGAATAATCAGAGTAGGACACAGCCAAAGTAGATTTAGTGGCTGAAAAGTGGACAATTATTAGGAAAATGTTTCTTACTTTAACTTGCACTATTGATTCACGACTATGTTGTTAAAGCCATAGCATGTCGTCCATTGAGATCCCCATTAATCAGTAATTGATCAACTGTAAACACTACCTCAGGGAAAAGTCTATAGTTTGAGGAGCTGCGGCTTACAAGCACATTCAATACAATATGAATAAAACAAAAGAGAAAAGAATGTGTAGACATACAAAAAAGTTATATTCCCAATATCCCTGAAAAAAACATAATTCTACAAAAATGAAACTAGAAGGGCTCTGACTGACCTGTTGTCACCAGTTATACATGCCGCACAGGTGCCTGTTGGTTTCTCACTCTGTTCATAATAATGGGCATCAACGTGTACCTCTTCAGTTTTCTCCTTCAAGATTTCACCAAACTTGTCTTTGCCAATGCATCCAAAAAACGTGGCCACCTTATAAGGTTTCTGGATCATCCACTGTAATATAAAGAGAAGTGGAGTTTTCACATTCACTGTAGTGCAAAAGGAGATTTCAGGTCATTCCTTAACAAAAGATTAAAGAAATCCAATTCAGAGTTGGACAATTGAAACAAATTTGTAAAAAAAAAAAAAAAAAAAAAAAAAATTCTAGAACTGCATTTGTGCCCAGGGCAAACCTCCAAGTGACATGCGTCTGACACTGTTCACGAGGTGTCTGTCCATCATAAGGACTCATTGTACAGAAACATGCCACATTTTATACGTTTCTTTGCAGGTCTTCAAATAGGTAGTCTGCTACACTTTCTCACACAGTGCGCGCTGTGTCAGTGATGCAATCAACCCTCCCTCACTGTTCTGCTGATGTGTGTAAACCCCCCCTCCGAGAAAGGAAGACTGCTCTGTGTCACCGATACGATCATCTGTCTTACTGTGCCCCAGCCACCGCCTGTTAAGGAGATGACCACACAGATACCTCACATTAGTGACATGGAGTAGTCTCCCCTTTACAGGGGGACAACAGCAGCACAGTGAGCAGACATGATCGTATCAGCAACAGAACGCAGACATGGTGAAGGAGATGAACCCGCTCATTGCACTGAGCTGCTCAATCAGCTGTTCGGCGTATTCACGGTGCTTGCTGTGAATACAAGTGGTCTGTCCTCCTTACAGCTGATTGCATAGCTCAGTGCAGTCAGCGTTTAAATAGATCGATTAAGATGGTCCTGCTGGAGACTGGGGAGGGTCTGCTGGAGTCTGGGCATAATGTCCAGTTGTGACATTATGACTAGACTCCAAAACATTTACTTGAGGGTGAACAGCTCCTCCACAACAAAATGGTGATTTCTAGGTAACCATGCAAAATGCCATCAGGGTGTAAATTACAAACTTTCTGCAACTTAGATACACATACAAATTATACAAAGAAACCAGACAAACCCTTTAAATGTAGCCATGCATGCCACTGCTTCCTGATATGAGCTCTCTAAACTGTAAATAAAGAGAAACTGTCCCTTTCCATGACATCATCCCTCAAGGTAAAAGCTCTGTTATAGACACATCACAGAGCAAGGCTATGTTGGCAGGAAATAAAGAAATGGAGGGTATGGAAGTGATGCGTTTTCTCGGTTTAGAAGAGGTAAGACAGTGTTAAAGGTGGTGATCGACAAAAGGATTGCTCGCAGAGAATATCTTATCGGAGAGGACATAATTAAAGATATATTGGTGAAGAATAGATTTTCTAAAGTATGTCAAACTCAGAGGAATTGGCTACAAAAAGCTGTTCCTAAAGGAAATTTGAGGTGTAATTCGTTCTTATTTTGTCAACAATTGCGGGTTGAAAATCCCATTTGATTGGGACTCATCACACAATATGTTAACCATTTCATTACATGGAAGACTAAGTAGTATATACAATTACACTAAGTCCCTGTGGATTTTTCAATATTGGTAAAATCATTAGACATATGTGCACCCGGTTCCATTAACACGGTTACTGGATTGTGACAGGAAAAGGATCACACCAAGGTTGATGGACCATATGAGAATAAAGGGCCTGTCACACGCGTCAATGTCGTCAGTGAGATGATCGCTGACGACATTGACGGCTGATCGCTGGTGAGCTGTCACACAGACAGACTCACCAGCGATCAATTGACCAGAAACATCGTGGAAATGATTTAAATATCGTTTCCACGATGTCTTGCTCCCGCTGCCAGGCTGCTGGAAGCGGGAGCAGGCTGGTCTCCAAGGTAAACTGCGGGTATCTAGGCAGCGCGCGCTGCCTAGATACCGGACGTGTACGTTAGTTACCAGCCTCCTCCGCTCACCGGGTGGTATCTAAGGTACACAGCGGGTAACTAGGGCCCTAGTTACCCGCTGTGTACCACCTTGGATGACCCTCATACACTGTTAATATGTGCCCCTGCAGCCTAGTAAACCATTTGCAGCACTGCTTTTGTGTGAAAAGTGGCTGCAGTAGAAGTGAGATAATGATTTTATACACTTACATGCCTGTGTACTTCTGGGCGTCTCCCTGTGTGTGTGGACTTGTGGGCTGTGCTCATCATGTCTGCTCTCCCTCCTTATGCACGCCCCTCTCAGCCTGCTATAGTGATGTGAGGCTGATTGCGTCTTAAAGGGGCGGGGCTACCGGGATGCCGCGATTTAGCCCCGCCCCTTTATGACGAGTTCAGCCTCACATCACTATAGCAGGCTGAGAGGGGGCGTGCATAAGGGAGGGGAGAGCAGGCATGATGAGCACAGCCCACAAGTGCCAGCACACACAGGGAGACGCCCAGAAGTACGCAGGCATGTAAGTGTATAAAATCATTATCTCACTTCTACTGCAGCCACTTTTCACACAAAAGCAGTGCTGCAAATGGTTTACTAGGCTGCAGGGGCACATATTAACAGTGTATGAGGGTCATCCGAGGTGGTACACAGTGGGTAACTAGGGTCCCTAGTTACCCGCTGTGTACCTTAGATACCACCAGGTGAGCGGAGGAGGCTGGTAACTAAGGTACACATCGGGTATCTAGGCAGCGCGCGCTGCCTAGATACCCGCAGTGTACCTTGGATACCAGCTCCCAGCGCTTGTGAGAGGTGCTGGGAGCTGGAATATCGCTACTCCCGGTGTCACACGCAGCGATGCTGCGTGTACACCGGGCGACAATCGCCAGGTTTTAGAAAAGGTTCTAAAACCTGGCGATCATCAACCAGCGATTTGGTTGATTCAGTATGTCACACGCGTCAATATCGCTGCAACGTCACGTGCAGCCGATATCGTGCAGGCGATATTGACGCGTGTGACAGGCCCTTTAAGGATAATTGCAGTTCTAATGTGATGTGCTTTCTTGGTTGGGAAGTATTTGCATTTAATACTTTTACTGCAGTGTACTGTTGTTTTTGGTCGCATTTAGCTTTTTGGTCTCCAAATATGTTGGCGGTGTGAACATGTTCTTACAGACTTGTTCTCTGTGTGCAGGACTCATTTGTTTCTAATTAAGTTGCCTCTTGCTTTGCAAGAGATGAAGTTCCCGCCCCTTCTCTGGGCCCTGCACACATAGAGCCCCGTCGCCTTCAGTCCATCTCAGACACAGGTCTTGCTGGATCCTGCTTACTGGTAAGTATACACACTAGTCAGGTTTTTTAATACAACAGTTAGGACCGCGTCAGAGATGGGTACACTTTCAAGTTAGTGACGTGGCTTGATATAACTTTTTTTGCGCAAAAAAACGGATAGACTAAGTACCCTGTATTTGTTATACTATTTTTTTATACTGCACTTGCATTTAATACTTTTACTGCAGTGTACTGTTGTTTTTGGTCGCATTTAGCTTTTTGGTCTCCAAATATGTTGGCGGTGTGAACATGTTCTTACAGACTTGTTCTCTGTGTGCAGGACTCATTTGTTTCTAATTAAGTTGCCTCTTGCTTTGCAAGAGATGAAGTTCCCGCCCCTTCTCTGGGCCCTGCACACATAGAGCCCCGTCGCCTTCAGTCCATCTCAGACACAGGTCTTGCTGGATCCTGCTTACTGGTAAGTATACACACTAGTCAGGTTTTTTAATACAACAGTTAGGACCGCGTCAGAGATGGGTACACTTTGAAGTTAGTGACGTGGCTTGATATAACTTTTTTTGCGCAAAAAAACGGATAGACTAAGTACCCTGTATTTGTTATACTATTTTTTTATACTGCACTTGCATTTAATACTTTTACTGCAGTGTACTGTTGTTTTTGGTCGCATTTAGCTTTTTGGTCTCCAAATATGTTGGTGGTGTGAACATGTTCTTACAGACTTGTTCTCTGTGTGCAGGACTCATTTGTTTCTAATTAAGTTGCCTCTTGCTTTGCAAGAGATGAAGTTCCCGCCCCTTCTCTGGGCCCTGCACACATAGAGCCCCGTCGCCTTCAGTCCATCTCAGACACAGGTCTTGCTGGATCCTGCTTACTGGTAAGTATACACACTAGTCAGGTTTTTTAATACAACAGTTAGGACCGCGTCAGAGATGGGTACACTTTGAAGTTAGTGACGTGGCTTGATATAACTTTTTTTGCGCAAAAAAACGGATAGACTAAGTACCCTGTATTTGTTATACTATTTTTTTATACTGCACTTGCATTTAATACTTTTACTGCAGTGTACTGTTGTTTTTGGTCGCATTTAGCTTTTTGGTCTCCAAATATGTTGGCGGTGTGAACATGTTCTTACAGACTTGTTCTCTGTGTGCAGGACTCATTTGTTTCTAATTAAGTTGCCTCTTGCTTTGCAAGAGATGAAGTTCCCGCCCCTTCTCTGGGCCCTGCACACATAGAGCCCCGTCGCCTTCAGTCCATCTCAGACACAGGTCTTGCTGGATCCTGCTTACTGGTAAGTATACACACTAGTCAGGTTTTTTAATACAACAGTTAGGACCGCGTCAGAGATGGGTACACTTTGAAGTTAGTGACGTGGCTTGATATAACTTTTTTTGCGCAAAAAAACGGATAGACTAAGTACCCTGTATTTGTTATACTATTTTTTTATACTGCACTTGCATTTAATACTTTTACTGCAGTGTACTGTTGTTTTTGGTCGCATTTAGCTTTTTGGTCTCCA
The DNA here is from genome assembly GCA_033576535.1 of Allobates femoralis. Taxonomy (NCBI): domain Eukaryota; kingdom Metazoa; phylum Chordata; class Amphibia; order Anura; family Aromobatidae; genus Allobates; species Allobates femoralis. The sequence continues at coordinate 194,522,999 of JARQOC010000006.1, read as the reverse complement.
AACTTAAGGTACTGTCACATGCGGCAATATTGCTAGGCAATTTCACTGGCAATTTGCGGGTTGCAGTGAAATCATGGACACATTGTTCCATTTGTACACAGCAACAAAATAGAACAATGTCTCCATGATTTCACTGCAACCAGCAAATTGCCAGTGAAATTGCCTAGCAATATTGCCGCGTGTAACGGTACCTTTAGAGATACATTAATGTCAAGCCTTCTAACAACCGTCCACTCCCTTTCAAAGAACTCTCCTCTTGTGGCTCCAAATCAGAGACTGCCTGTGGTAAATTCATGTCCGTGGTGGGATTGTTTATCCTGGGAACAGACTGTGGTCAAGATTCCGTACCACCACAGCTAATAAACTGCCTCACCCCCTTCACTATATGCTTCACAATTTTCCCTTTGACTAGCAGCATTCTGCCCTCATAATGAGTACAGGTATCCAATACTCCCATGGAGGTGTTCTGGAAATTAGGAGGAAATTCCTTGAGATTTTTTGTTGGGCGAGTAGCTATGTTATGCTGTGTGGTACCAATGGCTGGATGAGCTTTCTTTAATAGGTTTATCAGGATCGATCTTTTCCTCAGGCTGCTGGGCTGTGAAGTCCCTTTACGTTTATTGAACCACATTATCTGAGATTCCCGACCCAGGCATGGCCTTACGCTGGAAACACACTGTCAGAGTGACATGCGAGTCACTCAGACGAGTCTCGGATGACTAACTCTGAATAGCCTCCCCGTCAGGATGGAAGTGTGGAGCTGCTTAGAAACACAAGCAATTGACACTCCCATCCAGAAAGGGGGAGGCAATTCAGAGTTAGGCTGGCTTCACACTACATTTTTACCATCCTGTTCTGTTCGTTTTTGAAACAAACAGAACAGGATTGTTTTTGCGCCCTATACATCCATATGGTGACAGATTGACCCTATTTGGCCATCCGGTTTGGTGAGTTCGATGCAGGATTCGTTTCTGTTTTGTTTTTCACTGGTTCCAAAAATGAGGCCTGCACCATTTTTGGGTTCTGGTGACAAGAACAGGACAGAAACGTATCCGGTCTGGTCCGGAACACTTAGCATGGGGGCCTATGGCACCGGATCCGAGAAACAGAATCGTTTCCCAGATCCAGTTCCAGGGTACAGAGCATGCACAGAACAGGAGCGCTGCTCTGTACCCGTGATACATGTGTGTAATATCACTTTAGCAGTGTATCTATATACACTGCTAAAGTGATATTAAATAAAGGGATGGAAAAAAATAAAAAATAAAATTCTCACCATTCAGGTGACTCCCGAGTGGCCCACGCTGAATACATCTCCCAGCAGTTCGAGGACATTGCATGATGTCACCGGGAGGGGCAGGGCAACCCGATCACATGAGCGTGAGCGCACGGGGTGTAAATTTTTAAATCGCACTGATGTGGTTATGTGATCTGTACATACACTGCTAAAGTGATATTACACACATGTACCACGGGTACAGAGCAGCGCTCATGTTCTGCGCATGCTCTGAATCCTGGAACCGGATTAGTTGGATTAGTCTTTTGGGCCTGGCCTGAAGGCACGATGGACTGTGTCAATCACATATGCAGTCTCTAGAGGCTCCTGGAAGACAATATTGAAGATTTCCATAACCTTCTGTGCTAATGTGTCCGTGGTGACATTTTTGGGTATTCCTTTAGGGTGCACATTGTAGCGCCTTTCACGATTCTCTTGGTCGTCTAAAAGTATGGAGAGTTTCTGGATGTGCGAATATGAGTCTGAGAAATTTCTCTCAAGGCTATCCAGACTGTCAGTGAGGGAGATGGTGGTCTCCTCCATAGCAACTATGCAGGAGGTCAGGAATGACCTCTCCCCTCACACTTGCCAGTGCTTTCTCCTGTGCAGTTTGCAGCCTGGCTAAAATGTTGTCCAAATCTTGCTTTCTGGGCAAAGACTTAATAAGGTCACATAGGTTCTGTAACTGGGCTCATGGGAGAATCGTCTGTGGGGTCAGTACATAAGATGCCTGGATGCCATCTTGGCAATGTGAGTAATTTTCTTCTTCCTCATCCATCATCTCTCCAGCGTCCTCCCATTGGTGACTAGGTGACACTGTACTGCTGCGACGCAGTAATACATAGACCAGATTCACCTCCTGCCTCTCATTGATGTGGACTGCCATGCCACGGGCTGTAGTCTGGGTGCCTGCTGTCGTGCTGTGTTCGGTGCCATTTTGGCCACCGTCATTCACCGCACACCTGTCTTTCTCGCGCCGGTGAATATACGTGCCACTGTATTCTTATCCTGGGATAGCAACAGCGAGCCGACCAAGTCCAGGCACTTCCTCCTTGACATTTCAGTTGAGTAAAAGCCATTGAATTTCACTTGTGCCTGCAGAGCTCACACACAGTGCGCCTTCACTCAGACATCGCTAAGCCACACCCCGAGACAGTTTCTGATGAGCACGATGCAAAAGTGATTAATCTGGCTGCCTTTACCCTGGACTCGGATATGATATCCTGTTTCTGTTTACCAACTTATTTCGATTTTGTGCAATTCAAAATGTACATAGAGCTGTAAGGAAAATTCATTTATTCAAATCTTTCCATCAAAAGCCAATTCCAAGTGTATTAGGGCCCTTTCACATCAGCGTTTTTTTCAAATCGCGGCAGATGCGGTGAAAAAACCGCATCTGCCGCGATTACCGCATACCGGCTGCACTTGCGGCACGGTTGCGGTAAACGCCATACAATGTATAGGCGGACTTGCGGCAGGTGCGGTTTTGGCACTTGCGGCCGCGAAAAAAAATGCTGTCAGACGCGTTTTTTTTCGCGGCCGCACCTGCCGCAAGTACCAAAACCGCACTTGCCGCACGTCCGCCTATACATTGTATGGCGTTTACCGCAACCGCGCCGCAACCGTGCCGCAAGTGCAGCCGGTATGCGGTAATCGTGGCAGATGCGTTTTTTTCACCGCATCTGCCGCGATTTGAAAAAAAAACGCTGATGTGAAAGGGCCCTTAGACAGGAGAGTTCTTGCAATACTAAAAAATTAAGTTATCTGTGTTGTCCTGATCTTTCTGCCAGGTTGTCTGACGGCGAAATTTTACTCAGCACAAATGATTCCAGCATTGTTTCCTTGAATAATTTGGAGCAGCAAAACATGATTTTTGATTAGGTATTTCTAGATGACATTAAGTCTGCATTTATGCCTGTGATACAACAAGGAAATACTGTTGACTTGTTTCAAGATTTGGTATTAAGAGACAATACAGTACTCCAATAGAGTACTGAAGATTGTAATCTCTCAGAGAAGGAAAGATCAGCTTCGAAAAAAACTGAAAGAAAATACCGTATATACTCGTGTATAAGCCGACCCATGTATAAGCAGACCCCCCTACTTTTGCCCCCAAAACCTGGGAAAACCTATTGACTCGCGTATAAGCCAAGGGTGGACCCCAGCACAGGTATACAGCCCCCAGAATTGTGGTATACAGCAGCCCCAGCACAGTGTATACAGCACCCAGCACAGGTGTATACAGCAGCCCCCAGCACAGGTGTATACAGCAGCCCCCAGCACAGGTGTATACAGCAGCCCCCAGCAGTGTGATATACAGGGCCCCTCAAGCAGTGGTATACATGGTCCCTCAGCAGCGGTATACATGGTCCCCGACGGCCCCCTGCAGTGGTATACAGCCCCCCGCCTAGTACCGGGCCCCCATGCTGCGGCACAGCATACAATAGCTCATACATTACCATCTCCTGCAGCGCGCGCTTCCTCCATCTCCCGCCCGGCTTGTTGCTGTAGTGTCATGTGACGAGCGGACGCGCCAGTCACATGACACTACAGGACGATGCCGGCTGGGACATGGAGGAGCCGCGCGTTGCAGGGAGAGATGGTAGTGTATGAACTACTGTATGCTGTGCCGCAGCATGGGGGCCCGGTACTAGGCGGGGGGGCTGTATACCACTGCCGGGGGCCGCCAGGGGCTGTGTCCGGCAATATGTACTGCATCCCCTTGCCGGGGATGGACAGGGGGATGCGTGCATATCAATGAGGCGGGCCCACGTGACCGCGCGGTGTCACTGCAGCCCCCTCCTGCCTCCTCCTGCCACCAGTCAGAGCCCCCGTCACACTCAGCACACACTATGTATATACTCGTGTATGAGCCGAGGGGGGACTTTTCAGCCCAATTTTTGGGCTGAAAAAGTCGGCTTATACACGAGTATATACGGTAATCAAGTCATTATAGGCCAGGCAGACAAAGGAAGTAATATTGATTTACTCTCTAGGGTTAATATCAATATGAAGCAAACAGACAGCCATCTGATACTAAAATGTAAACGGTTGCCAGGTGATCCAACCTTCAAGTATAAAAATGCTTTGTAGATCTTTTTTTTTTTTTTTTTTTTTTAACACGTGAGATTCGGCACTATAGGTAAAAGAAAAAAAAAAGTGACAAATTGTCTCCCCCTCATACAGAAAACCGCATCAGTATTTCTTACTGGAGGGCCACAAGTCATTAGACGGCCCACTAGTCGTCTCAGTATATCTGGAGTGGGGTCAGTAACAGAAGCCCAAATATATTGACTGGTTCTTGAAACCATTCCTTAAGAAAATCCCTTCCTATTTGAAAGATTCCGGGGAATTAGGGTACAGACACACTGGCGTGAAAGTTGGGATGACTGTAGTGCGAGTTTTTCTCGCATTGCAGTCGGACCAATGTTAATCAATATCCGAATGCACACTTGCGAGTGTCAGGTGTTTTTGTTATTGTCCACGTCACAGATGAGCAAGCAGTCGCGACAGTGTGCGATTAAACGCGCGACACTCGCCAATGCAAGTCTATGGGTCCAAAAAAACTCACGGACCATCGAAAGGCATCCGTTTTTTTCACTGATACATTATCATTCTGTAGCTCAGACAACTGTAAAAATTGTTCCTGTAAAAGATTATACTGTAAATAGCTGCTGAGAAAAACAATGGATTGCACACAGACAGCACACACGGAAGGCACACTGATCAAAAATTGGATGACACTCGTACGACTCTCCTGGACGACAATCGGACCGTTTTTTTTTTCACGCCAGTGTGTTTCCACCCTTACTGTGCAGGTTGGATTACTACACCTGGCAGGAAAGTTATCCCTTGGTATCGATAATGTTGTAAACCTTTACACTAGGATCCCTCAGACCAAATGTGTAAATAGAGCTGTGGAGTCGGTACGCCAAACATCCAACTCCTCAATTTCCCTGAGTCCGACTCAGACTCTATTCAAAAAGGCTACAAACTCTGATGTCACGACTCAGATTTAACAGCCCTTTGTGTAACAATAGAATCCACCTTAAAGGACTCAGATTTTACTACCGCAATTAATTTGTTTTGTCAGTGATTAAATCATTAAATTTATCTTGACGCATAATGCATTTGAATTTGACGTTGTTTGGCATTCCCAAGTAACGGGAACCGCAATGGGGACTGCCATGGTCATGCCAGTCGCATGCACACTGCCTAATCTTGTACCTTGAGTCTTTGGAGGATCATTCATCTTGGCCAATGGCAACCAGTTTTTAAATGTATAGGAGGTTACCATTGGTACATAGATGACATCATCATTTGGGCAGAGACAGAGGCAAGTTTTTAAACTTTATGAAGATGGTAAAAACAAATGACATGAATATGTAGTTCACCTCGTGTTCGGTAAAAATCAATTAGATTTTCTGGACGTCTGTGTCCCAATAGTATTAATAAAGAGAGGAATATGCTCGCTGTTTTAACGTGGGGTAATATTAAAGTCAATATAAAGGCGTGAACCCTGGCACACAAAAAAAGCATAGACGTAGTCAAATGCAGTAATCCTTTATTTCATCATCTCATCAATCCCGACGATCGTTTCAAACAAAAGTTTTTCATCAGGGAATGGATCTATAACAGTCATATACATACATGACAGTCAGTGTACATGGACATCACATGGCCCGGGGCAGGAGCACATTGCATCATACAGGTCTGTACCATATATTCAGCAGGATAGAGAGTGGTTTATATGTATGCAGGTGCATACATGATAGGTGGCTTTAATATAACCTAACAGCAAGCCATCTTACATTATGTTTTCACATACAGGTGCTGCACAGAACCAGGGAACCTTAACTCCTGATACTGCACCTAGGATTTCATCATAGGTGTGTATTACACCTTTTATTATGCACCTTGTAATAGGGTCTTTTTCATTTTCTATGCACACATTGATCACCAGGTCACCAGCTCTGAAAGGGTTTTACTTTGGTCTGGAATGTTTACCTTTGTTCTATGAGACAAAGGTAAAGATGTTTCATATATTTTCTTTTTGCAAGTGTGCTGCCTATCTACTAATAATTCCCCTTTCTTGTCCTGCCTAAGGTCTTTCCCAAAGAACAGCACTAGTAAGGTCTGAATAACTTCTGACCGGACTCTCCCTATAGACAGCGATTGACTGTAGATGATTAGTTTTATTATCACTGGTAAAGATAATCTGGGTATTTTAAGGATACTTTTATTTCCTATAGGCATCAAACAGTCTAATGAACGATTCCTTGGGAATTGACCCTTCTGACTTAGTGCATTATAAGACATAATTCAGTACCCCAGGTAGTGGTAATATTTAAAATTCTGTACTTTGATCTTTATGACCCACATCTAGAACATACACTGGATGACGCTTTTGTTATTTCCTTAACAGTAATCAATTATATCTTCTTTGATAAATTATCATCTCTTGAGTCATCTGCACAGCATCGATTACCCAATGACTATATCATGCTGACAATATGTTGTCTCACTACATTGTACTGAGGAGAGGTTTTATTTATTATTGGCCATACTGTATTTTTTTGATAGTATGTGTATTTCGGTTTACCATGTACACTGACTGTCATGTTTGTATATGACTGTTCTAGATCCATCCCCTGATGAAAAACGTTTGTTTGAAATGATGGTCGGGATTGATGAGATGATGAAATAAAGGATCCCTGCATTTGACTACGTCTACGCTTCTTTTGTGTGTGCCAGGCTTCACTCCTTTATATGTGTCCCAATAGTAGACACCTGCATTAAGACAAAAACTTTCTGGAAAAAAACTGTGTCTAATGCTTTATCACTCTTTAAAAGTTCTCACCCTCATCATGTTAAACATTCCCTACTTTTTAATCAATTCCAGCACATAAAAACAATTAATATAATGAGGCAGGTTTCCTCTCACAAGCTTCTGATTTAACCTCCCAGTTTAATAATAGGGGTTATCCAAATACTTACTATAGAACGGTCTGAGTAGAGCAAACTCAGCAGATAGGGAAAAGATTTGTTAATGACACAACTAAATAAAAACAGAAATTACTACGGTAAGATTTGTGTTTAGTTTTGACTATAGTAATATAGACCGCAAAATTATAACAGCGCTGAAAAATACCATAACTGGCATACTTTAAATAGAGATCAGGATCTAAAAGAAATTACAGCAGCTGGCCCTTTAATCCCTTATCGTAGAGGATGTAATTTAAAGGATGTATTGGTGCAGAATAGGTTTTCTAAAGTAAGTCAAACTCAGAGAAAATGGCTACAACAAGCTATTCCTAAAGGAAATTTCAGGTGTAATTCGTGCTCATTTTGCCATCAATTGAAGGTTAAAAATCCCATTAGCTTGGGAGCCATCATACACTATGTTAACCATTTCATTACATGTAAGACTTAGGGCCCGTTACACAGTACGATGTCCCAGCCATCCAACGTGGCCAGGATCGATGGGACATTGTTATGTGATCGCTGGTAAGCTGTCAAACAGGCAGACTCACCAGAGTTCCTTTTTAAGTGGTGTGCACCATTTAATGAATATGAATTGGGTGCATATCACTGCAGTAGCTTCATTTATGAAGACCACCATGTACAATGTGACTGTTTGGCAGGTTAATAGTTAACATTTCTGCCTTGTTAGAACATGTTCGGAGACCTGATGTGATGTCATAACTACTATAGGTGGAGCTAAGTCCCCATAGGATACAAGTTTGCTTGCATAGCTCCGCCCACCATGATCACATGATCATTACATCACACAGGTCCTTTAGCCATACAAGTTAATAGTGAGTTAACTATTATCCTGCCAGACAGTCTCCCTCCTCCAAGGTGTAGACTGAAATGTAAGTGTATGATTGCTTTTTTTCACCTTTTACATTACACTATGAGCTCAGACAGGGATATTAGAATATACTAGAACACTGCAGGTACAGATAGTGATAGCTGGGGGGACATAAACCACCTGACAGGTTCCCTTTAAAAGGTCTGAAATCTGCTCCTGTAAATACAACTTGAATGTTTGTGTGTGATGGTGCAATATGCTAGTAGTTGGGGCCCCACTTTGTCTAAAACCGGCCTGGTCTGTGATATAGCTACTTCTCATCTGCCAGTCATTACTTAACTTTTTTTTTTTTAAACATGTTTGACACCTCAACTTGGGTGACCATAACCATGGAACCTGCAATGATGACGAATATATCAAGAAAACAATACTTCGTTATACATTGTGCAGGGAATAGGAAGTAGGACATGCTCCGAGCTTTATTAGGGGACATACACAAAAGGAGAAAGGGGGCCACATTACTAGCCATAACTAGGATAGTAAACAATTTTAATTTTACATTTGAATAATAATTTTAAATTTAAATAAACGAGAGTAGCGGAAGGGTACAGAGAGGGTATTGACAGGGCTATATAATTTATTATTTTATATAATATATACATACACACCTCTGGCAAAACTTAACAGACCACTGCAAAACATTCTCTGATTGTTCTCTTTAAAGGTATATTTGAGTAAAATGTATATTCTTTTATTTTATAAACTACCGATAACATGTCTTCGAAATTCAAAGCTAAAAATGTTGTATTTATTTGCAGCAAATGAGAAATCGTTAAAATTATATAAAAAAAAAAAAAAAAAGAAACAGTGCTTTCAGACCTCAAATAATGCAAAGAAAACAAGTTTATTTCCATTTGGAAACAACAATACTAATGTTTTAACTCACTCCTGGCACAAAAATGTGAGCAGTTCTTGTTTGGTGGCTTGTGACTATTCATCTCCTCTTGATTACATTCCAGAGGTTTTCAATGGGGTTCAGGTCTGGAGATTTGGTTGACCATGACAGGGTCTTGATGTGGTGCTCCCTCATCCACACATTGATTGACCTAGCTGTGTGGCATGGGGCATTGGCCTGCTGGAAAAAAAAAGTCCTCAGAGTTAAGGAACATTGCCTGAGCAGAAGGAAGCGTTTTTCAAGGATAAGCTTGTATGTGACTTGATTCATACGTCCTTCGCAACAATTAACCTGCCCAATTACTGCTTTGCTGAAGCATCCCCAGATCATCACCGATCTTCCACCTAATTTCACAGTGGGTGAAAGACATTGTGGCTTTCACACCTCTCCAGGTCTCCATCTAACCATCAGACGACCAGGTGTTGGGCAAAGCTGAAAATTAGACTCATCAGAGAAGATTACCTTACTCCAGTCGTCTATGGTCCAATCCTTATGGTCTTTGGCAAACTTCAGCCTGGCTCTCCTTTGCTTCTCATTGATGAAAGGCTTTTTTAGCTGTACATGACTTGAGCCCTGCCTCTAGGAGCCTGTTACAAACTGTTCTTGCTGTGCACTTCACCCCAGCTGCCATTTGCCATTCCTTTTTTAGGTCACTTGATGTCATCCTGCAGTTCCTGAGTGACATTTGAATAAGAGGACGGTCATCCTGGTTAGTGGAGTATCACTTTCGCCCTCTTCCGGTCTGTAGCTTTGTTGTCCCTAATGTCTCCTGCTTGACCTTGTTGTAATGGACTGCTGTCTTCGAAATTTTAAGGATAAGGCAATATGACGCTCACTGTATGCCTATGCTAGTAAAGCCAGAATTGAGCCCTTCTTTTCCTCACTCAAGACTTGGAGAAATTTTAGCCCTGCGCGTTCCAGTTCACCAAACAATTTTGCCCCTATCTACATAATGGGGAAAAAGTGACAGTTACCAGTTGACAGTTGTGAATGAGAGGGGCTTAATGACAGCGCCAAAGACTAAGAGCATATACCAGCATATATTCACTAAGGTGGGGCCCCAACATGGGATGTTCACCATGCACGGGGACATGTATACACACCACACGCACACAAAGTGTAACAGCAAGTGTATAGTGGCTAAGGTGCAGCCCCAACATTGGATACTCACCACACACCCTAACACACACACACACACACACACACACACACCACACAACACAGACACACACACACACCCCACGAACACACACACCTTATAGCGACACATGCACTCACCCCACGGGACACACACACACCACACAGACACCGCCCCTACAGGGACACACACCCTATGGGGACACATGCACTCACCCCACAGGGACACACACCACAAAGAGACACACAGACACACACACACACACACACCACACAGACCCCCCCCCCCCCACAGGGACACACACACATACACACAGACAGACACAGATGTGCACAAATCGTCTCACACAACTCGGCTCATACGTGTGCCATCTTTAATTTCCAAAAATAAACATCTGATTAAAAACAGCCAATGTGCAACACATGTGCCATATAGGGAATTAAGGCAGATGTCAGTGACATGAGTTGTCTATTATGGTACCTTTACTCACCGCCACCGAAAGGTAGAAACCGCCAGGCATCGGACACAATTGTACCTTTTACCTTCAAAAGACCACGAAGTGGCGGCGTGTAATTCAGGAAGTTCTTTCCTGTGTCTTTGGATACCTGTGTTTCAGCCGTGCTCAAAAACAAGCAGGCATAATCCCTATGGTAGCGGCGTGTAATCGGGGCACAGGCACAGTATTTGTGTTCCCTGGGGCGTGCCACAGCGTCATGTATACCACGCCCCATCAGCTATCATTGGTGGGGGCTACTGTGTACAAATTGGCTGTCCCTGCACAGGGCGGCATATTTAACGAGCTGACCAGTCACAATACACATTTGCAATAGCGTCATGTATTAGCATGATGTGATTGCATTGTCCAATCACCGTACGAGCGTCGCGTAATACACAACTCTGTCACACCTATGTAGTTACGGCGCACAATATGTACGCTCATATTCCCTTGTGGTAGCGGCGTGTAAATCAGGGAAGGTGCTCCACAGAAGGTAACCTGCGGCACCCGTTGGCACTTCTGGGGAACGAAAATACCTTCTGTGGAGCACCTTGTGGCTGCGTGATTTTTCGGCATCAGGCACCGTTAGCAACCGTTGAAAACACGCACGTGCACGCCTTGGTGGCGGCGTGTAAAAGGTACCATAATGTGTATGTGTGAGGCAACATATACTGCCCAGATGGGGGGAGGGTTTACTGTTGGCTGGAGATTTATTAGGCTGCCTTTAGTAACCAATCACAGCTCAGCTATTTTCCTACAGGTCATTAATATGACATATTCAAATTCTATTTTGTTATAGCTAACAGCAGTTATTTATTAACCCGGGCGTAGCCGGGTACTACAGCTGATTAGTACTAGAAACAGAATGAATACAGTAACTATTACCTTATACACGCTTTTAAATCAGTTTTTCTTTATTATTTCCGTGTTCCATGTTTGTGCAAAATACCCAGTTTTTTTTTTTTTAATAGTTTACACAGCTGTCCCAGTCTCCTAGAATTCAGGAAACCAATGAATCATAAATGGGGCTAGTCTCCATGCATCACAACACGGATTGCATTACTGAAATTATGGAGGAAGGGGTGCAAGGAAAAAGAGAATTTTGTTTACTTACCGTAAATTCTTTTTCCTTTAGTCCTTAAATCAGGGAGACCCTGACATCGGGTGTTATATGCTGCCCCCTGGAGGTCACACCAATTATAGGAGAGATTTTCTCCTCCTTCTCCTCTGCAGCATATACGCCCCCTGCAGGAATACTGTCAGTTTGGTATATAAGCAGTAGGAGGAAAACATTGCACTGTAAAACAAATCCCGGCCAACCGGGCCGAACAGGAAAAGTAGAAGGCCAGAACAATGGCCAACAGTAAGACTATGTGCTGTACAAGAGACGCAGGTATGCCCGTAGGCCAAAAGGGTGGGTGCTGGGTCTCCCAGATTTAAGGACTAAAGGAAAAAGAATTTACGGTAAGTAAAAAAATTCTCTTTTTCCTTGTCGTACAAAATCTGGGAGACCCTGACATTGGGACGTCCAAAAGCAGTCCCTGGGTGGGAAAAAAACCCACTGCACCCTGAAAGGCAACTCAGACATTTACAGGTGGGCAACAGCCGCCTGAAGAACGCGTCTGCCCAGACCTGCATCCACTGAGGCATGAACATGTACCTGGTAATGTTTAGAAAATGTGTGTAGGCTTGACCAACTGGCGGCCTGACACACCTGTTGGGCTGAGGCTTGGTGCCGAAAAGCCCAAGAAGCGCCCACGGCCCTGGTGGAATGCGCCTTGAGTCCCGCCGGGGGCGACGTGTGTGCGAGGCCGAATAGGCCTCTAATATGGCCGTCCTGATCCAACGGGCAATTGTGGCCTTGGAGGCGGAAGAGCCCTTGCCGCGTCCGGCCGTGAGAAAAAAGAGCGAGTCAGTCTGACGCAGAGGAGCCGTGCGAGACAAATACACTCTCAGAGCCCTGACCAAGTCCAGACGGAAGAGAAATATCCTGGTTGAGGTGGAAAGGAGAGACCACCTTTGGGAGAAAGGAAGGAACGGGACTTGGAAACTTTGTCCTGATGTACCACCAAGAAGGGAGGCTTGCATGACAATGCCGCCAAATCTGACACCCGCCGGAGCGAGGTGATAGCCACCAAAAACACCACCTTTTGTGAAAGGGTGGACAAGGGAATATCTGTTAGAAGATCAAATGGAGGCTTCTGAAGGGCCGAGAGAACCAAATTGAGATTCCAGGGTTCCAGAGGACGCTTGTAGGGTGGGACAATGTGGGCCACCCCTTGCATAAATGTGCGAACCTGTGGGAAGCCTAGCCAGTCGTTTGGAATAAAGGACAGAAAGAGCTGAAATCTGTCCTTTCAGAGAGCTTAGGGAAAGACCAGTGTCTAGACCTGACTGGAGAAACAAGAGTAATGTCGGCAAGGAGAAGGGCCACGGAGAGTGGCCTTTAGCAGAACACCAGGAGAGGAAAATTCTCCACGTCCGGTGATCTTTAGTGAGGCAGGCTTACGAGCCTGTTTCATTGTGTCCTGAACGTCCCAGGGAAGACCCGATTGTGTCAGGACCCAGGATTCAAGGGCCAAACAGTCAACCTGAGTGCCGCAGAATTGTGGCGGAAGAATGGACCTTGAGAGAGAAGGTCTGGACGATCTGGCAGACTCCAAGGTTCGCCGTGGGCGAGTTGGAGCAGTTCCGGGAACCAGGCTCTCCTGGGCCAGTTGGGTGCGATTAGGATCACACGCAACATTCCGTCCGTATCTTGCAGAGCACCCGAGGTAACAAGGCCAGAGGTGGAAAGATGTATGGCAGGCGAAACTGAGACCAACCCTGGACCAGAGCGTCCGCTGCCAGAGCCCTGTGGTCGTGGGCCCTGGCTATGAAAGCCGGAACCTTGTTGTTGAGGAATGACGCCATGAAGTCGACATCCGGAGTCCCCCACCACCTGCAAATGTCTTGGAATACTTCCGGGTTGAGAGACCATTCGCCCAGGTCCATGCCTTGACGGCTGAGATAGTCCGCTTCCCAGTTGTCCGACACCCGGAATGTGGACTGCGAGATGGCGGAGCCTGTGGCCTCCGTCCAAGATAGGATCTTCTGGACCTCCAGCATCGCCAGGGTGCTGCGAGTGCCTACCTGATGATTGATGTAAGCGACGGCCGTCGCGTTGTCTGATTGGATCCTCACCTGGTGGCCGCTCAGGAGAGACTGAAATGCCCGAAGCGCCAGATAAGCCGCCCTGATTTCCAGAATGTTGATGGGAAGGAAGGACTCCACCGGAGACCATGTACCCTGAGCCCTGTGGTGAAGGAACACCGCTCCCCAGCCAGCGAGGCTGGCGTCCGTGGTGACCACCGACCATGACGACGGGGGAAGGGATTGACCCTGAGACAGGGACTGGGTATGCCAGCCACCACTGGAGAGATTCCCTCGTCTCGGGGGACAGGGAGATCTTGTGATCAAAGGTCCTCGGATTCTTGTCCCAGACCCGAAGGATCTCCAGCTGAAGGGGACGCAGATGGAGTTGTGCGAATGGGACTGCTTCTATTGAAGCCACCATTTTCCCCAGTATCTGCATCAGATGCCTGATGGAGCACGAGCGAGGAGGGAGGATGGAGCGAACTCCCGCTTGGAGTGAGACGGTCTTCTCCTGAGGCAGTCGCACTAGGGCTGCTAGAGTGTCGAATTGCATGCCCAGATACACGAGACTCTGGGTGGGCACGAGTCATGGAAACAGCTTGCCGGCATTCCTGATGCGAGGATGCCTTGACCAGGAGGTCATCCAGATAAGGGATGACCAACAGCCCCTGAGAGTGAAGTATGGAGACCACTGACGCCATCACTTTGGTGAAGACTCGTGGAGCGGTGGCCAAGCCGAAAGGGAGGGCCACGAACTGGAAATGGTCGTTCCCAATCACAAAGCGCAGGAACGTTGGTTGGTGAGCTGGGGTGATTGGGATGTGTAGGTATGCATCCTTTATGTCTATGGATGCTAAGAATTCCCCTTGAGACATTGAGGCTATCACAGAACGCAGAGATTCCATGCGAAAGTGCCTCACTTTGACGAGCATGTTGAGGAGCTTTAGGACCAGAACGGGACGAACGGACCCGTCCTTCTTGGGCACAATGAAGAGATTTGAGTAAAATCCCTGAAACCGTTCCCTCTCGGGAACAGGGACGATGACTCTTTCCAGCTTCAGAGCCTCCAGCGCTTGGTGAAAGGCATGGACCTTGGCGGGAGGGGGGGGGGGATGTCATGAAGAAACGGCTTGGAGGGACTGAGTTCAGTTCTATGAAGTAGCCGTGAGACAATGTCTCGCACCTATTGGTCTAGGACGTCGGAAAGCCAAATGTCCCGGAACTGGGACAATCTGCCCCCGACATGGGGTGCGGAGCTGGATCAGTGCAAGTCATGCAGAGGCCGTCTTGGACAGCTTCTGACTAGAGGACTTTTGCTGGCGAGAACGCCAGGAGAGACCTTGGCCTCGGGCGGGCTGGGACTTGTCGGAAAGAAATGTCCTGTTGGTAGAGGAGGATTGTCTGGAGGACCAGCCAGGGGAACGAAATGAACGAAAGGAACGGAAGCTGGCAGATTTTTGCTGCGCAGGTTTGCTTCCCTTTTGTTGGGAAAGGAGTGTACTTTTGCCTCCTGTTGTGTCCTTGATAAGTTCGTCCAGACGTTCCCCGAAGAGACGATCTCCGATACAGGGAATCCCTGTAAGATGCTTCTTGGAGGAAGCGTCACCTTTCCAATCCCGGAGCCAGAGAATTCTCCGAATGGCGAGGGAATTTTCGGCTGCCACTGCTGAACGTCCGGCCGAGTCAAGCACAGCGTTGAGAGCATATTTCGATACCATGGCCATTTGATCTAGGAGGGGAGACGCCTCAGGAACGTTATCGTAGGTCATGGAATGAACTGCGTCTGTAAATGCAGAAAGGGCCTTAAGGGACCAGGCAGCTGCAAAGGCGGGAGGAAACGCAGCGCCAATAGCGTCATAGATTGACTTGGTTAAAAGTTCAATCTGACGGTCTGCCGAGTATTTCAAAGAGGAGCTATCAGCGATGGAAATTGTGGTTCTGGTAGCCAATCTGGCTACGGCCGGGTCAACCTTAGGAGGTTGAGACCAGCTAAATAGTACTGCCGGGGATACTTGGGATCCGTGGTTTTTGGCAGGAAACGTTTTGCTGGGCATGCCTTGGGCTTTTGCACCGTGTCTGTAAAGTCGGGATGATCGGAGAAGATGCTGGCAGGTCTCTTAGGATCCCTGAGCGAGACCTTGGCTCGCTGCTCAGACTGTATCAGGAGCAGGCAGGTCTAGGATGTTATTGATAATGGAGACAATGTTGTCAGCCAAAGTGTCCCCTTCAGGGATGGATTCAGAGGCCGTCCGTTCTGACTCTGAGCCAGAGGCCGAAGAGTCCTCTTCCTCACCCTCCTCCAAAGGCTCCCTTGACTGGGATCTGGGCGAGGAGGGAGAAGGGTCTCGGCGGCGTTTCTTGGAACTGGGACCTCCAAGAGACGGAGTGGCCCTGTTACGCCTTGCCGAAAGAGAAGGACCCAGGACCGAAGAGGAACCATCCATTTCCTGGTCAGGTTCCTGGTTAATGGCCTGAATGATGGATTTAGTCATGGAGGCTACAGATTGCGACATAGCTCGCGATACTGCCAGGGCTACTGAATCCGGGGGAGCGGACGCCTGATCCCCAGAGGGGGAAGGGGCATCCACCTGGGGCCGGGTTCCGTGGATATCCAGGGACCCGTTCTGCTCACAGGCAGTGCAGAGGGGATTGACACTCTGCCCAGGCAACGTGATTTTGCACACTGTACAAGTTGCATACAATTTCGGAGCCCTGTGGGACTTACCCTTGCTCTTAGAAGCACACATAGTCTGACCCAATCCTGTGTACTTGCTACCAAAAACAGTCTAACTGAAGGGGGGTGCCACAGAGGAGAATCCACACCAAATGGTGTGGCTTACCGCTCAGCCAATGGCTGTGAGTCCAGGTCCCCAAGTCTGAGTCTCCCAGAGCAGCAGTTATGAGATGTGCTGCAGGGTCTTTCAAAGAATGAGGCCAAAATGGCCCCCGCAGAGAGAGAGGGGGGAGTCATAAAAAGGGAGGGCCCGCAAAAAAGCGGGAACTGTGGCCCCATACATGTACACAGGAGGGGGGAGAGGCCAGAGACCGAGCCCTGTGTGCTGGAGAGAGTGAGAGCAAAGCCCGCCCCCTGCTGTTCATAGACATGCAGGGGGCGGAATTGCGGCCTAGGCCTCCGGCGAAGCCGGGGACTAGAGTAGAATGCCGCAGCCGGCCTGCGTGAGGGGTCCGGCGCGGGTAGTTGTGAAAAAGCACCCCTGATGTGACAGAAGCGTTCCCCATACCATGAGCCCTGTGCCCCGTCCCCCTGCTGTATGAAACAGGCAGGGAGGGGAATTTGCAGGGATAGCGCGGCCGGTCTGTTGGACCCGGATCGCTGCCGTAGATGCGGGGGCCCCCATGTGTCCGGCACATACCTGAGTCCCCCGAAGGGGAGAAGATGGGGGCCAGCTCGGTAACCTGTGTTGAGCCTGCATCAGTCGCCTGTGACTGGAAGGAGTTGAACTCAGTCACAGGGGGCCACACAGTGACTGTGTAAAGGCCAGGGGAACAGAGAACTGTGAACCCCTCAGTCGGCTCCCACCTCACCAGAGGCCCTTTGAAAGGGTATGGTGAGGGAGCACAGCATATGGGGCCGAAGGCCCATGCCGAGGGACCCCGATGGTCCCCTAAGCTTCATCTGTAGCAGGAGCTTCAGTGTGGAGATGTGCCTCCAACGACACCAAATTACAAACTGACAGTATTCCTGCAGGGGGCGTATATGCTGCAGAGGAGGAGGAGGAGAAAATCTCTCTTATAATTGGTGTGACCTCCAGGGGGCAGCATATAACACCCGATGTCAGGGTCTCCCAGATTTTGGACGACAAGGAAAGAGTAATTTAGCAGCTAGAATTAGATAGGTGTCCACAAGTCATTTAGAGACATAAGAAGCGGCTGACGATTAAATAAACTTGGCAACACTTAGTACTAAAGCAGAGTGTACACTTAACAGTATTTCTCATTGTAACACAAGCCTAGTGTCTATTACAGGTCATACACAATATGGTATACTAATAAAACAACATTCACTTTGATGATTTCACACTTAGGAAATCAAAGTGAATGTTGTTTTATTAATATATATTTTTTTTATGATGGCCTGTCTAGTCCCACAACACAGTATGATGGCCCGTCTGGTCCCACAACACAGTATGATGGCCTGTCTAGTCCCACAACACTGTATGATGGCCCCCACAGTACCACAATACAATGGGGCCTCACAGCACCCAAACATAGTAGGACCCCACAGTCTTATAACACAATTTGATGGCCCTCAGCAAATAAATAAATCTCCAAATCCAGCCTTGTTACTCCGCTGTTCTGGTCTCTACAGCACGTAGTCTGAAGCTCTGTACAGTGGGCGCAGTTTAGGTCATCATTTTGCATGCTTCTCAGAGATTTCAACATTCAGATGCACAGTGAGAGGGGTGGAATAAGCTGGTGGCTCCCTGTTCCATCATTGTTTTCAACAGTTTCTGCATCCACCAGGTCTAGTTATACAAAGGTCTAATAAAAGCCATGTGTTCTGCCATTATGAGTGGTATGCTACTGTTCGCTCATTAGTATGTAACCCATCCAAGTGGCAAACACAAATACTTTTCTTATGATTTTCATATGGATTCATCTAGCAAATTGTTGAGCTTGGGATGTGAACAGCTCCTTTCAGTAACTTGAGGGGAAGTGAACAGGAATTTTACTGCCACCTTTTGAAGGTAGCAATCCTAAAAGTCATTATCAACGCTTTAAAGGGTTTTACCACATTATAAAAGCCAAATAAGAAACTCCATTTGAAAACGTGATTAATGTTTATGCTCATCATTTTTATTATTATTTATTATTTATATAGCGCCATTAGGTTCCATGGCGCTTTACATGAGGATAAGGGAGACAAGAACAAGTACACTAAATCTAGGCGATCAGGATGTACAGGTACAGGAGGGGCAGGGACCCTGTCCACGAGGGCTTAAATCGGTGCAAAACAGGAGTAGAACTGTTTGGCTGGGTGAGAAGCCTTTGACAAGCGGTCTAATGGATAGTTTTTCTCTGTGCAAAGGTTGGCCATGCAATGCTTTCCAGAGAAATTAAATATGCATATAACGTCTTCAAAGAGTAAGAGAACAGGAACTATAGTGCGGCATAAAGGATCTTAATATTCACTTTTAGGGTAGGTGGTACTATAGTATGTCACGTTAGTGGGTAAGGACCCACTGTATAGGGCCGGGCTTACCTTGGAGAGGCATAACTAAGCAACTACCTGGTCTTCATTAGAGGCACTAATGGTGTGGCTAGCCTTGGGCTGCAGGTTGCCACCAGATTACACTCCAGAGCAGTCCCGGTGTGTGAATGCTCTAAAAGTGATCCCAGGAGACCTGTACAGTGTGTGCAATCCTTGGAAGCAGGATGTCGTGGAAGGAAGGAATCAGGATGGTAAGCATGTCTCCAGGAGGATGGCGAACAAGTATAAAAAAAGTTATATGTAACAAAAAACTGCAAAGCAAGACTTTATACAGCTCCATCGAAACAAAAGTGTAAAAGATTTGGCTCTCAGAATATGGTACCACAAAAACAGTACATTTATTGTACAAAAGTAGAAAGTAATAAATAAAAACAAAAATTTGTTATCGCCATAATTGTGCTGCACTACAAAATAAAGCCAAGACCTGTCTTCTGCAGCAGGTGAATAGCAGAGAATGTACCGTATATACTCGTGTATAAGCCGACCCGTGTATAAGCCGACCCCCCTACTTTTGCCCCCAAAACCTGGGAAAACCTATTGACTCGTGTATAAGCCGAGGGTGGACCCCAGCACAGGTATACAGCCCCCAGCAGTGTGGTATACAGCAGCCCCAGAGGTATATACAGCAGGCCCCCAGAGGTACGGTATATACAGCAGGCCCCCAGAGGTATATACAGCAGGCCCCCAGAGGTATATACAGCAGGCCCCCAGAGGTACGGTATATACAGCAGGCCCCCAGAGGTATATACAGCCGGCCCCCAGAGGTATATACAGCCGGCCCCCAGAGGTATATACAGCCGGCCCCCAGAGGTATATACAGCCGGCCCCCAGAGGTATATACAGCCGGCCCCCAGAGGTATATACAGCCGGCCCCCAGAGGTATATACAGGCAGGCCCCAGGAGCTATATACAGGCAGGCCCCAGGAGCTATATACAGGCAGGCCCCAGGAGCTATATACAGGCAGGCCCCAGAGGTATATACAGGCAGGCCCCAGGAGGTATATACAGGCAGGCCCCAGGAGGTATATACAGGCAGGCCCCAGTGGGGTATACAGCAGGCCCCAGGGTATATACAGGCAGGCCCCAGGAGGTATATACAGGCAGGCCCCAGGAGCTATATACAGGCAGGCCCCAGGAGCTATATACAGGCAGGCCCCAGAGGTATATACAGGCAGGCCCCAGGAGGTATATACAGGCAGGCCCCCAGTGAGGTATACAGCAGGCAGGCCGCAGGAGCTATATACAGGCAGGCCCCAGGAGGTATATACAGGCAGGCGCCCAGTGGGGTATACAGCAGGCCCCAGGGTATATACACGCAGCCCCCAGTGGTAGTATACAGGCCCCCAGTGGGGTATACAGCAGGCCCCAGGGTATATACACGCAGCCCCCAGTGGTAGTATACAGGCCCCCAGTGGGGTATACAGCAGGCCCCAGGGTATATACACGCAGCCCCCAGTGGTAGTATACAGGCCCCCAGTGGGGTATACAGCAGGCCCCAGGGTATATACACGCAGCCCCCAGTGGTAGTATACAGGCCCCCAGTGGGGTATACAGCAGGCCCCAGGGTATATACACGCAGCCCCCAGTGGTAGTATACAGGCCCCCAGTGGGGTATACAGCAGGCCCCAGGGTATATACACGCAGCCCCCAGTGGTAGTATACAGGCCCCCAGTGGGGTATACAGCAGGCCCCAGGGTATATACACGCAGCCCCCAGTGGTAGTATACAGGCCCCCAGTGGGTTATACAGCAGGCCCCCAGTGGCACTCGCCCCCCCCCCCCACACTGTGAAGAGCTCCCCCCTCCCGATGCATTATCTTACCATCCAGCCGCATCACCGCCGGTCCTGCCGTCCTTCCTCGCGCGCTGCGTTCCCGGTCTCATGTGACCCGGCGGTCGCAGTCGGATGACGTCATCGCGCCGGGTCACATGACAGCCGAACACAGCGCGAGAGGATGGACGGGAGCACCGGCGGTGATGCGGCTGGATGGTAATATAATGCATCGGGATGGGGGGGGGCTCTGCACAGTGTGGGGGGGGGGGGGCGAGTGCCATTGGGGGCCTGCTGTATATGGGGGCCTGCTGTATAACCCACTGGGGGCCTGTATACATATGGGGGCTGTATTGCACGGCTCCCCCTGCCGCTGTGATGGGCGGGGGGAGCCGTGCATATCTAATGAGCGGCCCCATGTGACGGGCCGCTCTGTCAGGAGCCTCCCCACGCCTCCTCCAGCCTCCCCAGCACCCGGACACAGCCCCCACACAGCACATACCGTATAGACCCGTGTATAAGCCGAGGGGGGGACTTTTCAGCCCAATTTTTGGGCTGAAAAACTCGGCTTATACACGAGTATATACGGTAAATCATCAATAAATAAATAGCACAACAGGGTTTTTTTTTTTTTTTCTATTTCTCCCCAGGTTTGTCTGTATATGTTGACTTCTTACATGTATAATCCTTGCCGGCGAGAAGAGATATGGTGTAAAACTGAGCAAGAATGGAGAAGTACCTATGCCTCAGTATGTGCCTCTCACAGGAACCCAAAATATTAGCTGAATCGGGGTTTCCTGTGTAGGACGTCAGAGAGAAGCTAATGTGAAGTGGGGGGAAAAACATCAAAAACATTCTCTGTTAAGGTACCGTCACACGCAGCAATTTGCAAGCAATTTCACTGGCAATCTGCTGGTTGCAGTGAAATCATGGATACATGATTCTGTTTTGTTGCCGTGTAGAAATGGAACCATGTATCCATGATTTCACTGCAACCAGCAAATTGCCAGTGAAATTGCTTGCAAAATTGCCGCGTGTGACGGTACCTTAATATCTTTTTGGGAGAACAGAAACACAGTTCAGCAACCCACATTAACATTAGGGAACAGAATGCATGGTCTGGTTTTGTGATGAGGGGGAATGCTGGAATTGAAAAAGTATTCAGACTCCAAGAACTCTAACACGTTACACCAACAAACTTAAAATGTATATTGGGGGGTTTTATGTCATATATCAAGACTAAATAGTAAGGCTACCTTCACATTTGCGTTTGTGTCTGCATGCTGATGGCATGCAGACACAAACGTAGTGAAAGCAGGGTCATTTTGATGTGTCCGCAGCGGAGAATGTCCGCCTGCGGACACATCACTATGGAGCCCGGGCAGCCATTCGGCGGTGTCCGGGGGCGGGCCGGAGGCGGAGATCAGCGGCGGAGATCTCCTCCTCCCGGCCGCCGGTAAGCTCCGGGACGTGTCAGCGGGGTTTAACAGCTGATCTGACAGCTGTTTGAATCTCCCGCGCCGACACCGAGAGGAGATGTCGGCGAGGGAAGATTCAAACAGCTGTCACATCAGCTGTTTCTCCCCACCGACACTGCTAGGAGATTACCGGTGGCGGGGAGGAGGAGATCATCAGAGGCTCCAGCTGATCTCCCGATGGCCGTCGGTGATCTCCTGTGACATCACCGACGGCCACCGGGAGAGATTTCAATGCGTCCGCAGCGTTCTCCTGCGCTATCATGCACAGAACACTGCGGACCCATTGACGCCAATGCATTCTTTTGTGCGCTTGGGGAAGCTTGCTGATTTTCCAAGGTCCCCGAGTGCACAAAAAATGCAACATGCTGCGTCCCGGGTCGGACGGGAGACCCTGGAGGGAGCAGATATCTTCCGCATCCGCACCCGAACGCAGCAAACGCAGGCACTATGCGTTCCTATGTTAAACATAGGAATGCAGTGCGCATGACTGCGTATGGGAACGCAGCGCACGCGTATGTAAATGAGGCAGTGACTAGACACCTTGCGGGGCGAACGATCTGACAGGTCCCCTTTAACTCAATGACAACTTCTTTGTGTGTATAAAGGACCTGTGTGATGTCATCACCATGTGACCATAATGGGCGGAAGTAAGCAAGCAAAATCATTAAGGTCTATATAGACTTAGCTCTGCCTATAATAGTCACATGGTCGTGACAACACACAGGTCCTGCAGCATTTTCTGAAATTCGACTGAACTGTTATCTATTAACTTGCCAGGTGACTGCTTGACTCGTTGTCCAGTTAGCTAAAGAAAATATGTAAGTTGTTAAAATGCTTTTGTGGGATGAATACAACAATTTTTTAAAAGATTATTAATGAACACTACATGATCTGAACAACATTGATATTAGGAACCTCCGTTATACGTGATATTAGGAACCTCCGTTATACGTGATATTAGGAACCTCCATTACATGATCTGAACAACATTGGGGTTGGCTTAATAACAAAAAAAAGGACATGACCGGTTCCCCTTAAAGGGACTCTGTTAGGTAATTTTTCAGTAGGATACTAATATTGCACTGGTGTTCTGTCCCTCCCCTCTGTGGTTTGTGTTGGAAAGAGGGAGGTGTTTTGTGCTGCACTGTGCTATCTGTAAGATTTCTATTATATGAAAATTGGTTTTCCTGCATACATTATAGCTACATTAGTTTTAAGAGGTTAAAACTTAACATTTAATAAAAATTACTAAAAGGACTAGAACGTCCACACATACCATACACGTGACAACCCGCCGTGCCCCAAGTGTCACAACTTAAAAAACACTGTTATTATACTAAGAGTTATTAGTCATTTGAAAGTGTTAACTATAGAGCTCATCCTGCCCCTTAATACAGTCCACCTTCAAACCTTATGTCAGTTTTAGATATGCTGGTGTAATTTTTTCACCACCTTATATCCAACTGGCACATATATCTGCACATGGAAAAGTGAAAAAGCCCCCTTCCCCTATATACAGGAAAGGTCTCACCAGCTTTCTTCCATCCAAGCAAGAGACAGATTGAGTTCCTTCATTCCAGGAGGTCCTTTTACCAATGACAGCCTGGTGCTGAACTCTCAATATCATTCATTTGTTACCACCATGCTCCACTCCCTACGCATTTCGGATATGGTATTCTCATCAGGGGATGTGTGGCTCAGTTCTTAGTGGGGTCCTAATTCTAGGTGCCCCTTGTGATGGTATATATCTCTACAAATAAGACATTAAATGTTACTATCTTTGTATATGTCATATGGTGCAAAGCACCGATACTCACATGCATGGTACCAGTCCCCCCTGGGTGCTACAGCCCCCTGGGTACTCACCCAGCATAGCTCAGTGGTCTGTATGTTGAAGGACACCGCCGCGGCCGCTACTGCAGCCTTTTATGACCGCATTTCCCGGTCATGTGGTGTTCTCTGCCCCCGGAAATGACGCGCGCATCGTTCTGCGACGTCACTTCCGGTCCGGCGTCTATGTGGGACGCAAGCATGCGTTCCACGCCTCTCTCCTAGTTCACCTTCAGTGATGGGAGGATTCTGGAGCTCATTAGTTCCTCCCCTAGGTTGTGAGGTCATCAAGGAGGGCAGGTTCTTAGTTAGAACCGTGTCTCTCCATGGTATAGAGTAAAAAAATCCCTGGTCTGTGGAGCGCTAGGGCTGTGATCCGAAAGAATAGGATCCCCCTTAAGAATAAACCAATGTTTATTAAGTAGGCCCTGTATAATATTATGGGGCTGGCAGAATGTGGTTACCAGACTCCATCTATTGAATTTCGATGTTATTGTTTTCTCCCTTCTTTTTTTAAACACTTG
Source organism: Allobates femoralis (assembly GCA_033576535.1). Classification (NCBI taxonomy): domain Eukaryota; kingdom Metazoa; phylum Chordata; class Amphibia; order Anura; family Aromobatidae; genus Allobates; species Allobates femoralis. Next base: position 194,498,350 of record JARQOC010000006.1, on the reverse strand, counting down.
TTCCACACATGATTCCTGAGACAAATCGTTTGTTTTTTTTAAAAGAGTCCTTCAAGATTTTTTTAGGGTAACGTTTTCCAAAAACCTGTCACGCAAAACCAATGCCTCCTTTCTATAAACTGAATCGTCTGTACAATTTTTTCGGATCCTCCAGTATTGGCCATATGGCACATTCCGAATCCAACTGGGGAGGTGCCCACTGTCGAACCTCAAATAACTGTTGACATCAACAGACTTAAAGAAGGTCGACGTGGACAACCCCCCCAGGTCATCGAAACGCACCAGTAGGTCCAAAAACTGGGGGTCCTGTTAGAAAGGGATGCCGTAAAAGACAACCCCCAAGTATTATTATTCAGCTCATCAACAAACCTCAGGGCCTCTTCCTCCGTGCCCCCCCAGACAAACAAGAGATCATCTATATAGCGACGATATAGAACAATGTGGCCTCCAGCCGAGGTGGACTGCGCGATGGAGGCAGATTCGAAAGCACCCATGAAAAGATTTGCATAACTGGGGGCGAACATCGTCCCCATCGCGCATCCCCTCAGCTGTCGGTACACAGAGTTTTCAAAGGTGAATATGTTGTTCTCCAAGATAACCTAATGGCCGTTAATAGGAAACCTCTGTTCACTTGGTAAAGTATCATCAAGAGACAAAAAATTGTCTAACGCTCTAAGACCTAGTTCATGCGATATATTGCTATAAAGAGCTGCGACATCCAAGGTTAGTAATAAACATCCTTTTCTAGGGAGGAGATCCCTCAATTCTTTAATCAATTGCGTAGAATCCTTTAAGTAGGAGGGTAACCCCACTACATGTTTCTGCAAATGAAGGTCTACATAATGTGACAAATTACAAGCAACTGAATTAATCCCTGAAAAAATAGGGCGGCCGGGGCTTTCTGGCAATACCCTCTTGCATCACCTGTTGAAGGCAGCGCTCTGCTGCAGAAACGCGTAGTGGCCTGTAAGAGGTTAATAAAGAAACTTTTTCTAAAATAACCCTAGTGCCATTTATCTCTAGTCCTAGCGCTCCACAGACCAGGGATTTTTTTACTCTCAGCTTTTTGCACTTGTGCACACCTGGCAAGAGCAGCTCTGGACAAGAGATACCATTAATCCTAGATCCTGAGCTCTATGACCTAGCAATACAACACGGTCACCGTTGTAGGGCCTGTGGTGACATCAATCCGATCACGTGACCGCGGCAGGAGTTGGAGCTCCCGGAGCAACTTTCGGTGCCTCCACTATACCTCCAGGCGGAGGTGGATTCACAGGCGTAAGACCGCAGTTGTGCAGGGTTGCACAACCACCTCTGGTGAGTGGCTACACAGCCCTGGGCCTAAATCCACTTCAAAAACTTTCTTCACATGCGCTCCCACCCCCTCCCCCCTTTTTGTTTCCATGGTATAGAGTTTCTATTATTATATAGATGCTTCCTATTATCCAAAACAGAATATAAGTAGTGGCTATCTATCATTTACAGTACTTTTTTACATATTTAGACAGAATTTGTTTGTTATGGCCTTTTTATTAGATTCCCTCTCTAGAAAGTGTTTGTCATGATGTTCTACCCAGTAACCTTTCAGAATATGGTTGTTTTGAACATGATTCAAACCAATTCAGGTAGGAGAAGATATATCACGTAAGGGTGTTTTTTTACACAGGTTGGTACTTATAGGATCAAAGTTACAGTTGGTTTTTCTTTTTTCTTTTTATCAGGTGTTATGGCGATCACTTGGTTTTCAATGAATTACCGTTTACTAGTGGGAACAAAAGGAGGACAGATTAGGTCAGATTAGAGCAGATTATTATAAAGGATAGACATAGTTTAATGTGCACCTATGTTTCCCTATTTCTTCCCTCTATCCCTGCCTACCTGCGGAGGTTGGCACCCTAGTTTGCCCCCTCCCCGCCCGTGGCGCCCCCGCTCATCGTCGGCTTTCCCTCCTACTTTTCCTTATTCTAAGGTGCCCCAATAAAAGGAGAGTAGGAAAGTGCCTCATTCATCCCTTTCGGGGCCACTGTGTCCATTGTGTAGATCCAAAACACCTCTTTTTTAAGTATCTTGTTATCCCAATTCCCCCCTCGTATGGGTGGTGGGACATGGTCAATACCTATGAACATTAAGCAGTTTTCATCCCCCCATGGAAGGTGTTGATGTGCCGGGCCACTGGTTTGTCACGTTTGTTACGGATATCACTCCGATGTTCCCCGATTCTTTTACGTAACTCCCTGACTGTTTTCCCCACATATTCAAGGTTGCAGGGACATTTCGCTTTATAGATTACGCCTTTATTCCCGCAATTAATGAAAGACCTGATATCATAGGTGCGGTGGGTTACGCTGCTATCAAAGGTTTTTGTTGTTATTATCTGATTACAGCTTATGCAGTGTCCGCATCTCAAACTCCCTTTAGGTCACTTTTTATCCAGTTCTTATCCTCAGTCCTCAAATGGCTATGTACCAGCCTGTCTCTTAGAGATCTTGTTTTTTTATACGTGATATTAGGAACCTCCGTTATACGTGATATTAGGAACCTCCGTTATACGTGATATTAGGAACCTCCGTTACATGATCTGAACAACATTGGGGTTGGCTTAATAACAAAAAAAAGGACATGACCGGTTCCCCTTAAAGTGACTCTGTTAGGTAATTTTTCAGTAGGATACTAATATTGCACTTGAATAGTGACTGGCAGACATTTTAAAAACATGTAAAATCATTATTGTACCATTTGCAATTTCCTTGCTATCAGCATTTCCAGATCCTGCAGGCAGCTGATTCAGTCCGGATGCTGTATAAATATCCATACCCAACCAAGCTGGTGTTCTGTCCCTCCCCTCTGTGGTTTGTGTTGGAAAGAGGGAGGTGTTTTGTGCTGCACTGTGCTATCTGTAAGATTTCTATTATATGAAAATTGGTTTTCCTGCATACATGCAATGTGTGTATCTGAGCAAATGATCAAATGCTCTTGTAACCACATAGAAATATCTCTGACATCACACACTACACACATGCCTATACACACAATAAAGATCTCTATGAGCACACACACCTCCTCCCCCCTCCTTTCTGCTCTGCAATGAGTCACACACACAGCCTAACAGATCACAGAAAGGCAGAGCTGTGTAATGATGCATGAATATTTATTCCTTGGGGGGTGGGCAGCAGTCAGCTCACTGTTTGACAGATTGAATTAAATTTTTATTTTGACATTTACAGAGGATAGAAGGGAAGCATAAATAATAGAAATACATGACTAGAGATAGCTTAGAGAAAGGAATTAGAAAATGATAGCAGTTACATATGGAATTTGACTTGACATATTCCCTTTAATTATATTTTCTATCCTTTTGATTTTTACCTTTTGTTTAAATAGGTAAGGATTAACACAACTTTGGGGAAAGTATTTCTATACAAACCCTGGAGAATTTAAATGGTTTATAGGTTGTAGTTTGCCTAGAAACTTCAAAACATTTTATACAAAAAAAATGTATAGAACAAATAGAAACTCTTATGGTAAGCTTAGTTGGCACAATGCCTCCTCATCAACATACAGGGAGCAAATCCATACAACTTTTCTCATGACTGCAGGAACGCCCAGCCATGTCTCTCTGTATCCAGATTGGCAATGTTCCCAGGTACAAACACTTTCTAGGAGAACTGATGTGTGAGTGATGAAGTGGAATGAGGGGGATGGACACAACTAGAGAAAGAACTGCAATTCCAGTAAAAATGTACCCCTCTCCTCAACACTCTGCTCTCTTTCTCCTTACTTCACTCTCCTCACTCTGTTCCATATCTACCTCTCGGCCTAGTTCACACAGTGCGTTTTTGCTGCGGATTTGCCTTGGTAAATATATGGTAATCCTTTCCTGCATATTTGGATAACATAAAAACCTATCCGATCTCTGAAAAGCTGTCCACATACATTTTTTTTTTTTTTGTGTAGAAAGTGGAAACCCCACAGGTTTTGCTGTGTTTTTGGAAGAATGAGCATGTCAAATCTTTTCTGCATTTTTGCTATAGTTTCTATTACAAATCTGTAGCAAAAAAGAACAAATCCGCAGGAAAAAAATCTGCCAAGAAAAAATTAACCCATAGGATTTGCTGTTTTTTTGCAAAATAAAAAAACAACGTGTGGACTTACCCTAACACTCCCTCCCTATTCCATTTTTTTCCTCTCTCATGTCAGCTCTATCCCTATGTCATGCATATATATTTTTTACAGTCATCCTTCATCCTTTATTTTAGTTTTCTTTGATCCTTGAAGTAGGTTACTTTCTTATTTTACACTCTTCCTATTGAAATATCTATCCATTAATCACAGCACTGTATTTTCATACGGCTCCACCCCATTGCGCTCCTTTTTTGAATTGTATTCCAACTCCCAAATGACTGTGTCCTATGTCAACTGGCGCGTATTTCACGTTTTAAAGACCTCATTGTGTCTATTTGTTAAAGGGATCCTGTCACCTCCAAAATGCCTCCTAAGCTAGCAAAACATGTCGCTGCAGCATCCTATCACTAATCTCACACTCCTTTAGTCTCCTAAAAGCATCCTGTGAAAGTGGAGAAAAACGTTTTAATACTTACTCATTAGTGATTATAATTAGCAGGGGCTATATTCTTTAGTCACCAAGGCAGGCTGTTGTGCAGCTCCAGGATCCACCCTGTCTGTGTGTTCTGCTGTGATGTGCAGGCATTGACCCCCCCTCTCTATCACTCACAAAATGCAAATCATTAGTCCTGCCTTCAGTTTCAGTTTCACAGCAGCACAGACAGAGGGTGGATCCTGGAGCTGCTAAACAACATGCCCTGGTGACTAAAGAATATGGCCCCTGCTAATTATAATCACTAATGAGTAAGTATTAAAACGTTTTTATGCACTTTCACAGAATGCTTTTAGGAGACAAAAGAAGTGTGCGATTAGTGACAGGATGGTGCAGGGACATGTTTTGATAGCTTAGGAGGCGTTTTGGAGGTGACAGGATCCCTTTAACGCTAGCTTTTTTAACTTGATAAATAAGTCGGTTTGGCATAGAACCATGTTGTTTACCAAAAAAAACGTACACATACTGGCAGGAGCGTGAACAGTATGCCTCCAGCCGCTCTGCCTGATTTCAAGATGTTTTTTTCCTACTGGTGACAGCATATCTTCTCACATATCTTCATTAATCAAGGTTAGTGACAATGTAACAAAATAAATAAAATACTTTCAAATATTAAAAATTTATGTAGGAATGTTTATGCAGCAAATATGAGAGCTTTATCTAGTGCACTCAGTCAAGATTTTAACAATCACAACTTGTATCTAGCAGTATGCAGCTATCCAAGACGGATTACGTGCACAGCATCTGAGACAGACATCCTCGCCTGCACCGCACTAAAGCTGTCAGGCTCACTTACATAGATGTTCATTCTCAGACAGCTAAACAAAAGTGTTTTCCTCTCCTTTAGTCCTTCCTGCTCTGACCTGACTTATATCTTGAACAGATGTTTTTTACGCAGCACGCCCTACTGTATGCCCGCTGAAATCTAGTATGGGTACACACTAATTTATGGCAGCTGCCATCTTTAAAATCCTGTAAATCATACCTGTTCACTAAATAAACGTATTAAGAAAAAAATTGTATTCAAATTTGTATTACTAATTTTATTTAGTTATTCTCCTACAATTTTCGAAGAACTCCTTCAAAGTGGTTGTGCCATGAACAATTGTACATTTTAATTAAAAGAGCTTAGAATCCACAATTGGATTTGTTTAGAAAAGAGTTCTTGTCTCGAGATAATCTTATAAATGTGCCCCTGTGAAATGGATGTGTCCGACCATACAGAAACAGGTTGGATAAACTACAGCTCCAGGGCAGTGGATGATGTATAAGATATTATACAGACATTACAGCACGGGAGAAAGAATTACAGCACAGGAAGAATCAGTTACGATTCATGGCTGTAATGTAATGTCAAAGTAGATACCGGTATATATAATTTGTTCCTCTCGCCAGTGTTATCTTTTCTGGGACGACCATTCTATACTGATACCATTGTAACTTCAGACAAGAAAATTATGGAAAACCAGCAACTGGTTCTAAAGCCCCAAACTGTTAAACCAAAAAAAGGAAATTGTATTGAAAAACTATCATATAAGACAAGTTACATACTTTTCTTTAGAGTTACCTCGGAAGGACTCCAGATGTATGCCAATGCATCGTGCATCACACATCTGACCATCTCCTATGACATAATATGAAAGACACGTGACAGCTACGACAGCCCATTATCACCCGTTCATGGAGTGTCTCAGGGTCATGCACATTGGAAGCGACCACTCGCCCCTCAACTTTCCTAACCTTTTATTTTATTTTTGCTCTTATTTTAGTCCTGCAGCTTTTGAGTATTTGGTTTGTGTGGTTTTATAATCCGCCATACAATTCCAAAGGTATGGGCCTTATAAATTAGGGCAATAATGCTGAGTAGCCTAAAGACCCCTGAAAGTCCCATGAGCCACATCCATTTGGTAAAGATCATAAAAATGACCACTAAATATAAAGACCCATCCATATCTCTGGAAATGTATGATGCATTAGAGCAAAACAGAATTCCCAGGAAAGCAGCAGGAATAAAATACGAGCAAAAATAGGTGTGTCTTGATCTGGTGACAGGTCCTCTTCAAATCTTGGGGTCTTGAGTACAGCTGCATCTAAGAGACTAAATGCTAGCAGCAATCGAGATTAGCCTGTTCCAAAGCATACAGGGTCAGGGGAAGCTGCTAATCAGACCTGATGAGATTGCTGTATTTACTGTGAAAATCTGTTTCAGGATGCTCATAACATTTTTGCTTATTGTTAGGCTCAATACCTGGCCAACCCAACTGGCAGATTCTGTGTGTCCCTCCGTCTACTGAGATCTCGCACTACTCAGTATAGTTGCAGTGGTCAGGCTGGGTGGTAGAACACTTGATAAACTTGGACTTATTTATTTCATACCTAGCCTCATAAAATACTAATCTTAATACCAGGATCGTACAGCCAGAATATACAACCATTCTGACAATGATTCTTACGCACCCAGTCTCTACAAGCCTATTTAATAATGTATTTTGTACTGTGACCAAACACTTAAATTAAATAAAACATCCCTGCCTTCAAACTAAATCATCCTGCCAACTTTCCCTACCACAGAACTGGATTGCCTGGATTTCACATTACTGGCCCAGCAAAGACCATCATATGTTAACAGTATTGCAACCTAAGGCTGCATTTCACAGGCTGCGTTTATGCCACATTTTTTTCAGGATCCGTTTTTCTTCTGACTTTTGAAGATTTGTTTTTTTGAGCAGGTGATAAAACATATTGCGTTCACAATGCTGCATTTTTTTATGCTTTTTTTAGAATGCATTTTCTCCTGCACTGTCCACAAGGACAGTAAAAAGGTCCCTGATGTCATTTCCTGTTCTCCATTTCATGGGATGGATATACAGGGGAGCCCCATTTCATATTTTTATTGTATTGTTTTATAATTCTTATTAATTATTTTTATTACCGTATATACTGTAGTTTAAGCCGAGTTTTTCAGCACAATTTTTGTGCTGAAAAGTGTCCCCCTCGGCTTATAATCGAGTCAGTGTCATGTCGAGAGGAAAGAAGCGGTGATCGGGGGCGGAGGAGGCAAGGGAAGGCTGCAGGCGACATCAGCTGATCGGTTCGCTCTCGGTCAGCTGATTCAGGTCCTTGCAGCATTGGGACGGCTTTTCGGAACAGTCTGTGGAGAAGGGAGTATTTTATTTTTTATTTTTAATCATTGCTTTCTTTTATTTTGCTTTATCAGTATATGTACGTACACTACTAAAGCAAAAGTACACAGATGTCACACAGGAACTGTCCCCGTGTGACATCACTTCCCCCGGCGCCCGCGCTTATAGGCAATGGAATAGAGCATTGTCTGAACGACAATGTGTATTCCAGCGCCTTATATTGGGGCCTATGGGAGGAAGTGCGCGTCTTTTCGCGCAAGGTATTGACATGGTCATTCTTCTTTCGGACGCGCTTTTGGCCCCAAAAGCATGTCCGCAAAAAGCGCTGCGTCTGCAAGGTAAAACTGAATTTCCATTAATTTTCCTGGGAAACGCAGACGTGCTTTTGGGCAAAAGCGCGACCGAAAAAAGTGCGGCATTAATGCAGTGTGTGAACGCAGCCGGAGACCACTGGATTGTGTCAGGGACCGCTATCATTCATGGTTATGGCTGGACCTTCTACTCATGTATCTTATCTTATTCTCTATTGACCTTGATAATGAATGTGATTTGCTGATCTTTCAACAAAATTTAGATATAATAAACATTAAATAGTAAGTGACAGGGACCAACCTGTGCCACCTTCACAGAATTCTGAGTGGATCCGCCAGCATGATAATCAACTTTGAACTTTTTCACCAATTCTTCAAATCTGCAAGAAAGGGTAAAACATGGTCAGTTAGAAGGCTGTTCCTAAGGAAGAAGTTGAGAAACTAAGGCTGCCTTCATACTTGCGTTTGTGTCTGCATGCGGAGGGCATGCAGACGCAAACGCAGCCCATAATAATGTGAACGCAGAGGAAGAATCTCCGCAGGCGTTCACATTAGTATGGTGCCCCGGCAGCCAATCAGCTGTCTCTGGGGGCAGCTGAGAGGAGGAGATCAGCGGCAGAGATCTCCTCCCGGCATAGCTGATCTCCTGCCGGTGTCAGCGGGGAGATACAGCTGATCTGACAGTTGTTTAAATCTCCCGCGCTGACACCGAATAGGGTGATATCAGTGCAGGAGATATGAAACAGCTGATTGCTGCTTCAAATCTCCCGCGCCGACCTCACCTATTCGGTGTCAGCGTGGGAGATTTAAACAGCTGTCAGATCAGCTGTATCTCCCCGCTGACATTGGCGGGAGATCAGCTGTGGCTCTGCATGATTACCGGCGGCTACCGGGAGAGATTTCAATGAGATCCGCAGCTTCTCCTGCGGTGTCATGCGGAGGACACTGCGGATCCATTGAGATCCATGATTTTTTGTGCGCTTGCAGACAAAAAAATGCTGCATGCTGCGATTGGAGTGCAGTCGGAGGGCGCATAAATTATGCGCATCCAAACGCAAATGCGGCCAAATGCAGCCATACGCAGGCACATGCTTTCCCATGTTAAACAAAGGAACGCAAGTGCGCAACGCTGTGTCCATGTGTGTACCACATTGAGCATGGAGAAAAGAAAGAAGACCAAAGAACTGTCTGAGGACTTGAGAAACCAAATTGTGAGGAAGCATGAGCAATCTCAAGGCTACAAGTCCATCTCCAAAGACCTGAATGTTCCTGTGTCTGCCGTGCGCAGTGTCCTCAAGAAGTTTAAAGCCCATGGCACTGTGGCTAACCTCCCTAGATGTGGACGGAAAAGAAAAATTGACGAGAGATTTCAACGCAAGATTGTGCGGATGGTGGAAAAAAAACCTCGACTAACATCCAAACAAGTTCAAGCTGCCCTGCAGTCCGAGGGTACAACAGTGTCAAGCCGTACTATCCGTCGGCGTCTAAATGAAAAGGGACTGTATGGTAGGATACCCAGGAAGACCCCACTTCTTACCCCGAGACATAAAAAAGCCCAACTGGAGTTTGCCAAAAACTTACCTGAGAAAGCCTAAAACGTTTTGGAAGAATGTTCTCTGGTCAAATGAGGCAAAAGTAGAGCTTTTTGGGCAAAGGCATCAACATAGATTTTACAGGATATAAAAAGAGGCATTCAAAGAACATGGTCCCTACAGTCAAACATGGCGGAGGTTCCCTGGTGTTTTGGCGTTGCTTTAATGCCTCTGGCACTGGACTGCTTGACCGTCTGCATGGCATTATGAAGTCTGAAGACTACCAACAAATTTTGCAGCATGATGTAGGGCCCAGTGTGAGAAAGCTGGGTCTCTCTCAGAGGTCATGGGTCTTCCAGCAGCACAATGACCCAAAACACACTTCAAAAAGCACTAGAAAATGGTTTGAGAGAAAGCACTGGAGACTTCTAAGATGGCCAGCAATGAGTCCAGACCTGAATCCCATAGAACACCTGTGGAGAGATCTAGAAATGGCAGTTTGGAGAAGGCACCCTTCAAATATCAGGGACCTGTAGCAGTTTGCCAAAGAAGAATGGTCTAAAATTCCAGCAGAGCATTGTAAGAAACTCATTGATGGTTACCGGAAGTGGTTGATCGCAGTTATTTTGGCTAAAGGTTGTGCAACCAAGTATTAGGCTGAGGGTGCCAATACTTTTGTCTGGACCATTTTTGGAGTTTTGTGTGAAATGATCAATGTTTTGGTTTTTGCTTCATTCTCTTTTGTGTTTTTTCATTGGAGACAAATTAAATGAAGATAATACCAAAGAATTTGTGATTACAATCATTTTAAGGAAGAAACTGAGTAGTATCTGACAGAATTGCAGGGGTGTCAATACTTTTGGCCACAACTGGCTCATACACCAAGAGACCGCCTTAAAGAGAGACCATTAAAAATACCGAACAGGAACCGACATTACGCTTTGTGGGGACCTATAATCACGAATGGCAAACTATGAAGAGCATCCTCCAGAGACATTGGGGTGTTCTTCTGACCGATCAAACTTTGAAAAAAAAATGTCTATCCCATAGACCTTTAATATCACCACGACGGCCCAGGAACTTAGTGGCTGTTAACCAAGATATCACCTATGTGCCATACATAACTACCGTATATACTCGTGTATAAGCCGACCCCCCTACTTTTGCCCCCAAAACCTGGGAAAACCTATTGACTCGTGTATAAGCCGAGGGTGGACCCCAGCACAGGTATACAGCCCCCCAGTGGTATACAGGCCTCCCCAGTGGTAGTATACAGCAGCCTCCCCAGTGGTAGTATACAGCAGTCTCCCCAGTGTAGTATACAGCAGTCTCCCCCTGTGGTAGTATACAGCAGCCCTCCCCCCCTGTGCTATATACAGGGCCCCCGTTGCTGCCGCCGCACACCTGTAAAGGAAGAGCTTTCATACTTATCCTCCTCGCTGTCACCGCGCGCGCATCCTCCGCTCTCCTTCCTGCTTGTACCCGGCGTCCATCCACGTGACCGCACACAAGCAATGACGTCATTACAGGTGCGCGGTCACGTGGATGGACGCGGGGTACAAGCAGGAAGGAGAGCGGAGGATGCGCGCGCGGTGACAGCGAGGAGGATAAGTACGAAAGCTCTTCTTTTACAGGTGTGCGGCGGCAGTAACGGGGGCCCTGTATATAGCACGGGGGGGGGGGGCTGCTGTATATACCACTGAGGGGGGGGGAGCCGTCACTGACTCGTGTATAAGCCGAGGGGGGCACTTTTCAGCACAATTTTTGTGCTGAAAAACTCTGCTTATACACGAGTATATACGGTAATCCCTTTGGCTCTCGGGGCCCTATTTTGGGCTGCTACCAATGTGGACACTGTCACTTGCGTCAATGTCAAGCGTCCTACCCACTTTCACTCTGCCGGTTGTTCCCGTAGATATAAATTCAGGCACAGGATTTCTTGTACGTCAACTTATGTGGTATATTTTGGCCAATGTGCCTGCTTTCTGATCTAGGGTGAGGGTGCAGGAGCATTGTTAAAGACACTATCCAGGCATTTCAAACAACACCACGGGTGCAGCCCTGCGTCCGAGAGTCAGGGAGATCGATTTGATGCGTTGCGGAAATAGGAGCGGTGACCTTAAAAAACCTCCTTTGCCCGAGGATCGCCTGATCTTACAAGGAAGCAATATGGAGGAACGACTTATTAGGAGAAAGTTATGGATTGTGTGTTTTGGGACTCTTGCCTTGTAATGTGCCTTCATACAGCTATTGTGCAGATATGTTACTTGAGATCTGATAATAACAACCTCTCACACATATCCTATTGCCCTCCTAATGCGGGTGCAGAATTCCTCCTCACGGCTAGTGAGTTAGTTACCATGGTGATTCATTGTGGCACGCACACTGCGCAGATTTGATACGCTCCTCCAGCTTGTTTTGGTCCGTGTCGGGGTCTGTCCCCCGCCTGGCAATCATGGTGACGCGTTCCTTTGCCAGACGGAGGCGAGGTGTGAGCCAGAGATAGGGCCCGCTCTGTGAGTAAGCGGTCACTGTGTGCATGCGTGGGACGTCAGCGGAACCCAGAAGTGCGGTACACTGCACCCAGGATTCCTGGCGTTCTAAAGACCCCGCCAATACAACTGTGCTGTGTCCCTTACGAACGATACCATCTTCCTGAGGAAGCTAAGTTACTCATGTAGCCTTTATAGGACCAACTCCTTCCTTGGAGATCGCTTTCTCCTTGTGGTAACCCTTTACACGGTGTTCCAAATTATTATGCAAATTGGTTTTAAGTGTCATAGGTTTTTTTTTTTCATTGTTTGTCAATGAAACCCATTGATGGTATTGTGCTTCAGGGTTCTTTGGATCATTGAAATAAATCTCAGATACCTGTGATAATTAGTTTGGCAGATGAGCCCAAAAGGAAAACTGGGTGTCCCACAATATGAAGCAGGCCACAGTATTCAAGTAACATGGGAAAGAAAAAGGATCTCTCTGCTGCCGAAAAGCAACAAATTGTGCAATGCCTTGGACAAGGGATGAAAGCATTAAATATTGCACGAAAACCTAAGCGTGATCAATCATACTGTGAAGAGATTTGTGGCTGATTGTGAGCACAGACGTGTTTGTGCAGATAAAGGCAGAATGAGGAAGGTTTCTGCCAGGCAAGTTCATCGGATTAAGAGAGCAGCTGCTAAAAAGGCCTTACAAACCAGCAAATAGATATTTGAAGCTGCTGGTGCCTCTGGAGACCCTTGTACCTCAAGGTGTAGGATCCTTCAAAGGCTTGCTGTGGGGCATAAACCTACTATTTGACCACCCTAAACAGTGCTCACAAGCAGAAACGGTTGCAGTGGGCCCAGACATACATGAAGACTAATTTTCAATCAGTCTTGTATACTGATGAGTGACGAGCAACCCTGTATGGCCCAGAGGGATGGAGTAGTGGATGGTTGGTGGATGGCCACCATGTCCCAACAAGGCTGCGACGTCAGCAAGGAGGTGGAGGAGTTATATTTGGGCCAGAATCATTGGGAAACAGCTGGTAGGCCCCTTTAAGGTTCCTGAAGGTGTGAAAATGACCTCTGTAAAGTATATAGAGTTTGAGACTGAGAACTTTCTTCCATGGTACAAAAAGCAAAAATGTGCCTTCAGGAGCAAAATCATCTTCATGCATGACAATGCACCATCTCATACTGAATACCTCAGTGTCATTGGCTGCTATGGGCATAAAAGGGGATAAACTCATGGTGTGGCCATCATCTTCCCCTGACCTCAGCCCTATAGAGAACCTTTGGAGTATAATCAAGCAAAAGATCTATGAGGGTGGGAGACAGTTCACATCAAAACAGCAGCTCTGAGAAGCTATTCTGACATCATGCAAAGAAATACAAGCAGAAACTCTCCAAAAACTTACAAGTTCAATGGATGCAAGAATTGTGAAGGTGATATCAAAAAAGGGTTCCTATGTTAACATGTAACTTGGCCTGTTAAGATTTTTGGAGTTAAATAGCTTATTATTTCAGTGAATGTCACCTCCCAATGTTGCAAATTGAACAAATCAGCATTTTCAGTTCTTTCAAACATATCGAATGTTTAGAAACTCTACTGTGTGTAATAATCTGCAACAGTGCAGTTAGAGTTTTTTTTAATTTTGAAGATTATACAGTTATCATTGGGAGGTTTCTTCAATAAAATTTGATGTATACTCTAAAGGGTGGGGACTTATTACACTGATCGTCATTTGCACCGACCATTTAGAAAAATTAGAAAAAAAAAAAAAGAACATTTGCATAATAATTTGGAACACAGTGTAGGTATGGTGCCTTAACCTACAAAATGTGATTTTTTGCACTTGCAATTTTCAGGCTATTGTGGACATACAGTGTAAATCAGGGGTCTCAAACACGGCTGGGTTGGTGGGCCGCGACTATCGGGGGGGTCGCATTGCTTGTAGGACTAAGGGTACCGTTACATGTCGCAACATTGCATGCAATGTCACTGGCAATTTGTTGGTTGCAGTGAAATCATGGACACATTTTTACATTTGTACACAGCCACAAAATAGAACAATGTGTTCATGATTTCAATGGACAACTTTTCCAGATGGATGGTGACCATGATGGCCATTTTAGATCCAACTTTATTTTTTTCAATGGGAAGAGGGTCATGTGACAACATCAAACTTATTGAGAATTTCATAAGAAAAACAATGGTGTGCTTGGTTTTAACTTAACTTTATTCTTTCAGGAGTTATTTATAAGTTTATGACCACTTATAAAATGTGTTCAAAGTGCTGCCCATTGTGTTGGATTGTCAATGCAACTCTCTTCTCCCACTCTTGACACACTGATAGCCAAACCGCAGAAGAAATGTTAGCACAGGCTTCCAGTATCTGTTGTTTTAGATGCTGCACATATCATATATTCACAGCATAGACAATTGCCTTCAGATGATTGATGAGGCAAACTTTTTTTGTGAATGGTTAAGTTAATAAATAAAACCATCACTATTGGTCTGACACTAACGCACAGTGAATAGATCCCTCCAAGACTGTTGGAACATAAAAATTGATGTTATGGGGTGCAAAGATAGTGGGGAATCTGAATCATGTAGCAATTTCATATATCCAGTGGCATTTAGTTTTCCATTGATGAAAAATGGCCCCACTATCTTTGTACCCCATATACCATCAATTTTTGTGTTCCAACAGTCTTGGAGGGATCTATCCACAGTGGGTTAGTGTCAGACCAATAGCGGGGGTTTTGTTTGTTAACTTCACCATTCACAAAAAAGTTTGCCTCATCACTCATCTGAAGGCAATTGTCTATGCTGTGAAAATACGAGATGTGCAGCATCTGAAACAACGGATACTGGAAGCCTGTGCTAGCATTTCTTCTGCGGTGCTACTATCAGTGTGTCAAGAGTGGGAGAAGAGGGTTGCATTGACAATCCACACAATGGGCAGCACTTTAAACATATTTTATAAGTGGTCATGAACTTGTAAATAACTCATGAAAGAATAAAGTTACGTTAAAACAAAGCACACCATTGTTTTTATGAAATTCTGAATAAGTTTGATGTGTCACATGACCCTCCTCCCATTGAAAAAAATAAAGTTGGATCCAAAATGGCCAACTTCAAAATGGCCACCATCTATCTGGAAAAGTTTTCCCCCTCTCTTATACCAATGTGCCACAAACAGGAAGTTGATATCCTCAACCATTCTCATTTTATTTAGGCGCATCCATATAAATGGCCCACCCTGTATATTGATCACCATTTGAAGGTTTTTGTGTAAAGGCCCCGTTACACGGCTCAACATCGTTCTCAACATCGTTCAAAAGTGACGTGTTCAACGATGTTGAAACGACATCGTTAGTGCGTCGCTGCGTGTAACCGAACGAGTAAACTACGATAATTAGTCAAGTTGAAGTTGACAGGTTTATGAACATGTTCAAAAACCTGACAACTTCAACTCAACCAACCTGCTGCATTGTACTGTGTGACACCGCGATAAAGATGTCACAGACGACTTTGCCCATTCACAGCAATGGGCAGTGATTGTTTGCGGGGTTTACAACTGATCCCTGCTCACATCATCGTTGTTGAGTTGTCCACGATATCTACACGTGTGACATCTCACCAGCGATGTTGAAAGGATGTCAAAAACAACTGCGCGCCCCCGAGATCGTTGCAGATATCATTTAACGTTGAGGCGTGTGACGGTACCTTAAGGGGTACACCATGCCACTAGAACAGTGTTTTCCAAAATAACCAATGTTTATCAACTTAAAACCTTTATTTTACACAAAATGTGATGATCATAATTGAACTGCAATGACTGTAGCACAAAGAAGGATTAAAACTAAATTTTGTGAAGGTTACAACAGTCACCAATCGGTAGGAAGTGTACAAGCTTTTGCTTTGAATGACTTCAGCACATCTGCGGCCACAGGATATCACTAGTCTCTCACACTGTTCTGGTGTGATTTTCATCCACTCTTCTTCCAGTCTCTTCCACAGTTCTGTGACTCTTGTGGATATCTTTGCCATAACTTTGTCACCTAGGATTTCCAGAGGTTTCCTATTGGGTCTAGATCAGAACTCTGGGCGGCCATTTCATTGTTTTAATGTTTTCTGTTTCAAGTAACCGCGTTACCTGTTTTACTCTATGTCAGGAGGTATTGTCCCGCATGAAAATTGCTGGCTGATTGAGTGCTGAACACAGGTAAGGAACCACATGTTGCTGAAGGAGGTTTGGATACACACTTGCATTCACTCTGCCATGTAGGTGTGTGAAAGGTCCAACCTCTGCAGCAGCAAACATTCCCCAAACAATGACACGTCCTCCCCCACCTTTCACTTTGGGTTCAGTCTTTCCCCAATTTGTCAATGAACAGGTTTCCCATCAGACCCAAATAAATCAATGAACCGTTGACCACTTGTCTGTCCAAACATCATGCTCCTCACAAAAGGTGAGTCTAGCCTTTTGACTATTTCTGCCAATAAGAGGTTTGGTCACTGCAGAGTGGACTTTCAGTCTAAACGCTCCTAAATATCGTGACACTGCATGATGAGACAGATCCCTACCCTGTTCAGTGTTGAACTGGTGAGCTATTCCAGCTGCAATGTTATAACTATTACCCATGCAGATTTTCGCATTATCCTGTCCTCCCTTGCCTTTGTATTTAGAGGGCACCAGCCTTCTTGGGGGACTTGAGTTGGTGATGTAAAGATGTAATATCAATCACAGATTTGGAATGACCAACTTCTGTTGCTATGGCTGATAGGGTGACCCCTTTAGCCTTCATCTGGATAACCTGTGGCCAAAGGGTTTTAGTAATGTTGGAATGGCACACTATTTTTGCAAGGTGAGTGCAAACTGGAAAGTTAGGCTGCCAGTTAAATATGTGTGTCAGATAATTGAGGGAATTAGCACCAGGTGCCAGATTAACACCAATAACGTGCAGGTATCTAAAAATGTTCTCTAATTTTGATCAGTGTCTTTTATTTATCTTATTTACATTATTCTGTGTTTTACAATATATTCAATTTATGAAACAAGCTTAAAATACAGATATTTTACTCATGTTAGGATATTTTCACATAGAACAACACAATTACATTAACATTAAAGAAATGGTGTGTTTTTTAATGTTGATTGGCAGTATATATACACATTAGTGTTCATGGTGGGGCTGATTGTTGTGGGCAGTGCATTGTCGTTACAATGTAACGAGGTGTGAGCCTGAGCATCAAAGTTTATTATCGAAAGTTGAGTTAAAGCTATATGGAAATTAGGTTCTTATTTTTTATTTTATTTTGCAAGGAACCTGTTCCTTTAAATCAGATGGAACAGCGACAATTAACTGAAAAGGACATCAAATCCAAAATACAGATCTGTGTGACAAGTACCTTGTATAAGCCTTCTCTATGTCCATTCATAATACTATGTAATCTCACCTCATGGATGGTCAGTGTGTGAATGGTTATCAGTAATTTGCACCTATGCAGCCGCCATCATATATCTCTGGGACCAGTCTGCATCCTGCACTGTATTTTTATAGTGAACGCGTATTGGTAAGAATGGGCACTTTTATTGTGATGTTTTTCAGCATAGTTACAAGCAACAGAAGACATGCATTAAAGAGACATTCCCATTTCATACATTTGTGATACATCTACAGAATACAACAAAAATGTATAATAGATCTAGTCCAACATTCATCTCAAGAACAGCGTCCTTGGAGAGGTGACTACACAAGAACGGCTCTGTCCCTTCTACTGAATTGGGGTTCTGGCATTATGGCCACCGACAGTGGCCTAGCAGGGCCCAGATCCGAAGATATATGCATTATTGAGACATACATCCATCATACCAACCTGATATTGACAGGCTATGCCATAAGTGTAAGAGATAGGAAGACCAGTTGATGCCCACCCTTAACCATCATCCATTTATTTCTGTGTGAGAATTTTGACAATTACTACTGATTATATATTTCTTAAGATGGTATCCTGCTGCCAGGACTTTCGCTGGGCAAGTGAAATTGGGTCTCCCAACCTGTAAGGGTTATGAGCAAGTGTGGTGTCATGCCAGAGGTTGAGTGAATCACCCTCCCTAACTCACCGTGCTCATGTGGACAGGTGGTGTTAGCTTGGCACGGTCTTGCGTACCCATTGGGGTAAGAAACATCATGCATTTTTGGAAGTGACAAGACATTATCACATGACCCAGAAATATTAGACACGTCATGGTGGAGTTGCGAGGTAAGGTCTCCTCACAGATTGATGGCAGCGGTGGGATCCATCCTGGTATATATGTCTCCTTTTTAGTATACATGTCCCATCATGGGCCTATCACAGTAAATATGTTCCCCGTCCTGGTATAACTGTCCCCCATCCTGGGACCATTCTGGAATATATAGTATGTTCCACATTAGGTCCCTCATCCTGGGCCCACCCAGCTATATATGTCCCCCAACCTGAGCCCATCATATACTCAACTAACTCCCCACCGCCACTCCGCCCAGAAACTACTCTACTGAGCTGAAAGGATTATTAGCTGTTGCATGCCTACTCTGAAAGCAAAAGGACCATTTTTTTTTTTATAGATGACTCATTATGAGAAGGATGAAATGTTCCAGCTTTAAATACAAGGAATGAATGCAGAAAGGATGCAGACAGTGCATATTGGGTCTTATCTCTGTAGCATGATAATGTCAAGACAGCTTTCACTGGTCATCTTGGAAAGTTGTGTAGCACACAACTAGTATATAATGCAGACGGCTGATAACATGTCATGGTTGGGATCCTGATGAAGAAGTGAGGATAAAGCTCTGAAACGCGTAGAAAATAAAGCCACTATTTGATTTTGATATACTTTGCTAGTCCTTTCATCACAAGGCAGCGCGGATCATATAAGCTTTATTCCCATGGATTCGTTTAGCTTTAAAGGGATCCTGTCACCTCCAAAACGCCTCCTAAGCTAGCAAAACATATCCCTGCTGCATCCTATCACTAAGCCCACACTTCTTTTGTCTCCTAAAAGCATCCTGTGAAAGTGCATAAAAACGTTTTAATACTCACTCATTAGTGATTATACTTAGCAGTGACTATATTCTTTAGTCACCAAGGCGGGCTGTTTTGCAGCTCCAGTATCCACCCTGTCTGTGTGTTCTGCTGTGATGTGCAGGCATTGCCCTCCCCCCTCTCTATCACTCACAGAATGCAAATCATTAGTCCTGCCTTCAGTTTCAGTTTCACAGCAGCACAGACAGAGAGGGTGGATCCTCGAGGCTGCAAAACAACACCCCCTGGTGACTAAAGAATCTAGTCACTGCTAATTATAATCACTAATGAGTAAGTATTAAAATGTTTTTATGCACTTTCACAGGATGCTTTTAGGAGACAAAAGGAGTGTGAGATTAGTGATAGGATGCTGCAGGGACATGTTTTGATAGCTTATGAGGCATTCTGGAGGTGACGGGATCACTTTAAATACTAAAACACTGAAACTAAGACACTACAGCTTTCTCCACTTGTACTCTCCCTTTGCTTGCCCTTTCTTCAGAATTTCACAGGTGAAATATGACAGGGTCACATTTGGAGAAAGAAAAAACAGAACCTGCAAATGAAATGAATAGTGGAAGCTTTTAAGCTGAAGAGAAAAAGCTCAGAAAAAGAAATTTCAGGAGAAAGAAAAAGAATAAGGCTAGGTTCACACAGCATTTTTCTGCAGGCACAACCTGACCTCTTGGCAGTAAAAACGCTCCATTGCTGTTTTTCAACGTATTATATATGTACTTTGTCTACAGTATATGTTTAATAAAAAGCAAAGATTTATTCATCAAAAACATAGCAGAAACCATTTGTTGTCTTTTTTCACGGTTTCATTGCTTTTGATTGGTAAAAAAATGTTGCAAAAACGAACAAAGAATTTAGATGCTTTATACACGCCTGCTTTTCTCTATTTTAGTCCAATAAAAAAAAAAAATGGGTGCAAGAGACTTCTGAAATATTATAGGCTTTTGCTGGAATTTTGAAAGGTGGATAATTTTCTGCAGATATAAACAAATCCACAGTGTGTGTACATAGCCTACCAGGCATTCACTCAGCAAATTGCCACTATATTCAAAGGGTTATTCCAAATTCATGGGATAGCGAGCACCCTGATAATCGCTGGGAGGTTGACCGCTTGAACCTCCACTCTTGTAGCACCTTCATGAATGCAGCTGAGATGCACACACTTCATTTATGGTCTGTGGGACTGTCGGAAATGGTGAAATGCAGAACTCTGCAGCCCCATAAACTATGAGTGATGTGGAGGCAGTGTGCACACTGCTGCTCCATTTATTACAGGGTTGAAGAGTCCCATTTTAATGCATCCAAAGACCTCATTCTGAAATAAAAGAAGGTCTCAGCTATCAGACTTCAAGCGATCAGCACACTATCCCCTATTGCAAATGTAGGCAAGAACTTGATTATTTGGTATTAACCCTTTGCATATTGTTCCCATGCCAACAAATGACACCACGGAATAGACTATCAAAATGCCATTTTGCTAGAACTCACTTATTAAAGATATGACATTTGTAAAGTAAACAGATTTACTGGAATTGCAGATTGGAATTGCTTAGCGCTTCCACAGACTATAATAAAAAAAATTTAAAAAAAAGCATGCGTCATAGGTGAAATGAAAGCAAAGTATCCAATGTGGAAATCCTGTAAAAAGCGTGTATAGCTACTAGAAAAATGCTTCACTGCAGCCCTACTAGGTCCTTTCCCACATTACCATTACAACTTACTGCTACATTGGTATGAAGATGTTCTGGACAATGCCTTGCTTTCAAATACAGCTCACATAGCCAGTGGCAGAGTTTCTTTTGTATTGAAAGCCCAAAGTCGTAATATCAATCCGAGTGCACTTAAAGTGACAAACTGCCACAAAAAGTGCACTTGGATGCTTATATTTAATGTAAGCCATGTCCAGAAGGTGAAGGGTCCCCAAAACCATTCCCCTTCCCTCTGAGCCAAAAGGCCACAGCGAGGCTCAGGGACTAGTAGCCTCTTCTAGCCAAAGCCAGGGCGAGAGGCTCAATCGTGCTTTCAGTCTCTACTTGGGCTGCCACCCAGGAGAGAACTTAAAAGCCATCGACTGTGCTCCCGAAATAGGAGAGCCATGGTTCATGGAGGAGCGGAACCTAAATAAATTATTTTCCTGAAATTCTGTGCCATTTCTCACACAACTTTGATCATTGTGGGCAAAAAGATCTATTTTAACCTCAACGGTTCACAAAACTTGATTCCAAAATGCATCAGGCTTGTTTAGATGTTTATTTACGGTACATACTTCTAGTCCTAATATTATGGTGAGGTAGCAGGAGAGGTTTCCTTCTGATGACTCTTCAACGAAGGCCATATTTGTGCTGGTATCTCTGAACAGTAGAACAGTGTACCACAACTCTGGAGTCTGATTAATCTTCCTGAAGGTCTTTTGCAGTCAAGTAAGGTTCTGATTTGTCTCTCTAGCAATGCTACAATCAGCTCTCACTGACATTTTGCTTGGTTTTCCAGGCCTTATTTTGACATCTACTGTTCCTGTTAACTACTTGTTCATTACATTTCAAAACAAGGAAAGGGCAACTTGAAAACAGTTTGCCATATTCTTGTATTCTGCTTTGTGGTCCTCCATCACTTTCATTTTCAGAGTGCTAGGCAGCTGCTTAGAAGAACCCATAGCTGTTGTTGACACAAGGTTGTAGGAGGCTTGTTTTTATAAAGCTGTGAAATTTGCATCGCCTGGCCTTTCCTAATGATAGTGAACAAGACATAACCCTAACAAGCTAATTAAACCATGAAACCATGGTTAACGGTAACTGCGCACACAATCTCAAGGGTGCCCAAACTCTTGCATCTGCCAGTTTTCCTTTTTGTAAATTCTAAAATGTAAAAGACGGAAATTATTATAATTTTTTTTTACTAAAGTGCAAAGGAAATGTGTCATTGTTAACTTTATGCCTTTTAGAGATCATGTCATCTTTAGCTTGCTTAATTGTTCAAAATAACAGTCATTTTGACCAAGGTGCCCAAACGTTTACATGCCATTGTAGTAACATTCTGTTTGCATTATCTCTCTCTATTTTACATCATTTTGACTAAAATGCCTGCCACACATCACATAGTTAAGGTTAATTGCTATATGATAATCAGCAAGTCAAACAAATAGGAATCATAGGGTTTTTTTTCTGTCCAAACTACGATGAATAAATAGGTGTGACAATACAAAACAGAGCTAACCTATTAAGCCTATCCCAGATGGAGGCTAACCACTTCCTGGCCTGTGGGCCAGCCAACTTATGAAGCTAGGCGGTATAGAAGGGTATTAAGAGATCAAAGGACGTCAGAGGGATATATGGAGGGATCTGTGAAAGTTAGAATAATGCACAACTAATAAGGCTAATAGAAAACAGCAGCTGTTGAAGAAAGCTCACTGATGCCCCAGTGTGGCAGCTTGGCATCAAATCCGCCAAACTTTTGTAAACTTAAAAATGCACCACACTAGCTTTATGCTGTTAGTTTTACTTTACAGCTGCGGCAGTTCTACATCTGATTTTTCTTTTAGAACCTGTGGCTCTTTGCTGGCTATATTAGTTATATACAAGTCATTTATTTGATTAAGGATAATTCTAATATCTGAAGCATGCAATTAGGATAATAATAAAAACAGACACCATTCACAGACCTATGTGAACCGTCCGGGCATCATTTAGACGGTTCACATTAGCTCCAAAGACGTGTGTGGATTTGCTTACCCATGTTAATGCATACTATTACATAGGCTATCACTAACAATATGATGAATACAGTGAGAAACCACAGGGCAGAGGTACCTTATGGAAAATAGCTGCAAGACAAGTCAATGAGTGACTTCAGAAAACTCCTGTAAAATAACAGTGCTACACAAGCAATTCTCAAAGTGTTAGACGATTACCAGTTAGGGTGATATTATACCCTCCAAGCAGCAAGTTTAGCAAGTGGAAGCAGCACTTGTTAATAATACAACCTCAATTGGTCACATAAGATTCCTTTAAATAGATCTAGTAGAAGGGTTACATAATAATCAAGTGTTTATTGCTTCTATTCAAACCAGTTAGGGGCTGTCCAGTATAAGAAAAGTCTACAGACACTCAGACTGCCAAATAGTGACAGTGAGCGACGAGCACACCATCATGATTCAGCGGCCAGTCATGTGACCACATGCAGAACATTTGCATACTCATTTGATGACTTGCCTTCTGCGTGTCTCATTGTTTGGAGGAGGTTCTGGTTGGCATGTGATTGCAAGTATTCATGTCAATGAGACAATTCACAAATAAAACATTTACTGCAAGTTGAAAATTTCAAACAAGCACCGCAGGTCCATTTATGCAGCATAAAAATAAAAATATACAGCGAGGATGAGATTTCTATAAATCCCATTCACTTTGCTGGAGCTTTAATGCTTTGTGATTTTTGTGCAACATCAAACATGCACCAAATACTCATGGTGGAATCGTAGATTTAGACAGTCCACCACTTTACAACTGGGCATTTCCTAACCTAAAGACATCAAAGCTGAGAGAAATCAGACTGATCCCCATTGTGCACAGCCCTCTAATGATCATTCCACTGTTTTCTTAGGCTAGGGCTATGCGGCGGCATTGGTCGCATGGTAGTAATTCTCTGAAAAGTCGTGTAACAAACTTTACTGTAACGTGTCTGTAACTTGATGATCTAAAAACTATTTTTAGAGTGATTTTGCTGTAAAAAATGCCTTGTTATTGTGGCTTGCATTGTTCTAGGTAAATAGTTGCTGACACAAAAAATCAGCTCATGTGAAAACATTCTAAGGCTGCTTCACACTTGCAGTGGATCTGCAGGTTTTGCAGATGCATCTGCAAGTGTAGCATGCTGACGCGGCCCTATGTTATAATAGGCGCACGGGTCTGAACGCTCTCATTCCTATATGTGTACTGTCAGCAGGCGTATGCTGCTTACAGATCACACTCTCCGCCCGCAGCATGGACGCTACATCTCGCGTCCACAGTGCGGACGGAGTGTGTGATCTGTCAGCAGCATGCGCCTGCTGACAGTACACTATAGGAGTGAATGAAGCTTACACGCGTGCGCCCTATTATAAACATAGGCGGGTCAGCTGTCACACTTGCAGATGCATCTGCAAACGCGCAGATCCATCTGCAAGTGGAAGCCAGCCTAACTTTGTTGGCGGTCACAAATGTAACACCAAAGAGATCATAGATGTGAAGAGCAATACGACACAGATCACCATGAAGTGTTATTGACCAAAAGGATGAGATTAAGTGCAATTTATTTACGGAGAAACTGCGGTCATGCCAATATCTTATATCATGTAACGAGTGAGAGGTTTAGCAGCATGAGATTACTGTGGGCAGTAAGCAGACATGAAAGCATGGAGCATTTTTATCCATTCCATGAAATTTGAAGCTGTAGTATTGCTAGGGAATAAGGTAACTTTCAGGACAATTGTGCCCTCCAGTGGCCAATCCACCAAAATTCATGGGTCTCGATATTCTGTTGGCATGTGGGTCAATGTACTGCTAGGCTCACAGAATATAGGGATGTTTTCCAAGTTCTTATAGAAAGGTATCACTAAAAATAAAAAAAGTAATTTTTTAGAATTTTGTCTATATATTATATACAGTCATATGAAAAAGTTTGGGCACCCTCTTAATCTTGCTCTTTTTTTTTTTGTTTAAAATTGTTTTTTTGCAACAGCTACTTCAGTGTGATGTATGTAATAACTGATGGACACAGTAATATTTCAGGATTGAAATGAGGTTTATTGTACTAACCAAAAATGTGAAATATGCATTATTTCAAAAATTGACAGGTGCAAAAGTATGGGCACCTCAACAGAAAAGTGACATTAATATTTAGTAGATCCACCTTTTGCAAAAAATAACAGCCTCTAGTCGCTTCCTGTAGGTGTTAATGAGTTCCAGGATCCTGGATGAAGGTATTTTTGACCATTGCCTTTACAAAACAATTCCAGTTCAGTTAAGTTTGATGGTCGCCGAGCATGGACAGCCCGCTTCAAAACATCCCACAGATGTTCAATGATATTCAGGTCTGGGGACTGGGATGGCCATTACAGAACATTGTAACTGTTCCTCTGCATGAATGCTTGAGTAGATTTGGAGCGGTGTTTTCGATCATTGTCTTGCTGAAAGATCCATCCCCGGCATAACTTTAATTTTGACACTGATTCTTGAACATTATTCTCAAGAATCTGCTGATACTGAGTGGAATCCATGCGACCCTCAACTTTAACAAGATTCCTGGTGCCGTCATTGGCCATACAGCCTCAAAGCATGGTGGACCCTCCCCCAAATTTGACACTGGGTAGCAAATGTTTTTCTTGGAATGCTGTGTTTTTGTGGCGCCATGCATAACTCCCTGTTGTATGACCAAACAACTCAATCTTTGTTTCATGAGTCCACAGGACCTTCTTCCAAAATGAAACTGGCTTGTTCAAATGTGCTTTTGCATACCTCAGGCGACTCTGTTTGTGGCGTGCATGCAGAAAGGGCTTATTTCGCATCACTCTCCCATACAGCTTCTCCTTGTGCAGTGTGCGCAGTATTGTTGACCGATGCACAGTGACCCCATCTGCAGCAAAATGATGCTGCAGATCTTTGGAGGTGGTCTGTGGATTGTTCTTGACTATGCTCACCATTCTTCTTCTCTACCTTTCTGATATTTTTGTTGGCCTGCCACTTCTGGCCTTTACAAGAACTGTCCCTGTGGTCTTCCATTTCCTTACTATGTTCCTCACAGTGGAAACTGACAGGTTAAATCTGAGACAACTTTTTGTATCCTTCCCCTGAACACCTATGTTGAACAATCTTTTTTTTTTTTTAAGATCATTTGAGAGCTGTTTTGAGGAGCCCATGATTCCACTCCTCAGAGAAGATGCAAATAGGAGAGCAACTTGTCAGTGGACACCTGAAATAGCTTTTCTCATGATTGGATACACCGGGCTATGAAGTACAAAGCTCAATGAGGTTACCAAACCAATTTAGTGCTTCAGTAAGTCAGTAAAAAGTAGTTAGGAGTATTCAAATCATGAAAATCAGATGGGTGCCCATACTTTTGCACCTGTCAAATTTTGAAATAATGTATATTTCACATTTTCAGTTAGTACAATAAACCTCATTTCAATCCTGAAATATTACTGTGTCCATCAGTTATTACATATATGACACTGAAATAGCTGTTGTAAAAAGCCAATTTTAAACAAAAAAAAAAAAAAAAAAAGAGTAAGATTAAGAGGGGTGCCCAAACTTTTTCATATGACTGCACAAACAGAAAAGGGAATATTGGATCTGGTAATTACAAAATATAAAATAAATGGCCTCGAGTTAATCCTTGAGCCTTGGCGACTTGGTGGAGCAATGATCTGTATGAGGATCGTCCTTTGGCAAGCCTGGATAGGTCCACCAGCATCTTCTCCACTGTTCTCTTGATAGTATCAAGCCAACAGGACTCTGGTCATCCTCTATCTTGTTCCTTCTATGCTTCCCACCATGATGTCCTTCTCTATCGACTGCTCTCTTTGTATGATCTGACCAAAGCAGATAAGTGAAAGCTTGCTTTGAGTGTCATGTCTGGCTTGATTTGTTCCAAAATTTATTTGTTTGTTCTTCTTTCAATCTATGCAGAGACGTAGCTAGATGTTGGGGAAGACACTGAGGAGGGCCCCTAACCAGATTTACAACTATGGTGTCACACCCTAACACAATTTGAGAGAATGTGCTGATTGGCCCACTCACAGTAATGGTGAAGATGGAATCACAGATATCATTTTTGGCCATATATCTCCCTAGTTGATGCAGGCAGCAAGAAGTAGACTTGTGACTGCAGACTTCCGAATTGTCTTTTGAGAGCTATCATTTTTCTGATTGGATGTGATAGGGAGCTTCCTCCCACTCCCAGCTTCCTAAATGAGGTGATCGATATGGATTGCAGAATTTAGGGGGTTAGTAAGCCCATGGTGAGGAAAGCACTGCTCCTGGCTGCGAGAGCTGGGACTTGGCTGTCACATATGTAGAACTCATGGTAGCAATTATGCGGGCACAGGAAGATCACTATGACATAATTGTAGTGATCGAGAGTATGCCATGTGTGGTTTTATAATGTTGTGTATTGCAACTCCTACACTTTAGCTCTGAGTGGTAGCATGTATAATCCCACACTGCTCTCTGCTGGCCTCTCTCTAAACTACAAATTTGTTATATGGTCAAAGGTTGCTTAGCAACAGTGAGGAATTTTCTGGCAGTTGTATATAGCTGCCGGGGATGCAGAAGTGAAGACGTAATTGTAACAATGTGACCACTCTTTTTAGGAGAGATGACAACTGTTCGCTCGTGTCCTCTAGAGATTACTAGCTGCAAAGGATAGAAAGACTACACTTTATACAGAGCACTTGCTTGGAACAAGGCAGAATTTATGCTACAGCAGGGGTGGGCAACTCTGGTCCTCAAGGGCCGCAAACAGTTCATGTTTTCAGGATTTCCTTAGCATTTGACAGTTGGAATCATCACCAGTGCAGAAGATTAAATTACAAACTGTCAAATACTAAGGAAATCTTGAAAACCTGCAGTGGGTGCGGGCCTTGAGGACTAGAGTTGCCCACCCCTATGCTACAGTGTGCTACAGTGTGCTTCCCAAGCCAAAGTAGGACTGTACATAGCCAAATCTGAAAAACCAACCAAACAAAGGCTAATTAAAGGTCCCTGCTGCTAAGAAATTCTCAGAGCTAAAGAACAGGAAGAGTTAAACGTATAATGTTGACTTTGCATTTAATATGGAGTAAAAGTACTTAATTGTTCAAGAAACATATGGTGTCCATGTATGTTAGTGTCCCGTAACACTTGGTAACTTTCCAGCGATCCCAACAACGATACAACCTGGTAAGAATCGCTGGAACATTGTTACGTGATCGCTGGTAAAATGTCAAACAGTCAGATCTACTCAACGACACGGGAACGATACAGCGACCTGTATAACGACCTCAGCGGTCGTTGGGACCCCGTCACACAGCAGCTAGTCTAACGACTCAGACCTACATGGCTGAGTTCTGAGTCACCAACGAGGTCATTGTTAAAAGTCAAACACACCGATGAATGCTGCCCAGCGCGGAGCCCGACGATCAAAAATGGTCCAGGCCATTCCGACATGACTGACGATTCACAGCAGGGCCTGGTCGCTGTTACGTATCAACATAGCGGATCACTGGAGAGGTCCTGTTGCGTCACAAAACCTGTGACGCAATAGCGATCTCGCTATGTGCGACGGGCTTTATGGGCTACATCACTTTGCGCTACTCCATGCTGGACAAAGAAAATAGCTTAGCATCACCTAGTTCTTCCCCTTTTAAGTTACCGTTACAACCCGGCAATATTCTAGCATTCACTGCAATGTGCTGGTTGCAGTGAAATCTGGACAATGTTCTATATTGTTGTGTGTACAATGGAACAATGTGTCCATGATTCACTGCAACAGCAATTACAGTTAATTGCAAGCAATATTGCCGCATGTGACGGTACTTTACATTTGCCTCCAAACCTTTGCGCAGACACACCATGTGTAGATTCAATTGCACGGTCTTTGCTGGGCGCTCTGATTAAAGCCAGGGACTCTGCTTGGTGGAAAGTCCTTTTATTAGAAATCCTCCATCCGCCACGACATGTTTCGACGGTATAGTGCCATCTATCTCAAGTGGATTCCACTTGAGAAAGACGGCACTATACCGTCGAAACATGTTGTGGCGGATGGAGGATTTCTAATAAAAGGACTTTCCACCAAGCAGAGTCCCTGGCTTTAATCAGAGGGCCCAGCAAAGACTGTGCAATTGAATCTACACATCCTATCTCGCTTAGAGGACACGGCTGGAGCAGCTCGTTGAAACTTGAGGACCTGCAGACCGAGTTAACGTTTTACCTGGAGAAAAACATAGAACCTGTCTGCGTCAGCGCGCCCGGTCACATGGGGTGCTAGCAGGCGGGGTTACAGGAGGAAGCGAGCGGGGACGCCGAGACTCCCGGGACGGAGATGCTTAAACGTTTCTGCACACCACTGCAAAACTTACAATAGGAGAAAGGAGACCCCAACCGCTTCCAAAATCTACACCATTGTTGTGCGGGGATTGCACAACAATAATAGGTTAGTGAACACGCATTTAATTATCCCCTGCTGGTAATGATAATGCACTAGTGCGCCCCCTGTTTTTCTCTTGTCTTTCATCAGACACACCATGACAGGATTCAGCTCCCACTTCCCAAGCCCTGCGAGGTCTCGACAAATCCATACATTAAAAGTCAAGAACCCCTTTCCCAACCAAGACGCATGTGTATGTCAAAAAGCTCTTGAAAGGGTTAAAGTGAACTTGTCACTTCAGAACATTTTATTTATTTTCAGATATAGGGTTAATATGCTGATTAATAGTATCACAATGCAGTTTGGCAGACTTAATGAAAATGCTGTTAGCAGGAACAAAATGTGAGCTTTCAATTAGACATGCACATAGCAACTATGGTAACCCTTCAGTATATGATGAGTGCCGGCTGTAAATATGCCCCAGCATTTTAACAACTTGCAATGGAGTGTGCATGTGCAGAGTCGGCTGTCATTCAAAGTACTAGGGAGCATTGACAATCACAGCTTACAGTGATCTGTGCGGTGAGTGGAGACGGAAGCCGGTATGAGAACGCCCCATTATGCCAAGCAAGTGTTCTTCTCATCCCTTATAACCTCTCTGTCCCGCAACCCCAAACAGCTCTTCAAAACTTTCAACTCCTTACTTCGCCCGCCTGCTCCTCCGCCTTCTCCCCTCATCTCTGCTGAAGACTTTGCGACCTTCTTCAAGGAGAAGATCGACAAGATCAGAAGCAGCTTCGGTCCACTATCCCCACAACTCCCCTTCCCACCTACACTGCCCTCCTCCTTCATCAGCCACTTCCCCCCCATAACTGAAGACCAACTCTCCTCCCTCCTGTCAAAATCACACCTCACCACCAGCGCCCACGACCCGCTCCCATCCCACCTCATTCCGAGCCACACCTCCATTTTCATCCCAGCCCTCACCCACCTCTTTAACCTTTCACTTAGCACTGGTACCTTCCCCTCGGCCTTCAAACACGACCTAATCACGCCTATTCTAAAAAAAACCTCACTTGACCCTACCTCTGTCTCTAACTATCACCCCATATCTCTTCTCCCATTCGCCTCTAAGCTACTTGAACAGCACGTCCACTCCGAACTGTCCTCTCACCTCTCCTCGTGCTCCCATTTCGACTGCCTACAGTCCGGCTTCCGACCCCTCCATTCCACCGAAACAGCCCTGACCAAAGTCACCAACGACCTACTGACCGCCAAGAACAAACACCACTACTCCATCCTGCTACTCCTTGACCTGTCTGCCGCCTTCAACACGGTTGACCACTCCCTTCTTCTCCGGATCCTGGAATCCCTTGGCATCACCCACCTTGCCCTCTCCTGGATTTCCTCATACCTAGCGCACCGGACCTTCAGCGTCTCGCACTCCCACACCTCCTCCTCACCCCACCCCCTTTCTGTCGGAGTCCCCCAAGGTTCGGTCCTGGGACCCCTACTTTTCTCCATTTACATTCTCGGCCTAGGGCAACTCATTGAGTCCCACGGCCTCCAGTACCACCTCTACGCCGACGACACCCAAATCTACCTGTCCGGCCCTGACATCACCTCCCTACTCTCCAAAATCCCACAATGCCTTTCCGCCATCCCATCCTTCTTCTCTGCTCGCTTCCTTAAACTCAACATGGACAAAACTGAATTCATCGTCTTCCCCCCAAGAAATTCCACCCCACCTCCCAACCTATCCATCTGCATCAACGACTGCGCCCTCTCCCCAGTCCCCCAAGCCAAGTGCCTCGGGGTAATCCTTGACTCCTCCCTATCTTTCAAGCCCCACATCGAGGCCCTCACCACATTCCTCCGACTCCAGCTCAAGAACATCTCACGGATCCGCTCCTTCCTCACCCATGACACCGCTAAAACACTCATCCATGCTCTTATCATCTCCCACCTTGACTACTGCAACCTCCTTCTCAATGGCCTCCCGGCTAACTCCCTCACACCTCTCCAGTCTATCCTCAACTCCGCTGCCCGACTCATCTACATGTCCTCCCGCTACTCCCCTGTCTCCCCCTTCTGCCAAGCCCTTCACTGGCTCCCCGTCTCCAAGAGATCCCAATTCAAAACACTAACCATGTCGTACAAAGCCATACACAACCTGGCCCCACCATACATCTCCGACCTGGTCTCCCGATACCTTCCCTCACGCAACCTCCGCTCCTCCCAAGAACTCCTCCTCTGCTCCCCCTTCATTACCTCTTCGCACAACAGAATCCAGGACTTCTCCTGGGCATCTGCCTTACTCTGGAACTCCCTGCCCGAACACGT
Organism: Allobates femoralis; assembly: GCA_033576535.1. NCBI lineage: Eukaryota > Metazoa > Chordata > Amphibia > Anura > Aromobatidae > Allobates > Allobates femoralis. The sequence continues at coordinate 194,466,741 of JARQOC010000006.1, read as the reverse complement.
CAGACACTCTCCTACACTGAGTAGCTTCAAGTGTCACCTGAAGACTCACTTGTTCAGTCAAGCCTACAACCTGCCATGAGACCCAGGCGACCGCCCCATACCTGACATTCCCCCATCCTACTGTATCCTAACCCGCCCCTCTTAGACTGTGAGCCCTCGTGGACAGGGTCCCTGCCCCTCCTGTACCTGTACGTCCTGATTGCCTAGATTTAGTGTACTTGTTCTTGTCTCCCTCATCCTCATGTAAAGCGCCATGGAACCTAATGGCGCTATATAAATAAATAATAATAATAATTACTGAAAGCTGGGTGAATTACCTTATTTTGTCCAAGTAGCCACACTTTCAGTAAGTATGGTGGCTGGGCAACAATAAAATATTTACCTGCAGAATAACTATCGGCAGGCAGTGTTTTCTGCAGTGGAAGGTTTCCCACAGGGTAATACACAGCAGCTTTAAGGGTACCTTTACACGCCGCAATCGCGGCGAGGAATCTGTCCGGCGATATGTCGCCCTGGCACCATCACCGTCAAATTGCCTCCCAGTTGTGGCGTGTAATTTGGCGGCGATAAAAAACATGTCGCCTGGTTCCGATTACAGAGCACTGCTCCAAAATCAGAGGCAATTATGAAGGTGAGATTCCCAGCTTTTGGCGTGTGAAGAGGCGATAGTGATGGAATCTGTGTCGCCTATTGATTTCCCGAAGGCGTGCCACAGCGTGCTGGAGTCCGTGCCCCGTCAGCGATGATTGGTGGTGGCTACTGTGTTCCCATTGGCTGTCACTTCACAGGGCCCCATATTTGAAGAGCTGTCCATTCACCACCACACAATGGCAATGGCGTCATGTATTAGCCAGCCTTCCAGCGCAGGCTGAGCAATCAAAACGCTATTGCATTGTCCAATGAGCGTATTTGGGGCGCGGTGTAAACCAGTCTGGCACGCCTATGTTCTCACCGCGCTGAACATGTACGCCCACATTCCTTTGGGGATTGCGGCGTGTGAAGCGGCGAGGGGAGTCTACCGGATGTTTCCCACTGTTGGTGTGGCGATTTCCGGGGCGACATCACCTTAGAGGGCAAAATAGCGGCGTGTAAAAGCACCATTGTCGATCTGAAGCAACCATGAAAAACGAGCATCCGCACGTTAGAACGCCTCCGATCGCTGCCAAAAGTTGCGACGTGTAAAGGTACCCTAAGACACTCTCTTGGAAGATTTTGTTAGCACCACCGGCTTGCTAAAGACAAAAATTATCACTAAACAGAAGCGGCGATAACAGTTGGATTAATTAATTAAAGAAAAAAAAAAGCAAAGAATTCTACAGGGAACATTAAGAATAAAATGAACACTTGACAGCATTTAAAAAGTTTTCATAATTGACACTCATTGGAGGAAAGCAAGTATAGGAATGCCAGCCTGGACAAAAGTGCATGGAATAGAAGTGCTTCAAGACGCCAGGGCAGACACCTTTACAGAGCCTGGCCCCGATGTCCTCTACCTACTAGTGGCCACCAAAAAAAATGAAAAAGAGAAAAGACCAGACATGGATTGCTAGAAAATGTTCAAGTTATAATTCATTAAAACGTTAATAAATAATGACAAATTCATAAATAACCAACTTGTACACAATATAACCACCAGAATACACCCAATTTCCTTGGGCAAATTTTTCCCTCAACAAAGCATCACGACAAATGCAGGCTCCATACAGGTGAAATGAAATGGTTTGGTGGGTGGGCGCTTCTTCGTCTCTTGTTGACAAAAGTGATTCTCCACACCTCCCGCCAGAGTGGAGCATATATAGTCCATTTGCCCGCATTTTTTCCAACCAATCAGGTTACCACAACTGCGAGCAAGGTAGGGGAGCCAATCACAGCTCATCTGCTCCTCTTTCCCATACTTAGTCACCAAGCTTGACTGTCTACCTCATGAGGATGCCTAATGATCACTCCATAACCCTAAAACATGAAGGAAATAGTAATAACATTAATAATTGCCATTAATCTATTAGTACAAAATTATTATGGGTTGATAGAGTAAATATGCGATCCTAAGGCTGGGGTCACACACAGCATATTTCTGAATTTGTGAGGATCCGCTTTTGGTGCAAAACTGCACCAAGAATGGATCCTCACAGAATGCAGAATTCTGTGTGTGAACTAGTGATGGGCAAATCCTAAATTACTCGGAATCGCTTGACTCTAGCGAGTCCAAGCCCGGGACTCGCTACTCGTTGCGAGTCTAGCGAGTCCAATGTTAATGAATGGGGAAGCGAGTAATAGCGAGTAATGTGCGATTTACAAATTGCAGATGTGTCTCGGAAGCTTCAGGCTCTATCTGCTAGGACTCGTTACTCTGCGAGTTTCCCAGCGTTTACTCACAGTAACGAGTCCAATGCAAATCAATGGCAATCCTAGTTTTGTCAGAGACTCTGACAAAACTAGGATTGCAATTGTCTTGCATTGGACTCGCTACTGTGCCAGTGATAGCAGGGAAACTCGCAGAGTAAGAGCTGTCTGCTCTGTGCAGCTCCAGGGTCCTAGAGCCCGCCTGCTGCCTGATGTAGCAGAGCTGAGATTGTTCTCAGTCTGCTCATTCCCTGTGCATAGACATCTAAATCTATGCACAGGGGATGTAGCAGAGAGGACATCGCGTTTTGGACTACGTCGGACGGAAGAGGACTTTTTTAATTAAAGATGGAGTCCCTAATGGCTTTTTTTTTATTTCTAATAAAAAATTTTCTCTGTGTTGTGTTTTTTTTAACCCTTTATTGGAGATTTAGTGGCCGGGTCAAACGTGGCCTGACATTAAGAATCTCGGGCTTAATACCAGTTTGTATAACAAAGCTGGTATTAACCCCTTTATTACCCAGCGTGCCACCGCCACCAGGGCTGCTGGAAGAGCGGGGTTCAGCGCCAGAGGATGGCGCTTCAATGAACGCGCCATCTTCTGGGGCGGCTGCGGGCTGCAATTTGCAGCGGGGGGTGCCCAGAAAGCTTGGGCCTCCCTGCGCTGCGGATTCCAGCCCCCAGTTGCTTAGCTGTACCTGGCTAAACATAGAAATTGCGCAGAGCCCCACGCATTTTTTTTAAATTATTTCATGAAATTCATGAAATAATAAAAAAAGAGGGCTCGCCTATATTCTTGTGTCCGGCCAGGTACAAATAGGCACCTGGGGGTTGGGGGCAGCCCTGCCTGCTGGATCCGGCTGGTTCCAGAAATACGGCGAAGCCTACGTCATTTTTTTTCTGAAAAATTAATAAAAATCCTAAAAAAGGGACTGCATCTTTATTAACCCCTCGCCCATGCTCCAGGGGTTAATAAAGATGCAGTCCCTTTTATTTACATTGTTTTATGGATTTGTCAGAAAAAAATTTGACGTGGGCTTCACTGTATTTCTGGAACCAGCCGGATCCAGCAGGCAGCGACGGGCTGCCCCCAACCCCCAGGTGCCTATTTGTACCTGCCCAGACACAAGAATATATGGGAGCCCTTTTTTTTATTATTTAATTAAATAATATAAAAAAAATGCGTGGGGCTCCGCGCAATTTCTATGTCTAGCCAGGTACAGCTAAGCAGCTGGGGGCTGGAATCCACAGCGCAGGGAGGCCCAAGCTTCTGGGCACCCCCCGCTGCAAATTGCAGCCCGCAGCCGGCCCAGAAGATGGCGCGTTCATTGAAGCGCCATCCTCTGGCGCTGAACCCCGCTCTTCCAGCGGCCCTGGTGGCGGTGGCACGCTGGGTAATAAAGGGGTTAATACCAGCTTTGTTATACAAGCTGGTATTAAGCCCGAGATTCTTAATGTCAGGCCACGTTTGACCCGGCCACTAAGAATCTCCAATAAAGGGTTAAAAGAAACACAACACAGAGAAAATTTTTTATTAGAAATAAAAAAAAAAGCCATTAGGGACTCCATCTTTAATTAAAAAAATCCTCTTCCGTCCGACGTAGTCCAAAACGCGATGTCCTCTCTGCTACATCCCCTGTGCATAGATATAGATGTCTATGCACAGGGAATGAGCAGACTGAGAACAATCTCAGCTCTGCTACATCAGGCAGCCGGCGGGCTCTAGGACCCTGGAGCTGCACAGAGCAGACAGCTCTTACTCTGCGAGTTTCCCTGCTATCACTGGCACAGTAGCGAGTCCAATGCAAGACAATTGCAATCCTAGTTTTGTCAGAGTCTCTGACAAAACTAGGATTGCCATTGATTTGCATTGGACTCGTTACTGTGTGAGTAAACGCTGGGAAACTCGCAGAGTACCGAGTCCTGAGAGTCCCTTACTACTCGCAGAGTAACGAGTCCTAGCAAGTAGATTCGCCCATCCCTAGTGTGAACAGCGCTGTGCTATTCACCTGCGCTTACTCACCTCCCTACGCTCCCCAGGTGACCACCGGCAGTGTCTTCTCATCCCCAGAGCCTGCAGCGAGCGCTGCCTCTAGGACCCAGCAGCACCATGTGACCGGGTAACGTCTCTCGGTCACATGATACAGTCCGTTGTCCTCCAAAGGTCCTACAGCCTCTATCGATGAGGAAATCCCCATGAGAGCGCAGCGAGGTGAGTAAAAAGTGCAGGCGAATAGCGCCAAAAGAATTGAAATGTTCATTCTTTTTATGGATCCACTTTTCAGCCCAAAAGCAGGTTCGTAAAAAGCACAGCGTGTGAATGGAAACCAGTGAAATGCATTGACTTGGCTGGGTCAGCTAACATCAATGCGTTTCATTGCATTTCACTGCAATAGCGGATCCGCAATTAGCAGATCAAACGTGCTGCAATTGCACATCGTGTGAACATAGCCTAAGGGTTCATGATCCCATGCAGCCCCCTCTACTATCTGCCTCAGGGTCTGGGTCATTCTAGATAGCTATACAGAGCAATGTCACATGTGAAGCACATATCCACAGCACAGGAAAGGCAGAAGTATGGTTCAGACTTGGCATCGTGCTCCTCATGCCACTTCAGCAATAGTTTAGCTTCAGGAGAGGAATGCCGGTCTCAGAGGAGGCATTGACAAATGGAGATTTCCAGTGAGGGTGATATCAGACAAGTATTAAGTCACTTTTCTGAGCCTTGGTAGAGGGCCACTTTAATCTTGTCAAGACATTCGCTTACAAACTGATACAATATATCTCTGCAAGCAACGATAACTACGAGACTGGCCATAAATGTCTGCTAGAGCTTCACCTGCAATTAGACAGTAACTGTGCTGACAAGTAGATGTAAGGACAGTATGGTGAGGGATACATTGAAACAGACTTCTGGAGCAGCTACAGCACCACCTGGTGGACTACAGAGGTGAATACAGTATGCTATACATCTTGTACCAGACTTCAAACAGGGAGAATGGCCTTGCACTGTCCCAAAGTGATATATGAGTGGGATACACAATGACAGTGTCTTTTGGCCATGACTGTACGAGTACATATAAATGCAGATGTTCATTCTTTTCAACATGTAGTTACCACATTTTCAGGCAAGTATCTGATTGGAAGCCGCCTGGAAAAGGCAGGGTGTACACATCTGAATGAAGGGGTTTTTCAGCTTTGAGAAGACATAATCCACAGGTGCAATTTATTTTTTTTAATTTTTTTTAAACAAACTGTTCCATGGTCCTCCTCCCCGGGGGGAATCAACAGGGTTTCCGCCACTGATCCTGAGGTCTGTCATTACCTACAGTGTCCTGGAACCAATTAGAGGTCAGCTAAACATACAGTCTATTCAGTTATAGCCACGGAGTTCCCTTATTGGTTACACCACTGTCGATATGAGGTTAACGCTATAAACAATGACAATCTGAGAGCAGCTGTAATCATCATCGGGCAAACTGACAACCACGTGTGTGATGTGTAGCTGGTTTTTCTCTGTAGCTGTTGTTCCTGGTAACCAGCTACATGGGCTGTAAATCAAATTTACTGATGATTACCACGATATCTGCAGGTAGATCGTGTTTGTCGAGGTGACAAGCTCATGTTAATTAAAAGTATAAGTGAAGGTTTCTAAGAAGGGAAAAGGTCTGGTGACATATGGAACATTGTTTTCAATATTTCAGTTTTCATAACAATATAAAACCGAAAGGATAGGACAATATAGGAGCTATATTGTGTTCCATTAATACATTGGGTAAAGAAACAACCCACATTTTGCCATACCACATTGTGCTCCTTTCAGTCTCTGACCATTCTCCAAATAGTCAATGAGGCAGGAGCGCAACTACAATAGGTGCAGAGGTTTCAATCTCCCCCTGGCCCTGCAGCCTAGGGGACCCCAAAAATCCCTTTGACCTATTTAAAAAGACTAAGGCTATTAAAGATTTGCAATAATTGGGGGCCCAGTTGGAGCTTTCGCATCACGGCCCATGAGCTTTATGTTACACCATTACAATGTCCCCTAACCCTACATTGACAGGAAAGTCTTACTTAGCCCTCATTCAAGTAGAAATGGTTTAAGCGGTTCTTTGGTAGAGCGCTGAGATTACACGAACACAATTATCTCCAATCTCTATCTTTATTCTTTAAAAGATGATGCTCCAAACTCCAACCCACAACATGTTTCGACGTGGCAAACACGTCTTCCTCAAGCATTTTTTTCTTTTCTGTTAGCCCTCATTCAGACGTCTATTTTTCATGTATGAGTTCTCTGTGTGGTTTCTACAGATTAAAAGCATTCCCATTAAAGTTAAATGTTCATAGTTTTTGCTGTCTGTGTCGCCAAGAAAATCATGGAGACATTTTTTTTTTTAAATTTAAATCTTAGATGAAAATTACCCATACAAGCCTAAGGGTCGGTGAAAATGCCTGACAGCAAAGGGATGATATCTGTGTATAATCTGTGATGTCTCCATTATTACAATGTAATGTACAGGAGAAGCTTTGTAGCATCTATATCAATGCCTTAATCCAAAGCAGAAAAAAAAACAAAAAAAAACACACAAACGCAAAATAATTTCATATTCAACTAAACATATAGCAACAGAGCAAAAAAAAAAAAAAAAGTGCCCAGCGACTGAGGAAATGATGTACGACACAGATTGGCTCATAGTAACTACCGTTAGTTTACTCCTACTCCATCCAAGCATAGAACCAAAACCACAAAATGCCAAGTAATTTCCGCTGCTGAAAACCAAATATCATGAAAGCAAAGTTTTTCCTCATGCGTGGTTTTCCCCATTAGGAATAAGTCTATTCAGATTATATTAACCCCTTCACGACTGGTACATCCAAGTCGCCTCAGTCTTTATTGCAGGCTCATGCACTGAACCTGCATCTTTCCCTGCATATGTTGACTAACTGGATCAGCCGACATCTGCTCACTACTGTTTGAGGCACATCAGAGATCTGCCCGTGCCTGTTAACTAGTTACATCCTGCTGTCAAACCCGTGACAATGTGATCTAACATGCGTCGGCAAGGTGTGTGCCATTCCTTACTCCAATTGGCGGCCATGTGAAGAGATAGCAGGGTGCTGATGGGTTGTCATGACAGCTGGGGGTTACCTGATGACCACTCTGTCATGACAAACTTCATGAGAACACTGGAGAACATGAGAACACCAGCCTTCACCAAGAGATAAGTTGTGCTGTGTACAAAACAAGCGATGGGACTTTCACATTCAGCGGTTTACGCTGATCGCAGCAGTTGTGGTTAAAAAAACCGCAACTACCGCGATTACCGCATAACGGCCACACTTGCGGTTCACTTGCGGCAAGCCCCATGCAATGTCTATGGGGCTTGCGGCAGGTGCGGCAAGTGCGGTACAGATGCGGTTTCGGCACTTGAGGCCGTGGAAAAACCGTGGTTAGCCGCGGTTTTCCTGCGGCCGCATCTGCTGCAAGTGCCGAAACTGCACTTGCAGCACACTTACCGCAAGCCCCATAGACATTGCATGGGGCTTGCCGCAAGTGAACCGCAAGTGCGGCCGTTATGCGGTAATCGCGGCAGTTGTGGGTTTTTTTCACCGCAACTGCCGTGATCAGCGTAAACCGCTGATGTGAAAGGGGCCTAAGAGGACTAGTAAAAATAAGTTAAATTACTTTTATTTTATATTTATTTAGTTTTAGACTGGTAAACAGCGCAAGAAAAAAATAAATTCAAAGCCCAAGAATTTGTTTTGTTGTCCAAATATCTTTATTGAAATTTCAAGGGAGGGGGGAGGGGAGGGAATTAGATACATAAATAAAGAGGGAGGGGGAGGAGGGAGGGGAAGGGTAATAAACGTAACAAGTAAACAAACCAACAAATAACATGAACGGTACAAGTCGTAAGTACATATGCAAATTCAAATACAGCGCTCGTACAAAAAGAGAGAAAATTGGAAAGGTACAAATGAATATCCGAATACTGAATAGTCCAAACACACTCTGTGCATTTTGTCGCAAATCGTAATGCAAGCTTGAAAGCATTGTGGGGAAGAAACAGTCAAATCATCAATTTTTACGTCAGCGGCCTATTGCAGGAGGGATGGGGAAAAAATTGTCAACCATGTCTCCCAACGCCCTATGAATTTTGGGAACCTGTTTGCGCGTATAGCGAAGTTGTACTCGAAAGTACAGTGAGTCGACACTCTTTCAATCAGGTCATCCACTGTGGGGGGTTCTGGTTTGTTCCACCTCGAGGCTATCAGGACTCTAGCAGTCAAAATAATGTGGGATGTTAAGAAGCGTATGTGGTGAGAGAGGTCCTCTGTGCCAATCAGTAGTAATATTAATTCTGGGGTGAAGTTTATTTGAATCCCAGTGACGTTTGTAATTAGAGATTTGACATCTCTCCAATAATTGGTCAGGACAGGACAGTGCCAGAAAATATGTGAGAGGGTTCCCAGGTTTCCACAGCCTCTCCAGCAAGATGGGTCGTGATTGGGGTTCATATGATATAGTTTGATAGGGGTATAGTACCATCGTGAGAGGACCTTATAGTAAGACTCGTGGAGGGTGGCACAAAATGAGCTGGAATACACTGTCTTAATAGTTTTAGCCATTTTCCCCAGGTCCACGTGGATACCCAACTCCTCCTCCCAAGCTCCAAAGAATGAGAGGTTTATTAATTCGACTTCTTCGTTGAAGATTCTATAGAGAGAGCTCGTTTCCCAAAGGGAGGCTTTCCGCGGGGAGTTTATAAGTTCGTCAATTACTTGCGGAGCTGTGAGTTTGAGATTGTGAGTGCTGAGGTAATTGGCTATGACTCTCCAGTTAGTTCGGTCATCCCTAGTGAGGGGGAATTTGTCTTGGAGGATGTGGAAGGGGATGATAGAGTTTCCTGAAAGCAGATCATTAACATAAAGAATCTCCTTATCCCTCCAGAGAGAGAGGTCCAGGTTCGGCATCAGAATTTCAAGAGTTTCTAGAGGGATTTTGTTGAGAATGGAAGAAGTATAGTATTTGGCTGCCTTTTTGACAAGATCTCTCCAGGCTAGAATAGTTGCTCTAGTAATTGGGTGAGTAGGAGGAGGTTTGGAGGGATTTACTAAATAAGCCATGATTAGAGCTTTTTGATTATTGTTATTGATCGTTCCTTCTAAAGAGATCCAGGGCGAATCGTTCGGGCCTATAAGCCATTTTTGTGAGAGTTTGGCGATGGATGCCAAGTAGTAGTTGTGCAAGTTGGGAACTCCTAGGCCTGCTACTCTCTTGTGCCTCTCGAGGGATAGTCTGGCCACTCTTGGGCGCTTATTGAGCCAAATGAACGCACGGAGTTGTGATTGGAGTTTAATGAACCATCTCTTCGGGATGAACAAAGGGATGGATCTAATTATGTACAAGAATTTCGGGAGCAGTGTCATTTTGAAAGCTTCAATCCTGCTCAGCCAGGACAGTTCAATTTTTGAAAGACGTAAGTAGGCCTGATGGAACGAGTTAAATAGGTTTGTTAGGTTCGTCTGTACCGTGGCTGAACAGGGTTTGGTCAAAGTAATCCCTAAATAAGAAATCTCCTTTTCCGTCCATGTATAGTTAAACTCTTCTTTGAGGTACTTGAGTAGTGTTTCCTCTATATTAAAGTCCAGGATCTGGGATTTTGTTTCGTTTATTTTGTAGAAGGAGAGCTGGGAGAATCTCTCAATGACCCTTGACAGGTGCCTGAGAGATTTGAGGGGATTGGTAATTGAAAGGAGGATGTCATCTGCAAGCAGAGATATTTTGTGTTGGCGTTGATTTAACGGGATTCCTCTAATATTGTCATTGTCTCTGATGCTAGATGCAAGTGGCTCAATGAATAGGGCAAAGAGGATAGGGGAGAGTGGGCACCCCTGCCTCGTGCCATTTGTCAAGGGGAATTTTTGAGACAGGAAATTGTTAGAGTATACTCTTGCTGTGGGATTGGCATACATTGATGATATGAAACGAAGGATATTGCCTTGGAACCCAAACCTTCGCAGGGTGCGAAATAAGAAGTTCCACTGGACCCTATCAAAGGCCTTCTCGGCATCTAAGGCCAAGAAGGCTGAGGGTTGTTTTGAATTCTCTATAGAGGTGATTAGATCCAGGGCTCTCCTAGTGGCGTCAGCCGTATTACGGCCTGGGATGAACCCTGCCTGATCAGGGTGGATTAATTTGGTGATGTAATTTTTGATTCTATTAGCTGCTATTTTAGCTAAGAATTTCGTGTCCGAATTCAGGAGGGAGATCGGCCTATAGTTCTTGGTATCTGCCGGGTCTCCCTTTCCTTTGGGTATCACCGTAATAACAGCTTCGAGCATTTCAGGTGGTAGGTGTCCGTGGGTAGCAGAGTAATTGGCCAATCTGGTAACATACGGGGACAATAAATCTGTGAAGATTTTGTAGAGCTCATTTTGGAATCCGTCAGGACCGGGTGATTTGCCCACTTTCGATTGTCCTATGACTTCTGAAATCTCAGATGTCGTGAACGGTAAGTTGAGGTCCAATAAGTCACGATCTGTAAGTGAGGGCAGGTCAAGGTTGGTTAGGTAGTCAGTGATATCTTGATCCGAGGGTTCCAAAGTGGAGGGGTTATTTTTCAAATTGTAGAGGGAGGTGTAGAAGTGAGCAAAGGTATCGGCTATATCCTTCGGGTGTTTAAGAGTTTGGCCAAGTGGGTTCCTAATCTCTTTAATTCTGGATTTCAGCTTCTGGTGTTTAATTTTTGCTGCTAGGAGTTTGGAGGGTCTATCATCAGAAAAGTAATGGTTGGTTTTGAGAATTTGGGAGATCCTGTCATATTCGGAGGATAAGAGGGATTTTAATTCTGACCTGAGTTTCAAAATGTCCAAGGAGAGATCGGGACTAGGACTAGATGTTTGCTTTTGTTCCAGATTGTGTATCTGGTTCACCAAGGTTTGTGTTTTTTCTCTGTTTTTCCTGTTATGCTGTGCGTTCAGTTGTATCATTTTGCCTCTAAGAACAGCTTTGAAAGCGGACCAGAGTATAGGGGTTGAAACATCCTCCGTATCATTTACCTTGAAGTAGTCTACTATGGTTTTTTCGATTTCCTTTTTATATGCTGGGTGAGTGTATAGTAGACTGTTGTTTCTCCAAAGTCTTTGAGAGGTTACTATCGGGCCAATCTTGAGTTCGAAAGTAACAGGTGAATGGTCGGACCAAGTTCTAGTACCAATTGAGACCTTGAGAAACTTGGAAAGGGTGAAAATGTTGGTGAGGATAAGGTCAATTCTAGAGTAAGATTGGTGGCGTTTGGAAAAATATGTGAATTCTAAAGACGTGGAATTGAGACATCGAAAGGTGTCGTATAGATCGTTCTTAATCAGCCATGGATCCAGTGACTCCAAATGCTGTCTGGATTTGGTAGAGGAGTCAAGTGATCCATTGGGAACTATGTTGAAGTCCCCGAAGATCACCAGCTCTCCCTTTTGGTTAGTGTTGACAATCCTCATAAGCTTGTTTAGGAATGTTACTTGCCCTTTGTTTGGGGCGTAGACATTGACTAGGGTAAAAATATGGTCATTTAGTTTGCATATTAGAATCAAATATCTGCCGTTCGGGTCCTCAAATGTGGAGATTTCCTCGAAGGAGATAGTGTTCTTGATCATTAGAGCTACTCCCCATTTCTTTTTCGAGTTGTTTACACAACGAATGTTTTGGAAGTTTTTGTTGCTGAATTTCGGTGGCTTAAGGGAAGAGAACTTAGTCTCCTGCAGACCTACTACATCTGCCCCGGTCTCTCTAAGAAGTTTCCACAGAAAATATCTCCTCTGGGGAGAATTAAGGCCGTTAACGTTCTGTGACAAGAATTTAAGTGACATACCCTACAATTGTCGTGACGAAGAAAGGGCTAAGAGTGTGAGAGCGACTAGATAAGGGGATCCTTTCCATTGTTAGCGCAAACAATACATTGGTGGTAGAACTGAAAACTTTCTCTAAATCTATTTTAGTGCCAGGTGAAAAGTGTAAACTTGTGACCACAACTTGACCCATAACGGAGGGAATCTAATTAAGATTACGCTGAACTACCTCCTTGGGTGGCTAAAGTTATGGCTATTCTCTTCAGCCTTTCTGTTATGGATATGATCCAATTAAGATATGATGATTCCTAGATCCCTAAGAACCCTCATTCCCTCTTCTACTTCAAGTATAGTTGTGGATTTCCCCTGATGGTGGAGAATAACTTTGGTGGGATTGAATCCCCATCTGTATTGGACACGGTTGTTTTGGAGCAGGTTAGTGATTGGGGTAAGTCTCCTCCTCTGGAGCATGGTTTCTCTGGAGAGGTCCGCAAAGACCTTGATATTGTCGTAGGGTCCAGGGAGAGTTTTTTTTAATCGAAGATAGTCCAGAAGTTGTTCTTTGACATGGAAGAAATGAAATTTCATTATGACGTCCCTGGGGGTCTCAGGTTTCAGGGATTTAGGCTTGGGTAGGCGTGGATCCTGACCACCGTTGTGTCGAGATCCGTCAGGGTAGGGATCGTGCGTTTTAGGAGATCCTTAATGTACAGTCCCAGTTGGTCGCTTTTTACAGACTCTGGGATTCCCCTAAACTTAAGGTTCTGTCTCCTGTCCCTATCCTCCAGGTCCGTCATTTTATTTTTCACCGTTCTAAGTTCTTCTTTGAGGAGATGGTGCTCTTTTTCCAGTTTGTCATGTTTATTCTTCAAGTCAAAGATGTCTGACTCGTTTTTGTCAGTCCTGTGGGAGACCGAATCTAGAGAAATCTGGAGTTGATCGAATCTGGAGTCTAACTTCTGACTGAATGCGGAGAAAATACCTTTGAAGAAATTCTGGTCGATGGGTTGGGTCCAGTCGAATGTGTCCAACGGATTGGATCCCGATATGGGTGTGGCCTTCCTTCCTCATACGCTGCTTAGCAGGACTTGCGCTGGGAGAAGCCTCAGCCTCCTCATCTGAGCCGTCCAGAACTGCCAGTTTCTGCAAGGAGGTCTTCTTTGTGGCCATTTCCTTCCTTTTTTGTTTCAGAGTTTGCAGGTCGTCGGATTTACAATCGTCCATTTGTTCCTGTACCTGGGGCCAAGGGTCCTTTTGTTGTGGCCTGGGGGACCTTGATCGGTGTTTCTGCGTCGAGCGCATTACCTTGGATTCTGAGAGAATGGGTTTGGATTTTCCAGTGTTTGTTTTAGGAGTGGTCGTATTAAAGTAGGTAAGCTTAAGAGGAGGAGCGGGCACCCACGTGTACTAGATTGCTTACTGACTGGTATAAGGTCAGTCAGGGGTTTGAGAGTTCAAAATGGAGGTGTTATAATGGTTAAAGGGGGTGGTTCAGTTCTGGGTAAGAATGTTTAAGCTAGATACAAGTGAGAACAGGTAATTGGACTGCTAGAATCCCGAGCCTAGGGGTGTAGGGTTGTATGTGTATCCTTAATCCCCTGTTGTCCAAAGTGGTGTCCCTGTGCTCAGAGTGAAGTCAGAGTACTTCGAGTGAGAGGGAGTATCAGGGGTTACCTAGTCAGCCGAAAGGCTGAGTCAAAGGGTCTGATAATCTTGTAGGTTCACTGACAATGGAGGTTATATGATGATGTTGTAGAGGTTGGGGTTAAGGCAGGTTGACCAGTGGACACTAGCTGGCTATAATCTCAACTATTAATCCAAATTCCCCAAGTGATTGAACAGGTGGAATATCGCCTTTCCCAAATGCAATAGGGAGCCCACAATCTATCCCCACGTATTACGGAGCGATTAATTATACACCACTATAGCTGTGCACACGGCAGAAAATCAGGTTGAGAAATTCTGTAATGCTAGTATTTCAATAAATTGTTAAGACAATAGTTTCATCAGGGGGAAAGGGCTGTCATATATTATGCTTACAAATTGTAGATTGGTTCAAGTAACAGCGAGCCAGAGGTAGGTAGTGGTATCTTAGTACAGAGTATGTTTCAGACTTATAAAGGCTGTTTCTCACTAGTTAACAGAGGTATAATTAATGATTTGAATGGTTAAGGTGTGACAGTGGGCACTGCATATACTGAGTGTGAAAGGGCAGAATGTTCCTAAGGAAACAGAGGCACACTGTCCTTTGTAGGGGAAGGACCCTCGTTGGAGTATGACGTGTTTCTATGTGAGAAGTGACCAAGAAGTAGGCAAATAAGATATAACTTATCTATTACAATACCAGTGCAGACAAAGATGTACCTCAGCCGTTTCAGTAGTGGAGAAAAGTAGTATATAACAAAGAGGTTAGCCAATAGTCGTGCAGTTAGAAGCAATTAAAGGGTAGATTAAAGTAGAAGTAGTGAAACAATCCAGTCTGCTGAAGTATGAAGTGAGCCAGTAAAAGTAAAGGAGGGGGGGGGTAGTAGTGTGGAGAAGCAAGATAAGATAAGAAGAGAGAAAGCAATAGTCGTGGGGTTGGGGATATGGGGTTTAAAGATGTGTTAGGAGTGAGTTAAAATAGTACTAGTGTAGTACTTCGTCTCCAGGTAAGAGGTGAAGCACAGAAGTGAGGAATCAAGGAGAATTAGTGTTGAGTTAGAATGAGGGGAGAAAGGGAGGAGAGAAGACGTTTGCAGAAAGTAATAAGGTAGAGAGGTCTAAAACATTCAGGAGAACCACAAATTAGAAACCAGTCTTACATGTACGAACTTATACCATAAGAGGAGACGGTGAGGAAGAATGATCCCAAATGAGGACCTCACAAAGGTCCCCTTCTAGAGGTGTACAGAGAGTAGGTCCCGATGTCGTCCAGTGATCTTTGCAGTGAGTAACAGTCTCAAAAGCAGGGTGGAAGTAGATCCAGATGTGTCCAGGTGTACTTCAAGGGTCTCCACCAATTAACCCAAGTCGCAGAAGGTGATGCTGGGGTTCAGATGAAGAGGGGTCTCAGGGAAGTGTCTCACTGGTTGAACCCCATCGACCGTGATGTCAGATGGACAGACTCCAGATGTCGTCCAGTTAGGTGTACAGTACTAGGTAGGCTCCAGAGCTTAAACTAGGTGAGTCGTGGTGGGAGCAGTGGGTCTTCTCGAGCTGTTCTGTGGTACAGAAAGGAGGGGGCTGGGTGCAGATGGGAAGTAGGTATCCCTGTCACAATGTGCTGCACTGTGAATGATGAGCCGCTGTCACATTGAAAGTCGCAGCAGTGCTGCAGATGGGAGGGGGGGGCTCCAGAGGCACAGAGATCCTCGGAACAGTTCAGCTCAGGGCACTCACCGCAACCCGCGCCGCCAATAGTCAGAGTCTCAAATGCAGGGAACAGGCATCGGGTGCTCAGGTATAGCCCACCCACGGCACCAGTCTCTGAGGGTGCAGGGTCCACAGCTGAGGCAAGGGGGAATATACCACCTCCTCTGCTGCAATTAAGGGTTATGATGGAGGTGAACAGCTTTGCAGGGGAGCCTCGAAACAGACATGTGCAGTTACAGACCAGAGACGGTTACCATGACAACCCCTCAGGCCAGGCCTCTGGGAGCAGCAGTAATGGAGGGAAACCGAGATTGCTTGCTTACCAGCTCCTCTGGGCCCCGGAGGTCCAATCCAGTTGTAAAATAGGAATCAAACAGTTTCAATAAAGAGTCAGGTCCTGAAGATCCCTACATGATCACACAGAAGTGGGATCCAGCGTTGTATTCCACATGGGGGGTTCCAAACTCGGTAATCCAGAGAGAAATGAAGCTGGAAATAATCCAAAGGGATCCAGAAGGGTTCAGAGGTGTAATCCAAGTGGATCTAGTTGATTTGATGAGAATTCTGGCCCAGGATCAGGCCAGATTCCTGTAGATTTAGGCTGGAGAGCAGGAGCCTCACCTAAGTGTGTCTGCTCAGCATGAGGTCCCAAGCCACGCCCTTCCAAGAATTTGTTTTGTCTGCCGCAACATTGCAATAAAATAGCAATAAACTGCCATAAAACTGCATCTACCCCAAAAAGGTATTTGTTAACAAGTCAGCGCGTGACGCAAAAAAATAACAATCACACTGTCTTAGAACCCGAAAAATGCCAACATTACCGGGCTCATAAAATGGCTACAAGTGTGGCATTTTTTTTGTCAATTTTTTTAACATTTTTTTACCATTTACCATAAAAAAAACTCACACTGACCTGGGGAATCATACTGTCAAGTCAGTCTTACAATAAGGTGTAAATAAAGAAAACAAAAAGCCATTGTGGAATTGCACTTATTTGCAATTTCACCATACTAAATATTTTTCTAGTACACTACATGGTAAACTGAATCATGTCATTCAAAAAAATAACAGCCCTCTTGTGCCTGTTTATGGAAAAATAAATTATTGGAAGAAGGGGAAGTACAAATGTAAATGAAAGAGTGAAAAGGCAAAATCGTGACGGGGTTAAAGTTGTCCTTTAAGGTACAACATCTCATTTTGGTTCTGAGCCAGGATCACGGCTTTATTCTTTACTAGATGGCGGCCCGATTCTAAAGAATCGGGTAGTCTAGAATCCATATATAGTTTATTTACTAATAGGGGAGTGCGGTGAAATTAATTGTGTGTATACAGGTGGCTCAGTGGTTGGCACTGCGTGCGGTGGCTCAGTGGTTGGCACTGCGCGCGGTGGCTGGAGGGGTGAGGAAAGGGTGAGGCTGGAGGGGTGAGGACGGGTGAGGAAAGGGTGAGGCTGGAGGGGTGAGGACGGGTGAGGAAAGGGTGAGGCTGGAGGGGTGAAGACGGGTGAGGAAAGGGTGAGGCTGGAGGGGTGAGGACGGGTGAGGAAAGGGTGAGGCTGGAGGGGTGAGGACGGGTGAGGAAAGGGTGAGGCTGGAGGGGTGAGGACGGGTGAGACTGGAGCGGCCGCGGGCAGAGGCTGGAGCGGCCGCGGGCAGAGGCTGGAGCGGCCGCGGGCAGAGGCTGGAGCGGCCGCGGGCAGAGGCTGGAGCGGCCGCGGGCAGAGGCTGGAGCGGCCGCGGGCAGAGGCTGGAGCGGCCGCGGGCAGAGGCTGGAGCGGCCGCGGGCAGAGGCACTTTGTATATTTCAAATATGGCGGCATTGCGCCTGGCGCTATTCTGATTGGTCGGCACGCTGAAGGCGCCGACCAATCAGAATAGCGGCGCGCGCAATGCCGCCATATTTCAAAGACACTGAGTACAGTGTATTTGAAGGATGGCCCAATACAGCGCGCCTCTATTCTGATTGGTCGGCACGCTGAAGGCGCCGACCAATCAGAATAGCGGCGCGCTGTATGGCGCCATACTTCAAATACACTGTACTCAGTGTCTTTCAAATATGGCAGGTTTGCGTGCGCCGCTATTCTTTTTGATCAGCGCCTTCAGCGCGCCAACCAATCAGAATAGCGACGGGCGCAATGCCGCCATCTTTGAAATACACTGTAGTCAGTGTATTTGAAGTATGGCGCCATACAGCACTCTGGTCGACGCGTTCAGCGTGGCAACCAATTAGAATAGCGCCGCGCTTTAAGGCGACATACACTGTACTCAGTGTATTTGAAGTATTTCAAAGATGGCGCCATAGCTGGCGGCGCTATTCTGATTGGTTGCCACGCTGAATGCGGCGACCAATCAGAATAGCACCGCGGTCTATGGCGCCATATTTAAAATACACTGTACTCAGTGTCTTAGAAGTATGGCGCCATAAAGCGCAGCGCTATTCAGATTGGTCGCCGGCAGCCGCAAACGACCAATTAGAATAGCGGGGCACAGAGCAGGCGCGAGGCAGCCGGGAGCCCAGCTCCGGCTACCTCGCGCTCGCTCCGCCGGCGCGAGGTAGCCGGAGCTCGACTCCCGGCTACCTCGCGCCAGGTATGTCCGTGCCGGGCATATCCGCGGCTCAGCTCCGGGGAGCCGTGAGCCAGCCGGGATTTGCCCGGTGCCACAGCCGCAATTCTGATTGGTCGTTCGCTTGCGAGCGACCAATCAGAGTCAAGCCGCGGCACGGCGCCATGTTTCAAAATCTAAGAATGTAAATAAAATTTTTTTTAAAGATGGCGGCACTCTTCTCATTGGTTGCCGCTAGGCGCGAGTGACCAATGAGAAGAGTGGGGCGGGGCACGGCGCCATATTTGAAATCCAGCGGGAACTTTGGATTTCAAATATGGCTCCGTGCCCGCCCCACTCTTCTCATTGGTCGCTCGCGCCTGATGGCGATCAATGAGAAGAGCTCCGGGGAACACGGCGCCATCTTTTAAAAAAAATTTTTCACTTCTTAGATTTTTAAAGATGGAGCTTTGCCGCGGCTTGAATCATCAGAATTGCAGCGGCGGTACCGGGCAAATCCCGGCTGGCTCGTGGCTCCCCGGAGCTGAGCTGCGGATATGCCCGGCACGGAGATCCCCGGCTCGCTCCGGCAGCGCGAGGTAGCCGAGAGCAGAGCTGGGCTCCCGGCTACCTAGCGGGCCACTCTGTCTGCCGCGTGGATCCCCGAGCCGGCGAACCGGCCGCTAGGTACCCGGGAGCCCAGCTCGGCTCCCGGCTACCTCGCGGCCTTTCCGGAGATAAATGTCCGCCGGTGGTCGGCCCTAAGCGCAGCGGACCTTCCTGAGGTCCGCTCCGCTTAGGGCCGCCATCTTGGTCCACCCTGAGCGGGTGTAGTAGACGCTGGTGATGTCACTTATCTCCAGACATTTATCTCCGGACAAAGCCACGGAAGTTGGCTTTAAACAGGAAGTAGAATTCTAGGCAATTATATAGTAGATAGCCACTTATCAGCCGTAAACTTAAAACCATTGACGTTGATTGAACGCAAATTTTCAAGAGTCTACTCATCCCTACTCGTGTGGTTTATGCTCGACCTGCATGGAGTGTTTTTTTTTTTGGGGGGGGGGGGGGGGGGTGGTTAATTCATTGGAAAAATACTACTTTTTTTAACAAAAAAGATTTTCTATTTTTTGCACTTATTTTTTTTTCACATACACGATTAGTAATGGGGGTGAGTTCATAGACACCTCTCCCATTACTAGTCTGGGGCTTTGTGGCGGCTGTGATTTTTTGACAAATCACACCCATCATTAACCCCTTCTAATAATATATTCAATTATTCAATTTTACACTCCATTTCAGGGAACCAGCCAGCTAATGTGAGGGCAACCACACACTGACGCCGGCATAGAGGTTGTGGGCACAGTCTGACAGCATACAATTGCAGATGCGGTCACAGAGCGTGGGTGGCGGAAGCAGGGGGAGTATTCATAAGGTTTAATGAGCGGACCTGGAAACAGTGTGACAGGAGCGCCGAAACGTGGTTACGTATAATTGTCATGCTTTAATCCCCACGTTGCTTTATTTTGCAGTCCCCTAGCTCTTACTAACACCATTTTATAGCACTAAAGTTCGGGTCGCCATAGACTTATGTGGGATTTAGGGTCTGGGCTCGAGTTCGGATCAAGTTTGGTCCTGAACCAGACCCTTTTTTTTCCTCATGTCTAGCCGGATATGGCGAACCCAAAAAGCTGAGGGTTCACCCATCTCTAACAACACGCCATACATAGACAAAATGACTAACAGAATGACAGCATCTACAAAGGATAACAATACCACATCCGATTACATAACAGGGGTCAGGAACCTCAGGCCCCATGGCAGCATGGGGCTCTTGATGAGTTTTTCTGCGGCCCTTGGGCAGATTCCTGGGGATTTAAGTGCTCAGGCTGGCAGACACGTTTTGTCATCTGCCTGCAAATTCCAACTCCTCTATGATTTCTATGCCCCAACCTCAGTCTCTCTAGTGACATATATGCAAATTTGCACTTCTTTAAGGAAGTGGAGAAACTCCAGTGCCGCATTTAAGCAGCTCCTCAAAGTCATAATCGCTTTCCAACAAGCTTTTAATATGACTAAGGGATTTGTGCCAGATCAGAACCCCAAACTACAGACGCTGCGTTTCGGGGTACCTACCCCTCATCAGTGTAGTGTGTGGGATATTCTGATCTGGCTGTGTGAGTGGGCTAAGACAAGGTCTGGGAACTTGCTATCTACCTTATATATCTGAGAGGAGGGAAGCGGCTACAATCTCCTCACCTACTTCGCTGTCTCCATAAAGGTAGATAGCAAGTTCCCAGATAGTGACATATATACGCTCCCAGCCTCTCCTGTGATGTCTATAGCCCTATCAAACCTGTAAAAGCAGAGGCAATATGAGCAATATCCCCCATTATCACAGCCACACCAAAGAGAAGCAGCCACAGCCACCACAGTAGGGGGTGAGTTGATTGGTTAACCAAATATAGCCTGGTAATTTTAAGTTGATAATTTTGTGCGGCCCCTAGAGGATGGTAGAAATTTCCAAATGGCACATGGCAGAAAGAGGATCCCCACCCTGATAAAACAGATGAAGGCTGCACAGAGAAAACAAGAAT
This sequence comes from Allobates femoralis, assembly GCA_033576535.1. NCBI lineage: Eukaryota > Metazoa > Chordata > Amphibia > Anura > Aromobatidae > Allobates > Allobates femoralis. The sequence goes on along the minus strand of JARQOC010000006.1, from coordinate 194,446,061 downwards.
AATTGCAGCAATAAGTGTAGAAAAATATATACTGTTATAAGACAAAGCAAGGCCTATATCCAGGATATGGAATAACATACCTGATAATCATACTGTGTAAAGCAACATATTACGCACAAACCAAGACCATAAAGGTGGATACCATCAATGGTCAATAAGCTGGGTGCAGACCATCAGTAAGGAATCTGATTTTTTTGGATACATTACAATTCTATCAGATCGGAAAGTGTAAATGATCCTGTCAGGACATAATCACACCGGAATATACAGCTCTGCAAATAATTAAGAGACCACTGCACAGTTTTCTAAAAATCACCATCTCTACAGGTCTGACAGCCATTCCATTCCAGTGTCAGTTGAATTCTAATCAAAGTACACCTCATTCTAAATGTGCTTCTGATTAGGTGATCACCTGAACCAAACCCTATTTAATGAGGAAAAGTATAAAAAAAACACTGCTGTGTTCTTCACAATCCTCTTGCAATAGGACTAGCTGGATGGCAAAACAAGTGCTAGGAATAGCCCAAAAGTAATTTGAATGAAAAAATATCTTAACCATGTCAAGGAGTTGAAAAGAAGAGTCTTGAGTGAGGAAAAGGGTTCAATTCTGGCATTACTAGCAGAGGGATACAGTGAGCATCATGTTTCCTCCATCCTTAAAATTTAAAAGACGGCAGTCCATTACAACAAGGTCAAGCAGCAGACATTGGGGACAACAAAGCTACAGACCGGCAGGTGAAAGAGACTCTCCACTGACCGGGATAACAGTCATCTTATTCGAATGTCATTCAGCAACCGCAGAATGACATCAAGTGATCTACAAAAGGAATGGCAAATGGCAGCTGGAGTGAAGTGCACGGCAAGAAAAGTTAGTAACAGGCTCCTAGATTCCGGGCTCAAGTTATGTAAAGCTAGAAAAATAGCCTTTCATCAATGAGAAGCAAAGGAGAGCCAGGCTGAAGTTTGCCAAAGACCATAAGGATAGGACCATAGAGGACTGGAGTAAAGTAATCTTCTCTGATGAGTCTAATTTGCAGCTTTGCCCAACACCTGGTCATCTAATGGTTAGGAGACCTGAAGAAGCGTACAAGCCACAGTGCTTTGCACCCAATGTGAAATTTGGTGGAGGATCGGTGATGATCTGAGGATGCTTCAGCAAGGATGGAATTGGGCAGGTTAATCTTTATGAAGGACGTATGAATCAAGCTGCATAGAAGGTTATCTTTGAAAAACACTTGCTTCTTTCTGCTTAAGCAATGGGGACTGTTTTTTCCAGTAGGACAATGCCCCATGCTACACAGCTAGGTGAATCAACGTGTGGATGAAGGAGCAGCACATCAAAGACCCTGTCATGGCTAGCCCAATCTCCAAAAGAGAACCCCATTGAAAACCACTGGAATGTAATCAAGAGGAAGATGGATAGTCACAAGGCATCAAAGAACAGCTTAAATTTTTGTTCCAGGAGTGGCATACGTTTACCCAAAAGCAGTGTGAAAGACTGGTGGAAATCATACCAAGATGCATTAGAGCTATGATTAAAAATCATGGTTATTCCACCAAATATTGATTTCTGAACTCTTCCTGAGTTAAAACAGTAGTATTGTTGTTTCTAAATGAATATTATCTTTTTTTTTTTTTTGCATTATTTGAGGTCTGAAAGCACTTTTATTATGACGATTTCTCATTTGCTGCAAATAAATACAAAACTCTGAGGCCGGCTTCAGACTGCGTGTCTGATCCGATCCGTAGCTGTCCGCTTGAAGCAGACAGCCGCGGACCGGATCAGCACACAGGACTGGGGGCTATTATGCCCTCCGATCCTGTGTGCAGCCGCACGCAGTTCCTGCTGCTGATAGGTGAGGACCGCGGGCGCCGTGGTCCTGACCTGTCAGCTGGTTCAGCTGCGTGCGGCTGCACACAGGATCGGAGGGCATAATAGCCCCCAGTCCTGTGTGCTGATCCAGTCCGCGGCTGTCTGCTTCAAGCGGACAGCTACGGATCGAATCAGACACGCAGTCTGAAGCCGGCTTCAGCTTTCAATTTCGGAAACATGTCAGTAGTTTATGGAATGAAAGAACAATGTGCGTTTTACTCAAAAATATACCTATAAAAAGAAAAATCAGAGAAACTGAAAATTTTGCAGTGGTCTCTTAACCCCTTCAGGACCCAGCCTATTTTGACCCGAAGGGTACCGTTACACGTCGTATCATTGCATGCAATTTCACTTGCAATTTGCTGGCTGCAACAAAATCATGGACACATTGTATACAGCAACAAAATAGAACAATGTGTCCATGATTTCACTGCAACCAGCAAATTGCCAGTGAAATTGCATGCAATGTTGCGACGTGTAACAGTACCCTAAAGACCTTGGCATTTTTGTCAATTCTGACCAAGGTCCCTTTATGAGGTAATATCTCTGGAACGTTTCAACGGATCCTAGCGATTCTGAGACTGTTTCTTCGTGACATATTGGGCTTCATGTTAGTAGTAAATTTAGGTCGATAAGTTTTGCGTTTATCTTTGAAAAAAGAAAACATTTGGCAAAAATTTTGAAAATTTCGCAATTTTCAAATTTTTATTCTGCTAAACCAGAGAGTTATGTGACACAAAATAGTTAACAAATAACATTCCGCACATGTCTACTTTACATCAGCCCAATTTTTGATAAAAGTTGGTTCATCAGCAATTTTTCATTTTTCCAGCAAAATCTACAAAACCATTTTTTTTTGTGACCACATCACATTTGAAGTCCCTTTGAGGGGTGTACATGACAGAAAACACCCAAAAGTGACACCATTCCAAAAACTGCACCCCTCAAGCTACTCAAAACTACATTCAAGAAGATTATTAACCCTTCAGGTGCTTCACAGCAACTAAAGAAACATGGACATGTTAATTTTTCAAACAAAAATGTTCTTTTAGCTTCAATTTTCATTTTCACATGGGCAACAGGATAAAACGGATCCTAACATTTGATGGGCAATTTCTCCTAAGTACCCTGATACCTCATATGTCGTCATAAACCACTGTTTGGGCACATGGCAGGGCTCAGTAGGGAAGGAGCACCATTTGACTTTTGGAGCTAATTTTCCATTCAAAAAGTGAAATGGCGCTCCTTCACTTCTGAGCCCTGACATGCGCCCAAACAGTGGTTTATGACAACATATGAGGTATCGGTGTACTCAGGAGAAATTGGCCAACAAATTTTAGGATCCATTTTATACTGTTGCCCATGTGAACATGAAAAAATTTAGGCTAAAAGAAAATGTGAAAACAAAATTACTTTTGGTCTGGTTTCCTAAATGGGGTCACTTGTGGGGTAGCTCCAATGTTTAGGCACACAGGGGCTCTCCATATGCAACATTGTGTCCATTAACATTTACAAATATGTGTGCCTAAACATTGGACCTCCCCCACAAGTGACCAAATTTTGGAAACAAGACATCCCCCAGGGAACTTATCTAGATGCATAGTGAGCTTTTGAACCCCAGGTGCTTCACAAATTAAGTCTGTAAAAGGGAATAAGATTTGTGAAAAAAAAAAAGTAATTTTTAATTTTTACGGATCAGTTAGTGAAGCACCTAGGGTATCAAACTGCTCACTATGCATCTAGACAAGTTCCTCGGGGGGGGGTTAAGTTTCCAAAATGGGGTCACTTGTGGGGGAGCTCCAATGTTCAGGCACACAGGGAGGGGGCTCTCCATACGCGACATGGTTTCCGCTAACAATTGGAGCTAATTTTCCATTGAAATTGTTAGCAGACACCATGTCGCGTATGGAGGAGAACCCATGTGCCACTAGCACAAAGGCAACTGCAAGAGTTGGGATACAGCACCAGAAAATGGCACTTCAATGAATGCGCTATTTTCTGGGGTGGCTATGGGTTGCAATTTGCAGCGTGGGGAGCCCGCAATGTTTGGGTCTTTCCATGCTGAGGATTCCAGCCCCCCAGCTGCCAAGTTGTACCTGGCTGGCTACCAAAAATACAGCGAAGGCCTTTTTTTATTTCTTTTATTTCTAGAACTGATTTTAGAAAGAAAAAAAAAAAAAAAAGTGACATGGGGCTCCGCCATATTTTTGGTCCAGCCAGGTACAACTTGGCAGCTACGAACTGCCACCAACCCCCAGCTGCCTCGTTGTACCTGGCTGGCAACCAAAAATACAGCGAAGCCCATTTTTTTTCTAGAACTAATTCTAGAAAAAAAAAAATTACGTGGGGCTCTGCCATATTTTTTGCCCTGCCAGGTACAACTTGGCAGCTGGGGGCTGGAATCCTCAGCATGGAGAGGCCCAAGCGTTCTGGGCCCCCCATGCTGCGAATTTCAGCCCGCGGCCGCCCCAGAAAATGGCGCATTCATTGAAGTGCCATTTTCTGGCGCTGTACCCAGGTTCTTCCAGTTGCCCTGGTGCCAGTGGCAAACTGGGTAATAAAGGGGTTAATGCCAGCTGGCACTAAGCCCAAGATTCATAATGTCGGGTCAATGTTAAACCTGGCCACTGGGAATCTCATAAATAGTCAAAGAATACACAACACAGAAAATCTTTTCATTTGAAGAAAAAAAAAAAAAAAAAAAAAAAAACAACAACACAAACAAAATTCGGACTACATCTTTATTACAATGGGGCTAACCGGCGGGTGCAGCCCGCCAGCAGATAGCGTAAAATAGGAAGGGGGATGGGGAGGGCGGATGGGAGGGGGCCCCTGATGAGCCCTGGAGTGGGAAGGCGGCTGAGGAGGGGGGAGGGCTTCGCTCTGATCGGTAGTTTCACTTTTAACTGCCAATCAGAGCGGTTTTAGCCATGGGGGGGGCTAAACCACCCCTCCCCGGGCTAAAGTATAGGCGCTTGCAGTCCTGCAGCTCCGGTGACTTCACTGAGCCGGTAACCGGAGCTGCAGGACCGCAAAGAAGCCATGACGTTATAGAGACGTCATAGGTTGGGAACGCACCGACTTCCATGATGTCTCTATAACGTCATAGGTCGGGAAGGAGTTAACTTTAGCCAGATCTGTATGTTATGTCAGATAGCACTCACTCCATTGTTATACTATGCCGGACCTACGCTTTTTTTTCTCACACTGATTGCAGCATGAGGTTAAAAAAATGCTGCATACTGCGATTGGCAGTGTATATCAAACGGTGCGCTCCCATTCACGCCTATGGGTGGGTGCAGAACATTGGACTGCACTGTGACAACACATGAGTGCAGTCCGATATACTCCCACACAGACCATGGAGAAATAGAGTTCTCAATCTTCCCCTCACCTGTGCTCAGATACTCACATGCAAGAGAATTGGATCTCAGACAACTGACACTCTGTCATAGTCCGAGCAGAGACTGAGCTGAGTGTCATTAGCATAATACATCGGATTCTCTTAAATGAAAGTATCGCCACCAGAGTGAGTGAACCCTAAAAGATTAATGGCTGATGAGTATGAAAAATGGATTGCAAACAGCCAGCACATGGATGACAAGTGAAAAAAATTATCCTCCTTTTCTAGATGAGAATGTTACCAATCTTAAATACGCTCATTGTGAGCACAGCCTTAGTCAGGGGAGGTTGAAATATTCAGTTGATCATTGGATGTATCAATTCCTAAATGTTGATACTTACAATAGGAAATGCTGCACATCAGATATAAAAGGGAAAAAATGGTTGATCATCATAGGATCATTCACCTTTCTGCTCTTTGGCCACTAATGCTTACATGGCCTTGAACATGGGTTCATTGCTCTTGCAGACAAACATTTGTCTAACCACTTCTAGTCAAAGCATTGACTTTTCATATCCTTATGAATATGCCACTTTCCATTAAGGTGTGAAAACCCAATAAATCGTCTCCCCCAGATTGTACCAGAGTGCTCCCATGAAAAAAGTGGCTAGAAAAACGACTAAGTAAAAAATGATAAAAATTATCTTAATTATACTATCATATGTAAACTGTGTTTAAAGAGAATCTGTGTCACACTGAAACACTATTTACCTGGGAATACAGAGGTAATCCACAGGCTGTGTTTTCCAGCTAGGTAAGATTTATAGTGAAGAAGTGGCTACAAAGTAGAAAATGCAGTTACAATCTCCCAGTTGCTGCCAGGACGTTGCAGGGAGAAATAACAGAAGTCCGTAAACAGTGAGCACTTTGTTATCACTCCCCTGCTCTCTGAAAACTGCATACTCTGCGTGTCAGGGAGTGAGTAAAGCCGAGCACAACGTAACCCCCGCATCTCCCCAATGACTGGAAGCAAGCTGCTAGAAAAATGTAAAAAAAAAAACAAATTTCATCTGCACTCTGTAGCAGCCATATGTCGGCATCCATATTGGAAAGCTAAACACACAATGGTTCTAATGTTTGAATTTCTGATACATTTCCAATACAGACCTTCAAGCTTTCCTGAAGGAACACGGTCAATGGCCTTGAAGCTTTCTGCTGAAAAATCATGTAATCAGGGCTGTGGAGTCGGTAAGCCAAACCTCCGACTCAGACTCCTCAATTTCCCCAAATCTGACTCAGACTCCTTCATACATGGCTTATGTTGCCTTCTCTTTGTGTCAGGACATGTATGTTTTAATGTGTTCTAGTGGTTAAATAATTACATTTTGTAATTTTGAGCTTTATGCTCCTGTTTCCTCCATCTGTTCTCTATTATTGTTGGAGTTGCAGTGACAGTAGAGTACACTCTGTGGCCTTATCGCCTCTTTGTTTTTAGATCTGATTCTGAAGGTATTGCACTGCAGGGTACGTGATTACATTTTTATGTCTGCATGATAGAAGTGAATTGATATGACTGTTACCAGCTAAAGAATCACCCTGATGAGTGCCTTGTGAAGGTGAATAATGCAAACAGCCAAGCATCTAATGTACTTTATTATGCTAAATACATGGATTTTTTTAAACCAGGTTAATGATGCACAATGCATGATCTAAATACCAATAGGGGCGGTTTATAAACAAAAAAAAAATGACATGACTGGTTCCCTTTAAAGGGCTAGTCTGAGGCCAAGCATTTTTCTTCTTCGCCCCAATGTGCATATCGGACGTCCCCTGATGAAGGAGGACCAATATGCGCATTGGGGCACACGGACTCGGGTACTAGGACTCCACTACTAGATTCTCCCTTGTTACTTTCAAGGTAAACCTAATTATGTGGTACACACATTAACCCTGTACTGACTGCTCCTTTGATTTGCATATGGAGAGTAGATGGTTATAACATTATATACTGTTGTACTATGATGTGGTAAGGTACGAGGTATCCGCATGGCAGGGGGCTGCCTGCTTCATGTACCTACTTGTGTTTTATACACCTATTAATGTTGCAAGCACACTAACTCTATATTGATTGCCCCTCTGATTTCTCAATGGGGAGGGTGTTCATAGCAGTAGATATTGCAGTGCTATGAGGCAGTAGGGTATATAATTACCACCTTGGCATGTAATCCCGTTACTTTATTGGTGCACCCACGTGTGTTATTTTGCACCATAACCAAATATGCATTGCCCCGTTGCTATATCCATAGGTGGGAGTAATCTATAACATTATATATATATAGGGCCATTAGAGTGTAAAGGGTTGATTAAGATCACCTTGTTTGATATAACACTAATCTTTGGAGGATCCAGTATCTTATTGGAATGTGCATGTCACTTTACCATGTACTCCCTGAGTATGGGTATGATCGCAACCATACTTAAAGGGAACATAGTTGTAAATAGTATTATATGGTATAAATATTTGATATAGTAATTTTTTGATGTATATAATATCATGTGACCTCTGCCACATTATTGTATAATAGTCCGAATACATTGTTACCGTGGTTGTACAGCACTATTGCACTTTATTCTGCACCTTAATAAAAAATGAATTTACTATTATTCATGTGTTGTGTCGCATAGTTTGTTGTTGATTTAACCGTAAAAGAGGTGTAGATACTCCAGCTGCAGGTGGACCCCAGGATGGTGGGTGGGACCCATTCCCAGCACTTCCACATTAGTTTAGGGTGGGAGGTTACCCGGGAGGGAATAAATTCACCTCTAGGGGGAACAAGGAGGTCTTTGCTCTGAGGTCTTTTTGGGCCTCAGGTCTCTCGGCTGAGGGACTAGGAGGAGATGGAGGAAGAGGAGAGGTTTTAGAAAGATCAGCTAAGTGGAACGAGGCCGAAGGTCACACCAAAGCGGTTTCAAGCTGAACCAGAGGGAGGTCCTGAAAGAGGGTGCCCAATGGGGGAGTGCGGGCCCTAGAATGAAAGGGAGATCCTCAGAGTGGAGAGCCCATACTCCAGGGGATACTCCAGTCCACCAGGGGAATGCCAGGCCCTGGGATCCGTCCAAAGTCTAGCTTTGCAGTCGGCAACCGGCTGCTGAGGCTTGTTCATCAGCCGCAGCACCGTGCCATCGGAGAGGTCTGCCTGCTTCCTCACCAATGAGGGAGAGGACTCCCGGTACTACTTACAAGGAGCTACTGGGTATAGATCAATCCAAAGCGGGGAAGAACGGACACGGGTTAGTTAACGAAGGTGCACGAAGGGTTCCACCATACCATCTGGGATCCACTTGCAGCCACCCGTTAAGCTATCTGTCCTTGGAACATCTGAACGCTGAACTGTAAACTAACTGCTGCTACAAGTTAACAGTAAAGTACCTGGGAGAAAGTGACTTTGCTTCTGCCTGTGTTTCTTCTGCATCAACCTGTTCCATTGCAGGAATGATGCCCGGGAGGTCCAGCCCTACCTGTAGGGGACTTTGCCAACTCAGCCGCACTACCATCCACCTTCGGCGGACTGTAGCAGCGCTGGTGACCCATCACCAGATACTACAGGTGGCATCACGAGAACTGTATATAGATTTCCCCTGTAAATATACCCTTTTTGAAGTGTCAACCAGGACACGGGAACAGGCGCAGCCACCACTCCCCGTGACACAGGAGTGTTAACCCCTTGGAGCCTGATACCTGAGTACCCACAGCCTGGGGCTCGACACTTATTTATACTTACCTCTAATGCCTGCGCCGTTCAGCATGGTCGGCGCTTGAATTTCCAGGTCTCACATGACACTCTGACGTGATGCAAGCTCCGCACCCAAACACCACTAGCTTACCTCTCCTTGCAGCGAGCGCAAACACTGTAGGAGTGAAGAGATTAAGAATTTTTAATTAAATGGAGCCAAACTTGGGGAATGTGAAGGGGTTGTTTAAGTATAGGACAAGCCTTTTAACCCCAGACCAAGCTACAGTCATATGAAAAGGTTTGGGCACCCCTCTTAATGTTACTCTTTTTTAAATTGTTTTTTTTGCAACAGCTATTTCAGTGTGATATATGTAATAACTGATGGACACAGTAATATTTCAAGATTGAAATGAGGTTTATTGTACTAACCGAAAATGTGAAATATGCATTATTTCAAAAATTGACAGGTGCAAAAGTATGGGCACCTCAACAGAAAAGTGACATTAATAGTTAGTAGATCCACCCTTTGCAAAAATAACAGCCTCTAGTCGCTTCCTGTAGCTGTTAATGAGTTCCCGAATCCTGGATGAAGGTATTTATGACCATTCCTCTTTACAAAACAATTCCAGTTCAGTTAAGTTTGATGGTCGCCGAGCATGGACAGCCCGCTTCAAAACATCCCACAGGGGGACGTGGTTAACCCATGAACAGGATGGCAGCACAGTAGAGGAGCTCTGCTCACCGCCGTTCTGAATCCCACTCTCTCACCCTCAAAACTGCTAAAATTTTGAATGGGCAAGTCTAGGAAGTGCCCAGGAGCCACCGGACCTGCTGACACCCCACAGGGAGGAACAATAGACCGGTATCTACACACCCACACAGTCTTATCTCCTGCTCACTCACCATCTAAGGCTACTTTCACATAACGATTTTTTAAAATCCGATGCTGTCCGATATAAATCGGACAGCATCGGATCTAAACTGATCCCTGCAGTCGGATGCCAAATAGGCATCCGATCCGACATTCTGCAGGATCAGCTGTCAGCTGTTCTCCCCTGGTGCTCCTCCTCATCTCCCCTGTGTGTCCCCCTCATCACCCCTGTGTGTGTGTCCCCCTCTTCTCCCCTGTGTGGCCCCCTCATGTCCCCCCCTCTTCTTCCCTGTGTGGCCCCCTCATGTCCCATGTGTCCCCCCCTCTTCTCCCCTGTGTGGCCTCCTCATGTCCCCCAGTGCTCCCCCTCCTTTCCCCTGTCCTCCGGAATAAAAAAAAAAAAAAAAAAAAAAAAAAGTTTATTCTCACCTCTCCCCGAGCCCCCGCCGTCTCCCGGTGTCCTCACGCTGTCTGCAGAGGTGTTCTACTGCAGTACAGGACCTGTGGTGAAGTCACAGTCATGTGACAGCAGGTTACACCATGGTAACCTGCTGTCACGTGACTGACATCGGACAGCATCGGAACTGATAAAATCGTAGTGTGAAGCCAGCCTAAGATAGCGTCTCCCTCCCTGCACGAGGCAGCCCCCAGAGCTGAGTGCTCACAAAGACAAAGAGCGAACCGTTATGCTGTCCTAGCAGAGGAGCAGCAGCACATGGAGGCCATGGATGGAGCCCTTGATTCCCCTGGAAGGAGCCTTACAAATGGAGATAAGTACTTATCTTAGATCTCTCCCCACAAAGGGGGATTTAGAAAGACTAACGTGCAGGCTGGAGAAATCATACAAGACTGAGATTCACACACTGCAGAGGAAATTTACTGCCAGGGTGGAGGAGGTGGAGAGGTCCCAGGACACAGTGTTAGATGAGCTGAGAGCACATAAAGAATCCATAGAATCTCACTCAGCCCTGCTGGAGGATCTCCTCTACAATCAGGAGGATCAAGAAAATAGAAAACGCAGAAACAAGATCAGAATCAGGGGACTCACTGAGGAGGTTTCAGCTCAGGACCTGGGGAGATCAATCCAAGATCTTTTCAAGCAGATATTGGGAGATGTAGGTGGCCCTGACATTGAATTGGACAGGGTCCACAGGGCCCTCTCCCCAAGACCCTCTGCAGGAATGACGCCCAGGGATGTGATATGCAGAGTTCACTTTTTCACCATAAGAGACGCTATCATGAACGCTGCAAGACTCTCTGACCCCATCACTTATGCCAATTCATCTGTGCCTCTCCTCCCGGATTTAGCAAGGAGAACCCTTCAGCAAAGGAGAGGACTGAGGCTCCTGCTAGTACTAAAGGAGAAGGAGATCAAATACAGATGGGGTTTCCCCTTCCAATTGATAGCAACCAAGGATGGCCGCTCCGCATCTTTCCGTCGGCTTGCTGACCTCCCTGCATTCCTGAGAGCTTTGGACTTACCGGAGGTGGAATTGCTGGATTGGCCTCGTCACCAGACTCTGCCGGCCCCCCAGATGAGATGGTCCAGATCCCCCAGGGCAAATGGGCCTAGGGGTGCTCCTACTTGATTGGGCTTCTCTTTTTATGTTCTTTGTTTATATTTTGCACTACCTCTGTGACAGGAGGTTACTATTAAGATGGCTGCCAGGATGACTGCTAGCATTGAGCCCAGAGACTCCTAAAGCTTCCTTATGTTATTTGGAGGATGGTCATTACTGTGTTATACTTTCCCTCCTCTTTTCCTATACCTAACCTTTTCCATGCTGGTCCCTGCCTACCCACCCATCCTTCCTTCTCCACAACTTATACAGCATCTGAGACGTGCATACATACACTATCTTTTACACTACAAACTATACTTCTGCACACCGTTCACTCCTAACTTTACACTATTATCCCTTCCTTCCATATCCCTTCCTGCCCCTGATGTCCCCTCTCTACACCCCTTTCACATACTCTTTCCTCTCCCTTCTCTCCATCTCCACTTACACAATACGTGATCACCTCTCTTCTACATACCTATATTGTGGGAACACAGCTTGGATCTACTCCCCCCCCTCCCACTCTCCCCTGTCCATCCACCCTCCCTGCTCATCCCTTCGTTCCCGGCTCAAATTTCATGATTCCCAACTCCCTTTTCTCACTTAGATTATTGGCAAGCATATTTAAGGTTATTTACTGTACTAAAATAAGTTACTGATAACCGCACAACAAGTTTTGCCTGTCTGAGATCTTTGGGCGAGTTGCCCTATAGATGTTATTTTATAGAAGCAGTTTCTACATGTTTAATGTTTCATTGTAGAGGGTGGGGGACAGGCGGTGGACTGCATGCTCTCAAGCTTGTTGGTCCCACGCCTTCCCCGAAGTGTTGGATAGGTGTTACTATCCATTCTTTGCACACCTTTTTCTAGATAGAGCCACATGGCTCGATGTGGACATAGTTTAGTCCTCACTCACATGTGTTTTCACCTCTTTTTCTTTCCCTTTTCTTTTTCTGCTTTCATCTCCTAATTTCCTTCCCCCTTTATTCCTCTTCCACCCTCATTCTACCCTACCTACCTTTCACCCACCCCAGACTGGGACATCACATAAAATGAGACACCAAGGTGAATGCGAATATGACACATATATCTGATTTAAATTGTTGCTCTTTCAACGTGAGAGGATTGAACAAACCTGAAAAGAGACGGCAGGTTTTGATAGCGGCAAGGAGGTCCAAAATCCATATCCTGTTATTACAGGAGACACACTTCAGATCCGACGCTCTTCCAAAATTTATTTCCAGAGACTTCCCGACCTGGCTGCATAGCACCAATCCTATATCCAAGTCTAAGGGAGTGTTGATAGCCTTTTCCAGATCGTTTACTCCAGATATTCTAGACCAGAAATTAGATCCAGGGGGAAGATACATCTCTATTAAAATACCTTGGCAGTTTCATACCTATGTCATAGCTAACCTGTATTATCCTAATAGACATATGCTTTGATTCGGCACCAGGGTCCGAAGGTCACTTGATGAGTTCGCTGGCACCACACCTATCATCCTGGGGGGAGACTTCAACTTCCCATCAGATCCGAAAAGAGACACCTCTGCTGGTAAGTCGTATTTATCGGTACCATCTCTCCACCAACTATCTAAGCAATGGGATCCATTACGTTTGGTAGATGTCTGGCGAATATTGCACCCAGACAATAAAGATTTTACATTCTACTCACAATCTCACCTGGTGTATAGTAGGATAGACAAATTCATAATATCTCACTCATTACTGGATCGGGAGGTCAGATCTTCTATAGGAAATATCATCTGGTCAGACCACGCACCAATATACTTCTCCATGAAACTTGGTCCGCCTACCAGAAGGGACTACACATGGAGACTGAATGAGTACCTCCTAAAGGATCCCTCCTGTGTGGGAGACCTGACGTCTGCGATCCAGAATTTGACCGTAGATCAAACAGGACACCACTTCCCCCCCCTGTCCAATGGGAGGCTCTCAAAGCGGTATTGAGAGGTATCCCAATTTCACATGGGTCTAGAATCAAGAAGTTGAGGGCGCAGGAAATAGAATCCCAGCTTCAGGAAATCTCTGAACAGGAGGCTAAACATAAACTGGATCCTACCCCCACCATTTACGCTCAGCTGTCCACTACAAGGCACAAATTACTCACGATTCTGGACCAAAAGGATAAAATACAAAGGGACAAGGCTAGCGCAAAATACTATTCCCTAGTCAACAAATCTGGCAAGTTACTAGCCCGAGCACTTCACCCTAGAACACATCGTACCTTTATTTCACACTTGCTGACATCTACAGGAAACAAAATACACTACTAAGGAGATGGTGGGATGCTTCCGCTCCTTTTATGCATCCCTATACGACATACAGGGAGCGGAGTCGGATGTGCCCAACGTCACACCCAGCCGACCATTTCAAGATTACATCAAAAAATTTGGTCCCCCTCCCATATCTGAAAAAAAACGCAATGGACCTCTCCGCGGATTTTACAATAGACGAGGTGATAGAAGTGATGAAATCACTCAAAAGGGGAAAGTGTCCTGGACCAGATGGGTACTCCTCGGGTTTTTACAAGACGTTTTTGGATGCCCTGGACCCTCGGTTCCTAAAGGTGTGCAATAGCGTATCCAAGGGAGAGAACTTCCCTTCCCAAGCCCTGATGGCCCACATTGTGGTCCTCCTGAAGCCCGGAAAAGGACCCATCGCCATGCGGCAGTTACAGGCCAATTTTGCTAATGATTATAGATGTGAAAATGTTTTCTAAATTAATAGCGAATAGGTTGAAAACACATATGCCCTCCCTGATAAATATAGAACAGGTAGGTTTTGTCCCCGGAAGAGAAGCTCGAGATAATGTGATTAGATCTACCGCTCTTATTGATAGAGCGAGGAGGAAGGGGACCCCCATGTGCATCCTGTCCATTGATGCCGAAAAGGCCTTCGACAGGGTGCACTAGGGCTTCCTATTTGAGTCCCTCACGCACATAGGTCTAGACAAGGTAATGCTCCAAAGAATTAGAGCCTTGTACACGGCCCCAACAGCAAGAGTTCAAGTCAACGGATTCTTATCCAACCCTTCCCTATTAAAAACGGTACACGCCAGGGGTGCTTCCTTTCACCTCTAATATATATCATTTGCATGGAGTCCCTGGCCGAGGCCCTCAGATCTAATCCGGCAATTCGGGGAGTGGAGACGAAGCACAGAGAGCACAAACTTGCACTGTTTGCAGATGATTTGTTGTTACTTGTAACGAATCCTCTGATATCTATTCCTAATATTATGGAGGAGTTATCTACCTATGGCTCTTTGAGCAATTTTAAAATGAATGCCTCCAAATCAGAAGTGCTCAACGTCTCCCTCCCTGACCTGGTGGTGACCTTACTAAAATCGCAGTTCTCCTTCACTTGGAGGCGAGATGACCTCGCCTACCTGGGGCTGAAACTGACAAGGGACCCGAAATGACCTGTACTCACGTAACTTCTTGCCTCTACTTTCCAAACTGGAGAGAGCTGAGAACCTGGAATGGCCTTGCTTTATCATGGTAGGGGAGGATCCACTCCATCAAACTGGACCTGCTGCCCGACTTCTTTACCATTTCCAAGCCATCCCAATAACTCTACCTGCCTCCTTTTTCTCAAGGCTAAAGACGATGATTATTCGATTTATATGGACGCACAAACAACCCAGACTTTCCCAATGCCTCCTGACTGGGGGAGTGGAGGAGGGGGAAGTGGGACTGCCCAACCTGATGATCTACCACCTAGCGTCTCTAGGTAAATGTGTGCTTGACTTGTTCAGAAGGGAGGGGAGACAATTATGGGTGGATGTTGAGATGTCAGATGAGGGGGACTATCCGTTGGCGGCGATTTGGCTCTTCCACACACGCCCATCTACACATTTGCCCTTTATTTCGACTCAATTACTTTCCTTTCTCAAAAAGAACAACTCCTCCCTCCATCTGACAACGCAGCCAGGACCCCTAACTCCCGTACTTGGTAACCCTTCCTTTGGGTGGGAGCCCAGTGGTGACTTTTCTGGGAGTCCCCTACCATCCCAGCCCGGTGACTATATTACCTATACAGGGGTGAAGACCTTGTCAGCCCTATTTCAGGTGACGCCTATTCCCCCAGGAGCATGGCTGCAATATGCCGCGCTGTCTGGTTTCATTCGCTCCCTGGGATGGGAGGCGGTCAGTAGACCTCTGACAACCTTCGAACAGCTATGCATGACGAGAGAAGCGGTCCCACATACAATCTCGGTGTTATATACCATGTTCAGGAAAGAACGTAATGTTACTGACCCACACCAAGCCAAGTTTAAAATCAAATGGGAGAGGGACCTCCAGATCTCGATATCTCAAGCGGATTGGGAGAAAATTTATCTATTCACAAGGAAGTCGACCTCATCGGCGACTTCCCAAGAGAGGAACTATAGAGTGATGGCCAGGTGGTACCGATGCCCAGCAGAACTTCATACGATATTCCCATCAGTATCTGATAGGTGCTGGCGATGTGAGGAGGCTTCTGGCACATACCTACACATTTGGTGGGAATGCCGGTTTGTTCGACCGTTCTGGACACGGGTGGCGGAACTGATCAAGATGTTATCCACCTTTGACATGGTCATGACGGCACCTGTGGCTCTTTTGAGCATGTTAGAGATACCAATATCAAAGTACAAGGCTGGACTGTCCAGGTATGTCTTATCTGCTGGACGGTTATAGCTAGAAAATGGAAAGATGTGACCAGCCCATCTAAATCGAAACTGGTAGCCGAACTGAATCAGATTTGCAGGTTAGAAGAATTGACTAGTCAGAGATCGCCAGACGCTGATAGCGTAAAAAGAAATTGCCGCCTATGGCAATCATGGATCTTTTATAGAGACTCGGAATCCCTGAAGATGTGGCTGACCTGTGATGCCGATGAAAATACCTCCTAGACATTTCCACAGGACAGTGTGGGTGGCCCCCCCCCGCTGCTGTGTAGTCATAACATCCTCTCACATATCCTTGCCATGAGAAATAACAGCGTGTTGTTCCAGTCCACCCACCTCCAATCCCTCTCCCCTCTCTGTTAAGGGAATAGCCGTCTAAGCCCATTCCCTCCCCCACAACCCCCCTTACCTTCTCTGTCTATCCCACTATTCTATTCCCCGCTATACTTACCCTTTTCTGTCTATTCATCTCTTAATCTTTTTAGACTATGATTTATTATCAGGTCTCCACCCCGTGGAGACCCTCAAGAAGTTGCCTTACTTATACTGTTTATTTTTTGTTTTTAGACCTATTGTGCCTTTTTGAGAATAGGTCAATTATTCTTTGAGGTCAATTTTAAGTTGGCTAAATGACCAAACTGTATATTCCATTGTAACCCCAGTTGTGAAATCTTTACTGCCATACATGGTTATACATTTTACATCAATAAAATCAGATTTAACCAAAACATCCCACAGATGTTCAATGATATTCAGGTCTGGGAACTGGGATGGCCATTCCAGAACATTGTAATTGTTCCTCTGCATGAATGCCTGAGTAGATTTGGAGCGGTGTTTTGGATCATTGTCTTGCTGAAAGATCCATCCCCGGCGTAACTTCAACTTTGACACTGATTCTTAAACATTATTCTCAAGAATCTGCTGATAGTGAGTGGAATCCATGCGACCCTCAACTTTAACAAGATTCCCGGTGCAGTCATTGGCCACACAGCCCCAAAGCATGATGTACCCTCCCCCAAATTTGACAGTGGGTAGCAAGTGTTTTTCTTGGAATGCTGTGTTTTTGTGGCGCCATGTATAACGCCTTGTTGTATGACCAAACAACTCAATCTTTATTTCATCAGTCCACAGGACCTTCTTCCAAAATGAAACGGTCTTGTTCAAATGTGCTTTTGCATACAACAGGCGACTGTTTGTGGCGTGCATGCAGAAACGGCTTCTTTCGCATCACTCTCCCATACAGCTTCTCCTTGTGCAGAGTGCGCTGTATTGTTGACTGATGCACAGTGACACCATCTGCAGCAAAATGATGCTGCAGGTCTTTGGAGGTGGTATGCGGATTGTTCTCGACTGTTCTCACCAGTCTTCTTCTCTGCCTTTCTGATATTTTTGTTGGCCTGCCACTTCTGGCCTTTACAAGAACTGTCCCTGTGGTCTTCCATTTCTTTACTATGTTCCTCACAGTGGAAACTGACAGGTTAAATCTCTGAGACAACTTTTTGTATCCTTCCCCTGAACAACTATGCTGAACAATCTTTTTTTTTTTTTTTTTAGATCATTTGAGAGCTGTTTTGAGGAGCCCATGATGCCACTCCTCAGAGAAGATGCAACTAGGAGAACAACTTGCAAGTGGACACCTGAAATAGCTTTTCTCATGATTGGATACACCGGGCTATGAAGTACAAAGCTCAATGAGGTTACCAAACCAATTTAGTGGTTCAGTAAGTCAGTAAAAAGTAGTTAGGAGTATTCAAATCATGAAAATCAGAAGGGTGCCCATACTTTTGCACCTGTAAATTTTTGAAATAATGCATATTTCACATTTTCGGTTAGTACAATAAACCTCTTTTCAATCCTGAAATATTACTGTGTCCATCAGTTATTACATATATCACACTGAAATAGCTGTTGCAAAAAAACAATTTAAAAAAAAAAGTGGGAGGCGTGTCCTGGCCATGGAGGGAGCAGTGCTCTAGAAACTGAGCTCCGTCTCCCCGGCCACTTCAATGAGACAATAGCGTCTTCCACCCCGGCTTTCCTGGCTCCTCATGCCGGCGAAAAGGAGGAGCAGACACCCGGCAACCACCCCGGACCCTCAGATCCCGAATCCGGGCACCATAACCCGGTATTTAAGAAGCTCCAACAGGCCCCTGGTCCCTACAGCAGGCTCCAAGATGGCGGCGCCTGTAGCTGCACAGCCTGTCTCTGTACACAGTGAGGAGGGAGAAGCGCGCTCCGGATCCTCTTCTCAGCCATCCTCTGCCTCCAGCGCGTTACCCAGCACCTACATATGGAAGGACACATGTGGAGCGGAGCCCGGTGAGTCTGGTGAGCCCGAGACCCGGGTGGGGGATGTGATCTCTGAAGGAGCAGCGCGCTCCTCCACAGACAATTCAGTGGCTGGGAATGATATGGGAGCTGTCCTAATGGGAGAAAATCATAGAAGCAGCAGGGGCTCAGTGACTGAGGTCACAGAAGGATATGGAGAAAACTTCACTTGTGGATACTCACAGATGAAAAATCCATGTGTGGCTTATGGCCCCTCCGTGGGCTTCATTCAGGCAGACAGTACCCCAGATAGGGAAGTGCATTCCCCTGCCAGACCTTCACAAGAGGGGGCACTGCAGCAGAGTCAGACACTTTTCACTAATGTCCATTCTGAATCTCTGTGCACAGGATTGGAGTTACCAATATCTAAGTCATACCTCCCTATGAATAAAAAGGACGTCACATCCCCTAATTCCTCAATACCCCTTGCTGATCAGACAAAGGCTGCTGGAGACTCCCCAACCTCGGAGGGAGATATGTGGGAATCCTTTAAGGCACGAATAATGAACATACCCACTAGAGAAGAACTGTCCGATTTTATATTTAAAGTGGAATCCTCCCTTAAATCTACGACAGCATCACTACGAGGCGAGGT
This sequence comes from Allobates femoralis, assembly GCA_033576535.1. NCBI lineage: Eukaryota > Metazoa > Chordata > Amphibia > Anura > Aromobatidae > Allobates > Allobates femoralis. The sequence continues at coordinate 194,427,062 of JARQOC010000006.1, read as the reverse complement.
CCAGGTGATATCAGATAAGGTATCCCGGACCGATACCACTGTTGAGGACTTAACTAAACGAGTCCGGGCCCTGAAGGAGGAGGTGTCACTACAGAGATCCCAACAGGAAGCCTTTTTGGATTCTCTGGAGGACCTTGAAAATAGGGAGCGGAGGCAGAATATACGGATTCGGGGCCTTCCAGAGTCTGTGACTCCATCTGAATTGTGGTCCACTTTAAGAGACTTATTTAACGATATCCGAAACACCCCTGCTGGGACTGTCATCGAGTTCGACAGAGCGCATCGTTCCCTTGGCCCTGTCCCCCCGGAGGGAGCGCTGCCACGTGATGTCATTTGCAGGTTCCACAGGTACCAAGTCAAGGAAGAAGTCCTTGTCAAAGCAAGACAGCGTGAGGGAGTGTCCTTCCAGGGGGCCCAGCTGCAATTCCTAGCAGACCTGTCCAGACGGACCCTTCAGAAGAGGCGCGCATTGAGGCCTCTTTTGGATCTTCTGCGTCAGAATCAGATGCTGTATTCCTGGGGTTACCCGTTCCGCTTACAGGTTCGCCGCGGTAACCAGCTGGTTTTTCTTTCTCATCCTCTGGAGGTGCGTGTCTTCCTTCAGGCCCTGGAAATACCCGATCCAGGCCTTTCGTTCCCAGATTGGCCGGCTTTCTCATTTGACGGTATGCTCCAGTCAAGACCTCGTCTGCCGTGGAATAACCGTAGAAGAAGAAACGGGAGAGGCAGAAACCGTAGACGCCGCAGACTCAGCGATGTGAGCAGATCTGAAGATGGGTGACTTTTGAGTTGTATTTGGGTTCTTGAGAGTTAACATATTTCTTCTTCTTTTTTTGTTGCCATAACAGTTGGGACGAGAGACTCCATACAATGCTATGGGATGATGTGATGTTTTATACTGATAATTACCTTTTCATTTTAGGGATGTGTTTTACCCATTCCTTTCCGTACTTTCCCTCTTCTTCTCCATTCCTTTCTTCTCCCATTCTACTCCCTCCGCTTCATTCTGATAACATTTTTTGGTCAATGACTGCATATATTCATGCGCAGAGGTCCAAGGGTGGACTTTACTTCCTTTCCCTTTCTTTCGCTTTTTCCCATTCCCACTTGTTTCCCCTACCCTCTTTAAGTTTCCCACTTCAAATATAATTATTCCATCCCCTCTATACCCCCCCTTCTCTATGATCCCTCATAAAATTATGCTTGGGTAAACGATTCCCTTTCTCACCATAAACTGATGGTACATATAGTAGAGAGTATTTCGTCCTGCCACTTGGTAAGATGGGGGCCTCTCTCCTTCCTTTTGCTATATGATATTTTCATTTGAATAAATAAGTTGCCTGATAGCCGGAATAACGATGCTATATTAGAGTTATGTTATTTAAATGTTTATGCTTTTGATGTTGGCCGGGGAGATGAATATCCTCGGTTGTTTGTAGTTTTTGTAATTACTTTTAGATCTGATACATTTACACTCTCTAGGTGTTTTATCCGGAGTGTGCTCTTGTCTAAGACTCCTTTCCATCGGAAAGGCATTCTCCCACGGGGACGTCACACATCCCTTTGAGTGTGACGCTGCTGTAAAGAACATTCCCCACGTGACGGTATTACCAGCCTCGCGTCAGTCCAGCGAGATATCTCTTTGCTAAACTCTTTTTAATTTATTCCTCCCCCCTCACCCTTTTTTTTTTCTTTTTTTCCTCCTCCTCTATTCCGGGTGTTATTTAGGTCATTGACTCATCATCAGGTGGGTTCGATATGGCGGGCGGAACTTTCACAATAGGGTCCCTAAATGTCAGGGGTTTTAATACCCCCCAAAAGCGAAGTCACATTATTTCAGACATGCAGAAGAAGGGGGTACAGGTGTTGTTCCTTCAGGAAACGCACTTCAAGGAGGGCCATGTTCCGTCCTTTGGAGGAGGTCAGTTCACTGAATGGATACATTGCGTGAATCCCGAATCCAGATCCAAAGGTGTCTCTATAGCCCTTCATAGGAATTTGCCATATAAAATTTTGGATTCGGTGATTGACAAGGGAGGTCGTTACATCTTTCTCAAGTTGGAGATTTCTGGAACTCCATTGACTTTGGTCAATTGGTACCTTCCTAACAGGGAGCAGACAAGGGTATGTAAATCTCTCTTGTTGAAATTGGCAGATTTTGCGGAGGGGCGGGTCATCATCGGGGGTGACTTCAACTTTGCCCTTGACCCTTCCATTGACACTACCTCTGGCAGGGGAGTGACACCTCGTAGGCGTGTAATGGCTCTCCGGAAACTTTTGCATAGACTCCAGTTGGTAGATATTTGGAGGATTCTTAATCCTACGGACAGGGACTATACTTTTTATTCGAGTGTACACGGCTCTTATAGTCGTATTGACCTGTTCCTGGTAAGCCACGGAATCCTATCTTGGACACCCAATGCCTCTATAGGCAATATTGTCCACTCAGACCATAGTCCCATCTATTTGTCTATTGAGGTTCCCGGACTAGCTAAGAAACAGTGGTCGTGGAGACTAAACAGCCATCTTCTTTCCGATGCAGTCTGTCTAGAGGAATTAAAATCGGATATCGAGACATTCTCTCAGACACATGCTTCCGATGAGTCCTCCCCAACCATTAAATGGGAAGCCCTTAAATGCATTCTCAGAGGAACGCTAATCAAACATGGAACTAGAATCAAGAAACAACAATCTGACCAGATGAGTGAATTGCTCTCCCAGATTGACAGATTGGAGGGGACACATAAGGCCTCTAGAAATCATGGGGTGTTAGTTGAATTAACATCCAAGAGACTGGAACTAAAGAATTTACTAGACAGGAAATATGACAGACAAAAGGAAAGATCTAGGGCATTCTTTTATAAAAAAGCTAATAGTTGTGGAAGACCTTTAGCTAGACTCTTACATCCTCGAGGGGGCCCTGCATATATTTCCTCCATAAAGACACCAAAGGGTAAGATGGTGCACAGCACAGAGGATATAGCAGAGGTATTCCAAAACTTTTATGCTGATCTATATGCCTTGAGAGGAAAATTCGCCGACATGCATCCCGACGACATGCGAGCTAAAATTCAGGCATATATTTCTGAGGTGAATGTCCCGACTCTATCAGATGATGATGTTCTGTCCCTGGAAAGTGACATCACAGAAGAAGAGGTGGCGAATGTGGTCAAATCGTCCCCGACATCTAGGTGCTCTGGCCCGGACGGTTATACTCCTATCTTTTACAAAACCCTGATTGACAGCCTATTACCTCACATGCTCTCGGCATTTAAAGCTCTCATGGAGGGGGGCACCCTAACGTCGCAAGCCTTAGAGGCACACATTTGTGTGATTCCCAAACCAAACAAAGACCATTCTGAGGCGGCAAGCTTCCGTCCAATATCTCTGCTGAACATTGATGTTAAGATGTTCGCCAAGATTTTGGCGGACAGATTGTCTTTGAGGCTCCCCTCGATTGTCCACCTTGATCAAGTGGGCTTTGTTAAAGGCCGAGAGGCGCGGGACAACATCATTAGATCTTTTCTCCTGATTGAGAAGGCTAAGATGTGGAAGTCCCCTCTATGCCTGCTCTCTATAGACGCAGAGAAGGCCTTTGATAGAGTCCACTGGGGTTTTTTGTGGGAGGCGTTGAAGCACATTGGCCTGGGTAGTAAGTTTATGAATGGGATTTCCTCACTGTACTCCTGTCCCTCCGCCAAGGTACGCATTAATGGTAGCCTATCGGGTTCCTTCCCTGTCAGGAACGGAACTAGGCAGGGTTGCCCACTATCTCCCTTGCTTTATGTTATAGTCATGGAGCATTTGGCGAAAGCCATCAGGGACAATGGAGGCATACACGGGATTTCAGTGGGGGACAACCACCATAAGACGGCTTTATTCGCTGATGATGTCCTTTTATATGTCACTCGCCCCTCCGAGACCTTCTCCGCCTTGTTATCTGAGTTCAATAGATTTGGAGACCTTAGCAACTTTAAGGTGAATTATTCCAAATCCGAGGCGTTGAACGTATCTCTGTCTGCATCTGAGGTGGCCTCCCTTGCTGGAGGATTCTCCTTTCGGTGGAGATCAGGACATATTTCATACCTAGGTATAAATTTACCTGCTGATGTGCGCGAGGCCTTTCACTTAAACCACAAGGTTCTTCTGGAACGAGTGGGCGCTCTACTGGAAGCTTACAGACCCTTAAAGATATCTTGGTTGGGTAGAATTCATGTCGTGATGATGGACATCCTCCCAAGATTTTTATATGTCTTTCAAGCGGTGCCTATTTGGCCATGCGGGACGTTCTTTCGCACCGTTCGCAGATTGATATCCAGATTCGTCTGGAACGGGATGAAACCGCGAGTGGGCTACAGGGTTCTGTCCTCCTTGAGAGAGGCTGGAGGTGTTGGACTGCCGGACTTGCGACGATATTGTTTAGCTTCCATTCTTGTGCGTCTGCTAGATTGGCATTTCAAGGCGGACGCGAAACAATGGATTCAGATTGAACAGTTTGGTAGTTCTATCCCTCTATGCCACTTACAGTGGATCCCAAAGGAGGCCCTGACTCCGCCAGACCAACGATCCTACTTGACTGTTGAACTGCTGAGAGCATGGAGAGTGGCGTGGGTTGATTCGAACGGGAAAACAGTGGTTAGCTCCCTGACCCCGATCTTTTACAACCCGGCTTTTCCTCCGGGCATGACTCACCAAGTTCTCCTTCTGTGGCGAGCAGAGGATGATACCCGTGTGGGCCAGATTCTCCGTCGGGGCGATCTCCCTTCGTTTACCGACTTACAGACGTCTTCCCCAACCGTGAGGCTGAAGTGGTGGGAATATCTCCAACTTCGCTCCTTTGTACGTTCTATACCCATCCGACGAGATCCCGAGGATACATTAACTCCACTTGAAAAGTTATTTACATCCGAGCAGGGACCCTCTAGAGGCATTTCGGCCATTTATTATGTCCTCTCTAGAGCAGCAGTGACAGGAGCCCATAGTTATCAGCGAGCATGGGAGGCTGACTTAGGAAGGACGATAGATACTCAAGACTGGGAGAGATGTTTTCTGATGTCTCGCAAAACCTCAGGATCTTGTGAAGCACTGGAAAAGTGTTTCAAGATACGCCTCAGATGGTATCTCACCCCGGACAGGCTGCATCGGTTCTCCCCGACCAACTCCCCACTTTGTTGGAGATGTGGTCTTGAAGTTGGCACAATGATTCACATTTGGTGGAGCTGTCCCGGTATCAGTGACTTTTGGAAGAAAGTATTCCGTAACTATAATATAGTTACAGGCAGGCATGTGGAGGGTGCCCCCGAGGTGGCCCTACTCTCTTTGCTCCCTGGTTCATGGAAAAGACAGAGGAAAGACATCCTCCGGTTCTGCCTTTGTGCAGCACGCAATGTGATCCCCCGACACTGGAGGGAGCAGACACCTCCCTCTACTTTTGAGTGGTACACCGAGATGGAATCCCTCAGACGTTTTGAGGAGATTTCAGCCGAATTTTCTCAAACTCAAACAGAATATGTAAACACCTGGTCAGAATGGATCCTCTTCAAGGATGCCTCTAATTTTGGAGACATTTTTTCCTGAATAGTGTAACACCTGTACCGTTTCTGACCCTGTGCTATCCCTTCTTTCGAATTAAATGACACCCATTACATTCTAATTTTTTCCCTCATAACCCTCACTCACTTTTTGTACTACTACTTCATTTTCGATTTCTCCTATATATGATTTCTTTTCTTTCTCTTTCTTATTCCTTTTCTCTAGATTCTTGTAATATCACTTTGTTATTTTCTCCCTCGCCTTCCCGTTGGACTGACGCGAGTTACAAATTGTTTGTATATGATTTAATACTAACTTTTTCCTCACTATATGTTATAATTTTTTGGTTTCATTTGTTTAGAGATGGAACCTAACCTTATGGTTCTTTGAACATTAAAAGGGGAATTCCCCTTTATACCTGGAAGAGACTTTCTGAGACCAGTACTACCTAGAATTTAACTATAAGGTTTACGGTCTATTAATTTTCTATGTACCATTCTCCAAAGGAATTTTATTGTTCTATTTGTTTTACTGTACTATGTGTACATTCTTTAATTTAAAAATTTCTTTCAATAAAGATATATTTACAACAAAAAAAAAAAGTGTAAGATTAAGAGGGGTGTCCAAACTTTTTCATATGACTAATTTAGATAAATGACCAGGCCAAATTATAGAAATCTCACCAGTGTCACTTTATGAGATAATTCTAGAACGCTTCAATAGATCCCAAAAATTCTGAGTTTGTTTATGCGCTACACATTGTGCTTTATTTTAGAAGTATATTTAGGTTGATTTTTTTCCGTTTTGTGAAAATGTCAAAACTATTTGCAATCTTCAAACTTTCAATTTCTTGAGTTAAACCGGTAACTCAAGCCGTAAAAAATACTGTAATTCATGAAGAACATTTCCCATGTCTATTTTATATCTGCATAATTTTTAAATGTCATTTTATTGTGTTATGTTAGAAGGGTTATAATTTCAGTAGTAATATTTAATTTTTTTTTCAGGAAATATACAATATACTATAGGATCTTTTAAGATTTAAATGGTCTTTGAGTGGCTGATATATAGGAAAACTCCCAAAAAGTGATACCATTTTCAAAACTTCATTGCTCAAACACTTTAACACTGCTGCCAAGTAGGGTTTTTTAACCCTTCAGGTGCTACACAGGAGTTAATGCAAAGTAGAATGAAAAACATAAATTTTACATCTAAAACAGTGTTTTAGCCCGAACTTTTTAACTTTTACAAGAAATAGCTTAATAAAATGGAATGCAAAATTTGTTACCCAGTTTCTCTTGAAGGTGAGGAATCGGGAGGGCTCAGAATGGAAGGAGCACCAGCTGAATTTTGGAACAAACTTGGCTGAAATAGTTTGCAGGCACCATGTCACATTTAAAAAGGCACCTAAACAGCAGAAATCTCCCATAACTTTATTCATTTTGAAAATTAGACCCCTCAAGGATTTTATCTATGGGTATAGTGAGGATTTTAAGCCCACAGGTTATTCACAGAACTTGATAACACTACGTCACCATATTGAAAATTCACAACATTTTTCAGTTTTGCAAAATGCAACATCAAAAAATGGACCCCACAGTTTGTTACCCACTTTTGTATGAGCATGGCAATATCCCACATGTAGACAAATACTTCTGTTTGGACAAATGGTAGGGCTCAGAAGGGAAGGAGCTATATCTGCATGGTGGAACACAAATTTGGCTTTATTTAGAATAGATAGTAATTTCTGCAGAGCCTGTATGATTTTAGAGCAACAGGATAAACTTTTTTGTAAAGTATACCCTCTAATGATCTAATATTTCCTTAGGGAGGTACCGAGTAGTTTGATTCCACCATTACTTTTGTAGTTGATGTATTACAAGTTTGAAAAATTACTATTTGCATCTTTTTTCACTCACTTTTATTATTCTTTTCTGGACGTTCTAAAGAAAACACCTCAAATTTTTATTGCATTTCTTTTTTTCAGTGTTCAGAATTAAAACTAACATGGCACCAATGTGAGTGCTGGATATCCACATGTGCCTATAATAGATGGCGGACCATTTGGTCTTTATGATAAATTTGATGGAATTCCAGGACCTATTGAAATCTAAGAGACATTGAGATAACAAAACAGGAAAATCCTACTACCCACAAATATGTTTGATGTTTAATGTATGTTATATTTCTTTTTACAGCCCTCCCTGCCCCTGAACCATAACAAACTTCTCAGAGACGTTCATGTTTGGGGTCTGTGCCTGAACAGTAGGTATTCAGCACGTACCCCGAACTTTGCAGTTTGGGTTTGCCCATCCTTACTCACAACTGCATGCCTTTAGACATACATTTGCTCAATATAAAACTTGGTCTAGCTTTAAAAAAAAAAAAAGAAAAAAAGTCGTGTGTAAATAAACTTTACTGGGATAAAGGGTAAAATGTTGAAAATGTAGAGGAAAATGCTGCCAAGTATGTGGCAAACCTAAGTTTGTTCAGAGGATGAAAGAACAACAGCAGGGTTAGAATGATAGGTTTAGATTGCTCATACATCTGTTTAGCTGTATGAATCCCTACATGAGGGACTAATATGCCAATCGACATGGTACTCCTGATCATCAAGGTAGGAACCGCTATGTGCACAGAACAACCAAAATCTTAAGAATTCGAAAAGTACTATCCTGTACGAGAGGTTCTGCAAGAACCATACAGTATAATAATATACTATTTATTCACTTATATAGTGCCCAGTGTATAAATACAGGACAGCCTCATTGTTACAGATGCTCCTATAAAATGATCATACACCTATAACAAAGATGAATAATATATACTGTAAGTAATATAAATTAAAAGAATAGTTTTGTGTAACAAGAGTCGTAAAAACAATCAAACAAAGAAAAAAAAAAAAAAGCACACTGTCCAGCGATGTCAAGGAACCGGCTAAATGAGAAGAATAAGGGAAAAACTTCTTTTTATAGCATTGTTTTAAAGAGTTTGAACAAGCAGTCAACCATCCATAAACAGGGGCAAGAAAAACCCTCCACATATTGCAGCCTCGCTGAGCCTTAATCATGGTTCCATACATCTTATATTAAAGTGTCCATCTATCTACACACACATCCTTAGTTAACCATCCCCGTCCCTCCACAAGTCCACAGATTTCAATTATGGTGATTCTCAACCGGTGTTCCAGGGAGAGCTCAACTTCACTCACAGTGAAAGATCACAACATTAAACCATTGGATACTGTTGTATTATTTGTGGTACTGAAAACTAAGAAAACCTTTAAAAAAGAGGAAACTACTCAATTGAGAATAATAGTTTTGAATATTTAACCCCTTCACCCCTGGGAAATTTCTGTTTTTCTCTACCCTTCTTCAAAGAGCCAAAACCTTTTTATTTTCCCATCAATGTAGACATGTGAGTGCTTGTTTTTTGTGGGATGAGTTGTACGTTTGAATTACATTTATTTTACCATCTTATTGCACAGGGAAAGGGAAAAAAAAAAAAACAAGTGCGGTGAAATTGCAAAAAAAGTGCAATCACATTTATAATTTAGATTTTTTATTCACGGTCACGTCGCCTTTGGACTCTGTGGCTGGTGTTCCTACCCCGGCCACAGTGAGGCGCCGGGTTCCTTCGGCTGGTGGTGTTGGTGATAGGAGGGGCAGGTCCTCATATGGACTTGCTTCTTTGACACCTGACTGTTGCTGGGCATCGCCGTGTTTCTCCTGTGGGTGTTGCTGGTACTAGGAGAGGGTCCTGTAGAGGTGTCTGGTAGGCGCAGGCTTCGTTCTTCCATCAGAAGTGGGGTTATTGGTGCCAGTCGTGCATCACCATCTGGCCTGGTTCTAGGGGCGGTCCGGATGAGATCACCAGGCTGTGAGCTCCAGCCTATGAGAAGAAAATGCGCCCTTCAAATACCTTGGAGCCTGTCCTGCAGGCCGCCAGCTATAGTCTTGGTTTCCCCAGCGATCTAGTGTGTGTTTGCATTTTGTCTCTTGACCTCTTGCCTGGATTTTTAACCCTTCTATAGCCTGACGATTTTGTACCTTAGCTGCCCTCCTGGTTTTGACCCGACTCCTGACTACACTTTCAGGTTCCATTTAATGTCACCAGGAAGGGAATCTTCTAGCTCCGGTCTGCTGCTCATCATAGGCAGCTACCTCCTGGGCTCTACTGTAATTCCATATCCCTGTATAGGGGTAAAGGATCTCGGGTGCTGTCTTACCAGCATCTCAGCCTCGCAGTGGATGGTTGTCACATTCACCATGTTCACAATAAAGTTTCATGGAGCGAGCTATGAGTCACTCTTCAATAAATTCTATGAGAACGTAATTCTGGCTGTCTTAGACTTGTATTGATAGCTTGTGTCATAACCTCTCATTTTGGGTCAATCAGAAGTTGCAGTCGCAAGATCGCACCGTAGGACTGGAGCTACATCAATAAAAAGGTGAAGATGCCAGAGGGTGAGTGCCATAGTTTTTTTTTTTAAGACCATAAAGTGCAATGGACCAGAAGGTGCGCCTAGATTTTAGAGGAGGAAAATAAGGGGAAAAGAAACTTGAAGCAGAAAACATGGTCACGTTACACTGACATTAGGGATGGGGGGGTAAGGTAATCTGCTGCCAACACTATTATAAGGGTAATGTCTCCCAATTCTGTACCAATGTCCACTATCGTGGTATACATGTTGCTCATCCTGGTAAATATATCCATCTTCTTGGTATATATGCTCCTCATCCTGGTACATACACCATTAAAGGGAAATTAATATTTACTGATCCCGACACTTATAAGCCTGCCCACCTCGCAGAGACAAAATTGAGTGATTGCAAATGACTGAAGAGTTTTACAATCACTCACCTTGGTGCCTAAGAAAAATCATTTCAGAACTTTTTCCACTCTTGAAGCGACAGTCATGTGTTTTTGTTTTCAATTTTTCAGTGCTGGAGTCCTTTTCATCAAAGGTCCCTGCCACTACTCATATACACACTCTCTGGAGTCTACACTTTTTACGAGAATATAGATATTATGACACATGCTTTAGTCTGTAGACTTGTATGGAACCGTGAGCTCTGTCAAACTCCATGAAACACTGGGCAGTAGGTAAAACTGCTGAAAACTGATAGGAGCGCGCTAATACCAGATGAAGACGCCTGAGGCCAATAATAAGATTAGGGGAAGGGGACTTGAATTTAAAACATTACTTAAAAAAAATGCGAGAATGGAGCTTTAATGTTGCCCATAACCTGTACAAATCCATTGAGCAACAAAGAAATCAATTTGAGGGGAAAAATAAAAATAACAAAACTAAAATAATGCTACATAATTATGAACCACCTCTAAAATTCAGGATGTAGTGGTATTCAGAAATGTGCTGAGACACAGTGAGGTCAGGGCTGCACTGGTCCTGATAAACTGGAGGAGTGAGGTGAAAGTACTCAGATAAGCAGAAGATTAATGAGAAATGTTGTTTGTGAAAACAAAGAACAATTGTCAATAGGATCTAAACATGCAAAAGATGAGGGCTGTGCTTACTGGCATAATAGATCTTCTATATATAAATATTAGTTAGCGGCAGATATACCGCCAGTGCAGAGGCACCGGTGAGATGAGGTGGAGGGGGCTTTTTCAGGGCATGTATTAATGAGGGCAATCAGGCATGTTGCTCAGAGACCGAGGGACCCATGGTTAGATTGCCCTCCTCACAAGTGGGATACAGGGAGCGATCCTGTAGCTTTGCTGCACCCTGTAGACAGCAGAGCTGCAGGAATCCGTCCTCAGCTTCCTGCATGTCTGACATAGGCACGCACAGCTTGATGACATCAGCACACCACACACGTGTAATGTAGAATGTTCCAGGCAAGAAAAGAAAGAACCTACACACAAATAATAGCCAATAAAAAAGGTTACAATATTATTGTTTATTGAGGGAATTATTAAAAACAAACATAATTAGGTTTCAAATGAAGGAGAATGTACACACAGGGCAGCACAAAACAGGAGGAGATGTATAAGGCTACTTTCACATACCGATTTATGAGGGAGCCGATGCTGTCCGATAAATTCGGACAGCATCGGCTCCCTTCTGATGCCTGGAATCGGTTGCCAAATAGGCATCCGATTCCGGCATTAAATCGGAGCCTCCGGGCTAAAAAAAAAAAAAAAAGTTTATGCTCACCTCCCCCCGAGCCCCCGCCGTCTCCTGCCGTCTTCCTGGAGGCTCCCAGTGGCTCCCGCAGGCTGCAGAGGTCCTCTTCATGTGTTCAGGACCTGCGGTGATGTCACAGTCATGTGACCGCGGGTTCCACCATGGTAACCCGCGGTCACATGACTGACAACACCGCAGGTCCTATACAGCAGAGGAAGACCTCTGCAGACACCGGGAGCCTGCGGGAGCCACCGGGAGCCTCCAGGAAGACGGCGGGAGACAGCGGGGGCTCGGGGGGAGGTGAGCATAAACTTTTTTTTATTTTTTAACCCTTGTGCTCCCAGTTAGGAGCAGTTTTACTGTACTGAGCATGCTCAGTACAGTAAAATCGGGTCCGAGGAGACAGATGTTTCCTCGGACCCTTCTCCATAGAGCCCCATGTTATAGGGATCGGGTCAGATCGGATGTGCACTAAATGCCATCCGATTTGGTCCGATCCGATTCTGTCAGATTTTATTTTCGGTGCAAAAATCGGAGCAGGCTCCGATTTTTGCACCGATAATAAAATCAGACAGAATCAGATCGGACCAAATCAGATGGCATTTAGTGCATATCCGATTCGGTCCGATGCCCATAGGGCTGCATGGGGCCAAATTCGGATCCGATGCTGTCCGAGTTTGATCGGACAGCATCGGATCTGAAAATTCCGTAGTGTGAAACCAGCCTAAGATGCATGATTATGCAGAGGCAAAATGAACAAGTGTGCAATGAGGATAAATGTATAATACACAAAGCAGACCACGAAAGTAAATAACTAACCTGAGTGCATCTCCTGCTGGAATGGTGCCAGGTGATCCTTTCATCAGAAGATGGCCTAGCGACATTCACACAGGTGGAGATGCACACAGGTTATTTACTTTCATGATCTCCTTTGTGCCTTATACATAATGATAATGATAATTATCAATGACAATTATATCATTACACACTTGTTCATTTTGCCTCTGCATATACTCATGCTGCCTATACATCTTGTTGTTTTGTGCTGACACCTATCCTTCATTTGAAACGCCCATCATATATTAAATAATTTCCTCAAAAAGGTTATTACGGTATACCCTTTTTATCGGTTATTATTTGCATTAAGTTTTCTATGCCCATTTCCCATAGTCCTACATAATAATAACTGATACTTGGTTGTTGTAAATTATTTCTATTTTAGGAAAATCACAATGTATTAGAGTTTTTCCTACTTCACATTCTCCTTGTTAGGCTAACTTTTTGTTCTCAGTTCATTACATGGCCCTGATCGCGTCCTCCTACACCACACAATTCATTATATGGCCCTGATGGTGTCCTCACACACACCACAATTAATTATAAGACCCTTACTCCATCTTATTCTGTCCCCATCCATTGTGACACTATCAGGGACTTAAATTCAATGGGGAGTGTGAAAGGAGGGAGTAAGGGGGAAGAAGGACACTTTGTAATGGATTGGAAGGTGGGAGAAGACACTAACAGAGACTTGTAATGAAATGGGAGGCTGCGGAGGATGCCAAGTACCTGATAACGTCCTCCCCACCACCCCCAAGTCACTATTAAAGATATTGACCTTTCCTACCCCCAAATTCTTTATGATGCGGTCAGGGACTTAAAATGAATTGGGGGGGGGTTTACATATGTTTTTGTGCATTATTTTCACCTTTCAATTGCATGGGTGAAATATATGGCACAGAGACTCTGTAAAAAACAGGTCAGTGTCTCCGATCTGTCCTATTCTTATACAATTTTCAGATCTGGATGGACCATTAAGATTATCGGGATCTGTGAGACATCCATAAGACATGGATATAACTAGGAAGATAGACTTAGCACTTCAGAGTACAATCTGTTTTTAAAGGCTATACCTGGGTTGAAAGAAAAAAAAAAAAAGAAGTGCCCAAGGACTAACAGGTAGCTCGTAGCAATCTGCCTGCCTGTTGTGCTCACAGCCATTCACCAATGGCACAGACTGCTCCCGACGGGGCAGCACAGCGAGGTAAATGGAACAGAGGTGTCTTTTCTGCTCTGCTCTGTGGAAAGGGCGGAAGCTGATCAGCTGACTGACAACCAGCTCCCCATTACCTAATTAGAGGTGCCGACTGTCAATAAGAATGCTGTCGGCTAGGATACCCGTCAACAAAGCAGTAAAGCCACCTCTCTCTGTTGACATGACATCCGCAGAAGCTGCAAAGTCGCCGACATTGTCGGCGATGAACGGCACCAGGCACAACATGTAGGTAATGGACAGTTACCTTGCCAGTTAGTGCTTAGTTATTTTTTTTCTAAAGCCTGGAACTTTAACTGACAAATTGATTTAACTGGGATCTGGGACTATTATATTCTTTTCCTATGTGTCTATCGACTTCTAGGTAGTTTGATGTAGTTTGGAATAACACACCATTCCTTTCACGGTCTTACGTAATGAAAAATGAGAAAAAAAAAATCCAACTGTAGTGGAATTGAGAAAAAAACTACAATTCCATTTTTCAGGTTTTGTTTTTATGTTGTTCATTATGGAGAAAAAAATCTCCTGGTATCATGAGTCAGTAGAAGTACAGCTCTACCAAACTCAGTTTTTTTTCATAAAGTTTGTTAACAAAAATGATTAAATAGAAAAAAATGTGTTGATCGCCATTTTCTGAAACCTGAAAATATTTTTTTTCTTCTTTTTTTATCTATTTTATAAAATTTTCAGTAACATACAAAATTGGAAGCAGCAATCAAAATAGGTACATATTCTTTAGTCGTCTTAAACAAACAATCCGTACTTTCCCCATACCGTACCCCCACCCACTTCTCTTCCCTCCCTTGCCCTCCCCTGTCTGTCTCTGCATACCAAAACAATATTAGTTATTTACGGTATTGAAGTAGAGCCACCAATCCTCTTAAGAAGATACCATTGAGTATTTTCAAATAGGTTTCTAAGTTGGTCCCTGATGTCTTGAGGAAGAGTTGGGATGAATGACGACCACCTGGTTAAGAACCTCCCAGTCAGCTTCTCTTTGCTGGTTAACGTGTCAAGCCACTCCATACGAAAGAGAAATATTATTTTAGATTGAGTGCTTTAGGCGGTGAGACTGGGCTCATCCAGTGCTGTAGTATACCTTTCCAGGCCGCGGAGGCCCACACCATCAATAAGGCTTGCGTATGTTTTGGAAGTGTGCCCTGAGCATAGTCAATAATGTTGAATAGTGCCCATTGGGGAGTGAGCGGAAACCTTATGCCACACAAGTGCTGAATTTTAATGTGTATGGTTTCCCAAAATTTACAGAGTTTTGTGCATTCCCACATGTGATGCAATATGTGGCGCACCTCTGGCGGGACGCCACAGGGAGGTACTGCACCCCAAGAAGAAGGTGTAGTGCCTCCGTAGACGTGGATAAGGAGGAAAATACAGAGTCTGCACCCAAAACATGCTCATAGGACACCTTAACACAGGGGACTGGTATTCAGTAGGTCCCAGGGGGTGAAGCCTAGAAGATCGGGAAGATGTGACAGTTACAGACAGTAGACAGTCAAACTGACAGAAGAGGAGAAAGGACGGACGCAGGGTACCCTGCGGTCGTGACAGGAGGACATCTCTAAGAAAATAGGTGACCCAGACAAAGTAGGGGGGACACTCCAGGACTGGTTGGAGCCAGCTGGAGAGTCCAGGTCAACTCTGGCAAACTGGAACTGAGGCGGTTAGTTAACGGTTCATCCCAAACCGCACACCAGCAGGCTGTGGGCCTAAAGTAGAAGCCACAGCACCACAAGACTAAATCCCACCTCTGTCCCAAAGTGGGTCCAAGACACTAACAAGGGAAAGGACTAAATACCGGTGACAGGAGGAATTGTCTTCTCACCGCTCCTGTTCGTACCGTAAAGGAGTCAGAAGTACCTTTTAGTAACAGACTTGGGGATCGGCGATCAGGCTCTTTAGTGTGGTTGACAATAGAGCTAAAGTAAAACAAAGACCAAGAAAGTTATTGTAGAGACACCTCTGACTCGGGAAAAGCCTCCAAAATCCGCGGCTACAACCCCTGGTGAATCAGACTGTGCCATGTACTTTATCCACCTAGTACCAGTAAAGAACTGCTTGAGCTGCTCTGGTGTCCAGCCTCCTTTAATCCGTTGCCCGGGAGGCTCCTGCAGCACCACAGAGCCAAGGACTACGACTCCTCTCAGCCATCCCGCTGCAATGAGGTAAAGCTCCGCCTGTGGGGAGCTGTACTACCAAAGCTGTTTCACCATCACCTCAGTGGCCGGCTGCAGCGATTGTAACCACATTACCAGGTACCACAGGTGGCGTCACGTATGATCCCTCATCATCATCATCATCACCTCCATCAGCCATTGAGTGCCCAGGGCACAGAACTGGGAACCGACCAGCTGCGATTCCCTCCCCCGCCATCCTGGTTCCGAGTAACCCTTCCCTGCCGGCCTGACTCAAAATATATATCTGTTTTTTTATGCCACATTTGGCGCAAACAAACGAGCCTGAGGGCGACATCCTAGATTTAATATGTGGTGTAATATAGGCTCTATGAAGGAGCAACAAGGCCATGTCTGTATAACTACTAGATGGGATAGTCTGTCTTAATATGTTGGTGGCTTCTAGTATGTCTCTGACCGTTATGTCTGCATTCTCCAACGCACATCTTGCCGACCCTGTGGTACCACCCTCCCATGACCATTGTTTACGTATCAGTGCATAGATGCTATTGGTTGATGCTAGCTGTGTCCTTGCGTTCCAGAGAAAGCTATTCGTGTCATCCCCTCCCCCCCACCTCCTTTTGTCCGTCCAATAGAGCTTTATGAGCTAAGCTTCACGCTTGTAGGAAGAGAAAGGGTCTGTTAGCGAATATTGGGAAGCGAAGCGCCGCTCTATCAAATGTGAGTAAGGAGCATTTATCATCCATCAGGTTGATCGCCATTGTGCACCCTTGTCTAGCTAAGGCTTCATAGAGTGATGGTAGTTTGCCCTGAAGGAATATGGGGTTGCCTAAAAATGGCATGGAGGGTGAAGAGTCAGAGTTCAAGTGGCATAACCTCTTACACTTCCGCCATACCCACTACCACAACTTTCCCCACTCTGCTTCTGACCCCTGCTGCCACACTGACTCCCTGTTCTCCGTATGCAATGTTCCCGCTACTCCTCACTCTCACTCCCATCCTTCTCCACTTCCTACTACCCCCACTTACACCCCCTCGCAGCAACGAAATACTGTTCTCACCCTCCATCCTGCCAAACCACCTCACCCACTTCACCAACCTTTTCATTCACTTTCAATCCTCAATCACCAAACAAGCACGCCCGCCTCGCAAGCTCTCATGCTCCCACCTGCTAACCCTCTGCTTACTCCTCCTCCTTGCCGGTGACATCTCCCCCATTCCTGGCCACCCCCCCCCCCCCCCCGCCACATCCCCACAACAACCTTCATCCCACGACCCACTGCCAACCCTCGCAACCTCACCACCACTAGCCATCGCAACCCCACCAACATCAGACCCATTCCCCCAACCCATGCCCCACCTACTGCTCTACCCCGCGCACTCTGGAATGCCCGCTCAGTGTGCAACAAACTCCCTGACATCCATGATCTCTTTATCTCCAGGAAACTGATTCCTTGGCCTCACCGAGACCTGGCTCACCCCCTCAGACACGGCCTCCCCTGCTGCACTATCCTACGGCGGCCTCAGCCTGTCCCACACCCCCCGTCCCTCTGGCAAACACGGCGGTGGAGTCGGCATACTGCTGTCCAACTCCTGCACCTTCAGCCATATCCCCCCGCCCCCATCCGTCACGGTCCCCTCCATCGAAGCCCACTCGGTCCGAATCTTCTCCCCCTGCAACCTCCAACTAGCTATCATCTACCGCCCCCCCCGGACCCATTGCCTCCTTCCTTGACCACTTCACCACCTGGCTACTTCACTTCCTCTCCACTGACATCCTCTCCATCATCATGGGCGACTTCAATATCCCCGTTGACACTCCCTGCCCAGCCACCTCCAACCTTCTTTCCTTGACCACTTCCCTAGGGCTCTCCCAATGGTCCTCCTCCCCCACCCACGAAAGGCCACACGCTTGACCTAATCTTTACCCGCCTTTGCTCCCTCTCTAACCTCACAACCTCGGAATTCACACTGTCTGACCACCATTTCTTGACCTTCTCCGCCCTCTCCTCCCCTGCCACACTTCCCCCTCTCCGCAAACTTAATCCCTCGCCGAAACCTAAAAGATCTTGATCTTCCTTTATTCTCTGAATCACTCCTCCCTCTCACCGACATACCCTCCGCTGACAACATTGACAATGCCGACACCCTATACAACACCACCATAACGAACGCTCTCGACCTAGCCGCCCCCCTCACTCTCCATGCTCCACGCATTAACAGGCAACCCTGGCACACCACCCTCACTAAAAACCTGAGACGGGCGTCTAGGGTCGCCGAGAGGAGATGGAAAAAAAGTCACACACCCCCGAGCACTTTGCTCTGTTCAAGCAATCCATCACTGACTTCAAGACGGCACTTGCTACCGCCAAGCAAGTGTTCTTCTCATCCCTTATAACTTCTCTGTCCCGCAACCCCAAACAACTCTTCAAAACTTTCAACTCCTTACTTCGCTCGCCTGCTCCTCCCCCTTCTCCCCTCATCTCTGCTGAAGACTTTGCGACCTTCTTCAAGGAGAAGATCAACAAGATCAGAAGCAGCTTCGGTCCACTATCCCCACAACTACCCTTCCCACCTACACTGCCCTCCTCCTCCATCAGCCACTTCCCCCTCATAACTGAAGAACAACTCTCATCCCTCCTGTCAAAATCACACCTCACCAAAAGCGACCCACTCCCATCCCACCTCATTCCGAATCACACCTCCATTTTCATCCCAGCCCTCACCCACCTCTTTAACCTTTCACTTAGAACTGGTGCCTTCCCCTCAGCCTTCAAACACGCCCTAATCACACACCCATCCTAAAATAACACTCACTTGACCATACCTCTGTCTCCAACTATCGCCCCATATCTCTTCTCCCATTCGCCTCTAAGCTACTTGAACAGCACGTCCACTCCGAACTGTCCTCTCACCTCTCCTCGTGCTTCCACTTAGACAGCCTACAGTCCGGCTTCCGACCCCTCCATTCCACCGAAACAGCCCTGACCAAAGTCACCAACAACCTACTAACCGCCAAGAACAAACACCACTACTCCATCCTCCTCCTCCTTGACCTGTCTGCCGCCTTCGACACGGTTGACCACTCCCTTCTTCTCCGGATCCTGGAATCCCTCAGCATCACCCACCTTGCCCTCTCCTGGATCTCCTCATACCAAGCGGACCGGACCTTCAGCGTCTCTCACTCCCACACCTCCTCCTCACCCCACCCCCTTTCTGTCGGAGTCCACCCAAGGTTCGGTCCTGGGACCCCTACTTTTCTCCATTTACACTCTCGGCCTAGGGCAACTCATTGAGTCCCACGGCCTCCAGTACCACCTCTACGCCAACGACACCCATATCTACCTGTCCGGCCCTGACATCACCTCCCTACTCTCCAAAATCCCATAATGCCTTTCCGCCATCTCATCCTTCTTCTCTGCTCGCTTCCTTAAACTCAACATGGACAAAACTGAATTCATAGTCTTCCCTCCAAGAAATTCCAACCCACCTCCCAACCTATCCATCTGCATCAACGACTGCGCCCTCTCCCCAGTCTCCCAAGCCAAGTGCCTCGGGTAATCCTTGACTCCTCCCTATCCTTCAAGCCCCACATCGAGGCCCTCACCACATTCCTCCGGCTCCAGCTCAAAAACATCTCACGGATCTGCTCCTTCCTCACCCATGACACCGCTAAAACACTCATTCATGCTCTTATCTCCCGCCTTGACTACTGCAACCTCCTTCTCAATGGCCTCCCGGCTAACTCCCTCACACCTCTCCAGTCTATCCTCAACTCCGCTGCCCGACTAATCTACCTGTCCTCACGCTACTCCCCTGTCTCCCCCTCTGCCAAGCCCTTCACTGGCTCCCCGTCTCCAAGAGATCCCAATTCAAAACACTAACCATGGCGTACAAAGCCATACACAACCTGGCCCCACCATATATCTCCGACCTAGTCTCTCGATACCTACCCTCACGCAACCTCCGCTCCTCCCAAGAACTCCTCCTCTGCTCCCCCCTCATCACTTCTTCGCACAACCGAGTCCAGGACTTCTCCCGGACATCTGCCTTACTCTGAACTACCTACCCGAACACGTCAGACACTCTCTTACCCTGAGTAGCTTCAAGTGTCACCTGAAGACTCACCTATTCCGTCAAGCCTTCAACCTGCCATGAGACCCAGGCTACCGCCCCATGCCTGACATTCCCCCATCCTACTGTATCCTAACCCGCCCCTCATAGACAGTGAGCCCTCGTGGACAGGATCCCTGCCCCTCCTGTGCCTGTACGTCATGATCGCCTAGATTTAGTGTACTTGTTCTTGTCTCCCTTATCCTCATGTAAAGCGCCATGGAACCTAATGGCGCTATATAAATAAATAATAATAATAATAATAATAATACCCGTATAGTCTGCCATATGGTGGGATGTTGATCTGTGTCAATGGAGAGATTATCATTGCTCAAATGTAATAATGCTGGGAGCGAAATGTGTGGACAGAGCTGTTGGTCCAGAACCCCATTGGTAAAGTGTGAAGTCCCCCGCAGCCAATCAATAGCATATCTTAGATTTGCTGCCATGTTATACCGTCCAATGTCTGGGAAATTGATACCTCCCTCAGGGCTTGTAGTTTTGGTAGGCCAATTCTCGTCCTCCTCAATGTTCCCCAAATAAATGCTCTGAATGCTTTGTTCAATAAATTCACGTTCTAGATAGCAGTAAGAGTAAGGTTTGAAAGATGTACATAAGTTTTGGAAAAGTAACCATTTTGATTAGATGGCATCATCCCGAAAAAGAGGAGTGCAATGCTTCCAGGAGGTTAATAGTCCAAGTATTGAAGTGATCAGAGGTCGAATGTTTATCTGATACAAGATGGATAGGTCTGCCGGGAGATGAAAGCCCAGATATTTTATGGAGGAATTATGGGGAATGAATGAGCCACTCTCCCCTGTACAAACAGAGCCAGTGCCTCAGATTAAGCAAAATTTATTTTTAACCCAGAAGATTAACCAAAATTGTTAATTGTTTCCATTATTGTGGCAACTGCCCTGGTTGGGTTGGAAATGAATAGCAAACACCGCAACTCTAAATTCAGTGTTTCTGACAGTTGTTCCTTTATATTCTGACATTTTGTAGGTTCTTATTAGTGGTCTAAATAGAGGCGAAGGGACAACCCTGACGAGTGCCTCTCAATTTTAAATGTGGATGAGAACGTACCATTTATGGCCAGCCTGGGCACCGATGCCCGATGTATCATTTCAATAGTCTTTCGTAACCAGGCTGTGGAGTCGGAGTCGAGTCATGGAGTCGAGTCGGAGTCGCTGCCCATTTTGGTGGAGTCGGAGTCGGAGTTGGAGTCGGTAGAAAATGTTCCGACTCCGACTCCTAAAATATGAAATAGTATTTCAATGCAGAATGTGCTGAATATTATTATTATGATTTCTTATTATGTTCTATCTAAATATATTGATTATTATGTCATTATAATGATTAAAGCCTAATGTTACCATTGACCTACAATAATTTTATCACTTCAAAACGAGCCATGACTGAAGGAGTCGGAGTCGGAGTCAAGGAGTCGAGTCGGAGTTGGAGTCGGAGTCGGAGCCAGGGAAATTCAGGAGTCGGAGTCGAGTTGGAGTCGGTGGTTTGATTTACCGACTCCACAGCCCTGTTCGTAACCATGGGATTTGAGACCTGTAATGTTATTTTTACATCAATAGATGTGTTAAGGTTTGTTTAGTGTGCCAAGCTGACAGTGTTGATGCCATCGTCAAAAACATACATCATATTGATTACATTTTACTGCATTTTTGAGCAATGTATTAATTCTATCACATGTTTACCAATTACATGCACTCTATTTTCTTCAAATAGAAGCCGGACAAATTATTTAAATCACTTGATAGCCAGCAGTGTGCTGTCATGAAGAAGCAGAATTTATGGTTTACTTGACTTACAACTCCTTGTGTTTTTCCTCGGCCAGAATCTGGTCATTCGCCTTTAAGCCGTACCTATGGGGACAGAAATAATACATAAAGTTTTTTCCTGTAAGCCAACAGCCTACCAGCATTGTGAGCATACATCAGGGTATTCATGAGCCCGTATCTTTGAAATGTGGTAATGTTGATCTTTCCTTGTGTGAATGTTTCCAGAACTTCACACACGGCATAAGATCATGACTAAATTTTCACTAATTCTTATACGGATTACAGTAAAGAGATTTAGGACATCGCAGTCAAAGTCATAATAGGTTTAACTGATTAAAGGATAAGAAATGCAGATTTAATTACCAGATTACTGATGGAACAGTTTGCACTACACATTCTAGATATAAGACCGGTTTCACATTGCGATTTTCGGTCATCCGATTGCATCCGTTTCAAAACAGATACACTCGGATCCAAAATCGGATCCCATGGCCCCCTATGGGAATCGGATCAGATGTGCCACTATTGGCATCCGATTTTGGCACCATCCGATGCGGTTCGATTTAATCACGGGCACAAAATCGTAGCCTGCTGCGAATTTGTGTCCGTGACTTAAATCGGACAGCATCGGATCAGTGCTGATCCGAGTGCACACAAAATGTGACCCTAATGTGAGCCTATGGACATCAGATCTGAGTTCATCTCGGATCCGATGTCGGCTCCGTGGCTCCTGCATCTTCCTTCCCCCATTCTCCTCTATTCTGTCCCCCCGCTCCTCTATCCTGATCTAATCCCCATCCTGTCCCCTGTTCTCTTCCCTGTGTGTTTAAAAAAAGAAAAACTGCTCCCAGAGGTTACATCACCTTGTCACCATCCTCTTGTCACGAGCTCCCAGGATGCGACACCAGAAGGACCTGTGGTGATGTCACAGAGCCAGTCAGCTGACATGTCATGTGATCAACTCTCTGACATCACCACAGGTCCTTCTGGTGTTGCATCCTGGGAGCCGGTGACAAGGTGATGTAACCTTCGGGAGGAGTTTTTCTTTAAACACACAGGGAAGAGAACAGGGAACAGGATAGGGATTAGATCAGGATAGAGGAGCGGGGGGACAGAATAGAATAGCGGAGGGAAGAAGATGGAGGAGGCAAGAGCAGGGGGAGACAGGGGACCGCAGGATCCACACGAATCCTGCATAGAATCGGATTGGATGGCTATTTGCAATCCGATTGCAGGGATCCGCGTGGATCCGTGGCTGTCCGGGGGATCCTGAAAAAAACTCGGATCCCACGGACAGCCACAAAAATCGCAATGTGAAACCGGCCTAAGACATCATGAAGAGTGGAGGAAATGGAAGAGATTCCACAGTGATAAAACAATACAATACTGGGGAATTGTTTAAACTTAATAGTAAGTGGCTCTAAATAAATCTTACCGGTAAATTATAATTTATACACTATGTGTTTATAAACCCTTTACCACCAAAGCCTATTTTCACCTACCTGATCAGGACAAATTTTACAATTCTGACCAGCCACTTTATGATGTAACAACTCTGGAAACCTTTAATGGATCCCAGCGATTCTGAGAATGTTTAAGACATATTTATTGTAGGTCATGGTGGTGGTAAATTTAGGTCAAAATGTTTTTAGGTTTATTTGTGAAAATATTACAATTTTCAGAATTGTAAACTTTATGCCCTTAAAACAGATTAATGCCACAGAAATCAACAACATTTCCCACGTGTCTACTTTATATAGCACATCACATTTGAAGTGACTTTGAGGGGCCTAGAATATAGAAATACCCAAAAGTGACACCAAAGTGCTCAAAACCGCATTCAAGAAGTTTAACCCTGCAGGTGTTTCACAGGCACTAAAGCAATGTGGATGGAAAAAAAAATATAAAATGTAACATTTTCACACAAAAATTACTTTAGCCCCAAATTTTTCATTTTCACAAGGGGAACAGGAGAAAATGCACCATACAATTTATTGGGCAAGTTCTCCTGAGTACACAGATAACCCATATGTTGTGTAAAAACCTACTGTTTGGGGGCA
This sequence comes from Allobates femoralis, assembly GCA_033576535.1. Classification (NCBI taxonomy): domain Eukaryota; kingdom Metazoa; phylum Chordata; class Amphibia; order Anura; family Aromobatidae; genus Allobates; species Allobates femoralis. The sequence goes on along the minus strand of JARQOC010000006.1, from coordinate 194,403,207 downwards.
CAGCAGGACTCATAAGGGAAGGAGTGCCATTTGACTTTTGTAGCACAATATTATCCAGAATCAATAGCGGATGCCATGTCGTGTGTGTAGAATCCCCCCACAAGTGATGTTATTCTGGAAACTACACCCCACAAGGAAGATACTTTGATTTGTGTTAAGCAGTTCATAGAAGTTGATAACGTTGAGCCATGAAAATGAAAAAAAAGAAATAAATACATTTGTGGGATAGTTAGCTGCCACCTGGAGGCTGCCACTGATGTTACCCAACAAAGAAATTAGCTCCTGCCCAGCAGACTATACCTCACCTGTTGGTTCCTGACCTCCTCAGGTTTTTGCTGTGTCAGTTAGAGGAACGTCCATTTCAGACATGTCAGATGTTTTGATAACTATTTCACTTTCTTTGTTTTTCAGAGTTCTCTAGATAACAGCGTAAAGGCACATGGTTTCACCCACATTATGACGGAGAGTACAGTCATTACCCACAAACTGTATCCTCTCAAGTCATTTGGCCGGACCTAGGTACCTTGGTATACCACGGAGGTCCATATGCCAACAGACTCCCCCTGCTCTTTCACCCCACATAGTGTTCGTGTAAGAAGCATAAGACAGTGGTTATCTTCAGGACAGGCGAGTATAACCCTGTCCTATTTTCTCTCCCTCTTTTTCCTCACATAATTTCCTGTGTGTCAGTTCTTTGTTTTTGTTTTTGTGGGGAGGGAGCATATCACAGGGTACTGGGTATTTGCTGTGGCATGGCCAGGAGGTCTGAGAAGAGCCAGATTGTGTGGCAACGCCTTTTCACTACTTTCCCACTCCCTTGGCCTCAGATGTCTAGATAACACACTACACGCCCTCCGGGACGGTTTATACTTATTTATTATGTACTGTATGTGATAAGTTTTTTTCTGGCCAGCATATGCCATGTAGTGCTGCCTATACTCCTCCCCCTTTACAGATGCCTGCTCTGGGAACCTAATGTCTATCTAGGCACAACATCTTTCTCAGGCTGTTGCAGAACTAACCAAGGCATCCTGGTTGCTGCTGTGGATCATCTTCCTGAAACTTTGGCTGCCTGGGGAGCTCTGGCCAGCTCTCATTACGAGTCAGACTCTCCTGTGACTGCTTATTAAAGGGAACCTGACCCCTAAAAATCATCCCCAGGCCATTTATACCTGTCCCTGCACCTCCAGGAATGCATTGTAGGCATCCCTTTGTGTAAAAAAAGGGTATTTGTAAAGTATCTAAAAGTGCTTTTATTACCTTGATTTCTGTGGCTTCTCAGTGCTTGAGAAGTCACACAGGGTGTTCCCTGTGACTTCTCAGCGCCGCCTGCAGATCAATTATTCATGCCCAGATGGGCGTGCTAAGGCAGTGTGAGCTCCCTCGTCCCCCTCCATGGGCAGTATAGCCTGTATGATGCAAATCGCGTCATATCCATATCATAGGACTTCGCGCTGCGCATTGCGCATGCGCGAGTTCGCTCTACGGCAGCTAGTCTGGGATTAGCTGCTGCAGCCATCTAAGTGTGAATAATTGATCTGCAGGCGGCGCTGAGAAGTCACAGGGAACACCCTGTGTGACTTCTCAAGCACTGAGAAGCCGCAGAAAGCAAGGTAATAAAAGCACTTTTAGATACTTTACAACTACCCTTTTTTTTTTTTTACACAAAGGGATGCCTACAATGCATTCCTGGAGGTGCAGGGACAGGTATAAATGGTCTGGGGGATGATTTTTAGGGGTCAGGTTCCCTTTAATATTTCAGGCCTTGACTGCGCTCCAATTGCCCTCTGCTATCTTCTACTTACAGATCTCAGTTGTTGAAAGGGTGACCTGAGGCCTTTTTAACTTCGCAGGGACTATATTTTCCAGAGTGCTAGACCCGTATCAAGTGGAAAGGATGAGAGATATGTTTGATAGTCTAATTACAGGTCTCGGTTGTTTCCTACCGTGTTTCCCCGAAAATAGGGCGCCCCCCGAAAGTAAGGCATGCCAGGGGGTTTAATGTGCCTGTAAATAAAAGGCACCCCCCGAAAATAAGGCATGTCTCCATTTTACAATATTTTACCACAGCATGCAGCTGTGACTCCTCCAGCCCGCCCCCTACTCATGTCCCGATGCCCGTCGCTGTGAGCGGTGCCGCAGATGCATGTAGAGCGGCACCGCTCTATTTTTCAAGCCCCCGCCACTGTCCTGGCCAATCAAAAGCCAGGAACTGCCCAGCGGCCAATCACAGGCAATTCGCTGCATGACGTCGGCTTCTGGCCTGTGATTGGCTGCTCAGTTGGCTCCTGACCTGTGAATGGCTGGGCCAGTGGCACCGTACACCTACGACAAGGAGATGAGAGTGGTGCCTTCCTCCTTGCAGCGGCGAGCATCGGGACAGCGGCGGGCAGCTGAGAGCGGCGCCGGAATGCTGCAGGGACCGGTGAGAAGTGTCCCTGTGTGTGTGTGTGCCCCTGTGTGCGTGCCCCTGTGTGTGTGTGTGTGTGCCCCTGTGTGTGTGTGTTTGTGTGCTCCTGAGTGAGTGTCCCTGATACCATATTGGGGATGATGGGGTTACTTTATTGGGGCTGCAAGGGGATCATAAAAGTAAGACACCCCCCAAAAATAAGACATGGCGCATCTTTAGGAGCAAAAATTAATATGAGACGCTGTCTTATTTTCAGGGAAACACGGTAGCAGTCAAATCAGCAGACCCCCATCCACTTAGGCAGATTAAATCACGAGAGGCAAGCAGGAGCTTAAGCCCTTTGCAGACTGAGGAGTTTACAAAAGTATTAGGCTGGAGACATTAGTATATTGCATCAGATGTGATATGCTAATGACCCTTTACGAAGGCTCTGATGTGATTGTGAAACCAAGTGTCATGCAACTGCGATGGGTTCACAGCTGTGGAGGAAATTGAGAGATTGCGCCCTCCATTATCGGCCTCGACATATATTGCACTACACTTGTATGAGTGCTGAGTGCAGTGCAATGTTTCACTCGCACCCATAAACTTGTATGGGTTTGAATGATCCAAGTCTCGCAGACAATCACAGAATGCTACGATTTTTTTTTTTGCTCAGTCCTAAAGGAAAAACTTGCAGGCCTGAGATTCTGGATTGTCTAACATTACGCAGAGTGCAATGTGAGATTTTCTCGCATTTCACTTGTTGTAAGTCATAAGCCATTGTGACTGCGGCCTTAAAGTAAGCTTTGGAGCATCCAGACAAACGTTTCTAAAAACGTAGTAGCACAAAGGTATTGTACCCTTTTCAGCGGAATTGGTGGCTTCTTGGTCCACTTTGCTAGTGGTTTATGTGCCTGAATCCCACGAGTCTAAACCACTACTTTACCCCTCGGTGAGAAGGCTGCATGGAAGGATCCTTCAGACAGACATATGGAGTCTGTGGAGTCTGTGGCTAGGTTCTACCCTTTGTCTTGCTTTCACCACCACTTGGGTTGCAAAGTTGTGTTGGCCTGGGCTAAGCACCTACATTATACTCTCTTAGCTGCTTCACAGGAGATACAATTGGCTAAAGCAGCAATACACATTGCGCAGGCAGTTAAGTATTTGAAATAGAGTTCACATTCATTCAGCAAGACCGATTGAAACTGGGAGCATCTGGGCAATCAGGTTCTCACGTCATGGCTTTCGAGTAGTGGTGATAAACGTTGCCCCTTAAAAAGATTTAGGAAATTCTACGCAAAGTTGGTCATTATCCCGAAGAAGTGCAGCTCATTCTGGATCTAAGTGATTGAACTGGTGTGTGCAAGTAAAATGCTTCAAGATGGAGTCATTTGGCTCTGTCATTGCATTCATAGAAACCAGTGAGTTTCTATCATCAATAGATATTCAGGATGCTTACCTGCATGTGCTGATATTTCTAGGTTCACCAGCATTCCTTACGGTTCACGATTAATTAGGATCATTACCAGTTTGCAACCCAACCTGTCATGTTAGCCTTGGCGTCCAGACTGTTTACAAAGATTTTGGCACCAATCATTGTGCTCCTCTGCTGCGAGGGTATAACAGTAATACTCTATCTGGATGACATTCTGGTGAAAGATCCTGCCCAATCCGAGACTTTAGAGAAATTGGAAATTGTTTTACACTCCGGGATGATCCACAAGCTTTCCCACTCAGTGGCATCTCTTCCTGGGAATCATCTTCAACACTGCTCTGGGTTCCGCCTTTCTTTCTGAGGAAAGAGGGTGGTTTTCAGTCTTCCATCCAGAGTTGCGAGTTGTACAAGCAAGCATTCCCTCAGATTTTCCATGGGGGTCTACTTCAGTAGTTTCAAAACAGTGCAGTTTGGCAAGTTTCACTGAAGACAATTGCAGAAGACTCTTCTAGCACTTTGAAACAGGTCGTTACAGTCCCTGGATTGGCCTATTCTTCTATTTCAATGCTGTCTCTCCCTCAAGTGGGGGTAGTCTGCCCCTCCAAGGTATATTCTGCTGGGGAAGGAGCTCATTTCTTTGTTAGGCAATATCAGTGTCAGCCTCTAGGTGTCAGATCATCCCAGAGTTCTTTGTCCCCCAATGAAAACAGATTTTACAGTAAGTACGAAAAATCTACTTTTTTCCAACCACAAACATGTTGATCTGCCTTAAATTTTTATTTTAATAAGGGTAAACAGTGGAAATTATACAAATTGTATGATCTATTTTCTCCGGAGTACGTGAATGCCGCATATAAGGTGGAAGACTAGTGTTGCAGTGTACAGCAGGATTCAGAAGGAAAAGAGCACCATTTTACTTTTGGAGTGCAATATTGGCTGGAATAGATAGTGAATGCCATGTCGCATGTGCATAGCCCAAGATGTGCCTTACAATGGAAACTACACCCCTCAAGTAATTTATTTAGGGGCGTGTTGAGCAACTGGTGCTTCACAGAATTCTATAACATGTTGTTTCCCACAAACACGGTGCTTTTGCCCCAAATGTTTAACTATCACAAGGGTAACAGGAGAAAATGAACCATAAAAGAAATTGCACAAATTGTAAGAACACAGATCGTCCCCCCCATTTGGTGGAAAATATTTTTTGGGTGCACGGCAAGGTTCAGAAGGCGAAGGATGCAATTTGAATTTTGCAGTGCCATTTTAGCTGGCATAGATTGTAGATGCCATGTGATATTTGAAAAGCCCCTGACATGCCAAAACAGCAGAAACTTACATACGTAAGCACATTTTGGAAACTACACCTCTTAAGGAATTCATTTAGAGATGTAGAGAGTAGTGATGGGTGAACTCAATTTTAGTAGAGTCACAGTTGGATTCAGAGAAATTAGAGAGTCGAAGTTGGATGTTAGGCTTACCAACTGTACAGCCCTGGAGGAATGGATGGGTTGTTACCAACATCTGGTGAGAAATTCATGTCAATAGCACCTTTAGAAATATATTTACTTAGAAAATTGGTGGCACATTCAATATTCATTTCACCCACTATATAAAAGTTAAAAAAGTAGGAAATACTGATGTAAATATTATACAAATTTTAATTGCTACAAAACATAAAAAATAAAATCCTCAGTAAAATCGCCACAAAAGCGAAGAAACTTTAAGAATACTGTGATTAAAATGATCCTCCTGTATTGTATCTATGTCACATACTGTCTCCAAAGCAGCAGACCACAAACCGTGTGTACAGTGTGACTTAGCAGTTTTGTACTGGGTTGGCCACACTCATTTGGAAGAAGTACGTTGAAGTTTAGACACTCTGGTAAAAGATCAGATGCAGCCATATATGTTTTGTAGTCCATGTTGGCCTCTACAGCCCCCAGAGGGTGCACCGGTATTCAGATACTTGTGTTGCCCCTCAGTGGAGCTAGCAGCCTCCTAGGTGCAATGGATATTTAACATGGCTACTTTTTGGTGAGCTGTTTCCTCTACAGCACCTTAAACTGGCCAAACATGTTTAATGACCCAGGGTGAAGGGAAAACAACGTTTTGGGAAAAGTTTTTAGCAGAAAATTTAATTTGTGGATAAAAGATCCTTCATAGAATGAACAATCTTCTTGTCCCACTGTAACAAAAATTTCAAACTCGGGTGACTTTCTTTTAGTAGAGAAAATGGCATCAGTTCTAATATTACCCATTAGTAAATTTGACCCAATGATTGCTTGCTATGGCTGAAATTGAGCATTTCATAAACTTTAGTCTAATGTTTCTGTGGATCTTAATACTTTACAGTTTGTCTACTCCACTAGCTAAAGGGGTTGTCCGCTCTAAAATGACAAGTCTGCAGTCACTCTAGGCGTCACTCTATTTGACTGCAGAATTGTGAATCCACATATAGCATGCATTCAGCATTGAGGATTCTCTGGCGACAGAGCCAGGAACAGCTGTTGAGGAGTCAATGTTAAGGAGTCAAAAACATGCGATATGCATATTCATGGACACAATACGACTAGATGGGCGCAGCCTCGCTCAATGCACTTGCATTGATTGTGCAGTCACTGTAGAGGTCACTATTTGACTGCAGAATTGTGAATTCTCATACAACATGCACTATTTGCTCTAAGGATTTGCTGGTGTAAGAGCCATGATCGGCGGTCATGTGGCTGCAAGTATGCAATATGATCCCGGCGACATTTCAAGTAGATGAGTGCAAACTTGTCATTTTAGAGTGGACAACCCCTTTAATCTACAGGCAGTTAAAGAATTGAGGAGATAAAAAACAAACACATAATGCAGCATTGTACTGCCCAAGCAAAAGTATTAAGATGACTAAAATCTCATGCACAAGCTGCTGATGTTTTCCTTGCAGATTTGAAGCAGTTTCATATCTTACTATATTGTCAATTCTTTCAGCATTTCCACAAAGTTTTCCACATATTCTAATGAAAGGAGGTGGGACACAATAGGTGATTTTTCAATGAAGTATTTTTTCTGCCAAGGGACACTTGTGGTGTAGAGATGTGTGCACATTCCCTTAGCCTATGTTCTCACACATTTTTCTTCAGGCAAAATTTGCTTACATTAAGTCTTTGTGCCGACGCTGCTTTTTAGTGCAGACATTTGCTGCAGAAAAAATGCTGCAAACTTGTACCCTGTAGCAAGAAAACGCACCACAAAACGCATGTGTTTCTGGTGCAGATTAAGGTCATGTGTTTTCTACTATAGTCAGTGGCTGGGAGGGCAGCTACAAAACACAGCAAACACTTGACATGAGAATTCTTTTATCTTGCCACAAACTGCACCTAAACTGCAAGAAAAAAAAAAAAAAAAGTGTCATTATCACAACACTTTAAAATGCTCTTAGGTTTTGCCGGGGGAAGGATACACATGCAGTTTTGTGACAAAAGGTGACACAAAAATGATGCAATAAAAAAAAAAAAAAAAAAATCACAGCACTGGCGCACAAAGCCCAACAGGTTTTGCTGTGTTTTCTGCATTTTTGGTGGTGCATGTTTTGCTGTTTATTATGCGGCATTTGTCTACAATACATGTTTAAAAGAAAGTTAGCTTTATTTACCAAATACGCAGTAAAAATGCATGGCTGCAATTTTTACACTTCCTCATTGCTTTCTATGGTGAAAAACATGCTGCAAAACAACTGAAAGAATTGAAATGCTAACATTTTCAAAAAAACATTAAGAAATAAATAAAACAAGATGCTGCTAAAAAGAAAGGTGTGAACATAGCCTAAGGCTGGGAGTCACACTTGAGTGTGACTCAAGCGAGAATCGCATGACCTAGAACGGCCGGCCTCTCTGGATAGGAGCGTGCAGCCGACATGCTCCAGTCCATAGGAATACATGCAGCCAACGTGCTCCTGTCCATAGGAATACATGCAGCCAACATGGTCCTGTCCATAGGAATACATGCAGCCAACATGGTCCTGTCCATAGGAATACATGCAGCCAACATGGTCCTGTCCATAGGAATACATGCAGCCAACATGGTCCTGTCCATAGGAATACATGCAGCCAACATGGTCCTGTCCATAGGAATACATGCAGCCAACATGCTCCTGTCCATAGGAATACATGCAGCCAACATGCTCCTGTCCATAGGAATACATGCAGCCAACATGTCCTGTCCATAGGAATACATATGCAGCCAACATGCTCTTGTCCATAGGAATACATGCAGCTGATACGCTCCTGTCCGGAGATCGGGTGGCTGAGCGAGGAGATACAATGCTCGTGCGAGTCACGCGCAGATGTGACTCCAGCCTTATTGTAGTTTTTGAAAAGAGCAGCTTATAGCCTAATTGAGTATACAAAGGTTAGCAGTATCTTTTAGAATTACCTATAGTAGGAACAGCTGGTTTCTGCTGTCCCCATATGACTAAACAGTAGTGAGTTTCCTGTGTACTTCATCACCTGAAGTGCAATGCCAAAATGTTTAAGAAAAAGATCCTAGGTTAAAAGGTTATAGCGTCATATTGTAAATAAGAACAGGCAGTGTGTTATGGGAATGGCTTACTTGTCTAGAAAGTCCTTGTCCACAACAGCGCAGATATCCAGGAGAGGGTTTCCCATGCCAAAAAGGAGATTTTCACTACGGGAAAAAAAACCAGAATAAACTACAGATGACAGTCATTTCATTGCATGCATCATATAATAAAGCTAGTGACATGCTACATGTGAATGAAACATTTGCTTCATCTTATGTAGCAAAAGACAGATTTTATTTTTAAATACACTGTATATACAGTACAGACCAAAGGTTTGGACACACCTTCTCATTCAAAGATTTTTCAGTATTTTCTTGACTATGAAAATTGTAGATTCACACTGAATGCATCAAAACTATGAACTAACACATGTGGAATTATATACGTAACAAAAAAGAGTGAAACAACTGAAAATATGTCTTATATTCTAGGTTCTTCAAAGTAGCCACCTTTTGCTTTGATTACTGCTTTGCACACTCTTGGCATTGTCTTGATGAGCTTCAAGAGGTAGTCACCGGAAATGGTTTACACTTCACAGGTGTGCCCTGTCAAGTTTAATAAGTGGGATTTCTTGCCTTATAAATGGGGTTGGGACCATCAGTTGTGTTGTGCAGAAGTCTGGTGGATACACAGCTGATAGTCCTACTGAATAGACTGTTAGAATTTGTATTATGGCAAGAAAAAAACAGCTAAGTTAAGAAAAACGAGTGGCCATCATTACTTTAAGAAATGAAGGTCAGTGAGTCTGAAAAATTGGGAAAACTTTGAAAGTGTCCCCAAGTGCAGTTGCAAAAACCATCAAGTGCTTCAAAGAAACTGGCTCACATGAGGACCGTCCCAGGAAAGGAAGACCAAGAGTAACCTCTGCTGCAGAGGAGAAGTTCATCCGAGTCACCAGCCTCAGAAACCGCAGGTAAACAGCAGCTCAGATTAGAGACCAGGTCAATGCCACACAGAGTTCAAGCAGCAGACACATCTCTACAACAACTGTTAAGAGGAGACTTTGTGCAGCAGGTCTTCATGGTAAAGTAGCTGCTAGGAAACCACTGCTAAGGACAGGCAACAAGCAGAAGAGACTTGTTTGGGCTAAAGAACACAAGGAATGGACATTAGACCAGTGGAAATCTGTGCTTTGGTCTGACGAGTCCAAATTTGAGATCTTTGGTTCCAACCACTGTGTCTTTGTGCGAAGCAGAAAAGGTGAACGGATGGACTCTACATGCCTGGTTCCCACCGTGAAGCATGGAGGAGATGTGTTGTGTCGGGGGCTTTGCTGCTTTGAAGCTTATCAAGAGAATGCCAGGAGTGTGCAAATCAGTAATCAAAGCAAAAGGTGGCTACTTTGAAGAACCTAGAATATAAAACATATTTTCAGTTTTTTCACACTTTTTTGTTAAGTATATAATTCCACGTGTCAATTCATAGTTTTGATGCCTTCAGTGTGAATCTACAATTTTCATAGTCATGAAAATACAGAAAATCTTTGAATGAGAAGGTGTGTCCAAACTTTAGGTCTGTACTGTATTAAGGTAGAAAGTCTAAATAACAGTCAGAAAAAGTAGTGTCGTACATCTATGATAGACAATGTGATGGTGCACTACACATCCACGGCAGCCATGGGATGGTGCATGACACACCTACAGCAGCCATGGGTTGGAGCATCAGCCTAAACAGGACAAAGTGTCATTCGATCCACGCTGCTGCCAAAGTAAAACCAGGGATCGGGACGTCTGGTTATAGTGTGGAGTTTACTCCGACGTGTTTCGGAACCAAGACCCAGCTCCTTCTTCAGAGACAATTTTCTTTGGCAGCAGCGCGAATTGAGTGACACTTCCTCCTGTTTAGGCTGATTCTTCACCGCGGTTACCTGTGGATGTGTGGATCCTGCGGCAGCTTGCCTCTGTGCATTCAAAACTTGGTTGTGGGTACACACAACCTCACCAGGTGAGCAGATTCTATCACAATTTTACATTGCCCATTTCCTTAAGAGATAAGACCCTATTGCACATTTATCTCACTTTTTAAATGGGTTGGAGGATGACACACCTACGGCAGCCTTGGGATAGTGCATGATACACCTCAGGCAGGCCATGGGATGGTGCATGATACACCTACGGACACATAGGATGGTGCATGATACACCTATGGCAGCCGTGTTATGGTGCATGATGTACCTACGGCAGCCGTGGGATGGTGCATGATACATTCGGGGTAGTCATGGAATAGTGCATGGCACATCTACGGCAGCTGTGGAATGGTGCATGATACAACTACGGCAGCCATGGGATGGTGCATGTGTCTTCAATACAGTAATGTGGTGCCATATGCAGTCAACTCATTTCTTGTACAGCTGGATATAAAGTAGACACTAAAGTATGCAACACTTGAGACAGATGTAGCACTGAGTGCTACTCAGCAAGCCAGCTATGGATGATAATATTCCCATGATAGCACACACTGCTTAGTATTCCTGAACACTGCAGTACATGCTCTGGTATAAAATATATGGATCCATTTCCAGAATCCAAGTAATAGATAGGAACGGGTTAAATTCATGCGCTGCTCATCAGGAGATGGGATTCCAGGACAAGGATCAGATAATGGTCACAATCAGATTTATTGGTCAACGCATTTTGTGGGCGGCTGACCACTTCCTCAGGACACAATCTAGTAAGCACTTTTGGGGCCATAATCCAAAAGTGGATAGAACATAATTTCACCGTAAACTGGACATGACCAAGTGCTTCCTGCATGATTACATACAGAGGAGTGAAAAGAATGATCAGAAGAGTTGTCCAAGGGCCAGAACCACCTTTGTTTGTGAATCTACACAAAGACCTGAAATCAGCAGGTACAATTGTTTAAAAGAAAATAAGCAATTCATTTTTTTTTTTTTTGTATTGTTCAAATATTTTTTTATTGGATGATTTTTTAACAAAACAGCGGGACATAAATACAGGAAAATCAGAAGGGTGACATACACACGTAAATATAGGGGTAGTCAATGGTATTAACCTTAATACGGTAGGTACTTAATATAAAACATCTAAGTAAATCTAGACAAACAAAGATTTGGTTATAAATTTAGTTGTGAGCAGTTATACTTATTAAAAAAAAAAAGAGAGATAACGGTTAGGACTTGCTAACATAACAATTATGGGGTAAAAAACTAATGTTCCGAGATACATCTGTAAAAAGTTAGGTACATCAGATGAAGGTTAGAGTCAGGAATTACGTCAATGGCCTTTTTAGATGTCTGAGTGATTATGTAGAGATCCACGGTTCCCAGTTATTGAGGTACTTGTTATATGCGTTGTTTCTAACTGCATAGTTAAATTCAAAGGTACAGTGAGCCGATATTCTATCAGTGAGTTCAGATATGGTGGGTACTTCTGTGGTCTTCCATTTGGCAGCCAGAAGTATTTTGGAGGTAAGGAGTATCTGAGAAATTATAAATCTGAAACGATGGGGGATGTTTGATATACCAATAGAGATGAGGGCTAGTTGTGGTGAGAGAATTAGTCTAAAGTTGGTAGTATTGAAGATTAAGTCATTAACTCCCCGCCAGAAACTAAGGATCTTTGGGCACTTCCAAAACACATGAGAAAGCGTCCCGATTTGCGAACAATCTCTCCAGCATAGCGGGGAGATAAGGGGGTCGATGTGGTTTAGTTTGGATGGAGTCCAATACCATCTCGTCAAAACTTTAAAGTAGGATTCTTGGACTGAAGCACAATTGGTATTCGAGTAGGAAATTTCAATTGTAGAGGACAAATCTACCAAATCTATGTGAATACCTAACTCTTTTTCCCACGCTATAATGTAAGGATGTTTATGAAGGATGTGGTCATCATTCAGGTATCGATAGATTTGTCCAGTCATCCAAGTCAAGGATTTAAGTGGGTTTTCTATTAGGGCGGATATAGGTTTTGGGAATGAAAAGGCAGAGTTCAGGTCAATCTGGGAAGATTTGATCAGTCTCCAAGCCGTCCTATCTTGCCACGTTAGATTATATTTTTGTTCCAAGTACTGAAACTGAACCAACTTCCCATCAGAAAGTAGGTCAGAAGTGTGGCGGATCCCTCGATCACACCAGGAGGATACGTTTAGGCCTGGGATAAGGTGTTCTAGCGTCTCAAGAGGGATGTTCTTGGGTGTCGAGTAAGGAAGTAGGTGGATAGTTTTTTTAAGTAATATTTTCCACGCTAGGATCGTTGCCCTAACTGTTGGGAGTGGAGAAGCGATTGTTTTTGATCTACTCAAGTGAGCAGCTAATAGAGCTAAGAGATTATTTGAGTTAGTTAAATCTTTTTCGATAGTCACCCAAGGGGCAGAGTTATTTGAAACTGAATCTTTCAGCCAGCTCTGTGACAACTTTAGTATAGATGCAAGATAATAGCTATATAGGTTCGGAATCCCCATTCCTCCTCTCCTCTTATGTTTTTCAAGGATTATGCTGGAAATCCTGGGTCTCCCACTTTGCCAAATGAATTTTTTTAATTGAGAGTGGATCGCATTCAACCTGTTTTTGGAATAAGCAATTCATTCAACCTCCATGGCCTGCATGCACACTCGCCACGCAAGAATGCATTACTGAACAAAAAGTATGTTCAAGCGCGTTTATAGTTTGCTGAACAACATTTACGGTACTTAAGTCTGTGCAATACTGGGATAATGTAGTCTGGTCAGAGGAGATCAAAACTGAACTTTTTGAATACCATACCAACAGTGAAGTTTAGAGGTGGGAACATCATGGTGTTGGGCTGTTTTTGTCAGCATATAGCACTGGCTAACTTCATATAATTAAAAGGAATGAATAATGGACAAATGTAATAAAACATTTTTACTAAAAATCTGCCATCTACCAGGATGATGAAGAGGATACGAGAGTGGACATTTCAGCAAGACAATGATCCCAAACACACAGCCAAGGAAATTCTCAAACGGTTTCAGACAAAGAAAATAAAGCTGCTAGAATGGCCTAGCCAATCATTCCCTGAATTCATTAAAAAACAATTATGGAAATAATTAAATCTCATAGTTCATACAAAGTCGTCAACAACAATGTCTTTTGTACAAAGTATTAAACACCTTTACTGAAACTCCATTAATACTTTAAAGGGAACCTGTCACCTGGATCTAAGCCCCTGCACTATCACTACCTGTCTCTTCACCTTCCTAGCTGCTCCCCATCTATCCCTCTCTGAGCTAAATCCGCCCTATAAAAACAGCAGAAAAATAACTTATAACTTACAGAAGTCCCTGAGGCTGGGGACTGAAAAGGCAGGCCCAGGCTCCATTCTGCCCCTCCTCGATGCAGCAGCACACGCCCCGCTGGGCGGTATTATTCTTTCTTCATTGCCGCCTCCTCCATTTGGAATCTCCCGCCTGCTTCACACCCATCATGTATACTCAGGTATTTACTCACAGCACACAGTTTAATTGCACAGTTCAGGTATTCACAGACCTCCAGGTTCCGGGGCGCAGCAGAGTACAACCTCATACAATCCCAACAGCTGATATAGAAGCTGTGTACCTTCCCCCGGGTAGGCTGTGTTAGGTCAGCACACAACCTTTCTCTCCTCACCGTCCACTCATTAGCCTTATGAACGTCCACTCAGAGAGCTCACAGGCTGTGTTAAATCTTCACACAGATCTCTACACAGCAGCTCCTGCTGCTGTCCTGACACACGCCACCCCCTCCCCACAGCCTAGGGCAGTTCATATCATCTCCTATTCACCCGCACACCTGGGCGTCAGTGCTTTCAATCAGCACTCAGCTCCAGCAGCAGCTATTCCTATGTGTGCTGCCACCGAGCAGAAGATACAATCTCCCATACGCTGTGTCCCTGTCAGGGAACACATCGAGGTCGCGTCACCACAACATGATAGGTGTAAAGCAGGCGGGAGATTCCAAATGGAGGAGGCGGCAATGAAGAAAGAATAATGCCATCCAGCGGGGCGTGTGCTGCTGCATCGAGGGGCAGAATGGAGCCTGGGCCTGCCTTTTCAGGGACTTCTGTAAGTTATAAGTTATTTTTCTGCTGTTTTATAGGGCAGATTTAGCTCAGAGAGGGATAGATAGGGAGCAGCTAGGAAGGTGCAGGGACAGGTAGTGATAGTGTAGGGGCTTAGATCCAGGTGACAGGTTCCCTTTAATCCTATGTCATTTCTCATCATTACACAATTTATGGTTTGATTTCTTTGCCTGTGTGAAATGAATGGGTTGTTATCGACATCTGGTGAAAAAATTGTCATTCCCTTTAGAAATATATTTACTTGGAAAATTGGTGATATGTTTAATACTTATTACATCCACTGATATATGTATGAAAACAAGAAAACCTTGCATAATGCTCAAAAATATTTCCTCTTGACATAGTGAATGTGGTTTTCATATAGATTCAGACATAGGTTGGAGCGTTAGCTTATGTCCATGGTAGGAGACATCTGCATTGTGTTAGTGAATGGGAACATTCTTGTTCACATTGAGAGATTGAAGAACTGACCTGACCTAGTCCTGCTCAGTCAGCTGGGGTTTGTGATAATAACTAGAAGCAATCCTATATAAACTATTCATGCAGCAAACATCACAGCTGACGACTGAGGTATCTACTTTACCGATACACTGACAAACCCAAGCATCAAGGGGAGAACAGTAAGGGCATATTTCCCACGATGAGTGTTTGTGCTGTGTCCATAACGCTGAGTTGTACAGTACAAACACATTGGATGAGATTTACAGAAATCCCATGCCCACTGTGCTGCTCTTCTCTGCAGCGTTAACCGACATGCCAGGCAGCTTTGTTTTTAATTTTTTTCAATCATTACAGCCTTATTTTTTAGTTTACACACATGATGGAGCAAGGGTGTAACCAGCGAGGGGCAGAGGGGCAGCTGCCCCCCCCCAAAGCATGATAAAATATAAATAATTAAATGGTTAACTTATAAAGTGATCATACGTAACAAAATTAGGTAGGGCGACGACGAATAATCAGTTGTTTACCACACTGAAATGGTGTAAAAATCAATCAGTATCTAAAGCAATCTAGCAACTGGTAGAGGAATCTATTATCTGTCAGTCAGCCAATGGGATTCAAGGGAGGGAGAGGGCTCTAGTACAGTCCACAGGCAGCAGTCAATGAGAGAAGAGGGATTGCTTTCTTCCTGCGCTTTATACTTACTTCACTGCGCTCCCTTGGTGACCCCCACCGGGCCGCAGCAAGCGCAGGCTCTAGGACCCAGAAGCACCATGTGACCGGTGACGTCGCCCAATCACATGGTGCTGCTTAAGGTCTTGCGCCAGGTTCTACGGTGCCGGGATAAGGTGCGATGACCATGGGAACCTGCCAAGGTGAGTAAAAAGAACAGAAAGAAAGCATGTGAACGCACCCTGAGCCTAAGTGTTTCTTTGAAACAACTAATCGTTCAAATTTATTCCAGTTATAGTTTATTAGTTTACCTTCTTATTTACATTTCGAAGACATAGAGGCTGCCTAAATGGATATATTAAACTAGTAACAAAAAGGTAAGCTAAGTAATTTCTGTAGAAAATGAAATTGAGAGGAAGCAACCCAGCCTAGGAGACATTTAACAATAACTACCATGTTTTCCAACAGGTCTATAATATTATATTATAGACCTGTTGGAAAACATGGGTCTAATATAAAATACATTGGCCAACTTAAGCACTTTTAAGTGCTTTCCTGTCCACCACGGCTACTGTTCAATGATTTTTCAGTACCCTCCGAAGGGTAAAGACGTGGCTCAGAGTACAATGGGAGAAGACAGACTGACTGGGTTGTGTTTGATGAGCGTCCATCAGAAATTCTTCAAGGAAAATCGGGAATGGATTGAAACGAAGGTTTTGAAAAAGTTTTCGTCAAACCCAAGAAAAATTATATTCGTATAAGGGTGCTTTCACATCTGCGTTTTTCGTAATTCGCGGCAGATGCGGTGAAAAAACCGCATCTGCCGCGTTTACCGCATAACCGTTCCACTTGCGGCGCGGTTGCGGTTTTTTCTATGCAAAGTATAGGCGTACTTGCGGCAGGTGCGGCAAGTGCGGTTTTGCACTTGCGGCAGGTGCGGCCGCGAAAAAAAACCGCAGTAAGCCGCGGTTTTATTTCGCGGCCGCACCTGCCGCAAGTGCAAAACCGCACTTGCCGCACCTGCCGCAAGTACGCCTATACTTTGCATAGAAAAAACCGCAACCGCGCCGCAAGTGGAACGGTTATGCGGTGTAAACGCGGCAGATGCGGTTTTTTCACCGCATCTGCCGCGAATTACGAAAAACGCAGATGTGAAAGGGCCCTAAGACATGTAAATAGAATAAAAATCTACAATTATTTTAAGCTAATAATTGTAATATCTAATTACTGCTATAAATTGTAATATCTAATTACTGCTATAATTACATATAACTTTCTTAAAATTTTCATTTCATTCACCTTTTCCATTCTAAAATTTTACAACCTGAACGACCATGGCTTGCCCCCCCCCCCCCCTTCCTAATTTTGATCCTGCGTATGCTTATGCAGTGGAGCCCACTACTGTGTTGCAGAAAAGTAATGTTAATGGATCTGTAGATTGTAAATGATCAAACTCTCTTACTTTGTCATTAAAGAATACGACAGAGACAAATACTGTATATCACAACTGAACAGATCCAGATGCCAGGTACAGTAATTTACTGCTGGACATTAGAAGTATTACTATTTTATTTATTATTGCATCATTATTTACTTTAGATTGTCTGGCTACTAATAAAAATTAACAGCAATTAACTCAACACTGCTTTAAAATATTTTAAATTGATGCCCCAATAACCAATATCTATTGAATTCATTGCAATCAGTGAAACACATCGTGAAGAGTTGACATAGCAGGTAAGCCCTACACAAAAACTGTAGGATGAAACAGTGGCCGGACAGAGAACCAACCGGAAGGGACCAGCTCTGCTCAACGCTCAATGCACAGAGCCTCGGACCGGGAGGGAACGCTTCCAATTGTTGCCTTTACAGTTTGGCAATTGTTGTAAAGTGTTATTTTATGTATTGAAATTATCCAGTCAAATGTGAAAGAGTTACAAAAAAAAATAAACTAGGAAAACAAGGCCAAAGTCCAGGAATTTACAAGGCCCAGGTGGAGTACATCTTTATTCATAAACTAACCAAGTCTGGGCATTTAGAAGCTTTGAAAAATATCTGCATAAAAGAAAAAATTAAGATGGGCATGAAAGGCTTGTTTGATTCCAGACCCATAGAATGACATTTATCTTTTTTTATTGGTTGTTTATTTCTACAAACAGTGCCTCGCCCGTCTGCTATTGCAGCTTGGCTCCAGTCTGGTCAATGAGGATATGGTCATACATTGAGCAATTGCTGAAGATTTTATTCTGGAAAGTTCCATTTATCTAAAATATCCCCTTCAGATGACTGTCAGGAGTAGGAATCTGTGTAACAAAATGTTATTTCTAAACACTGACAACCCCAGCTATGAGAAGCACCCACTGTGAAGAGGAAAAAAGCTACATCAACAAGTGAAAGCAAACATGACCTTGGCTAGAAAGAAGAACATCGCTCATTAACCAGAGCACAACAAGAATAGCCAAAAACGGACTTTGCTAAAACCAATTCAAAGCGGTCTGTGTCCTTTAGGTTTCATGAGATGTGTTTAGAGGGAGGTCTCCACTAGAGATAAACAAGATGGCCAAGTGTCTATAAGAAAGGGACCACAAACTATAGGAAGGAGAAGTGGTCACCAAATGTAAGGGAATTAACAGAACTGGGGGTGAGGGAGCCATTCTACATATGAGTGAAGGTTCACATTTTTTAGAGGAAAACCTGATGCCACATTTAGTAGAAAATGCAAACTACAAAAGAGGAGAGAAAGCGCTAGGTCTTATGCTTATAACACTTATATTGTGCTAATGTTTGTCGCTGCTCACTTGGGGCGGTTGTGTGACTCACAACAGTTATAAGGGTATGGTATGGATGCTGCAGGATCCACACTCCACTTGCAAAGCAGTGGTGCCAAAGACAAAATCAGGGGAAAAAATAAAAAACGTGTGCTTCCTCGATCCAAGCTGCACATACAGTGGAATAGGATGAAATGACCACAATTATCATGTCGTTTATTCTGACGCGTTTCAGAGCTAAATCCCAGCTCCTTCTTCAGGGAAAAACACAGTGGGACAACAATCTCTGCAGTTTTTTTTACAAAAACAAAGTGGGCACTCCTGGGTACTGCAGGTCAACTCCTGCTTAAATGCAGCACACGGCAGCAGCAGCCACTGAACAATGCATGGGGCTGTGGTGTACATGAAGTTACTAACAGAGCACATCAGTGACTGGCAGCTGCTGGATCCCCACATTCTAATTCTGAGGCATTTAAAAGAAACCCTACAATTTTTTTTCTTTCAGTGCTAGAGTGCTGCTTTAAATATAGGCCCCCTGCCCTGATTACATACCTCTCACCTTCTAACACCTTCACCTCTTGCCAATGCCGCTTCAATCCCACGGCGCCAGCTTGTGTCCATAACTTCTGACTGGCTGGAAGAAGTTATGTCAAAAACGTTCAATGCATCTCTATAAGAACCAGAACGAGACTTTCAGAGATGTACTGATTTGTGACCTCCAGTGTGCTGCCCCATGAAACACTAGAGCTGCTGGTAGATCACATCTCAGCAGACTGCCCGGAACGCCACTTAGAAAAAGGTGAAGCTGACGGAAGGTGAGCATCAGACAGAGGTCTTAAGGTACTGTTACACACTTCAATTGTTGAAACAATCTCACTAACAATCTCGGGGGCGCGCAGTCGTTAGGACATTTTTTTGATATCTTTGGTGAGATGTCACACGTATAGATATTGTGGACGACACACCAACCATCCAGCAAGCGGGTATCGTTCGCACAACCCAGCGAATGATACTTGTTCACTGATGTGAATGGGCGAAGTCGTTAATGACATCATTATCGTGGTGTCACACACAACGATGCAGCACGTTGGCTGATCGTGTAATTTGAGAACATGTTCTCAAATCCGGGATCAACAATCCAAAGATTTATCATAGTCATATCTCGGTGTTACACGCAACAACGTACTAATGATGTCGTTTGTACAAGGCCAAACCCGTGAATTTTATGTGATATCGTTCACGATATCTTATCGTGTAACGGTACCTTAAGATTTAAAGCACAACTCCAGAGGTACAATAAAAAAAATGTTGGAGTGCTTCAAGGAGAGGTGATCCATAACATAGTAATAAAAAGCATCTTTAACAGTTTCCCCATGCAGCCAATTATTTTTGGTTTTTATATCCCCTTTTTCTAAGGGCCCTTTCACATCAGCGTTTTTTTCAAATCGCGGCAGATGCGGTGAAAAAAACGCATCTGCCGCGATTACCGCATACCGGCTGCATTTGCGCACAGTTGCGGCAAACGCCATACAAGGTATAGGCGGACTTGCGGCAGGTGCGGTTTTGGCACTTGCGGCCGCGAAAAAAACGCGGCTGACAGCATTTTTTTTCGCGGCCGCACCTGCCGCAAGTGCCAAAACCGCACTTGCCGCACCTGTCGCAAGTCCGCCTATACCCTGTATGGCGTTGACCGCAACCGTGCCGCAAGTGCAGCCGGTATGCGGTAATCGCGGCAGATGCGTTTTTTTCACCGCATCTGCCGCGATTTGAAAAAAAACGCTGATGTGAAAGGGCCCTTAGAGCTGTAACTTTTTAGGTTTCCGCTTATCTTGTCTTTTGTGGCACAAGTTGACTTTTCGGATGAAACAATTCACTGTACCATACAATCTACTCGAAAACAGTAAAAAGAAAGTTCCAAGTGTGGCGACATATAACTAAAACCCAAAAATGTATTGCAGAATTGTTTTTTTGTGCTAGAACGTTTATGGTGTGGTCAAAAAAATGACCTGACATCATCATTCTCAAGATTAGTGCAATTACCAAACCTGCCCAGTTCATTTTAGAGGTGGGAAAAAAATTGTCATTTCAAATTTCTCTCTTTATGAAGTTTATTTTCATAGATCAGACTTAAGAATGTAGTGATAACATTTAAAATATTTTTTATTATAGGGGATTCAAATTACTACAGTACTTTTTTACCATTTCTTACAATTTTTTTTTTTTTCTTTTTAGTCCTCTAACTGGGACTTAAACTTGCAATTGTCCACTGCGATTAATGAACACTAATTAAAACTTTCCTAGAAACTTTAAAATGTCAGGTCCTTGACCTAGACTTGCTTTCAATGTATTGATACGACAAAAACAAGAAGGGGGTCTTCAGCTCCCAGATGTCCGTGGCTATAACTTAGCATGTATCCTACGTAATGTTCTTGATTGGGTGAGAGGCACTGGCAGACACTCAGACACAGCCTTGGAGGGAGAGTTCACTAGACCCTGGGAATTGTCAGCTTTGTTACACACGCCATTACCCCAATTGCCCAAATCCATCAAGAACACAATAATATTTAGGGACACGATAGCAACATGGAAGGGGGTAAGGAAAAAACTTAATTTGTCCTGGAAAATTTCTAACCTACTCAACCCATGGAAATGCCCGGCATTCCCGTTAGGTCGCGAGAGCCGACTGTTCTTGGCGTGGAGAGAGAAAGGAATCAAAACCCTGCATGATCTTATGATCCCAGGAGAAAAAAGATGGATGACTGAAAGTGAGGTCCTCCAAACGTACAACCTTCCTCGGTACCAGGCCATCCAGTACCGCCAGATTCACCATTACCTACTCTCGCAATTGAATGATATATCGAGAGAGGTCAGTGATAATCTATGGTCCAAATTGATGGCTATGAATGAAGAAGATATATCAATAACTTCTCTCTACACTAATTTGCAGACGGTTCTACGACCGGCAAAGAAGACACCCCTTTTCACAAAATGGAAAAAACACATGAAGGACCCTGACCTCACACAGAAAATAATAGAGGGTTGGGAGACCTGCAGACGTTTTGTACAGGACGAACGCTGGAGAGACTCACAATTTAGGATTAGCCACGGGACAATTTTGGCATTTAACATACCCCCGACACCAGGTAGACAGGAGATGTGGGTAAACTGCCCTAAGTGTAAAGCACACATGACGGATTTGGAACACGGCCTTTGGTCCTGCCCTGCTACCCAAAGATTCTGGACCTCAGTTGAACAGTGGGCAAGGGGAATATGCGTAGGGCTAGACAAACTGAACCCAATGCTATGGCTTTTCCACTACCAGAATAACACGACAGGAATGACACAACCACATGTACTGTTTCACTATATTGCAATAACTGCAAAGAGACTGCTGCTGCAGTTCTGTTTGAACGATAGACCCCCTGACCTGGCACAGGTCAAAAATTCATTGCGAAAAACACTTGCACTCGAATCCTTAGACGTAGCAAGTAGCCCCAGTAAACTAACGAAAAAATATTTTAATAAGTGGAGACTATTCATTGAACAGGAATTCACGGAAGTAGAAATAAGGAATTTCATGCTATCTCATAGATCTTCAGCATGGTACGCCAATGAAGACCTGGGAGGCACGTTAGGTAGACTCAAATGTGCCTAACAGTCATAAAACTTTATCACGAAACCTACAGTAAACTCGAAAATGCACAAACCTGTTGAGATGTACTCTAGGAAGGGAAGTGGGTGGGTTAGGGAGTTACTAGTTAATGTTCTATAGGGCATCAATATAAAGTGATTACGGATATCAGAGCACTAGGATACAATGTGCTGTACCTTTTTCAATGTTGTTATTTGATTTCTACTGTTGTTCCTATGTCATGAGTGTAAATGCATTTCTAGTTACAATGTAAAATAAAAAATGATGGTTCAAAAAAAATGTCAGGTACTTAAGTACAGGTAAATTGACCTAAATATGGTTAATATTAAAAGGTAGCAATAGATGTGGTTGTATGGCTTTTGGGCTCTGATCAAAAACGCTACCTGGAGTTTCCTTTGAACTGGTTGTGGCCACAAACAGCTTTTGGATGTTACCCTTTTCTACTCCAAGATGCTTGCCAATCCAAAGCCACGAAGGGTCTCTCCCAAGCAGCTGACTTTCCTGTGCTGCTGCTTCTAGCCTGAACAGAGGGCGCTGCGGCACTCACGAGCACTGGGCCCGCCAGCGCTGCGGCACTCACGAGCACTGGGCCCGCCAGCGCTGCGGCACTCACGAGCACTGGGCCCGCCAGCGCTGCGGCACTCACGAGCACTGGGCCCGCCAGCGCTGCGGCACTCACGAGCACTGGGCCCGCCAGCGCTGCGGCACTCACGAGCACTGGGCCCGCCAGTGCTGCGGCACTCACAGAGCACTGGGCCCGCCAGCGCTGAGACTCTCGTGAGCAAGTGTCTCCAGCATCATGCTGCTCTCCTGAAGACAGGGCTCTCCAGCAATACGGCTATCCTAAGCACCAAGCGCTCTAGTGCTGTTGTTCTCTGGCTCGTTAACGCCGGCACATGCTCAGGGCTCTCCGGCACTACTGCTCTGCTTTGCGCTAGAATTCAAATACCAGCAATGAATGCAGTGACTGCGGAATTATCAGTGTGGTCACACGAGATAACACTCATCTCAGGAGAACATTGTGAGCTCAGCTGCAGCCTTCTCTGTGGGCATTTACTTTTCCTGTTGTATGACGTGGGGGTGTGGGCATTTTTTTTGGCCAGCTCCATCAAGAAAAAAAAAAAGCAAACACCCACAGAGACGTTCTCTGGTAAACACAGTTTGTTGAAGGGAACCAATATGCACCTTTATTGCTGGGGAGAAAACAAAGATCAGGACGACACAGTAAAAAAAAAATTGTTCAAGAATCAGTGAAACAGAAGCTATTTTCAGAAGGTGCTCAGTTTATATAAAAAAAATAAAGGTCCAAGTTCAACCTCGTTTCTGGGTTAATTCAAGTACTTTACTGACATCTGTACTAATAAGCAAAAGGAATTATACTACAAATAAAAAACTAAGATAAGAAACAGGTACGGTACTTTTTTTTTTTCTTTAAAATAAACCTCTTCACATACCTGTGATAATACCCTGACTTTCATAGATTTGGGAGCATGTTAATAAAAACAAATGAAAAACAGAACCTGGTTTAGGAGTAATATGTACAAGAACACCAATGTTCAACGTAATTCCATGAGCTGTTAATAATTTCCACAGGTTACAGACATGCCACGCACACACAAAACAAACTATTCTTGGCCTTCATTCACTAACATTTCCTACTGCTTATTACCAGGTTGATGTACAATAGTGACAGTCAAAAAATATTAGTCCAAAGAAAAAGGATATCAAAGATGTGATATAAAAAATATATAGCGGTGGCTCAAAGTGCACCCTTCACCAGTCTGGGGCTGCCCTCGTTACTGAATAAAAGAGTGGGCAGACAGACGGGCGATTTGTCTAATATCACATAGTGATTAGTGCTGAGTGAGTAGTATGGTATTTAGGTTCGGATAAGTCTAATAGAATACTTATTACTGGGTCTACGTTTCACATGCTGAACATGTTGCAAGTTAATGGAGAACTCTAATATTTGTCTTGGGAATCTTAAAATATTATTTGTGTTTAAAGATTTCAGAAAAATATGCGACTGCCCCATTGTCTTGCATTATTTTCAGCATTGGGACGAATATCGAAATAGTAAAAAGTATTCAGTTTAACTAATCCGAACCTGAATACCGAACTACTCACTCATCACATAGTGACAAAACTGCTCATAAGTGTCTAATGACCACTATGGGACCTTTGTACCACAAATGGGCCCAAATATCTGGGTTGTAGGGTCCCAGTAATCGCCACACTTCTGACAATAACTTATATTTAATACAAATTACAAGCCAGGTGCTGCTCATTCTATAGTTGAGGGCTTATGTAAATCAGTATATACCGTAAATCAATTGTATGCTGTTTCTTTTTGATCAAAGAGCACAGACCGCACACTGATTTATGTTTTTCATTAGGGCTGGTAAGATGAACAATTCTCTTTTTCCAACTGTCCGTGAGAAAGAAATAGCAGCATGCACTCCATTCTTGTGTATATCAGGTGAGACACATTCATTAAAGTCTATGGGAACTTAAAAAGTAAAATCAGATCTTACACAGAACATCTGTATGACATCTGATTTTTACAGGTACATTTCAATTATAAACTTAGGTAACTATTTCATCATGTACCGGTACATTTTTTACTTGTGGATGTTAGAAAATTGATTGCAGATTAAGATAATTTGTGTTTTTTGAATGAAACAGACAATTTTGCATATGCTCATCTGCAGCGAGCCTAAAGGTACCGTCACACGGGGAGATATCGCCGGCAATGTTGCCGGCAACTGAGGGGCGTGGCCAGGTTGCGGCGACATCGCCGGCGAATTGCCGCGTGTGACAGGGCATAATTAGGCGATGAATCGCCTGAGTAACATCGCCAGGTTTCCCAACAATGTTGGGAAACCTGGTGATGTTGGTCAGGCGATCATGCCTGATCGCCCTGTGTAACGCGGCAACCTGCAATGTTGTGGGCGATTCCGCCTATCTACAACATTGCAAGTGATCGCTCGCTGGGTTGACTGGGCAACCCAGCGAGCGATAGCCGCGGCAACTAGCCGGCGACATCGCCGGTAAGTTGCTCAGTCTGACATCTCACCGGCGATGTTGCCAGAGATGCGCGCTCCCGCGATTGCCGGCAACATCGCCGGCGATATGTCCCTGTGTGACGGTACCTTAAAAGGAACCCATCAGCAGAAACATGCTGCCCAAATCACATTCAGTGCGAGTCCAGCTGGAACTTCCAACTATATTGGTGCTGAAACACCAAACCATTTCAGAGAAAAACCAGAGTTTTACATTATTGCAACCAGACTTGTCTTTGAAAGAACAACAAGTGCATTTAAATAGTTTGTAGGATCAACGTATGCTGATAGATGCCTTTAAATCTAGTTTGTATGTTCATGTTCCAGGTATAAAGAATTGACTGCAAGAAGAAATTGTAACATTACATTGCTGAGATAGTCTTATCAGTAACAACTGTCATCTCCTACCGTATATAGAGAATAAAAAAAGAGAAGGTGCTGGAGGCAGAGCGAGGGCCTAGAGGCAGAGCGAGGGCCTGGAGGCAGAAGCTAGAGACAGAGCAAGGCGCTAGAGGAAACAACAGATACTGGAAGCCTGTGCTAGATTTCTTCTGCGTGTTGCTATCAGTGTCTCAAGAGTGGGAGAAGAGGGTTGCATTGACAATCCAACACAATGAGCAAAACTTTGAACACATTCTATAAGTGGTCATAAACTTGTAAATAACTCATGAAAGAATAAAGTTACGTTGCAATCAAGCACACCATTGTTTATCTTGTGAAATTCTCTATCAGTTTGCTGTGTCACATGACTCTTCCCATTGAAAAAAAAGTTGGATCCAAAATGGCTGACTTCAAAATGGCTGCCATGGTCACCACCCATCTGGAAAAGTTTTCCCCTTCCCATTTACTAATGTGCCAACCATTGATATCGCCAACCATTCACATTTTATTTAGGTGTATCCATATAAATGGCCCACTCAGTAGTTACAGCCATTACACAGTACACAGCAGATACACATTTAAGATTATCCCAGCACAGTAACATTTCATTAAACTACATCATACTGTGGAATGTATTATTTTTCCAAGATCTTTTGATTAAAATGAACTTTAAAATTAACTCTGTGGGATTTGTTTGTAGTATTGCAGTGAAGTCTACAGCAGGCCTTCTATCAGGTATGGACATGTTTGCTCAGATGGGAGAAGCAGCGTTCAAGGACTCCATTCAAACTTCTCACACAATGTTTTCCACCAGGAGGGTAAAACAAGCATCAGAAGGTTCGAAGATTACATATACTGAAGGCCCTGTGTCTATGCTGCAACTTGGCATAATGTTTGTTACATTTCTGCACCAAATACGTATTTTCTCACAGGAAAAAAACACATCCAAAACACATAGCGTTATAGCGTATATTTTCTATTTGAGTATCTTATAATGAAGTCAATTACTGGAGGGATGAAAAACACTGAAAAAAGCGGATCAATTATTGACATGATGTAGATTGTTTATATATCCAAAATCTGCACCAAGTACGCAAGGGAAAACCAAGGCAGCGTTGGCACAGCACTTCTGAACCCTCAAGCCCTGTGCCCACGCAAGATTCGTC
Organism: Allobates femoralis; assembly: GCA_033576535.1. NCBI lineage: Eukaryota > Metazoa > Chordata > Amphibia > Anura > Aromobatidae > Allobates > Allobates femoralis. The sequence goes on along the minus strand of JARQOC010000006.1, from coordinate 194,376,636 downwards.
AGCATTTGTCTGAGGGCACTGAAAAGAAAATCAAATGTCAAAACCAACACAGACGCACTATACAGTTTTAGGTCCCTGCGCGGACTGTGTGGCAGAGCTCTCAGATACTCTACTGATTAACTTTAAAACAACACTCCCGGGCAGGGGTTGCAGCAATCACAGGAAATAGCACTGGAACCTTCAAAAATAGGGTTGGGGGCAGAACACAGATGGCAACACCCGTACACAATCTCCTATTCCCAGCCATAAGTTTAAATGGCCACTTATCAGATACATGTCTAGATGTCTGTACTTACCTTCACTTGCATCAAGCTCTTACTACAGGCTTGAAAATATATGAGAAACACAGACACTACTACATACTCCAATGGTAAACTATACTATCAACATACACAATCTGCACTATCCATGATAACTGGTAGATGACCATCTCCTGGATAATCTTTCGCACAGGAGTATCTACTATAGAATTGTCTAATGGCCACTTCCGTCTGAGGCCGAAATCGTGCACCGCAGACGGAAGGCCAGCATGCAAAAGAGCTGCGCGGCGCGTGAATTCAAAATCGCATTACAGTCGGACCAATGCTATTTAATGTCTAAGAGCACATTTGCAAGTGTCAGTCATTTTTTTTCTCATCCGAGAGACGGCCGACGAATCAGTCACAACATGCTGCGACAGTATGCGATTCACGTCCGAGACTCGCCAATACAAGTCTATGGGGCCGACGAAAATCACGGACTGCACTCGGACCAGATTTTTAATTGATACATCATCATTCTGTAGCTCAGACAACTGGAAAAAATATTTCTGTAAATGATTATACAGTAATAGCTGCTGAGAAAAACAGATTGCACTCGGATGTGATATGAGAAAAATGTTGGACAGTCGCATCGCAGTTGGATGCAAAATGGACCAAAACTCGGACAACACTCGTCCGACTCTCAGATAGTCAATCAGGCCGTTTTTTTCACTCGCCTCTGTGTTTCCAGCCTAAAACTACAACTCTCAGCATGCTCAGACAGCCGCCATCTACCAAGGCATGATGGGAGTTGTAGTTTCACAACAGCTGGAGGACCAGTGTTTTGACATTCCTGCTTTGAGCCACATCCAGTAGTTACATTTTTCGTGCTATGAGCCATATGCTGGACAGATTCCTGGTTATAGCAGTAGATATTACACACATTGTATGTGATCTCTTTGCTCTGTTTAATATATTTATATTGGTAATCATCCATAATGTAAATACGCAATATTACCCTATTACACAAAATATGGAAACTGTGGATGTTTATGTCATCGGCTGTGTTCACACACAGCATGAATACTTCTTTTTTGCCTGTGAACAAGGAAAGAGTTGTTTCTGCCACACGTGCGGCAGGGAGTCGGGTCAGCTCTGTGATTTTCTATTTCATGCATGATGTACTTTCAATACCTCCAATTAATGCGCTTTTGTTAAGTTTTTTTTTATTTGTGTCCTTTTTATTTGATGTGTTTGGTGCAGAATTGAAGCAGGGGTTTTTAACCCGTTCATTACTTACGATGAATATTTACGTTATACAGTTGGTTGTGTCCTCCCTCTGCGGAATTGCATGGTGAGCCCGCATCTTTCTCTGCACTTGTCGGATCATCTGGGCAGACGTGTCTAACAGCAGCGAGTGGATGAAGATAATTAGTATTTTAGCACTCGCCAGCAGAGGGGGGAGGGAAGGGGGCATGTCATTCCCCGATTCTATTGGCAGCCCTGTGACATCATCACAGGGTGTTGATGGTTTGCCATAACAATAAGAGGTCAGCTGATGACCTCTATTATGATGAACTCCCCGTGAACGGTGGCTGAGTGCCAGTGATCACAGGAAATCAGCATTTCTACCATACAGAGTGGTACTGAGGCACTGCTCTGTACAGCACAAGCGATTAGATGATCACATCTTCGAGTCCTCTAAAGCAGAGGTCCCCAACTCCAGGCCTCAGGGGCCGTCAACAGTGCAGGTTTTTCAGGATTGCCTTAGTATTGCACAGGTGATAGTTGAATCACCTGCACTGGTGATGATTCCAACCCCTGTGCAATCCTGAAAACCTGCACTGTTGGCGGCCCCTGAGGCCTGGATTTGGGGACCTCTGCACTAAAGGGTAAACTAAGTAAAAAAAAAATAAAAAAAAAGTTTTAAAAAAAAATATGAAGTTAAATAAAATCAAAACAACTTCAGAACACCCCTTTTTGTCTGATCAAAAATAAAAGGATTAAAAAACGTAGACATATTTGATATTGCTTTTGTTCAGAAATGTTTGATCTATTAGGGCGCAAAAAATAAGCCATCACAGCCCTACATCCAGAAAAATTGGAACACAACAAGAAAAGCGTTAATGGGTTTAAGATTGATTTTTTTTTTTTTTTTTTAACAAACTTCAGAATTGTAGTTTTTTTCATCAAAAAAAATCAAAAAAATTAAACATATTTGTTATCTGCAAACATTTAATGACCTGGGGAATTATCACACTGCCAAGACTATAGAGTGAACATGGCAAATAAATATAAACCAAAAACAATTGTGGAACTGCACTTTTTTCACAATTTCACAGCACTTCATATTTTTCCCATTTTCGAGTACATTACATGGTAAAATGAATGGCTTCAATCAAAGTTACAATTCGTCCGACAAAAAAACAAGCCCTCATGTGGCTATATCGACGGAAGAAATTTAAATAAGTTATGGATCTGAAAACTAAAACCAAAAGTCACCGGGTGGTGAGGGGGTTCATGTATATTTTTTTTTTATAGTAGAGAAAAGGTTTGATCATAAATTTAGGGTATCGTTACACGTCGCAACATTGCATGCAATTTCACTTGCTACTTACTGGTTGCAGTGAAATCATGGACACTTTGTTCTATTTTGTTGCCGTGTATAAATGTAACAAAGTGTCCATGATTTCACTGCAGCCAGTAAGTAGCAAGTGAAATTGCATGCAATGTTGCGACGTGTAATGGTACCCTTAGGATCACAACTGTGGTATTTTGTATGCTTATTTCTCAAACTTCAGATAAAAGATGACCAAAAAAAAAAAAAAAAATCTAAACAAAAACACCCTGTACAGTTCAGCGGCGTCTTTAGAGGCACAGTAGGCAGGACTTTAAGAAGTCACATCCATTTTCCTTGGGTCACAAATGCAGCAGATTTTCTTCACGCACACAATGCACCATTTATCTACGTGGGAACATATCTCATAGGAGTAACAGTAAACAGAACTAAATAAGACCCATTTTAAAGTAAAGATGCATCCATATGTGACGTAGATTACACTAGTATGTTATAGATATTTAAAGGGAATTTTGTGAGCAGATTTCTACTATGTTATCTGACAGCAGCAAAATGTACGGGCAGAGACCCTGATTCCAGTTTTGGTAGACTCCATGTTTTCTCTGATGTAGCGGTCGACAAACTGCCAGTCTGTGGTGTGAGCAGGGTTAGGCGGCCGTCACACGCAACGATTTCTTGCCCGATATCATTGAAGCGATCTCCTTTTTGATCGCTTAAGCGATATCGGGCTTAAAATCGGTGCATGTAATCAAGCGATTTACGATGTGAAATCGCTTGATCGTGACATCGCTGATCTGAGCTCCGGAGCTCAGATCTAGCGATTTACGATTTAGCGATCTGCTTCATCGTGGTGTATGACACCACGATGAACGATCTCCCAGCAGCAGAGCCTATGCTGGGAGATGGTAACTATGGTACACGTCGGGTAACTAAGCGACGCGCGGCGCCTAGTTACCCGATGTGTACCATAGTAACCAGCAAGATCGCGGATCCACATCGCTGGCGAGTCTGTCTGTGTGACAGCTCACCAGCGATGTGAGCGATATTGCAAGCGATTGCGCGTGCACGTGATCGCTTACAATATCGTTCAGGATGTCGCAGCGTGTGATGGCCGCTTTATACAGATTAGGTGGTCTGATGAGACCTAGTTTTGCAGCGATAGGGATGTCCCACGACCCCAAACAGCTGTTCAAAACTTTCAACTCCATACTCCGCCCGCCCCTCCCCTTTTTCCCCTCATCTCTGCTGAAGACTTTGCGGCCTTCTTCAAGGAGAACATCGACAAGACCAGAAACAGCTTTGGAATGCTATCACCACTACTCCCCCTCTCACCAACACTGCCCTCCTCCTCCATTAGCCACTCCCCCCCCCCATAACTGAAGACCAACTCTCCTCCCTCCTGTCGAAATCACACCTCACCACCAGCGCCCACGACCCGCTCCCATCTCACCTCATTCCCAACCACACCTCCATTTTCATCCCAGCCCTCAACCACCTCTTCAACCTATCACTTACCACTGGCGCCTTCACCTCGGCCTTCAAACACGCCCATCCTTAAACCCTCCCTCAACACCACCTCTGTATCTAACCATCACTCCATATCTCTTCTCCCATTCGCCTCTAGGCTACTTGAACAGCACGTCCACTCCGAACTGTCCTCTCACCTCTCCTCGTGCTCCCACTTTGACCGCCTACAGTCCGGCTTCAAACCCCTCCACCCCATTGAAACAGCCCTGACTAAAGTCACCAACGACCTACTGACCGCCATGAAAGAACGCCACTACTCCATCCTCCTCTTACTCCTCGATCTGTCTGCCGCCTTCGACACAGTTGACCGCTCCCTTCTTCTCCGGATCCTAGAATCACTCGGCATCACCCACCTTGCCCTCTCTTGGATCTCCTCATACCTAGCAGACCAGACCTACAGCGTCTCCCTCTCCCACACCCCTCCTTGCCCTACCCCCTTTCTGTCTGAGTCCCCAAAGGGTTCGGTCCTGGGACCGCTAGTTTTCTCCATATACACTCTCGGCCTTGGGCGACTCATTGAGTTCCACAGCCTCCAATACCACCTCTATGCTGACGACACCCAAATCTGCCTGTCCGGCCCCGACATCACCTCCCTATTCTCCAAAATCCCACCATGGCTTTCCGCCATCTCATCCTTTTTCTCTGCTCGCTTCCTTAAACTCAACATGGACAAAACTGAATTCATAGTCTTCCCCCCAAAGAAATCCCCACCCACTTCCCAACCTATCCATCAGCATCAATGACTGCACCCTCTCCCCAGTCCCCCAAGCCAAGTGCCTCGGGGTAATCCTTGACTCCTCCCTATCGTTCAAGCCCCACATCGAGGCCCTCAGCACATCCCTCCAACTTATAAACATCTCGCGGATCCGCCTCCTTCCTTACCCACGACACAGCTAAAACACTTATTCATGCTCTTATCTCCCACCTTGACTACTGCAACCTCCTTCTCACTGGCCTCCCGGCTAACTCCCTTACACCTCTCCAATCTATCCTCAATTCAGCTGCCCGACTAATCCATCTGTCCTCCCACTACTCTCCTGTCTCCCCCCTCTGCCAAGCCCTTCACTGGCTACCTGCCTTAAAGATCACAGTTCAAAACACTAACCATGACATACAAAGCCATACACAACCTGTCCCCACCATACATCTCTGACCTGGTCTCCCGATACCTACCCTCACGCAACCTCCGTTCCTCCCAAGAACTCCTCCTCTGCTTCCCCCTCATCTCCTCTTCGCACAACCGCGTCCAGGACTTCTCCCGGGCATCTGCCATACTCTGGAACACCCTACCCCAACACGTCAGACACTCTCCGACCCTGAGAAGCTTCAAGTGTCACCTGAAGACTCGCCTTTTCTGTCAAGCCTACAACCTGCCATGAGACCCAGGCGACCACCCCATAACTGACATTCCCCCATCCTACTGTATCCCCACCCGCCCCTCAGACTGTGAGCCGTCATGGACAGGGTCTCCTCCCCTCCTGTACCTGTATGTCCTGTTTGTCTAGAGTCAGTGTACTTGTGCTCGTCTCCCTCATCCTCATGTAAAGCGCCATGGAACCAAATGGCGCCATATAAATAATAATAATAATATACCTGCTGATAAAATGCTCATTGTATTAAAAATATAGCACACAGTCTAATAAGTGAAACATCCCTGGAATCAAGGCATTGAGCCCTGATTATGCTGCTTCACAATTAGCAAAACAATTCTTATATTCCCTTTCATCCATCATATATTTACATTTTCGAAAGACATTCATTTTTGAAGAATTGTTCCAGAATACTTGTTATATTAAAACCAAAGCTATTTTATTGTGCCTGATGTTGCTTTCACGTGCATTTATATTAGGACGATTGTCTTCTGATTTGAGCTTGCAGTCATCTATAAAAAAAAAAAAAAAAAGGAAAAGAACAGCAATCTCATGCCAGTGATAATTATAAGCCAGAAATAAGAAGCTTGGCAGTGCTGGGAGAATAGATATAGAAAAGTACAGAGTACACTCAGCCTCAATAATTAAAATGCCCCAGTTTGTAAAGTTTCCTTCTGAAAACTTTTACACCTCTGCTCCATCAAAGTGACAGCTACATCTGTAGACTACATGGTCACAAGGTGGTACCTAGGCAACACAGATGGCAGAGTGACTGGGGAGACAGCAGTCCTACTGGACCATTACAGACTGAGGAAGATTCACTGCTTGCGCAGCTGTATCAGGGTGTGGAGTCAAAGTCATGGAGTCTGTTTCCATTTTAGTGGAGTCGGATTCAAGGAAATGTTGGAGTCGGAGGTTTGGCTTACCAACTCCACAGTCCTGCCTGTTATAATAACCAGGATCTAAGGACTCCGAGGAATTGGCTACGGCATGTAGGTGACAGAAAGACGGACTTGGGCAGTAATCAGACATTTGCTTTTTACATATCTGCAGAAGAAAAAAAAAAAAAAAAAAAAACACAATTTGACAATTTTTAAACATTCATGTGTTTTTGTTTTTATTAGATTTGGTCCGAGATTGGTTCCAATTTTTTTTTCCATGAAAATAAACCAGCTTTGGACGCCATACTGGGAAGGCCCTTCATTTCAACGAGTGATTTGGTCCATATATTGGCCCAGCGTAGGACAAGTCTACATTTGTACTCATTTATTTTTATTTCGTGCACCATTGGTTTACAAGATAAGAAAAAAACAAACCTGACATGTGACATAGAAAAGAAAAAAGGCAGCCTATTGCCAGCAGCAGGTCACAGTACTGTGTGTGACAGGACACAGCTGCCCCATGATAAGGTGGAAAGAACACAGATGGAAAATACTGATGACACACCCACTCACCATTTACAAGGCCACAATGAGTATTTCGGGAGGATTTTACCTCAGTATTTGGAGCCAAAATCAGAAGTGGATCAATCAGGGAAAGAGTATAATAGAAACACGTCACCATGACTGCATTATATACCCATTGCTGGTTTTGGCTATAAACACTGAGGTAAAAAAAACTCATACTCAACTTGAGCACGAGGCCTAAGGAGGCTGCTCAATATTATAAATGCAAATGAGGCTTATATGGGGCACCTGTCACACAGATACATGTAGTGCACAGTGACTGTCTTACAGGCTAATAATGCCCAAACTATCAAAGAAGGTGGGCTGCCCAGAACTACAATAAAGGCCGCTTCACACGCAAGGATATCCTAAACGATATCCTTGAGACGTCATAAATTTGTGATTGTTGAAAAGATATCGTTTGAGCGTCGTTGCGTGTAAACAAACGATATAGGAAGAAAAAAAATCCTTGGATCGTTCATCCTAGATTTCAGATCCTGAAAGCCATCCCTTTTGCAGAAAAAAAAAAAATCGCTTTTGTAAAGTAAGAGAAAAGGTTATAATACTTATTCCTGTGTGAGTTCTGTTTCTGTGGAAGCCGCAAATGCCCCGCCTGTCTGCTGCTGCCTGGTAAATTATGCACGCCCCTCTCTGCTGCTAAGAGCCTGGCCGCGTCATGAAAGGGGCGGGGCTAAATCGCGTCATGCCGGAGCCCCGCGATTTAGCCCCGCCCCTTTCATGACACGGCCAGGCTCTTAGCAGCAGAGAGGGGCGTGCATAATTTACCAGGCAGCAGCAGCAGACAGGCGGGGCATTTGCGGCTTCCACAGAAACAGAACTCACACAGGAATAAGTATTATAACCTTTTCACTTACTTTACAAAAGCGATTTTTTTCTGCAAAAGGGATGGCTAGAAATGATAAGAAGGGGTGCAGGGGCAGGTCTAAAGATGTGGGGGGTCAGTTTGTGGGTTTAGGATCACTTGGAAGGCTGAAACCAGAGAGGCTGAAAGGGCAGGGCTTTACTGAAGGGAGGGGGGAGAGGAGGCTGACAGGCACATGGAACACTGCACGAGGACAAGCTAGGTAACACCTCAGGATTTATGAAAGTTTATATTGCTATATCTTAGCTTCTACTAAACAGTTTTTTTAGCAAAAACGATTGCCCCAAATGTGTGTGCTGGGTGTGGGGACACATTAACAGTCCGGGGGGTCATTTGGGGTGGTTGGTTCCCTTTAACTCACATTTGTGCTTGCATCAAAAAGCAAAAAAATAAATAAATAAAACAATTCGGAGAAACGGCTCGTATCTTCAAAAAAAAAAAAGTGTATGTTGGTGTGCTCTTAAGTGAATGTACTACTGTATATAAGTGCACCCCACAGGAAAAGGCTTTATATCAGCATTTGTGAAACAACTTTTTTTGTTGGGAAGTTAGAAGGGTTAAAAGAGCTAACTGCCTGTAAACATGCGAGTTGTGATAAGCGAGCGTACTCGCCACTGCTCAATACTCACAATCGTGCATCAGGGTTCTCGGGCACGCTCATTACTTGGTTGAGTATCGGGGGTGCTCAGGTGCCATGCTCGAGTCACCAACCCGCATGTTTTACGGCTGTTACACAGGAAAACAACATGCTGGGATTGCCTGCCACACACACTAATGTCATAGCTATGTTGGCCACTGGCATTACTGCGATTAGCCAGCTGCACTTCGACATTATGTCTTATATAAGACCCGGTGACGCGATAATAGTCACACTGCAGTTCAGGGAGATAATCTAGGAGAGTTTAGATTACAGCTGGCATATAGGCACGTTTATTGCCTTAGGCTGGGGGCACACTGTCGTGCATCAAACACAGAGCGTGTTTGATGCACGATAGTGGTGCGAGTGCCTGGCTGTATACATGTGAGTGTGCTGCGAGTGTGAGGTGTCAGTGTGTGTATGTGCTGCGTGTGAGTGGGATGCTGCGGTGATTTTACACTCGCCGGCTGTCGAAGCCGGCGAGTTTGAAATTACCGCTTTTCCTGTACAATAATCAATAATGTTTCGGCGCTGTCACGGCAGCGCTGAAACATTATTGTATATAAAAGTCAGCCGCAATGCAAAATAAAAATAAGTAATATTACGCTGGTGCTTCAGCACCAGGGACAGCGGCTGTCATGGTACGCTGTTTGCGTACCAAATGGCCTAAGTCCCATGGACAGCTCACACTCTTATGAGCTGAGCTGAGGATACACTACGGCATTTGCGCTCAGGACCAGGGACAGCTCAGCACTTCTTCAGCACTGTCCCTGGTCCAAAAAGCCTTTATGTAGTCTCTCACAGCCCGCTCCATAAGTGAGGGAGCAGAGCGGCTTCAAAGTAAAATAAAATAAGCCGACAAATGCGAGGAGATGTAAAATAAAGGTTTAACCCCTGCACTGCCATGGTGTGTTGTCACCATGTATACACAGAGTCTATATACTCTGGGCATACATGATGGCAGCACACCCACAGCAATTTAACCCTTTTGACAACGCTTGTAATAGCCGCATCTGCAGGCTCTGTGAGAAAGGCCTCAGAAAACATTTTTTCCCCCCATTTTGAAGGATGGTGACTCCTACACTGATAAAGCCTAACCACCAAGTGCACCACAGTACAGTCAAACCTTAATTTACGTGTAACTATTTGCGAGCATTTTGAAAGACCAGCTACCATTTCTGAAACATTTTAACTTAACGAGCAATGATTTGAATTCCAGCACTGGGGGCTGGCACTGCGCATACTGTGCATGTTGATGCTGCTGATTGTAGGAATTTATTATACATTGTAAAGTATAAATTTTTACTGGCCGCTCACCTGCCGCCACTCATCGCTCTAGCCACAGTACATGTATAGGAACTCGCCGGCAGCAGAGAGAGCTCAGAGCGCCACTGTCTGCCCCCCCTCCATTGCCAACCATCGCTCTGACCTCACACACACTTACCGATACTCTTTTGTATTCCGGGTCACCACAATGCGCTCACTCAGCTCCCATACATATACAGGAAGCTGGCGGCCAATCAGATGCCAGCAGCCACCAGCCACTCAAACGCCAGAAGTTGCCGGCGTCTGATTGGCTGCCGGCTTCTCGTACATGTACAGGAGCCGAGAGCTCAGTGCGGCGCTCAGAGATTCAGAATACAGCGGCAGATCGGTGACCGTTTGTGTTAGTATATGTGTGTTGGGGAATGATGGGGGGCTGCATGTGAATATTGGGGGCTGCATTGGGGATGATTATGTTTTACTGTACAGTATTTTGTATTACTGTAATAATTTTACAGTTCTGTATGTACATGTATAGGATTACAGTAGATATTTTTGGGTTGTGGAACGAATAGTCTGTGCTTCAATTATTTCTTATGGGAAAATTTGCTTTGATATACAAGCAATTTGATTTAAAAGCACACTCCGGGAACGGAATATGCTCTTAAATCAAGTTCTACTGTATATGTAAGAATTGTAGAGTTGAGTTAGGCCTCATACATAGTTATGCTGTTAGGTGTGTACAACGAGACCTGTCTCACCCTGGAAGAGGCATAGCTAAACAATTACTTTCTTCTTCACTAGAGTCTCCGATGGTGAGAATAGGCTTGCTGCTGCAGGTACCAGGTACCACTCCAGGACAACTGACTTCAGGGGTCAACAAGCAGGCTCAGGGTTCACATGCAGGTAGGGTTGCTGAAGCAAGGAGGCAGGTTGTTGCTTGCAGGCAAGGCAGTATGAAAGGTACTGGCAGGCACTGGAACACAGGTATAAGTTAGCAGACACAGGATATGGGCATAGTTTATCAGGGACCTGACAAGTAGAAACCATACAGACAGATGGATTAAAGATGTTGCCTTCCCTTAGGGGAAGAGTGCTTTAAGTACCTAGTCTCCTCCAGCCATTGGCTGGGGATACATGTAGAGTGTGCCCACTGCCCCTTTAAGAGGCGGAGAGTACGTTCACATCCTAAGCGCATTCCCGGTGGACGTGTGCCCCAGGAAACAGGAGGCGGGGACCAGAGACACCGATGAGCGTCTGGCAGTGCTAGTATGCAGGCTTCCTTGCCGCAGGGGCACTAGCACGGGTGTTACACACACCTTGAAAAAAAATTATGAAGGTCCAAATCATACCTTTGGAATAATTGAGAGAGAGGAGCCTGATCACTAAAATTTTGGAGCTTGGGCTACTCATTTACCCTCTTAAAATTTTGAACAAGGACAGCTTGATATTAAAATTCGGGCAACCCAGCACCAGCACAAATATTCTTCAAGACAGGGATGCTGACATACTCACAGCTGCCCATGTGTTCCTCAGACTCCTGCTCCAGTTCTGTGGGTCACAGGACCTATGCATGTTGCACAGGTCTTCTGTCCACACACTTAGGGCACATGCCTGTGCACTCGCTGCTTCTTAAAGGGGCAGAGCGCGAACTCTGGAATTGTACCCACCCCTAGGCTGGGAGACAATGGTTGTTTAATACACTATTCTATGTAGGGAGGTGCCTGAGCAACTTCCTTATCTAGTATGTCTTACACCTGCTACTGTATTGTCAAGTCCCTGTCACCTTGTATTAACTGATCTCAACCTGTCCTATATGAAACCAAACCTGTCCTGTCTGTTCCTGAATCCAAACCTGTTACATTTGTACCAACCGTCCAGTCTGCGTCTATTCTATCTGTAACAGCCATCCTGCCTGCCCCTGAACCTGTTCTGTCTGTACCAGCTGTCTTTTTTGAACCAGTACCAGTATTCACCCTGCCTGAAATCCTGTCTTGTCTGATACTCCATGTCTGCACTAGTGTCCTTGACCTCTGCGGTCAGGTGCTGCAGTCCAGGATTTGGCCTGGAGTGGTACCTGGTGCTTACCTTCAGCCAAATCCACCCTCACCACCAAAGGTTCTGGTGTATACCCGGGAGACAGTCACACCCCTCCACGGTAATCTCGGTCAGTGGCACAGTGGGTACACACCCACGCACATTACAGAAATGGTGGTTGAAAAAAATACTGATGAAACTAGGGTCACAATCCTCTGTGTCGGTATCATATGTTCCATCCCAGGGTCTTACTCGGGTCCAGCCTCCACAAGGTTCACTTAGTGCAGTGATGGCGAACTCCAGGCCTCGAGTGCCACCAACAGTGCAGGTTTTCAGGATTTCCTCAGCATTGCACAGAGGTTGGAATCATCACCAGTGCAGGTGATTATATTATCACCTGTGCAATATAAGGAAATCCTGAAAACCTGCACTGATGGTGGCACTCGAGGCCTGGAGTTCGCCATCACTAACTTAGTGTGTTGTCAGGGAAATTTAGCATCCCTGGCCCAAGCACTTGTCCACATGTCAATCATTGTCAATCATTAAGTGGACCTTACCAGTAATTGCCTTGGACAGGGCATGGGTGAAAAACATTTGTGTAATGCATGGACAGCACTAATGGAAAAACAGTGACAACTGGGGACAGAGTACCAGGGGCTGTCAGTCGCCATGAGGTTGCTAAAAGCCTCAGTGTCCACAAGCCTAAACGACAACCATTTCCAGAGCAAGTCTAGAAATGTGCCTGTTTCTTGTGGTAACTAGATATTTACATTTGTATTCCAGAGCCTAGGATAGGGACAAATGAACGCTACACTAGGACAAAGAATTGGAAGTAGCTGTTAATGGTGCTTGAAATTGTGCAATGACAGTTGTAGTGCGAGAAGTATCCATGTCTGCGTCCTGGACGAGGGATTGGCAAGCACATAGCACAGGAGAAAAAGCAGTGGTTTCACCCACAGACACTTATTGTAGACCCAGTAGTTTTGTGCACAGGTGTTTTCATGACGTGTTGGGGCATGCTGGTGGTCAGACTGGTAGTTCTCGAGCCCTTGCTGATCTCAGTACAGCACAGATTTCAAATGACGATTCTTTTATCGTCTGCAATTTCTTTAACCCCTTCACGACCAAGGATGAACCAGTTTGTCCAAAACGCTGAGTTGATCCCGACCAAGGATGAACCGGTTCGTCCTGGGGCAAATGTGGCACCCTGGCCACAGTCCCACTAATCAAGCTGCGATACTTGAAGCTTCCCCCAACAACCAGGATTGCAGTGATTGGCTGTTCAATTCTGGACAGCCAAGCATAGCGACTACATTGCCTGATCATTAATTGCCTGATCATTACAATCCAGCCTATGGTTGGAGATGCAATAGCCCCTTCCATACGCTGTAGCTTTGAAGGGGGGTGGCGTCACCCCCCTCAAGCCCTGATGGGATTGGTTGCACTGTCTCGATCACTCCAATCAGTATGCAGCACAGCGGCAGCATGATCCAGCTCTCTACACTCCTTTTCAGCTTCATCCCCTGCATGGAGGGGATTGGAAGCTGAAGAGGAGCGATATCAAACAGCAAGGGACATGATCGCTATGCGTCCCTGGCAATATCACCCCCTAACTGCTCGGTATCAATCAGAAACGAGGGTAAAGGGTGAGGGATTGTGCGGTCTCTCACCTGTTTCCTGCACTGATTGGTGCCTCCACAATGGCGACCGGATGTTGCCATTGCAACCTGACATTGCTGTTGCGACATCTGGTCAATTGACAAGCCTCAGAGCTCATGTGATCTCTGGTACTTGTGTCTGCAGGACTGACAGTTGAACTGTATGGCAATCAGATTATTGCATTTAGCAGAAGTAGGTGTTGTCCCATAAAGAGCCTACCATATACACTCGAGTATAAGAGTTTTTCAGCACAATTTCTGAGCTGAAAAGTGCCCCACTCGGCTTATATTCAAGTCAGTGGACGAGCAGTGACCGAGAGCTGGAGGAGGTAGGAGGCTATAGAGGGTCACGTGGGCCCGCTCATTAGTGTAATATAATAGGCACTGCATACCCCCGTCCATCACCGGCGGGGGAAGCAGCGTACATTACATTAAGTGATCTTGCCCCCATCACTGTATCTGGCCCCCCGTGCTGCCGCACATAAAATAAACCACTGAACTCACCCTCCGATGTCCTGCAGGCACTGTGGCCTTCTCCCTCCAGTCTTCCTGCTTGTGATGGCATCATGTGACCGATGCATCAGTGATGTCATCACTGCTGTGCCGTTCACGTGATTAGGAACAGTACAAGCAGGAAGAGCGGAGGGATTACGCCATGGTGCCTGCAGGACATCGGAGGGTGAGTTCAGTTGTCCATTTTATGTGCGGCAGCATGGGCTGTAACCAGTGATGGGGGGCAACACCTGAATCACTAGTGATGGAGGTCCTATACACCAGCGATAAAGGGAGTTATACATCAGTGATGGGGGCTATATACCAGTGATTAAGGAGCTATAGACCAGGATGGGGGGCCATTTACCCTGATGGGCCAGGCTGTATACAGTGATGAAAGGCTGTATACCAAGAGGCTATATATAGTGATGAGGGTCTGCTGTATTTTCCACCCTAGGCTTATACTAAGACAATAAATTTTCCTAGTTTTGGAGAGTAAAATTAGGGGTCTCGGCTTATACTCGGGACAGCTATACTCGAGTAAATACAGTAAGCAAAAAAAAAAAAAAATGTAAAAAGGGCAAACAAAAAATAAAATAGAAAAAAAATATAGTGTACACAAATTACAGTAAGAGACATAGCGCAGATAGAGCAGACTTCTACAGGCTACCATCCAACCAAAATTGCAGGGAAGATATTTATTTTTTAATCATTATAAAAAAAGATTTTTTTAAATAAAGGATTTAAGAAAATAAGGGTGGGTTTCGTCCCATCTTTGATTGCCTGCCAAGGTAAAACTCAGGCAGCTGAGGGCTGGTATTCTCAGTGTGGTAAGGCCCATAGTTATTAAGCCCCCCACCCCCAGGCTACAGAATAGCAGCCCGCAACCACCCCAGAAACTGGCACATTCATTATTAGCAGCGCCAATTCCTGACGCCGAAGTGCGGTGGCATTGGGGCGATCGAAAAGGTTAAAGATAGCTGATGATTGACAGTTTGTCATTAAAGGGAACCTGTCACCTCCGAAAAGCCACCTAACTTATCAATACATGTCCCTGAACCTTCCTTTTACCATTATAACTATCCCTCTTCTCTGCTAAATGATTATTTTAATGTTCTAAAAAAACGATTTTAAAGTTACTAATTAGGATGATAATGAAGCAGGGGCTATATGCAATAGTCCCCCTGGGCATGTTTGCAGCCTTCCAGCATCCTTTATTATGCCCCCTTGGGCGTGATCTTGAAATAAATTTCGCACCCCCAGCCTCGCTCCCTCCACTCTGCTATGCAGCCTTCCTGTGGGTATGACGCTGAACGCGTCATTTCCAGAACCGCGGACCCCTTAGCAACCCGATGTTTACCATAGCAGCGGTGTGCGCCGCTATGCGGGGTTCTATGGGGCCCCGCTTAGCAGCGCTGCGCCGTTGCTAAGGGGCCCACGGTTTCGGAAATGACATGTTCAGCCTCATTCCCACAGGAAGGCTGCAGAACAGAGGGAGCCAGGCTGGGGGCGCAAAATTTAATTTCAAGATCATGCCCATGGGGGTGTGATAAAGATGCTGGAGGCTGCAAACAAACAGTCCAGAGGGACTATTGCATATAGACCCCACGTAATTATCTTAATGCGTGTGTTTGAAAACGTTTTTTTACAACATCCCACTGAGAAGGGATGGGGCTATGATACACATTACCATATATGGGAGACATTGCCATATATGGGTGATATCATATATGAGCATTACGACCATATATGGGCATTACGCCCGGGCAATGCTGGCCTCTACAGCTTATTAGAAATAAAACACCCTGATACCCTTCTGATGATAATCCAAAAGGATAGTCTCACGAAGCTCACTCACCTCTGTTACATCCCGATTCTGCAGGGGAAGAACAAGCGCCCTACCTCTACAGAGTCTACAATCACACTGAAAGCGGAGCCTCAGTAACTGACGTCACCCGCGACAATGAACTCAGATGACCCGATAGAAGTGGGGTCACATTAGTTCACTGCTGTGGGGAGCCCTGGTGACTCAGTGAGTGACATCACCACTCCACCAGGAGTCACCCGAGTTCACTGCCATGGGTGATGTCACTCACTGAGTCACTGAGGCCCTGCGGTCAGTGTGACGGCAAACTCATGCAGGGAGAGGACGCTTGTTCTCTCCCTGAAGACTTTGGATGAAGGATCGTTGAGGGTTATGTGGAAGTAATAAAGATTAAGTTGAGATATGTGTTTACTTTTTATTCAAATAAAATTAGTTTTCTGTGTTGTATATGATTTACTAGACATTTATAATATTCAGCTGACAACCATTTTATTACCCAGTCTGCCATCAACACAATGCAGCTAGAAGAGTGAGGTAAAATTCCAGAAAATGGAGCTACAATGAATGTGCCATTTTCTGGTGTGGCAGCGGGCTGCAATTCGTAGAGTGGGAGGCCCAAAATGCTTGGGCCTCCTCACGCTGAGGATTGCAGCTGCCTAGGTTTATCTGGTTGGAAACCAAAAATACAGCTAAGCTCCATGTAGCTTTATGATTTCAAAAGATAAAAAAGAAAGCTCCGCTGTATTTTAATTACCAGTCGTATAATACTAGGTAGCTGGGGGTTGATAGCAGCCCGCATATGCCTGCTGTACCTGTGCTAGTGACCAAAAATACTGCAGAATCCTATGTCACAAGCGCAAAATATGAACACCAAATACTCAGCATATACTCACTGTGTGAAAACTGCAGCATATTTAGGAGCTAACATTAAAGTCTATTGTTGAAAATTACATCACAATACGCTGCAATAATTGACATGCTGATTTTCCTGCAATAAAAATTGCGGCATTACCGCAGCATGTGCACTGGGCTTCTGCATTTACATACACTTTGCTTGCACATCGCTGTGCTGCAGATTTGTGGCAGATCTGTAGCATTTCTGCAATAAAATAGCAGCAAAATATGTGGGGATAGGCAGCATGGGCACACAGCCTTAAGGGCTCTCCAAATGGAGATCACCGACTATTAGAAGAAAATCTATGCTTAAAAAAAATCATATGAGGCTCCTTCACTCCTGAGCCCTGCCATGTGCCCAAACAGTGGTTTTCCACCACATATGGAGCATCCTCATACTCAGGAAAAATTGCACAACAAATGTTTGGGTCCAATTTGCCCTGTCTTCCTTGGGAAAAAGAAAATATTTGGAGCTAAATCAAAAGTTGTGGCAAAAAAACAAACAGTTTTTCTTGTTTACATTTCTACGTTGTTAAAATAATGTGATGAACCTGTGAGTTCACAGTGCTCACCACACATCTAGATAAATTACTTGGTAGGGGTTCTAGGTTTCAGAATTGTGTAACTTATGGGGGAATTTGATTGGTTAGCTCTTGATGTACATGAACAAACGTGACATGACACCCGCAGACCATTCCATCAAAATCTGCGCTCTAAGCCTGCGTTCACACATTGCGTATTTTGCCGCGTTTTTTTACGCACGCTTTTCAAAATACGCAATGTGCCTTTTGTCTACCTGCAAAGTGAATGGGAAACATTGTGTGGCGCGCAGACAATGACGGCGTTGTCTGCGCCCACACCGGAGGAGGAAGACGGATGAAGCTGGAGGATCGCGATGGCGGCTTAGGAGCGCGATGGCGGCGGCGGGACAGCGACAGGGATAAGTATAATCATCTATGCTTTACAGGTTTACCGCAGCAAGGGGGGGGCCCTGTATACTGATGGGGGCGGCGCCTGTATACACCGCTGGGGCTGCTGCTGTATACACCGCTGGGGCTGCTGCTGTATACACCGCTGGGGCCTGTATATACCACTGGGGAGGCTGCTGCTGTATACACCGCTGGGGCTGCTGCTGTAACACTGCTGGGGCCTGTATATACCACTGGAGAGGCTGCTGTATACCTGTGCTGGGGTCCACCCTCGGCTTATACACAAGTCAATAGGTTTTCCCTGGTTTTGGGGGCAAAAGTAGGGGGGGGGGGGGGTCGGCTTATACACGAGTATATACGGTACTCATTTTTTCCCTTCCAAGTTGCTTTAGTTTCCGTGAAGCATCTGAGGGGTTAATAATCTTAATGAATGTGGTTTTGAGTAGCTTGAGGGGTGCAGTTTTTAGAATAGTGTCACATTTGGGTGTTTTCTGTGATATGGGCCCCTCAAAGGGACTTCAAATGTGATGTGGTCCCTAAAAAAAAAAATTAAAAAAAAAAAAAAAGTGGCTTTGTACATTTTGTTAGAATAATGAGAAATTGTTGATGAACTTTGAGCACTTCTATCTTTGTATCAAAAAAATTTGTTTCCAAAATTGTGCTGACAAAGTAGAAATGTGTGAAACGTTATTTTGTAACTATTTTGTGTGACATTACTCTCCAGTTTAGCAGTATAAAAATTGAAAGTTTGAAAACTGCTTAATTTTCAAATTTACATTTTTTTTCACAAATAAATGCAAAAATCATTTATACATTTACCACTAACACGAAGCCCAATGTCACAAAACTCCATCTCAGAATCACTGGGATCCATTGATATTACCTGATAAACACCTAACCCTTGATCTGGGAACTTGCTGCATGTGGGTGCTATGTGGAACAGTTGCCCACCTTCTTGCTGTCTGTTGTGTTGCTGCTGTTCTCGGTCTGTATGGCACCTTCCCAGGTTGGGTTAGGGACTTCATTGTCCACTACCTCATCTTTCACACTCTGGTTTTACTCACTTGTTGAGTTAACATCACTTGTTGGCAATTGTGTCTCATCTACCTCTTGAGACAGTAATTGCTGTTCTCAGCCGTAGTCATCTTTTGCCGTGGCTGCTCAAATATTTGGGCAACACAACAAAAAAAGCCAGGGTGAGAAGCCAGAATCAATAAATGGAAATAGCTTGTCTTTTGGGACTCGCCCTGGAGGGAGGAAGGAGGATCAGGATGAAGATTATGTGGTTGAGACTGTTGGCAAGTGAGACTGGACCTTAAGGAAGATCGTGGTGCTGGGAAACATACTACAAGCATTATCTGCCATCTGATCTACCACCTGTTTGCACTGTTCTGGCTGCAAGAGTGGTGTCTCACACCTCACTGCAAAGTGGAGCTAGGTCTCATGGATGCTTGTTGTGCTTCTGGATGAGGCAGTTTCACCTGACCCACGGCATAAGCCTCTGTGTGCACCATCAGCAGCACCTCCACTTCTCTACCCCTTACAGCACACCCTGTGCATTTAAAATTAAATCTGTAATACATGCCTGCAAACTTTCCAATATTAAGTGAAAAAAAATGTAGCCCAGAAACAGACTTGTTTTTAGTTGGAGCAGTATACCTGTAGAAGAACTGTAAGGCTGGAAACACACTGTCAGAGTGACATGCAAGTTACTCGCACGAGTCTTGGATCATTCACCCAGGATGGCCTTCCCCTCTTTGGATGGGAGCAGTGGAGCTACATAGAAGAACATACCACGGACGGATCATTCACCCAACCAGACCCCTGCCTCTTTGGACAGGATATTGTCAGTGGTATGTTTTTCTATGTAGCTGCACTGCTCCCGTCCAAAGAGGGGAAGATCATCCTGGGTGAATGATCCAAGACTCGTGTGAGTAACCCGCATGTCACTCGGACAGTGTGTTTCCCAACCTAAGGGCTTGGACACTGCTACTTACATGAGAGTCTGTCGAACAAGACTCGGAAGAGGCTGGAGCAGTGACTCTGAACGGTCTCTCCCTCTCTGGACGGGGAGTGTGGAGCTGCACAAAAACAGAAGCAGCTAACAGTCCCGTCCAGACGGGGAGAGAGAGGCTGTTAAGGGTCACTGCTCCAGCCTCTTCCGAGTCTTGTTCGACAGACTCATGTAAGTAGCAGAGTGTGTCCGAGCGCTAAGAGTATGTGCACACATTGAGTATTTGGTTGAAAAAAAAATCTGCACCAGTGCTGCATCTCGTCAGGAAAAACACAGCGGTAAAATTGTGTGTTTTGCCACATTTTCGAGGTGTTTTTTTGGACAGAAATAAATTTATTTATTGATATTGAAAAATGCAGGTGTAACGCACATGCAAAACCGCTCTGAAAATACAGCAAAGATGTAATAACCCATGGCCAAAGGCCGTGTGCAGCGAGTGTGTGCATTTTGGTGCAATTTTTGCCACAATCTGAGAATTCGGAAGTGTTGTGCACAGGTTACTTATTTCTGCCTTGCAGATTAGATGCAGGAGAAAAGTCAATTGTCGCAGCGTGCTCACACAGTGCGCTTTTTGGTGCATTTTCCACAACAAAAATGCATGTTTTATTAAATGATCCGAATGATATTAATGATATATTAAATGATCTTGGCTACCAGCAGAGAAAGTCAGTCTTTAAAAATCGTCATCTATAAAACGATCACACTAGTTAACCCCTACAGTGAACACCACAAATAAGCTGCAAAAAAAAATAAAAATCAGCGGAAAACTGAAAGAGCTCAACCCTCAATTCAGCAAGAGAAAATGTTTGTTTTCAAGAAAATTGTTTTGATAGTGTAAATGATAAACATATAATATATATATATATAGTGGTATCGTTGTATATAAAGCTGTCTTTTCAATTTTATCACATGGTAAAAAACATTGAAACAAAAAACTATTGGAATTGCTGGTTTTGTTCATTTTGCATCTCAAAAGGAGTAGAAAGCGATAAAAAAATATGATGCATGTGCCCGAATAAAAATGTCAACTCATCCGGCAAAACAGCCCTGAGATGACTGACGGCAGCAATATAGGGGGAGGCAGACACTTTAAGTCAACAGCTTTTCTTTAGTCTGTGGTAGTTGTGAAACAAACTATTAATCTGCTATTGCTGTTACTGCACCGACCTGAAGGATAACAGAGCAATCACTTGTGCCACACGGTGGACGGTGTAACAAATGTATGTCCTGCCCCCCCACATCGTGTACGGTGCTTTGCTTCCACACTGAGGTTTGTCCCCCCGTTCCGTGCTCCTGTCAGGACTTTCATTGCAGGATTCACATGTATGCACTGAGGGACCAATTCCCTATTATGGAGCAGACCCCGTGTTCTCCGCCATGCTGGTGGGGTCACTTTTGGGGGTTTTCTGTCACAGTCACTTCAAACAGGATTGTGCTCCCTAAAAAATGGTTTTGTACATTTTGTTGGAAAAATTAGAAATTACTGATGAACCTGTATCCAGGTTAACAAAAAAGAAAAAGTTCCACAAATGGAGCTGATGTCAGAGACATGCCGGAAATGTTACCTGTCAATTATTTGTATGACATAACTCCTAATGCTGCTAACCCTGCCGGTGTGCACTCACCCTATGTATAGAGAGCAGCCCAATTCCACAGGGTGGGGGTCAATTACTGGGCTGCGTGCTGTAGTTTTGATGAAATTCCTGCCTGGTTATCCTCATCCCAATAAAGTGATTGGCAGCTTTCTGCCTATGCACAGAGCACACAGACAGCTCAATCACTGCAGGGTTATAGGAGATCTAGCACAGCTTCAGGAGACATTGGTTGTAGGACTATGGCAGTCAGTGACCCTGCATTGTCAGTATAAGAAGATGCACTCAGCCTGGCAGATCCCCTGAAGGCTCCGGGAAATCATGGCAGACATCTGGAGCTGTCCCAGGTCTGTCCCCTCCAGCAGAGGCTGCACTGGCACACTGGGGGTTAAAGGCCATTAAACAATTAGAGAATGAAGGCTGCTGACAGCAGGCACTAAGCCCACACCCGGTATCACAAGAGGTGCTGCAGCAGCAGTGGCACTGTGACCACAGACCGGGTGCTAGCTTATAGTGTGCTGCCAGAGGCATCAGACAGACACCTCATATGCATGGAGCCAGTGTGACAGCAGCAGGGAAAAGTTGTCCACATCAGCAGAGATGACGACCGAGTGGGCAGAGCACAGGTAAATAGTGAGGAGGTTACCTTAAGGCTGGCATGTTGTGACAGTCCTCCGGTCAGGATGGCAGTGGGCAGCAGGCAGCGTGCTACCAAGCGAGCAGAGCTGGGAACCACAAACCGGAAGCACCGCCCATCCACCCTCATTGGCTAAAGCGCGCCGAACATTCACCCCACAGAGAGTCTGACCACCCCGCTCCGAGGCGCTGCCTGCAGATGCTCAGTGCTGTCAGCGGCACCCGGCGAGAAGAGGGAGAGCGCCGGAGACACGGCCGGAGCCGAGAGGGGCAAAGCGAGGCAGACACGGCCGGAGCCGAGAGGCGCAGAGCGAGGCAGACACGGCCGGAGCCGAGAGGGTCAGAGCGCGGCAGACACGGCCGGAGCCGAGAGGGTCAGAGCGCGGCAGACACGGCCGGAGCCGAGAGGGTCAGAGCGCGGCAGACACGGCCGGAGCCGAGAGGGTCAGAGCGCGGCAGACACGGCCGGAGCCGAGAGGGTCAGAGCGCGGCAGACACGGCCGGAGCCGAGAGGGTCAGAGCGCGGCAGACACGGCCGGAGCCGAGAGGGTCAGAGCGCGGCAGACACGGCCGGAGCCGAGAGGGTCAGAGCGCGGCAGACACGGCCGGAGCCGAGAGGGTCAGAGCGCGGCAGACACGGCCGGAGCCGAGAGGGTCAGAGCGCGGCAGACACGGCCGGAGCCGAGAGGGTCAGAGCGCGGCAGACACGGCCGGAGCCGAGAGGGTCAGAGCGCGGCAGACACGGCCGGAGCCGAGAGGGTCAGAGCGCGGCAGACACGGCCGGAGCCGAGAGAGGCAGAGCGAGGCAGACACGGCCGGAGCCGAGAGAGGCAGAGCGAGGCAGACACGGCCGGAGCCGAGAGGGTCAGAGCGCGGCAGACACGGCCGGAGCCGAGAGGGTCAGAGCGCCGGAGACACGGCCGGAGCCGAGAGAGGCAGAGCGAGGCAGACACGGCCGGAGCCGAGAGAGGCAGAGCGCGGCAGACACGGCCGGAGCCGAGAGAGGCAGAGCGAGGCAGACACGGCCGGAGCCGAGAGAGGCAGAGCGAGGCAGACACGGCCAGAGCCGAGAGAGGCAGACACGGCCGGAGCCTAGAGGGGCAGAGCGAGGCAGACACGGCCGGAGCCGAGAGAGGCAGACACGGCCGGAGCCTAGAGGGGCAGAGCGAGGCAGACACGGCCGGAGCCGAGAGAGGCAGACACGGCCGGAGCCGAGAGAGGCAGACACGGCCGGAGCCGAGAGAGGCAGACACGGCCGGAGCCGAGAGGGGCAGACACGGCCGGAGCCGAGAGGGGCAGACACGGCCGGAGCCGAGAGGGGCAGACACGGCCGGAGCCGAGAGGGGCAGAGCGCGGCAGACACGGCCGGAGCCGAGAGGGGCAGAGCGCGGCAGACACGGCCGGAGCCGAGAGGGGCAGACACGGCCGGAGCCGAGAGGGGCAGAGCGAGGCAGACACGGCCAGAGCCGAGAGGGGCAGACACGGCCGGAGCCGAGAGGGGCAGAGCGCGGCAGACACGGCCGGAGCCGAGAGGGGCAGACCGCGGCAGACACGGCCAGAGCCGAGAGAGGCAGACACGGCCGACACGGCCGGAGCCGAGAGGGGCAGAGCGCGGCAGACACGGCCGGAGCCGAGAGAGGCAGACACGGCCAGAGCCGAGCGAGGCAGACACGGCCGGAGCCGAGAGAGGCAGACACGGCCGGAGCCGAGAGAGGCAGACACGGCCGGAGCCGAGAGGGGCAGAGCGCGGCAGACACGGCCGGAGCCGAGAGAGGCAGACACGGCCAGAGCCGAGCGAGGCAGACACGGCCGGAGCCGAGAGAGGCAGACACGGCCGGAGCCGAGAGAGGCAGACACGGCCGGAGCCGAGAGGGGCAGAGCGCGGCAGACACGGCCGGAGCCGAGAGGGGCAGAGCGCGGCAGACACGGCCGGAGCCGAGAGGGGCAGAGCGCGGCAGACACGGCCGGAGCCGAGAGGGGCAGAGCGAGGCAGACACGGCCAGAGCCGAGAGGGGCAGACACGGCCGGAGCCGAGAGGGGCAGAGCGCGGCAGACACGGCCGGAGCCGAGAGGGGCAGACCGCGGCAGACACGGCCGATGCCGAGAGAGGCAGACACGGCCGGAGCCGAGAGGGGCAGAGCGCGGCAGACACGGCCGGAGCCGAGAGGGGCAGAGCGCGGCAGACACGGCCGGAGCCGAGAGGGTCAGAGCGCGCTAGACATGGCCAGAGAGGGGCAAAGCCAGTGGTGTAACTTAAACCCTAGTGGCTCCGATGCAAAAGCGCCAATGGGGCCCCTATTTGAAGTCTTTAATAGTATTAGTCTTTCTATAGGCCAAAGGGACTTTGGGGGACCCCCTAGGCTGCAGGGCCCGGGTGCAATTGCAACTCCTGCCCCTACTGTAGTTACGCCCCTGAGGAGAGTGCAGGGGACATGGCCAGAGACAGACAGAATGTGGCGCCCCACTGGTCAGTACGCCACTAAAGGGGTACTACACCCAGATTAGTGTGTGTGGTATCCCGGTGACCAGAATATGGTAATGTTAATCTGAGGCCCTTGTGTACGCATTCATAATTTAGAGCTAGGGGACCCATTGACTGAACCCGTAAGCAGGGTAACTGGTCCAGGTGGGAGGAGCTTAGGTGTAGTGAGAAGAGCGGGAAGGAATGGCAGTGAGCACGTCTTAAGAGTGAAGTGGAGGGTGCCTGTAAAGCAGGGGTCCCCAATTCCAGGCCTCGGGGGCCGCCAACAGTGCAGGATTTCCTTAGTATTGCACAGGGGCTGGAATCATTACCTGTGCAAATGATCACATTAACACCTGTGCAACACTAAGGAAATCCTGCACTGTTGGCGGCCCTCGAGTTGGGGACCTCTGCTGTAAAGGAAGTCAGCCCAGACAGAAGGGGGATCACTGGCTTGAGCAAGCCCGGAGCCAGATCGTCCTAATAACCGGTCCAGAGGGAACCTAGCCCAAAACTGAGAACCAGCTCCGAGTGCGGCGCAGGAAAGTTAAGCTCTGAGCCGCCAAACCCGGTGAGTCGAAGGCCTTTCATATAACCCCGACCTGGCCAGATACGCACGTCTCCACCAGGAGCTCCAAACCGGGTTGAACCCCTTAGCGAGAGAAGGGTAACCTCTATATACCTAACAGGCCTGGTAGGAAGAGGATTCCGTGCAAGGCCGTGCACAGATAGTGAGGAGAGTGCAGCTAGTGAAAAGGACAGAAGTTGTTACCAGAAGAACATCGTAGAGGGCCTCAGAGAGACTTGGCATCCCTTGGTGACTACCAGGCCAGCTACCCGTGTGACTGTGTGACTTTGAGAACTGCCTTGACAAGTTGCCAGTAAATACCCGTGCAGAGCAAGGTGGTTTCCGGTGTAATTTCTACTAAGTTGATCACCTGTGTTCCAGTCTCAAGGAGAAAACTGCGCCTCTCCTGATGTGAAACCATTTCTTTACCTCACTGCCCTGGGAACTTCGCTCTTCCTGCACAGAGCGATATAATCCGGCTGCCTACTCATCATCCCCAGAGGTCTGTTGGCAGCGCTGGTGCCATCACCAGATGCTGCAGGTGGCTTCATGTTAATTTTTATTTTTACTAAATCCCTTTTTTATGACCACTAGGGCCCCAGATCCAGGCACCGGCCACCAGTGACAGTCCCTTAAAGCTACACCCGGGATCAGAGTGCCCAGGCCATAGGGTGCAGGCCGTGGGTTTCTCGGGACTGGTCCCTGCTGTCTGGTCACAGGGGAACATCACGGTAGTGGCCGCGGACCGGTTCTGTGACCCTGGAGGGTTCACAAATTTTTAAAAAAGGTAAGAGGAAAAATATAAAATAGGTAAAAAGGAAGAGAAAAAAAAAAAAAAAGGGAGTTTGTCACTGTGACACCACCTGTGGTATGCAGCCAAATGTGACCGCTGCTGCTTGTCTCAGCTCCGAGGGATGATGATGTCAAACAGCAAGGTGATGAGCCCTCCTAGGGCAGGGCTGGTTTATCTCCTGGGCCAATGATAAGTTTATAGTGAAGTGACTGAGGTAACCGTGGGGGTGCAACTTACTTCTGACAGCTGTGTTTCTGATCTCTCAGCCTCGCAACTCAGATGCCTGTCTGTAACCAAGGACGCTCAATAAAACTCACAAGTCTCAAGTTCAACAGGGTACTTTACTCATTGTTGTTGCTCTTATTTTTTACAGTCTTGGTTCTGCAGTGAGCCGTACCAATAGCCAGTACAGCAGTGGAGAGAGACCACCAAAGCATCCCCTTTCCCAATGCCTTTCAGGTCTCTTCAGGACCGCTCACAACCTCCGGGCTATAAGTTGAGGACTTTCCTGGGCATCCTCCCTTTGGATCCCTAGTCCTATCTGAGGACTTTCCTTCCGTGTGACAGTCAGTAGGTTCCTGGCATAGAGACCCTTTACTTACCGGTTAATTTTTGGCCAGGGCATTTAGCAGCCAACCACTATTATAGGGTCAGTTCCCTGTCCATCGACCCAGTCCCTCAGTGTCTCCGTAAATCCGGTCTTCCACCTTGGGCTCCTCTTCTACACCTGGTCAGTAGCCTCGGACCTGGTCAGCCATAAGATGACACCGGCCGCCGGGTCCCGGTTTTCTATCCGGTTGTTACAGTCCTTTAGCTATGTCAGGGGTTTCAGCTAGGAGTCCAGTTACTCCTCCTCCCTCTACTCACTAGGAACTCTTCTTACCAACTGTCACTCTCCCTGAGTGACTACTGTTGCTCCTCCCTCTTTCACAGGTGTCTGTCCTTAGCCCCACCCACTTCACCAACCTCTCCCCTGCAAGGAATAAAGTCCTAGGTCTAGGGATTCGGGGCATGTTGGGTGTCTGGTTTGGGGGTGGATGGCTCACCATCCCAGCTGCTATACCTACCACCGATCCGCAGGGGCCCCACAAGAGAGTAGGAGACATGGCCGGAGAGGAGAGGGGCAGAGTGCAGGGGACATGGCCGGTGATGAGGTGTACGACAACGGCTCATAATGTTGACACCACAGAGCTGTGGATCGTGCAGGTTCAATGCTGAAATCCAAAGACCTCATGCATGTTTTCACAGGGTTTGTTCACAGTTTAAGGTAAAAAACAAAAGTTTTTAAACCCCAAACCAGTTTTCACCTTCCTGACCACCATCACTTTATGAGGTAAAAAACTCTGGAACATTTAAACGGATCCCAGTGATGATTGTTTTTTTTCTTCACACTGTACCTCATATATAAGTGGTAAATTTAGGTTGATATTTTTGTGTGTTAAAATGTGAAAAGTTAGCAATTTTTAAACGTTGTGAGACCTAAGCTCATGCACTGCTGTCCCACTAATGATACAATTCAGAACAATATGGCATAGCACTCAGCAACTAAGGCCCCTTTCACTGATTGCAGCAGATCCGGCAGATTTACCACATCTACATTGTCTATGGGGCTTGCAGCAAGTGCGTTATTGCCACAATCCGACACTTGCAGACGCGAAAAAACTATCAATCTGTCCAAGATGAGATGTTTGGAGGACTTGCAGAAAAAGGATGGTGCTTACAGTTCATAAAAATTCAGAGTGTGATCTATTATATAAATCGCGAATCGGAAAAGCGCCCCTTCGCGCGCACTTTCCGATGTCGTCATGTGGATACGAATTTAACATTGGGCGCGAAGCGCCCAATGCTGCGCGAGCAATGGCCGCGAGGCCATTGCGAGTCGCTGGCCCAGGGCGAGCAATGGCCGCGAAGCAGCCATTGCGAGCCGCTGGCCCAAAATCGATCCACAGGCCCGGCTACAACCTTAGCGATTTACCGCTCAGGTAGCGCGAGCAATGGCCGCGAGGCCATTGCGAGTCGCTGCCTGAGCCGCAAATCGCTACTCGGGGACCATGGAGCGGAGGCGGCACTGCCGCCTCCGCTCCCCGCAACCCACAATTCGCCACAGCCCGCCCCTCTGTCCGCACAGCCCGCCCCCTCTGTCCGCACAGCCCGCCCCGCAAAAACACAACCCCCACTAATGTCCACACAGCCCCCCCATGTCCGCACATACTTACATGTCTTCTTTGTCATCTGATCCTCCGTCCGGCCAGGCGTCCTCTTCCTCCGGCCCCGGGGGTCTTCTCGCTTCTTTCAGCCATCTCCGCCTCTTCGTCCGGCCCCGGGGATCTTCTGTCTTCTTTTCGCTAACTTCCACCTCTGACATCCTCTTCCTTCTCATTAAGATAGAATGGACGAAAAATCCGCCATTGTACCTTAATGAGATCTGAGGCCCTCTTCTGATTGGCTGAGGGCAGTATACAGCGACCAATCAGAAGAGCCCCTCAAAACTGAGACGCAGTTCTCATTCAGGTCCGCCTTTTTTCCCCATTGACATACATTACCGGTGTGTCGGCGATTTTATGGCCGCCCACCTGGTTCTATTTGTCGGCCCTAAAATCGCAGACACACCGCTAATGCATCTCTATGGGCAGTCAGCCCGATTTCGGATTGAACGCCGACCAATCAGAATTCGAGCTGACTGCCCATAGACATGCATTAGCGGTGTGTCCGCGATTTTAGGGCCGACAAATAGAACCAGGTGGCCGGCCATAAAATCGCCGACACACCGGTAATGTATGTCAATGGGGAAAAAAAAAATGCGGACCTGAATGAGAACTGTGTCTCACTCTCACATAAAAAAATAAATAAATTAAATATAAAAAATAATTTAAAAATAATAAAAAAATAATTAAAATAAATTAAAAATAATAAATAATTCAATAAAAATAATAATAAAAAAATTAAATATATGCTAATTATATCAGCCCTTTCAGCGGACCTGAAAGAGAACTGGGTCTCAGCCTAAATAATAAATTTAATAATAAAAAAAATTATTAAAATATAATAAAAAAATAAAAATAATAAATAATTTAATAAAAAATAATAATTAAAAAATAAAATGCTAATAATGATATTACTGCTAATAATTCTATTAATGCTAATAATTATGCTATTAATGCTATTATTAATGCTAATAATGCTATTATTAATGCTATTAATGCTAATAATAATGTTATTATTGCTATTAATAATGTTATTATTGCTATTAATGTTATTAATGCTATTATTAATGCTAATAATGCTATTATTAATGCTATTAATGCTAATAATAATGCTATTAATGCTATTAATAATGCTATTAATGGTATTAATTCTGCTATTAATGCTAATATTTATCCTATTAATGCTAATATTTATCCTATTAATGCTATTAATAATGCTATTAATGCTATTAATTATGCTATTATTGCTATTAATGCTAATATTTATCCTATTCATGGTAATAATGCTATTAATGCTAATAATAATGCTATTA
Source organism: Allobates femoralis (assembly GCA_033576535.1). NCBI lineage: Eukaryota > Metazoa > Chordata > Amphibia > Anura > Aromobatidae > Allobates > Allobates femoralis. The sequence goes on along the minus strand of JARQOC010000006.1, from coordinate 194,347,278 downwards.
ATGCTATTAATAATGCTATTAATGCTAATGCTATTAATGCTAATAATAATGTTATTAATGCTATTAATGCTATTAATTATGCTATTAATGCTAATATTTATCCTATTAATGCTATTAATGCTATTAATTATGCTATTAATGCTAATATTTATCCTATTCATGGTATTAATGCTATTAATGCTAATAATGCTATTAATGCTAATAATAATGCTATTAATAATGTTATTAATGATATTATTAATGCTAATAATGCTATTATTAATGCTATTAATGCTAATAATAATGTTATTAATGCTATTAATAATGCTATTAATGCTATTAATTATGCTATTAATGCTAATATTTCTCCTATTAATGCTATTAATGCTAATAATAATGCTATTAATGCTATTAATAATGCTATTAATCTATTAATGCTATTAATTATGCTATTAATGCTAATATTTATCCTATTCATGGTATTAATGCTATTAATGCTAATAATAATGCGATTAATGCTATTAATAATGTTATTAATAATGCTATTAATGCTATTAATTATGCTATTAATGCTAATATTTATCCTATTCATGGCATTATTAATGCTATTAATGCTAATAATGCTATTAATGCTAATAATGTTATTAATGGTATTATTAATGCTAATAATGCCATTATTAATGCTATTAATGCTAATAATAATGCTATTAATGCTATTAATAATGCTATTAATTATGCTATTAATGCTAATATGTATCCTATTAATGCTATTAATAATGCTATTAATGCTAATAATGCTATTAATGCTATTAATAATGTTATTAATGCTATTAATGCTAATAATGCTATTATTAATGCTATTAATGCTAATAATAATGCTATTAATGCTATTCATAATGTTATTAATGCTATTAATGCTAATAATGCTATTATTAATGCTATTAATGCTAATAATAATGCTATTAATGCTATTAATGTTATTAATGCTATTATTAATGCTAATAATGCTATTAATGCCAATAATAATGCTATTAATGCTATTAATACTGTTATTAATGCTCATAATACTGCTAATAATGCTATTAATACTGCTATTACTGCTAATAATAATGCTATGGCTTATATTATTGCTATTGATGATGCGATTATTATTTAAAAATCTTTAAAAAAACAAACATATTTTAGATACCCGATGCATTTGCATTAGGCTAACAGCTATAACTACTATAATCAAATTAATGCACGTTCTAGAATCCCGATGCATTTGCATCGGGCTCACAGCTAGTTACAAATAAAAGGGAATTCTCAGTGAATCGACTGGGGATCCCGGCAGAATTTAAAAATAGGAGGAAGAAATACCGTCAGAGGGCGAGAACGCTGCATCGGCAAGCACTACAGAGGACGTCAAAGTTTCACACCTCAACGATTTCTTAGTAATAGCCCCCTTTATGCAAGTACTCAAATAACATTAACCAAAACAAAAAAACCTTCAGATTTTAACAGCATTGGGGTGGCTGGTGAACCATCAGAAATCAGACTGTCTCCACTACAAGAAAAACCTTCCTAGGAATTCTACGTCTACGGTATTCTCAGAAGCAGGCAACCTTTTTACCAGAAGAAAGGCAAATTCAGACAAGATCCAGAATAGCCACTATAAGGAGTTAAGAGTGTGCCAATAAAGTTCTTGATAAGAAGGAAAAATAGTATAGAAGTGAGCGCTAGAAAAGACCAGGGAACTAAAAATTGAGAATTACCTCTAGTTTATTAAAAAGTGGGTAAAGCAAGCCCTCAGCTACAACGCGTTTCGACAAACGTCTTTCTCAAGTGTATCCACTTGAGAAAGACGTTTGTCGAAACGCGTTGTGGCTGAGGGCTCGCTTTACCCACTTTTTAATAAACCTAGAGGTAATTCTCTTAATTTTCAGTTCCCTGGTCTTTTCTAGCGCTCACTTCCATACTATTGTTCCTTCTTTTAGTAATCACTACCTTCTCTCAACCCTCTCGGGGTGGTGTGGTATGAGAGCTGCTGGAGGAGAGACCTTGCTGAACATGCAATAGAGCTGTCCTCCTTGGGATTAAGTGTCCAGGCCCGGGTGGACACTGTCGCCCTGGACCTCGGGAGCCTTATCGCATGGAGCCAAGTGGAAGGCCGCTTCAAGAACAACTGACCGATTTTACACTCACCCTGTATTCCATTCCCTGTTGTGCGGTGCACAACAGTTCCAGGTGAGTGTATCCCTGATTAACCCTTATTCTACGTGTGGGATCAGCGTGGCACAACCTTTTGTTTTTTCCTTTCATAATAAAGTTCTTGATGTCAGTCCTGAGTTCCATGACCACCTGTATTCGGGCTGTGGCTGTCACAAATGCATTCAAGAATTCTCCAAAATTTATTTGTATATGTTGGGACAGATCTCACAGGTCCCTAAAACATTAGGATCTCCTTGCCCAGTCAGGTGAAAATTTCACTAAGGCCCCTTTTCACATCAGCAGTAAACACTGATTGTGGCAGTTGGGGTGAAAAAACCACAACTGCCACGATTACCACATAACTGCCGCGATCGCAGCACACTTGCGGCAAGCCCCATACAATGTTTAAGTGTAAGGCAAATGCGGTTTCGGCACTTGCGGCAGGTGGGGCCGCGAAAAAAAACTGCGGCATACGGCGTTTTTTGCGGCCACACCTGCCGAAACCGCAATTACACCGCACTTGCCGCAAGCCCCAGACATTGCATGGGGCTTGCCGCAGGTGAACCGCAATTGCGGCCGTTATGCGGTAATCGCCGCAGTTGCGTTTTTTTCACAGCAACTGCCGCGATCAGCGCAAAATGCTGATGTCAAAGCAGCCTTATCTGGTGGCTCAAACCTCAGAACCTAAAGAGGGTAGTATGCTGTAATCAGGTTCTTTGACTGTTACTACGGTAACATTCACACAGTGCGCTTTTGGTTTGTTTTTGAGAATCTGCTTTTCAGCTGCAAAATGGATCTAATTTTTTCAAATAACACATCATCCATTCACAGTGCATTTTTATGGATCCGTTTTTTTGAGCACATTCTACAATGGAGCAATGGAAAATGTGGATCAGGAAAAAAGCCAAAGAACTGACATGCCCATTCTTTTTAAGGATCCATTTTCCACAGGAAACAGATCCTCAAAAATGGAGCATCTGAATGCGAAATTTGAAAATGCATTGATTTGGCTGGAATGCCAAACATCACTGCATTTCACTCAAAAAAGGGATACTCAAAAAACCACCGCAAAAACGCACCATGAAAATGCAGCCTAAGGGTGCTTTCACATCTGCATCTCTGTTCAGGTCCAGCATATCAGGCAAACCTGAACTTTTGAACTACAGGTTTGCCTAATCTGCCATTTTTGAAATCGGGCAGAACCCCGCCATTTTTTGAAAAAAAATGAAATAAATAAACTAAACAGATATGGCACACTTGCAGCAAGATTGCGTTCTGTACAATGCATTGTTAATGGAGGTCCAGACCCTTACGTTTTCATCGCAATCCGCCACTTCTGACGCCAGACGAAAACCACCACTAACTGAAGTTTTAAGACAAGACGGAAGTGCCGGATCGCGCTGAAAACTTTAAGTGTCTGCACATGTCCGAACCTCCATTAACAATACATTAGCCCAGACACAATCTTGCCTCAAGTATGCCGCATCTGCTTTTGTCGTGTTTTTCTTTCATAATAGGCAGAATTCTGTTGGATTTGAAAGAAAAAAAAAAAAAAACTTAGATGTGAAAGTAGTACAGGAGGTCACAAAAAAATTAGTTTCCTTAACCCCTTCACCTCCCCCCGGCAATTTTCCGGTTTTCATTTTTCTCTCCCCTTCTTCTAAAAGCCATAATAGATGATTTCCCTGTGGTTTTCTTAATGGCAGCCTTGTCTCCCGGAAAGAAAGTAACAACGGTGCCATCAATATGAGCTTGAGACTATCAGGTATAGGGCTCCCCCCCCAGACTTATGGTGGCAGCGCTTGGCTCTGCAGAGGAAGAGACATCAGCCACTCTCACCAGGTGAGCTTACCTCTGATGTCTTCCCGGCTTATATTTTATAAGCTGCCCTCAGCGCCAGGTGTGTCTCCTCCTCCCCTTCAGAGTCCCAGACGGACTACAGCAGAACGGTGCACGATGTCCCTGCAGGGATCCGGAGGCCAGAACCTCCGCGCTCCATTGAGGAGCAGCAGGCTAAGGGAGGCTGCTGGCCAGGGATCCTTGGCCCGCATTGCCCCCAAGGAGACCTGGAGGGCCAGGGAATGGGTCCTGCCATCACAAGGGGGACAGGAGCAGCAGGAGGAGGAGAGCGGAGCACCCAACCAACGCTGCCCGGCTAGAAAAAAAACAAAGTTATTCCACAGTCGCCAGCCATGCAGCATAGGAAAAAACCTCTCCATGCCCCATGGGGACAGGAAAGACACTGGCTAGTGGGAGGTCCTTTTAACCTCTCGTGCTTCCTATCCTTTAGTGGGAGGGTCCTTTTAACCTCTCGTGCTTCCTATCCCTATTAGGGCGTGGAGAGGCAACCTCCTATGCTGTCGTGGAAGGTGACTAGTGAAATATAGGTTTTAAGTTAATAAACTTTGGGTATTTTGGAAAACACTGTTCTAGTGGCATAGTGTACTACCCCTTACACAAAAACCTTCAAATGTTAAATCAATGGGCATTACATTGTCAAAAAAAAATCAAGTGATCATACATTGTTCTTGAATTTTGATCACCAGTGTATATTTTAGGTATCTATTAGTATATAGCTATTATTTGAGTAATCATTAAAAGGTTTATGACAGCAGCCTCCACAGTACGTACCTTTAATCGACTTGAAATAGACCGTATTTTTCGCTTTATAAGACGCACCCCCAAATTTGGTGAAAAGAGAAAATTAATTTTTAATGTCGGGTCTGTTTTAGAGTGCCAGTGTCAGTCTTATCAGTATATATGTTCCTCATCCTGGTACATAAACCCCCCATGCTGGTATATATGTCCCCTGATTCTGGTATACATGTCCACATCCTGTATATATGTCCCCATCCTGGTACATATGCCCCCATCCTAAAAATGTCCCGCATCCTGTATACTGTATATGGTCTGCCAACCTTGTTTATATGGCCCCCCCATCTTCCCCCCACCCCCGACCACATGGTTTACCGAGGAGGGAGCTGCAGCTGCAGAGCGGGGGTGCGGAGGCAGGTTCCGGAGGGTGAGGGGGCACAGCTGCAGGGGATGAGAGCAGGCAGCGAGCGGGGGGCGCCGCCATGTTTTTTGTGGCTAGTTGCATTCACTAACTTGTAGAGACTTCAACAAAATGGCCGCGGCCATAATAGAGACCCGTGGCCATTTTGAAGTCTCTACCAGCCGGCTGCATACTGCTAGTGTATGCAGCTGAGCACAGAGGACATGGCGGCGTCCACCGCTCACTACTGCCGGTCATCCCCCGTAGCTCTGGTAATGCAGCTATGCCCCTCACCCTCCGGAACCCCCGGTGATATTTAATTTTTTTTTACATTCACATTTTAAGAAGCACCCAGTTTCTCTCCCCCCCCCCCCCCCCCACTTTGGGGGAAGCAAAACAGTTTTAAAATCCGAAAAATACGGTACTTTAAGATGGCCTTCCTAGTTTCAATCACAGCCAGGAGATTCTGTGAACTCCAAGCCCTTTCAATTTGAGAACCCCAAGGGTCTGTTCGAACAATGCATATTTTACCGTTTATTTGGTATGTATCTGCTGAGTGTGTATTTCCTCAGCAAAGTCTATGGGATCTTAAGTCCTGTGCCGCGTTTTTTTTCTGCTGGAGATACGCTGCATATTTTTTTTAATTCAAAACAAATGAGGGTTCGATTCTTTGCATGTACAGAAGGTGGTTTTTCAGTATCTTCCCCAGTCAGAGCCATGGATGAAAGATCAAAACCTTTTTTGTTCAGTGCTGTGGCCAGAATTAGGGCAAGAAGGCATCAAAAAGTAGATGTATGTATGTATGTGTATTGGATTAGAAAATAAATCTTTGGAGTTTATAGTAACCAGGATCTACTACCACTGAAAAATTTACAGATCATTCTACTAGGGCTGTATCAGTCTCCTGGGCATAAAGAGCCAGTGCCCCTCCAGCGAGCATATCTGCAGAGCTGCCCCCTGGACCTCTGTCTAACCTTTTCTAAACATATAAATACTGTAGGATTTTATGTCCAATAGAGATTTGACCATTGAAAGAAAAAAAAGGTTATCCATGCTGTTGTCCCTTCCTAATGTTATTTCTTTGGTATTCCACCTTTGATACTGTTGTGGAGGGGACTACAAAATAGAATTAGACTTATTGGTAATTCAGTTTCTAGGAGCTCTCCACAACAGCATGAGCAGCTCAAGCTCTTTCCTTGTATATTGAACTTTCCATGCTGGGCCAATTCCATGTCAAGTGAACCAATGACTTACCTCTATTTTTATTTCTTTTGAGATAGTTATTTGATAGTGGTGTCAGACAATGCAAAGTGTGAAGACAAAAAAAAATTCTAGAATTCTGTTTTATTTTTTAATTGATTTTCAAAGTTTAGAAAAGTGCGAATTTCGGTGTTGCCTGTCTTTACATTTCTCCTCATAACCCAGGCTAGAAAAAGAGAAACAAAATACGGTATGCACCATTCTACTAAGAACTGTACAGGCTTTCACCAGATATGTCACAAGAGTGTCTTTGTTAATATTTTACCCATGCAAATGCAAAATTTTAAAACGCATTTCCCAAAAAAAAAAAAAAAAAAAAAAGTATCAATTTACAAATTCCCCAAAATGCACGTGTCTGGTATGCTCCGAGCCGCATCTGTACCAAAATTCAAGTTGGGATTGCAATGGGATCATATTTAAAAATATATAACTATTATAATGTCAATTCAAAAATCTTCAATTCAGATCTGTTCAGCTTGTGGTCAAAGTGTGGGTCTATATTTACAAAATAATCCATGAGTTTTAGATGTAACTGTATTATGTTACAGCTTAGAAGCACTATTTTTTATGTAAAAAAAAAAAAAAGTACAATCTGTTTCACTAGCGATTAAATAAAACTTGTACAGATAAAATACAAACGCAGAATAAATGCTACCAAAACCGCAGCGTTTATCCGCAGACAGAAAGATGTGTGCACTACCCATAATACTCACTTTATAGTAACAGTTATATTTCAAGTGTACTGTAAGTCTTTATGTTTATTACCTATCTTCCTTACTTAATATTGACATTTTCCTCACACATTAGCTGCTACTTCTCAAGGAACAACATTTAATCATATATGCTGTTGCAAGCCTTTTGAAAAAAAACTGGATACAAGAAAAAAAAAAAAAAAAAAAAAAAAACTTAGGTCGGTCAAGATTGGATGTTTGATCTAAATCCATCAAATCAATCAATGCAGCATGAACATTTGTGACAGTTGTAGAAAGCAACTTGCAAAAGAGAAAAATCCTCTGCAAGCAGAACATTGTGAGGAACCTGTAACTTCACAGAGGATTTTATATATCCTGGTTTAAGGCTGCCTTCAGACTTGCAGATGCATCTGCAGCGTTTTGCAGATGCATCTGCATGCAGACCGAGGCCCCTATGTTTATAATGGAGCGCACGGCGGTCTGCAGATGCTTGCAGACCGCCGTGCGCTCTCATTGCCCGCCATTAGTGATCTGTGCGCAGGCGGATGCCTGCGTACAGATCACACCTCTCGTCCGCACCAGGGACGCGAGATGTTGCGTCCCTGGTGCGGGCGAGAGTGTGTGATCTGTACGCAGGCATCCGCCTGCGCACAGATCACTAATGGCGGGCAATGAGATCGCACGGCGGTCTGCAAGCATCTGCAGACCGCCGTGCGCTCCATTATAAACATAGGGGCCGCGGTCTGCATGCAGATGCATCTGCAAGTCTGAAGGCAGCCTAACAGTATTTGAAGAAATCACTTTCTAACAGAGGAATCACCCATTGCAAAAAGAATCCATAATCCAGGTTGCCAAAAAATTTACAAAAAAAAATGACCCTTGAGCTGGTAGGTGAAACTGTAGAAGGTAAAGGAAAAAAAATGACACCGATTCTGAGATCATTCTGCAGCTTAATATAAATGTAAATCCACCCATAGCAGAAGTGAACAGTTCATGATACTAACTACATTACCGAAGAGCTGGACATGCAAAGGAATAGAGAATGAATTTTAACATTCGCAATAGAATGTTCAACTAGAGATTTGGCTTTTCTAGCCAAAGGTTTCATGTGTTCTCCTGATCCAAAACCAGGCAAAACATTAGATGAAGCTATAGTGGGTAAAGTGAAAGATTTTTACAATAGTGAAGTGAGCCGAATTATGCCCAGCAAGAAAGATTGTGTGCCTATGAAAGTGAACGGTAAGAAAACTCATGTTCAGAAGAGGCCGCTTCTCACCAATTTGAAAGAAACCTATGACCTTTTTAAAGAAAAAAATTCCACTTCTTCCAACATAGGATTTTTAAAATTCGCTGAACTGCGACTGAAGAATTGTGTCCTTCCCAAGAAAAGAGCGGCACTCGTGCTCGTTAAACTTATCCGGCTTTAATCATCGTCCAAGCATGGAACAGGGAATGTGCTCATGCGGAGGGAGAAGCAGATGGCGACTGCAACCGTTTCGCGGTAATTACCGCTTCTACGGGCTCCAAAGAATTGTGTCCTGTCTGGTGGTAGTGGTACAACTCAGTATGGGTAAGTACATCCCACCAGAACACTAAGCTCATGATTGAAGGGGGTAAGCTAAAAGATATTCAGATTGGCAAGTCCAACCTTGGTGATTACAAAGTATGTGTCTCAACACGCTTCCTTCTCCTTGGCTCTCCCATTGAGAGGATCTGAGTTTGTTTTATTTTGTGTTTATTTTATTTACTTATATTGTCTTCTCTCCCCTCCTTTCCCCTTCCCCTCTTTTACCTATAGTTTTGATGTGTTGTTTTGACATTGTAAACTGAAGTTATTTTCAATAAAAATGATTAATGAGAAAACAAAGTATGTGTCTCAAATATTGTGTCTAGTAAAGAGTTGGAGTTGTTACCTTAATATTTGCAATAAATGTCCTTCAGTATTGGGTCTCAAAGAAAAAAATATGAAATTATTTAAGAGGCTATGGTAGATAAGTTATAAGGTATATTAAGTAGAATTGACTTTTTTGCATCCTTCTGGTCCAGCGCCATCCTTTATGTATCCAAGAAACCAGACAATTTAAAAGTTACAAAAAATCAGATATTAACTCAGGTGGAGCCGCACACCATAACAGCTGTACATACTCTGACACAAAAAGGAAATGGCCATTGCTAGTAAGCGCTTATGGACAAGATTACATTTCACCCACTAGAAGGACCTGTCACCTCCCATAGATCTAACTGCAGCACTCAATGCAGCATGTCTGCTGCATTCAGGCAAGGGGTCCCCATCCCTTGAGCCCCCCTGTACCGAGATAATTGATTTAGAAAACTTACAAACTGGAGCAGGATAGGAGGGGTCTAGTGGCTGGAGGCACCTCTCCTCACAGGGAAATCTCACGTCCCCTGTATAACGTATCCTCCCTTCGCCGCCTCCTCCCTGTCAGTCATGGTCTCCCTCACCTGCTGCATGCCAAGCAGGAGCAGTATGAGGGAGCGTTTTGTGACGATGCGGTCATAGACAGAGCAGGGTGGGTAAAGGAGTTCGCGTCACCGCAGGAGGCAGGGCAAACGGACAGCATTATCACAAAACGCTCCCTCACACTGCACCCGCTTGTGATGCAGCAGGCGAGGGAGACCATGACTGACAGGGAGGAGGAGGCGGCGGCGAAGGAAGGATATGTTATACAGGGGGCATGAGATTCCCCTGTGAGGAGAGGTGGCTCCAGCCACTAGACCCCTCCTATTAGGCTCCAGTTTGTAAGTTTTCTAAATCAATTATCTCGGGGTACAGGGGGGCTCAAGGGATGGGGGACCCCTTGCCTGAATGCAGCAGACATGCTGCAATTAGATCTATGGGAGGTGACAGGTCCTCTTTAAAAGGAACAAATTGATGATAAAAGGCCACTTTAAAAACGTATTATTAATTGTTTGATTGGTTCATATTTTATAGAACGAGGATTTTACTGTATTATTCTTAAACACTGCATAAATGACCTGTTTAGTGATCCAATAGAAAAAAAAAAGTTACATGTATAAATAGATGGTAAAAATATTGGTTCTTAAAATATCATTAGGAAGAGACTATTTAGAAAGCCACACGAGGATATGATCATCCCTTTTCTGTTGGTTTGTTGAACACATTCAGGTTGATAATGCTGAGCGTTGTGTTCTAATGATTATGATGTATTTATCCTGGCACTTACGGGCTTTGTTTTTTGTGTTTCTTTATTGTTGCATAGAAATGTTGAATTCAATAAGTTGTAATTTAAAAAGAACCTCACACAAACTTAAAATAAAAAAATATATATAAATTTGATAGGATTCAAGTTGAATCTTTGTAGAAATATAACCAAGAACACAAGTAATACACAGGCATTTTTTCACAATTTTAAAACATGTTTTTTTCACAATTGTGCATCAAAACTTTTTATTTTGTTTTAGAGAAATCAAATTCAAAGAAACAGTCCTGTGACATCACATGAAAGCCTGTACCGTTCTGAGAAAAATGATGCCTCTCCCACCTCTTAATCCTAGCCTGAGATATGATAAAAATGTGAAGCCATACCAGGCCAAAATTCACACTTTAGAAGTCTGAAAAATTTACTGATGAAAATAAATACAAAACTTAATTTGTAATTGACAAAAGTTGTACTTCATATAGAAAAAAAAAATAATCATATTTGGATCACTTGATATGGAATGAGCCGGCTCCTTTCTATAAATATATAAAGCAGCCATGCTTGTATGGTGCTTTAGAAGACCCTGGAGAGAGTGGGAATGACTATTAGACCTTTGGTTTTTCCTGTCCCCATTAGGGAAGGGGAAGCTACTTCCTATAGTACTGAATTACCATTAAGTCATTTTTCAAGGGATCCTTTGCAACATTAGGATCTGACTGGATTTTTACATTTCAGATAAAGTTATCACAGCTTAAAATGTTAGCATTTCAGTATGCCCTCTGCACGTGGTCTGTCAAACACAAGCTGTGCAATAAAATACTACAGACTATCATTCTCTCCAACTCCATTACCCACCAGTTATATATTTAGATGGTCATTTTTATTTGCTCTCCATAAAAGAAAATATTCTTCCTATTCAAGAGAAGTCAGTATTCTATCGCTGCACGATTGTTATCTAGCGCAATACTACTCTTTGCCCACTAGAGGGTGAATGTACTCTAAAATTCATCATGTATGTTCATTTTACCGAGTCTGAGGTTGCTGTTAGAGCTCCAAGGCTTTGTTCCATGCTGGCTTGCAAATCTTTGTATATTATTGCATCCCACTATTTTGAAGTCAGTTGATTAAAAGGAACCTGTCATATCCTTAAACTGTTAACCTGCAGACTTGTTAATAGTGTCCTAAAGACACATGCCCACCACACTGAAAGCCCAGAGTAACTGCACAGTACATAGTGAGCTGCAGGGAGAACAACACCCCAACACTGAAGGACCCTCAAGTCGGCTGGCAGTCAGTGCTGGGGTGTGGTTACATCTGCCATTTAATATGTATTGCGTGATGAATGAAGCCGGTCCTCTGAGCTGGAGGAATAAAGTTCACTTCCACCCCATAGCCAGGCTGTCCATGCAGCGGCCACACACGTTTAGAATGCCATTAACCTGATGATTACCCCCATATCTGCAGGTTAAAGGGAAGTGGTCAGCAGGTTGCCATGGAAGCTGAGGACAGCATGCTGCAGGGGTTAAAAAGAAAAAACAACTGCTTTTCATCAGGGTCTGTGCAATGGTTTACATAAGCTAAAGATTTTTTTAACCAGTAATTACCATTACAAGACTACAATGTCAAGCACATAACAGTCCGACACACCCCGTGCTGTGATTGTGCATTGACAGATGTCAATCTGTATTGAAACCTGGTGTGGGTGAGGGCGGCAATCTCAGCTCTGCTGGGTTCCTGAAACTAAATTATTTGAGTCGGAACAGCCTCAGACAGTAATCAATGTGATACATCCTTGGATTCAGGGTTTCTTTGCCTACATTATGTTGCTGTCAGGTGAGGCAGCAAAAACCTGCCAGACAGATGAAACCTTCAAGTGTTTTTTTTTTTGCTTTACATGATCACTTTCTTTTAATAGTTCAACAATCTTAGGGTGCTTTCACATCTGCGTTTTTCGTAATTCGCGGCAGATGCGGTGAAAAAAACCGCATCTGCCGCGTTTACCGCATAACCGTTCCACTTGCGGCGCAGTTGCGGTTTTTTTCTATGCAATGTATAGGGGGACTTGCGGCAGGTGCGGCAAGTGCGGTTTTGCACTTGCGGCAGGTGCGGCCGCGAAAAAAAACGCAGTAAGCCGCGGTTTTTTTCGCGGCCGCACCTGCCGCAAGTGCAAAACCGCACTTGCCGCACCTGCCGCAAGTCCCCCTATACATTGCATAGAAAAAAACGCAACCGCGCCGCAAGTGGAACGGTTATGCGGTAAACGCGGCAGATGCGGTTTTTTCACCGCATCTGCCGCGAATTACGAAAAACGCAGATGTGAAAGCACCCTAAGCTAGACCAAGATCCAAGCACAACCTTCCTTTTAGACTTCGACCAGGGGTGGGGAACTCAAATCTTTTTTCCAGCCTCATGGCACATTGCTCGGGACTGCAGTGCTCAGTCCAGCAGCCACATATTGCAGCTGCCGCCCCTTTAAAGCGAACCTGTCACCCCCTCCAGGCATCTAAAGATAACATAGCCACCTTCTGCAGCACTAAGGCTGCATTCTGACAAGGTGTCTATAGCATTTATGCTCCCTTGATTCACTGAAATACTTTTATATAAAATCAGTTTCAAACCTGATCCAAGACCGGGAGGAGGGTTTTCATGTGTCTGTCTCCCTCCTCTGTGGTGTCAGTCATCCCTCTCTGCTCTCTGTGCACCGCCTCCAGGGCCACCTCCCTGCATTACAGAGCTTTGTCAGCTCTGCTACAACATAGAGCTACTGGTATAAGAGACCCCACAGTAGTAAATCTAGCAGGAGGATACTGCCTGCTACGTAGCAGCCCTTGAGCTGAGCAGGTTTCACTTTCAGTTTCTTGTACCCAGCAGCATTGCTCCGTCCTCAGCCCCTGATCTAAAGCACAAACTCAACTCTGCTGCACTGCTGACAGCTCAGCTCAAGGCTGCTATGTAGCAGGCAGTGCTTCGTCTGCTCAGGGTCCTCCTGCTAGATTTACTACTGTGGGGTCTCCTATAACAGCAGCTCTATGTTGTAGCAGAGCTGACAAAGCTCTGTAATGCAGGGAGATGGCCCTGGAGGCGGTGCACAGAGAGCAGAGAGGGATGGCTGACACCACAGAGGAGGGAGACAGACACATGAAAACCCGCCTCCCGGTCTTGGGTCTGGTTTGAAACAGATTTTATAAAAGTCTTTATTTCAGTGAATCAAGGGAGCATAAATGCTATAGACACCTTGTCAGAATGCAGCCTTAGTGCTGCAGAAGGTGGCTATGTTACCTTTAGATGTCTGGAGGGGGTGACCGGTTCGCTTTAAACTAGCGTTCAATACTCAACTCTGATAAAACGTATATTGAGGGATCACATCGTCACGCTAGCATGAGGATGTAGTCTGGTCAGGGTTTGCGAGTGATGCACTCCGTCCCACAGATGGTGACCCAGCGCAAGCTGCATTGTGTGTACCCCCAGTGTGTACATGTCCTAACCCTTGGCAGTGATTATATAGGCCCCCAAGCCTCCCCAGTGATGTAGACAACAGTTCCAGAGTCTCCTATAGGATGTATATGACTTACAAAACTTATCACAGAGTTGCCTGTGCACCAGGTCAACACAAGCCTGGAAAAGCAGTTGTGAGAAGCAACAAGATCAATATTTAACATCACAACTGCATCAAAGAAAAGCAGCCCCAGCCATCACTGTAGGGGCAAGTTAATTGACTAAATATAGCCTGGTTCATTTTCAAGGTGATAATTCTGTGCAGCCCCAGAATGATTGTAGAAATTTGTAAATGGCCCCCAGCAGGAAAATGTTTCTCCACCCCTGACAGACCTTCACGAGTGCCTTTCCTTTTGCTAGATTTGGTTGAAGATCCCATATTACACTATAGTGCACAACAGTTACACGTGGCAGGAGACAGGTAAGCCATGTAAGAAATTCAAACAAACTTCTCTATCGTTTATAGTTATGCTTCACAATGCATTTTCCATATCTATTTGCATCATCTATGTTCTAAGCTCCTGCTATCTTAGGGTGCTGTTACACTTGGCGACGATTTTCGACCTGGTAAGGATCGCTGGAACATTGCTTCATGGTCGCTGGTGAGATGTCAAACAGTCAGATCTACTGAACGATGCAGCAACGATACGGCAACCCATATAACGACCTCGTCGGCCGTTGGGAACCTGTCACACAGCAGCTAGTCTGACGACTCAGACCTACGTGGCTGAGTTCTGAGTTGCCAACGAGGTCATTGTTAAGGTGTCAAACACACTGATGCATGCTGGCCAGCGGGAGCCCGACAATCAAAAAATGGTCCAGGCCATTCCGACACAGTCGGCGATCTCACAGCAGGTGCCTGATCGCTGCTACGTGTCAAACATGGCGAGGTCGCTGTTGCATCACAAAACCTGTCATATAACAGCGATCTCGCTATGTGTAACGGGGGCTTAACACACACTGTGCACTACATCCCCATCAGTCTCTCACTTTTTGCCTCTGCCATGTACAGCTCACATGCTCTTATCACATTCTTAAACCATACAAATCCATTTAAACCCACCATACAAAATAGATGCTTCTACAAATCGCTGCAATGCTTACACTCTATTCTTTAAATGCAGCAGAGCAGATATGTACTGTAACCTGGTTAACTTGCCCTGATAAATGTAACTGCATTTCTACTACATATACAAACCTTACTAAATCTCATTAACATTCAATGCATGCCCTCTCCGGTCGTCTTTTAAATGTGCCCATCTGTGTGTAAAACTCCTACACAAATGACTTTCCTTCAAATTCTTTTAACCTTCTGGCTGTTACTGAAACATAAATTTAGAAGTTGGACACCCATCTGTTACTGCTCTCTTGTATGGTGGGCTACATTTTTCACATACCCACAGACCTAAGAACAAACAAGGTGGAGGTGTTTGTTTTCTCATTCCATCAAAAAGTGCTTTTCCGGTCATGCTTTTACCTCACTTCCGAGTAGTGTTACTTATCTTACCCTCTTTCGAAGTCAACACTGTCAAGACTTTTCCAGCCCTTCTCCATGCAAGTTGCAGGAAATTCCACTCTCCAGTTCAATCCCACCATCTCCTGGATCACTTTGCCACCTTACTTCCATACTTTCTATCCTGTGACATTCCCACTCATCAGGGCCTTGCTGTATGATGTATTGTCCCCATACAGGAGGGGAGAGTGCTGAGGAGCAGATACTATTTTATTGATCTATAAATGATCTAAACATCCTAGAACTGCAGTGCCAAGCTCATCATCATGTAGGTAGGCACGACAGTACAAACAAATTCTCATCTTAGAGTTCCCCCTCTAACATCCCTATTGATGATCTGCTCTCACCATCTGCCATTCATCTTCTATCGCTAACCTCCTCTAAGGGCAGAGCCGCACTATGCGAGCTGCATGAGAGTACCTCGCATGTGTCACCCAGAATGGCCCCTGCGCCTCTGAATGGGAGCATGGAGCTGAGCTACATAGAAACACAATCAGCTCCATGTTCCCGTCCAGAGAGACAGGGGCCATTACGGGTGACTTATGCGAGATACTTACATGCAGCTCGCATAGTGTCTCTGCCCTAACTCCTATACATTAAGACTGAGCATTATCAGGTGAAAACCAGGTCCAGTGTATTCCAGTGCATCATGTCACTAACTTCCTCGTTCTGCTCTGAGCACAACCTCCTTTCTTTCTCTGTCAAGAACTGCCATCTCACTCAAGAAACCCTTGACTAAGGATAGCTTTCACATCAAGATTATTTGGCATCCGTGGCTGCCCATTGTAAAACTGAAAGCCACGGACCCGTTTTGGCCTCCATGTATCCCTTTGAGCACGGATGTGATCTGATTGTTCCTTAAAATGGCCTCAGATTTTTTTTTTGTACCCAAAATCGGAGCATGCTGCGATTTTGGTAAAATAGCACAGGCATGGATTAGATGCGGTCCGCTCTGAATAACATGGGAGTCTATGGTTGTTGGATCCAGAAAAAAAAAAAAAAAATTGGATTGTTTCTCGCATCCGATTTCGTGCACCACGCATGCGCAGAATGAGTTTTCCGGCTTCAAAGATACTAAAATCGGATCAGTCACAAAAGGGGATTGGGCACAAGTGTACTCTGGTCCGTTTGTCCGTTCCTGTCCGTGGGGTCCTGCAAAAACCAGGATCCACATGGACACAAAAATCTTGATGTGAAAGCAGCCTAACATACTTGTACACACTGAAATCTTCGTGTCATCAATACACAATAGCGAAGACTTTGCTCTAAATTTCATTATCTGCCCTGTTTGGGTCTGAAACATATCAGGACACTGGAAAGTGCCATGAATTAAGCTGCTCTCCCAACTTTCTGAAATTTCAAAATTTGGCAAAAATGTTGAAAACGTCACAGATTTAAAACTTTGAATTTTTATGCCCTTAAACCAGAGATGTGTCACACAGTTCATAAACCATATTTCCCACATATCCATATACATCAGCGCAATTTTCTCAAGGGAACCCGTCACCTACCTAAAGCCCCCCAGGCTATCACTACCTGTCCCTGCATCTTTCTATTACTATCCTAACTATACCCCTCTGTGCTAAATCTGCCCTGTCACCAAGTAGAAAAAGGTTTTGTGACTTACATTAATGAGCCGGGGGGTGGGGGCTACCGTTGCTAGCTCCCCCCCCCCCGGGTGTTCTGTGTCTCCCATTGCCAGCTTCTTGCTTCTTTATCACGCCTCCATGGTCACATGAGACTGCGCGCTCCACCCAGCCCTGCTCTTCCATGGGCTGAGGTGCTGGGGAATGACGCATCATTTCCGCTCCTCCATAGTGCAACTTCGGGCTCAACTGACGTACGGTGCTCCACAGAGCACACGTACTACTGAGCCCGAAGTCGCGGTATGGAGTAGCAGAAATGATGTGTGCAGCGTCATTCCCCAGCACTCAGCCCACGGGCGAGCGGGCAGGGTGGAGCGCGCAGTCTCATGTGAACGTCACGCCCATCAAGGCGTGATGAAGAATGGAGGCGGTGATGGGGACACAAAGAACGCCCGGGAGGGCTAGCAACGGTAGCCCCCCACGGCTCATTAATGTAAGTCACAAAACCTTTTTTTACTTGGTGAGGAAGGCAAATTTAGCGCAGAGAGGTATAGTAATAGAAAGATGCAGGGACAGGTAGTGACAGCATGGGAGGCTTTAGGTAGGTGACAGGTTCCCTTTAAACATTTTTTTCCTTAGGAAGTTTGAAGAGTTAAGATAATCAGCAACTTCTCATTTATTTCATACTATTTACAAGTCCATTCTTTATTTTTATGGACCACATCACATTTGAAGTGAATGAGGCTTATGTAACTGAAAATACCAGTGCCAACATTCTAAACTGCACCCCTCAAAATGCTAGAAACCACATCCAAGAAGTTATTAACCCTTCAAGTGCCTTACAGGAATTAATGCAAAGTGGGATAAAAATTACCTAAAAATGTTTTTTGTTTTTTTTTAAACCCAATTTATTCACTTTTACAAGGGACAGGATGAAAATTAACTCAAATGTGTTAACCACTTTCTTCTAAGCACTCGGATACTCTACATTTGGTCAAATATCTGTTTTGGCGCGCAGCAGGGAAGAGGCACTTGAATTGTGGAGCACAAATTTGTCTGAAATAGATTAGGGGCTCTGTAAATGTGACATGGTGCCCACAAAGTACTGTACTTAAATAGCAAATAGCCCCCACAAATGACCCCATTTTGGAAACTAGACTCAAGGATTTTTTCTCTAGTCACCTTCCACGACAGCATGGGAGGTAGCCTCGCCACGCCCTAATGGAGACAGGAACACAAGAGAGGTTAAAAGGCCCCTCCCACCTCCCATTAGCCAGTGTCTTTCCTGTCCCCATGTGGCATGGAGAGGTTGTGTTCTCCTATGCTGTGGGTCCGGCGACTGCAGCATACCTGGATGTGATGTTAGCCGGGCAGTGTTGGTCGGTGCTGTGGCTCCCCTCCTCCTTACTGCTCCTGTCGCGGGTTTTGTGCTTGTTTTTTTGCGGCAGGACCATCCTCCACTCCTCCGGATCCTCTGCAAAGGTGATGCGGGTGGGGGAGCCCCGCCGGCGGCCTCTCGGTGTGCCCTGAGCCCGCGGGCTTCCCCCCCTGCGCGCGGTCGCGCCGGCCGGATGCGACGTCGGCGGACGTCACTTCCGGTTCCTGTGCTCCCCGATGACGGCGCTTCCGGCAGACGGAACCGGAATGACAGCGTGCAGAGCACGCTAGGCGATGCTGCGGCCTGCTCCGGACCCTGCAGGTGGGGATGGGGGGCCACAATGATTGGAGCAGTGGGGCAGGCTTAAGTAATTTACGCTGCCCTGAAGTCGGCAGTTCAGGTGAGCACCTCTATTGCAGGATGGCTGATCCAGCTGCTGAGACCAGCTCTACCCCAGCCACAGTGAGTCTGTGCCACGGGGGGGTCCGTATGCCTGTCTGCAGGCAGATTCTTATGGCGCCCTCTATATTTTTACAGGGAGAGAAGCCAGCCCGGTGGGAAGCGTTGCCCGGTCTGCAATAAGAAGTTTTCTTCCCCCTGGGAAAAAAAAAAAACTATGCCAGGAGTGTACGGATCATGTGGTTCGGGCTGAACACCCCTCCTTAGTGGAGGAATTGCGCTCCATGGTGAAGCATGAGATTCGGCCTCTTTGGCTTCCCTGCCTACGGCTGCTCCACCCGGTCCCGGCTCCTCCGTCTCCAAAAAAGCGGAAACGCAGCAGGACCCGTCTGACTCTGAGGCCAGTTAGACTCGGGCTCCGATAATTGGGATGATGGTTCTTCCTCCAGGCCACCTGACTCTAGCAGATTCCTGTTCTCCTCAGAGGATTTGGCTGAGCTTATTAGTGCAGTCCGTAGCACTATGGGTTTGGAGGAGGAGCCGGTCCTCCACTCTGTCCAGGATTCTATGTTTTCTGGCTTCGTCCGGTCAAGCCGGTGGATTTCCTGTCCATCCTAACATTCAGGATCTCATTGTTCAAGAGTGGGATTTTCCTGAGAAGAGGGTTAAAGGTGGTTTGAGGAATAGGTTTCCCCTGGAGGGCACCCCATTTTCTTGGGATGTCCCCAAGGTGGATGTCCAGGTCACTCGGGTGGCTAAAAAGACTGCCCTCCTTTCGAGGATACGTCCCAGCTGAAGGATCAGATGGATAGGAAAATTGAGGGCTGATAAAGCGCTCGTGGGAAGCATCATCATCTACCTTACAGGCAAATATCGCTTCCACCTGCGCTTCCCGTTCAATCCTCAGGTGGCTAGATCAGCTTGAATGCCATATCTCCCAGGGTACCTCCGGGAGGAGCTTCTAGAATCCTCGCCTTACTGAAAAGGCTTCTGGATTTTTGGCTGACGCCTCGGCGAATCAGTACGCATGGCTGCCCGTACATCCGTACTCTCCATTCAGTTTGGCGGGCTCTATGGTTAAAGATGTGGGTGGGGAGTTCCACATCTAAAATGCGCCTTTGTTCCATTCCCTTTAAGGGGATTGGTTTTGGGCCTGCCCTGGATGACCTATTGGAAAAGGCCTCCGATAAGAAGGCGCTTTCTGAACACCGTATGGGAAAAAAAAGAAATATTTTTTTTGTCCCCAGGTGCCTCAGGCCTCCCAGCCAGAGGTAAGGGGAAGGGGGTTGTTGGGCCTACCCGAAAGGTAGAGGGAGGAACATCTGTTGTCCTCAACAGAACAAACAGTGACTTGGTGCGGGTGGGGACGGCTCTCTGCCTTTCTCCCCGCTGGCGCGATATTACCAACTGCCAGTGGGTGCTCAACATCTTGGCGGAAGGTCTCTTGATAGAGTTTGTGTCTCCTCCCCCTCCGGGTCTTCGGGTCACTACCCTGCCTCACAGGGATCTCAGGATCTCTGTTTTCCAACCTGCTGGACCTGTTGGCTTCCACTGTCATCTCCAGAGTTCCCGGAGTCGGAATGCGGCGGCGGACATACTCCGGCTCTTCATGGTGAAGAAGCCTTCGGAGGCTTCTCGGATTATTATCAATCTGAAGCAGCTCAACCGTTATGTTCGCTATCGAAGATTCAAAATGGAGTCTATCAGGTCAGTGATCCCTTGATAGGGCCCCACTTCCAGATGGCCACCATAGATTTGAAGGATGCGTATTTCCATGTGCCGATTCATCCTCGGCACAGGGAAATACCTGCGGTTTGCGGCGTCTTACCAGGGGGAAATTCACCACTTCCAGTTCGATGTTCTACCTTTCGGCATCTCCTCTGCTCCTCGGATTTTTACCAAAATCATGGAGAGGTGGTGGCCTTCTTAAGGTTACAAGAGGTCTGTCTGATCCTTATTTGGACGGACCTCTTGCTGGTCGCACCTTCGGCGGAGGTCCTCAGGTCGGACTTGGACAGGGTATTGTGCGTTCTGCAGTCGTTGGGGTGGCTCAAATCTGCTGAAGTCTCAGCTTCTCCCCTCCTCTGTCAGGAGATCCTGGGGTGCTTCTGGACTCGGACAGACAAATGTCTTTTCTTCCGGAAGATCACAAGATGTCCCTTACGTCGAGAATCTCTTCCCTGAGAGCTCAACGTTACCCGACGCTCCGGGAATCCATGTCGGTCATGGGGTCTATGACAGCGTGCATCCCTTCGATCATGTGGGCCCAGGCGCATTCCAGGTGCCTTCAGGACCTCATTCTGTTGCATTGGAATCGCCTCCCCTCCTCCCTCAACAAGAGAGTTTGCTTGTCGGGGAGGGTAGTGTCCTCCCTCCGGTGGTGGTTGTCCCCTGTGAATCTGGCCAACGGAGTCTCTTGGTCTCGGACTTCTCTGGTTACTGTGACGACGGATGCCAGCGGGGCTGGGGGCGGTGGTATTGGGGTCCCCGTTTCAGGTATCTGGGGTCCTCTGATAAGCTCTCAGTCCTCCAACTTCCGCGAATTCAAAGCTGTAGAAGAGGCTCTTCTGGCTGCGCACGATCTGGTCCGGGGGTCACATGTGTTGGTGTATTCGGACAATGTGACCACGGTGGCCCATCTTCGTCATCAGGGCAGCACCCGGTTTTCGAGACCTGAAAGTGATCTCCAGCCGCATCTTCCTCTGGGCCGAGAGGTCTCCACTGTCTCTCTCGGCGGTCCATCTCAAGGGAGACTTGACCTCTCAGGCGGATTATTTAAGCTGCAGGGATCTCCATCCAGGGGAGTGGAGTCTCGACCAGGCAGTTTTTTGCAGCCTAGTGGCGCGCTGGGGAGTCCCGGAGGTGGATTTATTCGCCTCAGGACTCAATTGCAAGGTAGGAACATTCTTCTCCCTCAACCCCAAGGACGGGGCAATCGGGGTGGATGCTTTCTCCCACGCTTGGCAGTTTCATCTGGCCTACGCGTTTCCTCCGCTCCCCCTGCTAGCCCGGGCTCTGAGGAAGATCAGGGACGAGAGGGTTCCTACTATCCTGATTGCCCCTCTCTGGCCAAGGAGAAGCTGGTTCACTCTGGTCAGGTCTCTCCAGGTGGACGGTCCTGTGCGTCCGGGGGAGACCCGAGCCTCCTCTCACAAGGCCCGTTCTTCCATCTTGCACCGCCTCAGTTTGGCTGCCTGGCTTCTGAGGCCCGAGTGCTGAAAGCCCAGGGCCTTTCCGATCAAGTTATCGCAACCTTGCAAGATTGCCGTAAGCCGGTCACTCATTCCATCTACAATAAGATTTGGAAGAAGTTCTCCTCCTGGTGTGGGGCCCGGGTTCCGGACCCTTTTGCTCCAAATATTTCTCAGATTTTGGACTTCTTGCAGCAAGGTTTGGATCTGGGACTTAAACCTAGCACCCTTAAGGTCCAAGTTGCAGCCCTGAGTTCTGTGTTTGATGAGACTAGCTGATCATCGTTGGGTCAAGCGATTCATGGTGGCGGCTTCCAGACGGTGTCCCTGTCGGAGGAGTGTCTCCTCCTCGTGGGATCTGAATAGTGTGCTTACAGGCCTGACTCGTTCTCCTTATGAGCCTCTGATGGATTGCTCCATGAGGTCCTTGTCTCACAAGCTCACTTTCCTGGTGGCTATTACTTCAGCGAGGAGAATTGGAGAACTTCAGGCTTTGTCCATACGTGAGCCCTATCTGACGGTGCGGGATGACAGCATTGTTTTTCAGTTGGATCCGTCCTTTCTGCCGAAAGTGGTGTCGGAGTTCCATCGATCTCAGTCAATAGTTCTACCATCCTTCTGTCAACATCCTAGATCTGCGAAGGAGGTGGAGTTTCACTCTCTGGATGTCCGTCGCCTAGTGTTGCACTACCTAGAGGTCACGGCTCCCTGGCGTATCGACCAGAATTTGTTCATTCAATATTTTGGTCACAACAAGGGCCGGAAGGCGGCTAAGGGCACTATCGCCAATTGGATAAAGAAGGCCATCACGGATGCCTATCTCGGTCAAGGCCTCTCGGCTCCTACTGGTTTTACGGCCCATTCTACCCGGGCCACTTCGGTCTCCTGGGCTGAGCATGCTGGGGCTTCTCCGGAGCAGCTCTGCAAAGCGGCTGCATGGTCTTCGCTACATACCTTCACCAAACACTATCGTTTGGATGTGATGGCTGGCAGGGACTTGGCTTTTGGCCGGAAGGTCCTGCAAGCTGTTGTCCCTCCCTAGGTAAGGATTCGTGGGCATTCCTCCTATGCTGTCGTGGAAGGTGACTAGTGAAAATAGAATTATTCTTACCGTTAATTCGGTTTCTAGGAAACCTTCCAGGACAGCACTTGTTTCCCTCCCTAATTTCCTGGTTTATGGATTTTATGCTTGTTTCTTATGCGTTCTGGGTTCGTTGTAAGACACTGGCTAATGGGAGGTGGGAGGGGCCTTTTAACCTCTCGTGTTCCTGTCCCCATTTAGGGCGTGGCAAGGCTACCTCCCATGCTGTCGTGGAAGGTTTCCTAGAAACCGAATTAATGGTAAGAATAATTCTATTATCCAGGGGTATAGTGAGCATTTTGAACCAATAATACTTCAGAATTTGTAACAATAGGCCATCCTACTGAATTTTATTTTACAAAAGTGTTGCTTTAGCACCAGATTTCTCACATTTCCAAGACGCATCACCAAAGTGAACCCCATAGTTTGTAACCCATTTTATTATGAAAGTGGTGATATCCCACATGTGGTCTAAAATTTGTTTGGACAAATGAGAGGGCTCGGAGCAGACATTTGAATTTTTAAAAGCAAATTTAGCTTTATTTGGAATAGATTGCAACTATGACAGTCTGTACAGAATCTTCCATACATTTCTTGTAAATTACACCCTCCAATTGTATTTCTTTAGGGAGGTAATGTGTAGTTTGATACCACCATTCTTTATGTGATTGATGCAACACAAGTTTGAAAAATTACAATTAACATTTTTTTTCTCTCACATATTAATTTTTTTGCACTTTCTAAGGGCCACGTCTCACAGATAATTGTGCAGATATTGTTCACAGATCTCTGGTTGCAGTGAAATCATGGACACATTGTTCCATTTTGTGGCTGTATACAAATGTAACAATCTGTCCATGATTTCACTGCAACCAGAGATCTACAAACAATATCTGCACAGATATCTGTGTGTGAGACGTGGCCCTAAGGCACATTTCAGTGTTCAGAAATACATCCAACATGGCACCAATATGAGTACTAGCCACCCACATGTGCCTATAATAGATGTTGCACCATTTGGTCTTTAATAAAACTGATGGAACTTAAGGACCTATTCAAAGCTTAGAGACATTGAGCTACCAAACAAGAAAATCCTTGGTATTACTACTCACAAGGGGCAGCATACCCCTAAAAAACATTTTCAGATTAAAACTTGGTCTCACTAACAAAACATTTGTCCCGCAATTGCGTATCATATTTTTCAAACAATAAGACACACAAGATCATAAGACACACATATTTTAGGGGAAGAAAACAAGGGGATATAAATTAAGCAAAAAATGTAGTTATAATGCACTGTTATGGAGGGACACTGCTGACACTTATGGGGTCAATGTCCCCATCCTGGGCCCATTCCAGGTAATATGTCCCCCATCCTGGATACGGCCCCTTATCCTGGATATAGCCCCCCATACTGGAATACAGCACCCCCATGTTGATACATTAGCCCCCATCCTAGAGCACACACAAATAATTAACAATGCCCCTCACCTATCAGTCGTTACTCTCCATCACACCGTGTTTGCAGCACTTCGCATCGCGAGTGGTGGCATCCGATCATGTGACCGACAGCACAGTATGTGCTAGCACCAACCTCCCCCAGACCACTCCAGAGTTGCCCCCCTTCCCAGCATAGGTCCGTGTATCTGGACCATAAAAAGCACCTCCACAAAATTTTTTGGGGGGACAGGACGTTTTGTGCTCTGAATAATACGGTAGGAGGGAAAATAAATCTCAATGGGATGAAGGGTAGAATGTTCAAAATGTAGAGGAAAATTTAGCCAAGTATGTGGCAAATCTAAGTTTGTTCCAAAGATGAAAGGACACCAGCAGGGCTAGAATGACAGGTTTACCTATCAAATACATAGATTGTACAAAAATATAAAAGGGTGGGGGACAAGAGGCGCAATAGTGCCCTATCACTAGTGACACTAATCGTAATGGGGTGGTGCTGAGAAGTCACTCAGCTGGTGCAGTTGTGATCCCCACAACTGGTTTGAAGGCGTTTTAGGAAATATTATTCCAAGCTGCTGCAGGACCTCCGACCACTGAACAGTGGTTATAATCCAGAAAGATGATGGGAGTAGGTGTGTCACGGTCCGCGCTGCTCCAAGGCTTAAAAATATAAAAAAGGATATCCCTGAGGAAGGCGCCAGGTGAGGCGCCGAAACGCGTAGGAGAAGGAGAATAAAGGATGGAAATCTGACTGACTCTTTAGTGAGTTTTTTTAAGCCCTGGAGCAGCGCGGACCGTGACACACCTACTCCCATCATCTTTATAGATTGTACAAAATCTGTTCAACTCTACGAATCCCTGTATGAGGGACAAATGTGCTACTCGACATGGTACACACCAAAACAGTCCCCTGGTCACCAAGGTAGAAACTACAACATGCACAAAGCAACCAATACGTTACAGAATTATAAAAGTATACTAGCTGTGAGCCCGATGCAAATGCATCGGGATTCTAGAACGTGCATACATTTGCTTATAATAGTTATAGCTGGTCTGAGTACTTTTTTGGGGGGGTCCAATACTTTTTAGGGGGGTCCAATACTTTTGGGGGGGGGTCCAATACTTTTGGGGGGGGGTCCAATACTTTTGGGGGGGGGTCCAATACTTTTGGGGGGGGGTCCAATACTTTTGGGGGGGGGTCCAATACTTTTGGGGGGGGGTCCAATACTTTTGGGGGGGGGTCCAATACTTTTGGGGGGGGGTCCAATACTTTTGGGGGGGGGTCCAATACTTTTGGGGGGGGTCCAATACTTTTGGGGGGGGGTCCAATACTTTTGGGGGGGGGTCCAATACTTTTGGGGGGGGGTCCAATACTTTTGGGGGGGGGGTCCAATACTTTTGGGGGGGGGGTCCAATACTTTGGGGGGGGGTTCCAATACTTTTTGGGGGGGTGCAATACTTTTTTGGGGGTCCAATACTTTTTTGGGGGGGTCCAATACTTTTTTGGGGGGGGTCCAATACTTTTTTGGGGGGGGTCCAATACTTTTTTGGGGGGGGTCCAATACTTTTTTGGGGGGGGTCCAATACTTTTTTGGGGGGGGTCCAATACTTTTTTGGGGGGGGTCCAATACTTTTTTGGGGGGGGTCCAATACTTTTTTGGGGGGGGTCCAATACTTTTTTGGGGGGGTCCAATACTTTTTTTGGGGGTCCAATACTTTTTTTGGGGGTCCAATACTTTTTTTGGGGGTCCAATACTTTTTTTGGGGGTCCAATACTTTTTTTGGGGGTCCAATACTTTTTTTGGGGGTCCAATACTTTTTTTGGGGGTCCAATACTTTTTTGGGGGGTCCAATACTTTTTTGGGGGGGTCCAATACTTTTTTGGGGGGGTCCAATACTTTTGGGGGGGGGTCCAATACTTTTTTGGGGGTCCAATACTTTTTTTGGGGGGTCCAATACTTTTTTTGGGGGGTCCAATACTTTTTTTGGGGGGGTCCAATACTTTTTTTGGGGGGTCCAATACTTTTTTTGGGGGGTCCAATACTTTTTTTGGGGGGGTCCAATATTTTAATATATATATATTTTTTTTTTTTTTTATTATTATTTTTTATTTTATTATTTATTTTTATTTTTTTTTACTTTTTTTATTATTATTAAATGTATTTATTATTTGTTATTTTAATTGAATTTATTTGTATAAAAAATTTTTTATTTTATTAAAAAAACGCATCTGCGGCGCGGTTGCGGTAATCCCCATACAAAGTATAGGGGGACTTGAGGCAGGTGCGGCAAAACCGCACTTGCCGCACCTGCCGCAAGTCCCCCTATACTTTCTATGGGGATTACCGCAACCGCGCCGCAACTTGCACTTGCGGCGTGGTTGCGGTAATCCTTATGGGGATTACCGCAACCGCGCCGCAAGTGCTCGCGCCGGTTGCGGTATGGTATGGAGGAGGAGGTGTGCGGGCATATGGAGGAGGGGGTGTGCGGGCATATGGAGGAGGGGGTGTGCGGGCATATGGAGGAGGGGGTGTGCGGGCATATGGAGGAGGGGTGTGTGCGGGCATATGGAGGAGGGGGTGTGCGGGCATATGGAGGAGGGGGTGTGCGGGCATATGGAGGAGGGGGTGTGGCGGGCATATAGAGGAGGGGGTGTGCGGGCATATGAAGGAGGGGGTGTGCGGGCATATGAAGGAGGGGGTGTGCGGGCATATGGAGGAGGGGGTGTGCGGGCATATGGAGGAGGGGGTGTGCGGGCATATGGAGGAGGGGGTGTGCGGGCATATGGAGGAGGGGGTGTGCGGGCATATGGAGGAGGGGGTGTGCGGGCATATAGAGGAGGGGGTGTGCGGGCATATGAAGGAGGGGGTGTGCGGGCATATGGAGGAGGGGGTGTGCGGGCTATATGGAGGAGGGGGGTGTGCGAGCATATAGAGGAGGGGGGTGTGCGGGCATATAGAGGAGGGGGTGTGCGGGGCATATAGAGGAGGGGGTGTGCGGGCATATAGAGGAGGGGTGTGCGGGCATATGAGGAGGGGGTGTGCGGGCATATGGAGGAGGGGGTGTGCGGGCATATGGAGGAGGAGGTGTGCGGGCATATGGAGGAGAGGGGTGTGCGGGCATATGGAGGAGGAGGTGTGCGGGCATATGGAGGAGGGGGTGTGCGGGCATATGGAGGAGGGGGTGTGCGGGCATATGGAGGAGGGGGTGTGCGGGCATATGGAGGAGGAGGTGTGCGGGCATATGGAGGAGGGGGTGTGCGGGCATATGGAGGAGGGGGTGTGCGGGCATATGAGGAGGGGGTGTGCGGGCATATAGAGGAGAGGGGTGTGCGGGCATATAGAGGAGGGGGTGTGGGGCTATGGAGAGGGTGTGGGAATGGAGGGGGGTGTGCGGGCATATGGAGGAGGGGTGTGCGGGCATATGGAGGAGGGGGGTTGTGCGGGGCATATGGAGGGAGGGGGTGTGCGGGCATATGGAGGAGGGGTGTGCGGCGCAATATGGAGGAGGGGGTGTGCGGGCATATGGAGGAGGGGGTGTGCGGGCATATGGAGGAGGGGGTGTGCGGGCATATGGAGGAGGGGGTGTGCGGGCATATGGAGGAGGGGTGTGCGGGCATATGGAGGAGGGGGTGTGCGGGCATATGGAGGAGGGGTGTGCGGGCATATGGAGGAGGGGGTGTGCGGGCATATGGAGGAGGGGGTGTGCGGGCATATGGAGGAGGGGGTGTGCGGGCATATGGAGGAGGGGGTGTGCGGGCATATGGAGGAGGGGGTGTGCGGGCATATGGAGGAGGGGGTGTGCGGGCATATGGAGGAGGGGGTGTGCGGGCATATGGAGGAGGGGTGTGTGCGGGCATATGGAGGAGGGGGTGTGCGGGCATATGGAGGAGGGGGTGTGCGGGCATATGGAGGAGGGGGTGTGCGGGCATATGAGTGGGCATATGGAGGGGGGTGTGCGGGCATATGGAGGAGGGGGTGTGCGGGCATATGGAGGAGGGTGGATGTGAGGGGGGCATATGGAGGAGGGGGTGTGCGGGCATATGGAGGAGGGGGTGTGCGGGCTATGATGGGGAAGGAGGGGGGTGTGCGGGCATATGGAGGAGGGGGTGTGCGGGCATATGGAGGAGGGGGTGTGCGGGCATATGGAGGAGGGGGTGTGCGGGCATATGGAGGAGGGGGTGTGCGGGCATATGGAGGAGGGGTGTGCGGGCATATGGAGGAGGGGGTGTGCGGGCATATGGAGGAGGGGGTGTGCGGGCATATGGAGGAGGGGGTGTGCGGGCATATGGAGGAGGGGGTGTGCGGGCATATGGAGGAGGGGGTGTGCGGGCATATGGAGGAGGGGGGTGTGCGGGCATATGAGGAGGGGGTGGCGGGCATATGGAGGAGGGGGTGTGCGGGCATATGGAGGAGGGGGTGTGCGGGCATATGGAGGAGGGGGTGTGCGGGCATATGGAGGAGGGGGTGTGCGGGCATATGGAGGAGGGGGTGTGCGGGCATATGGAGGAGGGGGTGTGCGGGCATATGGAGGAGGGGGTGTGCGGGCATATGGAGGAGGGGGTGTGGGCATTGGAGGAGGGGGGGCATATGGAGGAGGGGGTGTGCGGGCATATGGAGGAGGGGGTGTGCGGGCATATGGAGGAGGGGGTGTGCGGGCATATGGAGGAGGGGGTGTGCGGGCATATGGAGGAGGGGGTGTGCGGGCATATGGAGGAGGGGGTGTGCGGGCATATGGAGGAGGGGGTGTGCGGGCATATGGAGGAGGGGGTGTGCGGGCATATGGAGGAGGGGGTGTGCGGGCATATGGAGGAGGGGGTGTGCGGGCATATGGAGGAGGGGGTGTGCGGGGCATATGGAGGAGGGGGTGTGCGGGCATATGGAGGAGGGGGTGTGCGGGCATATGGAGGAGGGGGTGTGCGGGCATATGGAGGAGGGGGTGTGCGGGCATATGGAGGAGGGGGTGTGCGGGCATATGGAGGAGGGGGTGTGCGGGCATATGGAGGAGGGGGTGTGCGGGCATATGGAGGAGGGGGTGTGCGGGCATATGGAGGAGGGGGTGTGCGGGCATATGAGGAGGGGGTGTGCGGGCATATGGAGGAGGAGGCACAGAGGCAGAGGGGCACAGAGGCACTGGGGCACTTGGGCACAGAGGCACAGAGGCGGAGCGGGATCACAGGGGCACAGGCTCCGGAGCACTGTGTCAGCATGTGCTGACAGCAGCTGCTTCGGAGCGGGAGGCACAGGGGCACTGAGGCACAGGGGCACAGGGGTTGGCACAGGGACACAGGGGATGACAGCGGCGAGGGCTCGCAATGGCCGCGAAGCAGCCAATGCTTCGCCGTGATGACGTCACAGAGTGTGACATATCCACGGCACGTTTTCGGGGTCCGACATGAAAATGCCTACGGCAATTATAGAGTAGATTGTCCTGTATAGCTGGTTCAGCAAGAACCATACAGTATATTTATTCACTTACTTAGCGCCATTAATTCCAAGGTCTTGCTGAGATGGTCATATGTGGCATTAATACTGGGAATCAGTCCTACCATTCTTATTACAAATCTGCCATATGTTTTGGGAACAGTTTTGGGTGGAAATTGGACGGATGAGGCACAGGAAATGTCACCTTGAGAAGTCTCCTAGACATCTTCAGATGTGAAGGCTTGGCTCTTGTGCTGTTGAGTTAAATATTACACACTCAACAATTTTCTTTGGGTAGTGGAGAAATGGAGCGCTCCTTTTGACTTTTTGTGGAGCACCAGGTAGCAATTTGGATGAGAGATTTTTAACCTTTTGTACCCAGTCCTGGTCGTTCTCTTCACTAGATACAGTTCAAACACCTGTTCCGACAGGTCAATCCATCCCACAAACTTGTTATCGTACAGTCCCTGGAGGCGCCCCTGTTTCGAACCATATGCAGCATGGTGACCATGTAGATGTCCTTCCGGTTACACTATTTTACTGCAAGCAGTTGGCAACTAGTGAGAATGATGAGCCCTTCTCCAAACGTTTGGGCACCAACTGATGGAAACCTACTATTTTTTCTAACTCTAGGCAAAGACAGGTGGACACATGTGCAAAAAGGTACAAAGGTTTATTACGACATAAAATTCAAGTGAATTAAAACTCCAAAGACAAAACATATACAATGGAATAGTTTCAGAAACATGGGGATCACAAGACATACATAAATGACATTGGGTCATATACAGTAATGCTACCAGAAAAGGATGGTAATCTCAGGCACAAAAAATATATATATGGTTTTAAACCAAGAAAAGGGGAGGAAAGTGTGTACCAAAAGAAGACCCCAATTATCTGACAGCATGTATAGGGGTGGTGGTAGTATAGTACATTAAATTACAGACATTGTCTTTGACACCCCTATATGTAAAAAGAGAGGGTCTTTGCTATAAAACACTCCCCTACACTAGGTACAAGAGAAAGATTGAAACACTTTTCCTGGTGATACGTTTTCTTTCATGGAAAAAAATCAGGAGAAGCAGCAGGGCAGGTAAAATCCATGTATGAGTAATTTCTAAACATGTTAAATCTGTTAACAAAAAAACCCCGGAAAATAAATAATAGCCGAATAAGACCCCAAGTTGAGCATGGTGCCAGTGTATGGGGTAGAATGATACATACACCCTGCATGTCCACTCTGAATAAGACCCCAAGCTGAGCATGGTGCCAGTGTATGGGGTAGTGGGATACATACACTCTCATTAAGACCCCAAGCTGAGCATGGTGCCAGTGTATGGGGTAGAATGATACATACACCCTGCATGTCAACTCTGAATAAGACCCCAAGCTGAGCATGGTGCCAGTGTGCGGGATACATACACGCTGCATGTCCACTCTGAATAAGACCCCAAGTTGAGGATGGTGCCAGTGTACGGGGTAGCAGGATACATACACTCGGCAGGTCCACTCTGAAAAAAAGACCCCAAGTTGAGGATGGTGCCCGCGTACGGGGTAGTGGGATACATACACTCTCAATACGACCCCAAGCTGAGCATGGTGCCAGTGTATGGGGTAGCGGGATACATACACTCACAATAAGACCCCAAGCTGAGCATGGTGCCAGACAGTGTATGGGGTAGAGCGATACATACACTCTCAATAAGACCCCAAGCTGAGCATGGTGCCAGTGTATGGGGTAGAGCGATACATACACTCTCAATAAGACCCCAAGCTGAGCATGGTGCCAGTGTATGGGGTAGGGATACATACACCCTCAATAAGACCCCAAGCTGAGCATGGTGCCAGTGTATGGGGTAGAGCGATACATACACCCTCAATAAGACCCCAAGCTGAGCATGGTGCCAGTGTATGGGTAGAGCGATACCTTCATAACCATGGCATGGTGCATGTATGGGTAGGCGATACATACACTCTCAATAAGACCCCAAGCTGAGCATGGTGCCAGTGTATGGGGGTAGAGCGATACATACACTCTCAATAAGACCCCAAGCTGAGCATGGTGCCAGTGTATGGGGTAGTGGGATACATACACCTCAATAAGACCCCAAGCTGAGCATGGTGCCAGTGTATGGGGTAGAGGATACATACACTCTCAATAAGACCCCAAGCTGAGCATGGTGCCAGTGTATGGGGTAGTGGGATAACATACACTCTCAAAAGACCCCAATGCTGAGCATGGGTGCCAGTGTATGGGGATAGTTGATACATACACCCTCAATAAGACCCCAAGCTGAGCATGGTGCCGATGTATGGGGTAGGGTCATACAACCTCAATAAGACCCCAAGCTGAGCATGGTGCCAGTGTATGGGGTAGCGGGATACATACACCCTCAATAAGACCCCAAGCTGAGCATGGTGCCAGTGATGGGTAGTGGGATACATACACCCCAATAAGACCCCAACTGAGCA
Organism: Allobates femoralis; assembly: GCA_033576535.1. Lineage (NCBI taxonomy): Eukaryota > Metazoa > Chordata > Amphibia > Anura > Aromobatidae > Allobates > Allobates femoralis. The sequence continues at coordinate 194,314,987 of JARQOC010000006.1, read as the reverse complement.
TGGTGCCAGTGTATGGGTAGGGATACATACACTCAAAAGACCCCAAGCTGAGCAGTCCGTGTATGGGGTAGTGGGATACATACACCCCATAAGACCAAGCTGAGCAGGTGCCAGTGTATGGTAGTGGATACATACACTCAATAAGACCAAGCTGACATGGTGCCATGTTGGGGTAGTGATACATACCCTCATAAGACCAAGTGAGCATGGTGCCAGTGTATGGGGTAGTGGATCATACACCCTCAATAAGACCCAAGCTGAGCATGGTGCATGTATGGTAGGTACATACACTCAATAAACCCCAAGCTGACATGGTGCCATTTGGTAGGGATAATACCCCTCATAGACCCCAATGAGCATGGTGCAGTGTGGTAGGGATACATAACCCAATAGACCCAACTGAGCTGGTGCCAGTGTATGGGGTAGCGGATACATACACCTCAATAAGACCAAGCTGAGCATGGTGCATGTATGGTAGCGGATACATACACCTCAATAAGACCCCAAGCTGAATGGTGCCAGTGTATGGTAGGGATACATAACCCTCAATAAGACCCCAAGCTGAGCGTGCCATGTATGGGGTAGTGGGATACAACACTCAATAAGACCCCAAGCTGAGCATGGTGCCATGTATGGGGTGGGATACATACACCTCAATAAGACCCCAAGTGAGCATGGTGCGTGTATGGGGTATGGGATACATACACTCCAATAAGACCCCAACTGAGCATGGTGCCATGTATGGTAGTGGATAATACACCCTCAATAAGACCAAGTGAGCATGGTGCAGGTATGGTAGTGGATAATACACCTCATTAACCCCAAGCTGAGCATGGTGCAGTGTATGGGGTAGGGATACTACACCCTCATAAGACCAGTGAGCATGGTGCAGTGTATGGTAGTGGATACATACACCCAATAGACCAAGTGAGCATGGTGCCATGTATGGGGTAGTGGATACATACACCTCATAAGACCCCAAGCTGAGCATGGTGCCAGGTATGGGTAGTGGATACTACACTCCAATAAGACCCCAAGTGAGCATGGTGCATGTATGGGTAGTGATACATACACCCCAATAAGACCCAAGCTGAGCATGGTGCCAGGTATGGGGAGGGGATACATACCTCAATAAGACCCCACTGAGTGGTGCATTATGGGGTAGTGGATACACACCCCAATAACCAAGCTGAGCTGGGCCAGTGTATGGGGTGTGGGATCATACACTCTCATAAGACCCAAGCTGAGCATGGTCCGTATGGGGTAGGGATACATCACCTATAAACCCAACGAGCATGGTGCCAGTGTATGGGGTAGTGGAACATCACCCATAGCCCCAACGAGCATGTGCCATGTATGGGGTAGTGGATACTACATCAATAAGACCCCAAGTGAGCATGGGCCTGTATGGGGTAGTGGGTCATACACTATAGACCCAAGCTGAGCAGTGCGTGTATGGTGGGATAATACATCAATAACCCCAAGCTGGCTGGTGCCTGTTGGGGTAGTGGATATACACTCCAAACCAAGCTGAGCATGGTGCCATGTATGGTATGGATAATACACCTCATAAGACCAACTGAGCATGGTGCGGTATGGGGTAGGGATAACATCAATAAGACCCCAAGCTGGCATGGTGCGTATGGTAGTGATCATAACCCTCAATAAGCCCCAAGTGAGATGGTCCTGTAGGGTAGTGGGATACATACATCCATAAGACCAACTGGCATGGCATGTATGGGGTGAGATACATACACCTCATAAGACCAAGCGGCATGGTGCAGTGTAGGTAGGGATACATACACTCATTAAGACCAAGCTGAGCATGGGCGTGTATGGAGGAGATACATACACCATCCAAGCGCATGTCAGTGTTGGGGTATCATCCTCAGACCCACGAGTCCCGTTAGTGAAAACCCAAAGAAATGACATGGTCCAGGTAGGAGGAAAACACCAATAAGACCCCAAGTGAGCATGGTGCCAGTGTATGGGGTAGCGAGGATACATACACCCTCACAAATAAGACCCCAAGTGAGCATGGTGCCACGTGATGGGTAGGGGTACATACACCCTCAATAGACCCCAAGCTGAGCATGGTGCCAGTGTATGGGGTAGCGAGATACATACACCTCACATAAGACCCCAAGCTGAGCATGGTTGCCAGTGTATGGGTAGCGGGATACATACACTCCAATAAGACCCCAAGCTGAGCATGGTGCCAGTGTATGGGGTAGCGAGATACATACACCCTCAATAAGGACCCCAAGCTGAGCATGGTGCCAGTGTATGGGGTAGTGGGATACATACACCCTCAATAAGACCCCAAGCTGAGCATGGTAGCCATGTATGGGGAGCGGGATACATACACTCTCAATAAGACCCCAAGCTGAGCATGGTGCCACTGTATGGGGTAGTGGGATACATACACTCACAATAAGACCCCAAGCTGAGCATGGTGCCAGTGTAGGGGTAGTGGGATATACATACACTCTCATTAAGACCCCAAGCTGAGCATGGTGCCAGTGTATGGGGTAGTGGGATACATACACTCTCATTAAGACCCCAAGCTGAGCATGGTGCCAGTGTATGGGGTAGTGGGATACATACACCCTCAATAAGACCCCAAGCTGAGCATGGTGCCACTGTATGGGGTAGCGGGATACATACACTCTCAATAAGACCCCAAGCTGAGCATGGTGCCAGTGTATGGGGTAGTGGGATACATACACCCTCAATAAGACCCCAAGCTGAGCATGGTGCCAGTGTATGGGGTAGTGGGATACATACACCCTCAATAAGACCCCAAGCTGAGCATGGTGCCAGTGTATGGGGTAGCGGGATACATACACTCACAATAAGACCCCAAGCTGAGCATGGTGCCAGTGTATGGGGTAGTGGGATACATACACTCTCAATAAGACCCCAAGCTGAGCATGGTGCCACTGTATGGGGTAGCGGGATACATACACTCACAATAAGACCCCAAGCTGAGCATGGTGCCAGTGTATGGGGTAGTGGGATACATACACCCTCAATAAGACCCCAAGCTGAGCATGGTGCCAGTGTATGGGGTAGTGGGATACATACACTCTCAATAAGACCCCAAGCTGAGCATGGTGCCAGTGTATGGGGTAGTGGGATACATACACCCTCAATAAGACCCCAAGCTGAGCATGGTGCCAGTGTATGGGGTAGTGGGATACATACACTCTCAATAAGACCCAAGCTGAGCATGGTGCCACTGTATGGGGTAGCGGGATACATACACTCACAATAAGACCCCAAGCTGAGCATGGTGCCAGTGTATGGGGTAGTGGGATACATACACCCTCAATAAGACCCCAAGCTGAGCATGGTGCCAGTGTATGGGGTAGTGGGATACATACACTCTCAATAAGACCCCAAGCTGAGCATGGTGCCAGTGTATGGGGTAGTGGGATACATACACCCTCAATAAGACCCCAAGCTGAGCATGGTGCCAGAGTATGGGGTATGGGCGATACATACACTCTCAATAAGACCCCAAGCTGAGCATGGTGCAGAGTATGGGGTAGTGGGATACATACACTCTCAATAAGACCCCAAGCTGAGCATGGTGCCAGTGTATGGGGTAGGGCGATACATACACCCTGCATGTCCACTGAAGGAGCCTTTCCCCACCCCAGTCGGTCACCACACAAGCCTATGGCTCAGTCTCCGGCCATCCGTGTGATCATGGTCCACCAGGCGGAGACCTTCCAACAGGCTTCCATTAGCGGAAAACCCCAGAGAACTGACACTAGAACCGTCCGGACAAAGGAGAAAATCACTGCGGTGTGAACACGGCCGTACCCGGGGCCCTGCCGGGGGGCAGGTCACACGGCCAGGCTGACCCCAGCGGACACGTGCCCACACAGCATGCTCCCACAGTTACCTTAATGGCTTCTCCTCCAGCTTGAGCTTCTTGGGCTGGGGCTCATCCGCTGCCACCTTCATGCCGCCTGCAGTAAATCACGCTCCTCACACGGTACAGTACAAAGAATGGTTTAATAACCCTCCTGTTATCTGAGTGCAGCTCTGTCCTTGCCGCTCTCTGCCCTCCTCCCCCTGCAGCGTCTTCTTCCTCCCCTCCCTCCGGAACTACTGTCCTCTGGAGATCACCGATGCTGATCTCAGCCTCTTCAACTGGACACGCCCTCATATAGACCACGCCCCCTAGAAATCACGCCCTTTATAGGCCACGCTGTTTACAGACCACGCCCCCACTGGTAACACACTCTACAGGCCACGCCCACAAATCTGCATACTCACGAGGCGGACCACGCCCCCTACAGACCACGCCCTCCCTACTGGCCACACACTCTACAGACCATGCCTTCCCTGCAGACCACGCTGTCTACAGACCACGCCCTCCCTACGGACCCCGCCCTCCCTACTGGCCACACACTCTACAGACCACGCCTTCCCTGCAGACCACGCTGTCTATAGACCACGCCCTCCCTACAGACCACGCCCTGGTACCTCTCCTTCAGAGCCCGGATAGGTGCCCGCAGCAGGTGCCTGTCTCAGCAGTAATGTGTCACTTTCTGGACAGAGATCGCTGTGAGGAGCCGTCACTATCGGTTATAGAGCTACATAGGACCCAGTGCGCCTGGTCCCCTAATAACGTCACAGTACTCATCTCAGCACAAATCACCACCTGTAACAGAAGGCATGGCTTCTTTGCAGGCGCAACTGGGGCAGCCACTGTGGGGCCTGAGCGGCACCCTAGGCAGCCGCCTGCCTGATGATGTGTCCAGCTGCCCAGAAGGAGCTTGGATTTCCTGTTGGCTTCCATTGATTGATTTCGGTAACTTGTCCTGCGGCTGTTGTGTGATGATTCTATCTGCAGTGCCCTCTATAGGGCTCGGCTGCTCCCTGCAGTCACTTTAGTGGGTGATACAGCAGGGTCACTCCTAGGCTGCTCCCTGCAGTCACTTAGTGGGTCTGATCAGCAGGTGTCACTCCTAGGCTGCTCCCTGCAGTCACTATAGTGGGTCTGATACAGCAGGTGTCACTCCTAGGCTGCTCCCTGCAGTCACTATAGTGGGTCTGATACAGCAGGTGTCACTCCTAGGCTGCACCCTGCAGTCACTTAGTGGGTCTGATGCAGCAGGTGTCACTCCTAGGCTGCTCCCTGCAGTCACTTAGTGGGTCTGATACAGCAGGTGTCACTCCTAGGCTGCTCCCTGCGGTCACTGTAGTGGGTCTGATAGCAGCAGGGGTCACTCCTAGGCTGCTCCCTGCAGTCACTTAGTGGGTCTGATACAGCAGGGGTCACTCCTAGGCTGCTCCCTGCGGTCACTTTAGTGGGTTGATACAGCAGGTGTCACTCCTAGGCTGCTCCCTGCAGTCACTTTAGTGGGTTGATACAGCAGGTGTCACTCCTAGGCTGCTCCTGCAGTCACTTAGTGGGTCTGATAAGCAGGTGTCACTCCTAGGCTGCTCCCTGCGGTCACTGTAGTGGGTCTGATACAGCAGGTGTCACTCCTAGGCTGCTCCCTGCAGTCACTATAGTGGGTCTGATAAAGCAGGGGTCACTCCTAGGCTGCTCCCTGCAGTCACTGTAGTGGGTCTGATACAGCAGGTGTCACTCCTAGGCTGCTCCCTGCAGTCACTATAGTGGGTCTGATACAGCAGGTGTCACTCCTAGGCTGCTCCCTGCAGTCACTATAGTGGGTCTGATACAGCAGGGTCACTCCTAGGCTGCTCCCTGCAGTCACTATAGTGGGTCTGATGCAGCAGGTGTCACTCCTAGGCTGCTCCCTGCGGTCACTGTAGTGGGTCTGATACAGCAGGTGTCACTCCTAGGCTGCTCCCTGCAGTCACTTTAGTGGGTGATACAGCAGGTGTCACTCCTAGGCTGCTCCCTGCAGTCACTTTAGTGGGTCTGATACAGCAGGTGTCACTCCTAGGCTGCTCCCTGCAGTCACTATAGTGGGTCTGATGCAGCAGGTGTCACTCCTAGGCTGCTCCCTGAAGTCACTGTAGTGGGTCTGATACAGCAGGTGTCACTCCTAGGCTGCTCCCTGCAGTCACTGTAGTGGGTCTGATGCAGCAGGTGTCACTCCTAGGCTGCTCCCTGCAGTCACTATAGTGGGTCTGATACAGCAGGGTCACTCCTAGGCTGCTCCCTGCAGTCACTGTAGTGGGTCTGATGCAGCAGGTGTCACTCCTAGGCTGCTCCCTGCAGTCACTATAGTGGGTCTGATGCAGCAGGGGTCACTCCTAGGCTGCTCCTGCGGTCACTTTAGTGGGTCTGATACAGCAGGGGTCACTCCTAGGCTGCTCCCTGCGGTCACTTTAGTGGGTCTGATGCAGCAGGGGTCACTCCTAGGCTGCTCCCTGCGGTCACTTTAGTGGGTCTGATGCAGCAGGGGTCACTCCTAGGCTGCTCCCTGCAGTCACTGTAGTGGGTCTGATGCAGCAGGTGTCACTCCTAGGCTGCTCCCTGCAGTCACTGTAGTGGGTCTGATACAGCAGGGGTCACTCCTAGGCTGCTTCCTGCGGTCACTGTAGTGGGTGATACAGCAGGGGTCACTCCTAGGCTGCTCCCTGCAGTCACTGTAGTGGGTCTGATACAGCAGGGGTCACTCCTAGGCTGCTCCCTGCAGTCACTGTAGTGGGTCTGATACAGCAGGGGTCACTCCTAGGCTGCTCCCTGCAGTCACTGTAGTGGGTCTGATACAGCAGGTGTCACTCCTAGGCTGCTCCCTGCCGTCACTGTAGTGGGTCTGATGCAGCAGGTGTCACTCCTAGGCTGCTCCCTGCCGTCACTGTAGTGGGTCTGATGCAGCAGGGGTCACTCCTAGGCTGCTCCCTGCAGTCACTATAGTGGGTCTGATACAGCAGGTGTCACTCCTAGGCTGCTCCCTGCAGTCACTTTAGTGGGTCTGATACAGCAGGTGTCACTCCTAGGCTGCTCCCTGCAGTCACTTTAGTGGGTCTGATACAGCAGGTGTCACTCCTAGGCTGCTCCCTGCAGTCACTGTAGTGGGTCTGATACAGCAGGTGTCACTCCTAGGCTGCTCCCTGCAGTCACTAGTGGGTCTGATACAGCAGGTGTCACTCCTAGGCTGCTCCCTGCAGTCACTTTAGTGGGTCTGATGCAGCAGGGGTCACTCCTAGGCTGCTCCCTGCAGTCACTTTAGTGGGTCTGATACAGCAGGGGTCACTCCTAGGCTGCTCCCTGCAGTCACTTTAGTGGGTCTGATACAGCAGGGGTCACTCCTAGGCTGCTCCCTGCAGTCACTTTAGTGGGTGATACAGCAGGGGTCACTCCTAGGCTGCTCCCTGCAGTCACTTTAGTGGGTCTGATGCAGCAGGGGTCACTCCTAGGCTGCTCCCTGCAGTCACTTTAGTGGGTCTGATACAGCAGGGGTCACTCCTAGGCTGCTCCCTGCAGTCACTTTAGTGGGTCTGGTGCAGCAGATGTCACTCCTATGCTGCACCCTGTGGTCACTTTACTAAGTTTGTGCAAAACCCAGCTGGGGTCATGTGATTGGCCAATCAGGGTCTTTGGGATATTTCTGGGTATCCAGGTTATTGTTTTTACCCATTCTGAACTCTCATGAATAAACCCTGTAAAGTGCCAGTCACACATTCCATGGCCATTTTGTTATTTTTTCCAGACTATCCTGCACCCTCACACCCATCGATTATCATAGGTACAGTCATATGAAAAAGTTTGGGCACCCCTCTTAATCTTACTCTTGTTTTTTTTTTTTGTTTTTTTTTTGTTTTTTGTTTTTTTTTTAAATTGGGTTTTTGCAACAGCTATTTCAGTGTGCTATATGTAACAACTGATGGACACAGTAATATTTCAGGTTTGAAATGAGGATTATTGCACTAACCAAGAATGTGAAATATGCATTATTTCAAAATTTGACAGGTGCCAAAGTATGGGCACCCTTCTGATTTTCATGATTTGAATACTCCTAACTACTTTTTACTGACTTACTGAAGCACTAAATTGGTTTGGTAACCTCATTGAGCTTTGTACTTCATAGCCCGGTGTATCCAATTATGAGAAAAGCTATTTCAGGTGTCCACTTGCAAGTTGTTCTCCTATTTGCATCTTCTCTGAGGAGTGGCATCATGGACTCCTCAAAACAGCTCTCAAATGATCTAAAAAGAAAGATTGTTCAACATAGTTGTTCAGGCGAAGGATACAAAAAGTTGTCTCAGAGATTTAACCTGTCAGTTTCCACTGTGAGGAACATAGTAAGGAAATGGAAGACCACAGGGACAGTTCTTGTAAAGGCCAGAAGTGGCAGGCCAACAAAAATATCAGAAAGGCAGAGAAGAAGAATGGTGAGAACAGTCAAGAACAATCCACAGACCACCTCCAAAGACCTGCAGCATCATCTTGCTGCAGATGGGGTCACTGAGCATTGGTTAACAATACAGCGCACACTGCACAAGGAGAAGCTGTATGGAGAGTGATGCGAAAGAAGCCGTTTCTGCATGCACGCCACAAACAGAGTCGCCGGAGGTATGCAAAAGCACATTTGGACAAGCCAGTTTTATTTTGGAAGAAGGTCCTGTGGACTGATGAATCAAAGATTGAGTTGTTTGGTCATACAACAAGGCGTTATGCATGGCGCCACAAAAACACAGCATTCCAAGAAAAACACTTGCTACCCACTGTCAAATTTGGGGGAGGGTCCATCATGCTTTGTGGCTGTGTGGCCAATGACGGCATCGGGAATCTTGGTAAAGTTGAGGGTCGCATGGATTCCGCTCAGTATAAGCAGATTCTTGAGAATAATGTTCAAGAATCAGTGTCAAAGTTGAAGTTACGCCGGGGTTGGATCTTTCAGCAAGACAATGATCCAAAACACCGCTCCAAATCTACTCAGGCATTCATGCAGAGGAACAATTACAATGTTCTGGAATGGCCATCCCAGTCCCCAGACCTGAATATCATTGAACATCTGTGGGATGTTTTGTAGCGGGCTGTCCATACTCGGCGACCATCAAACTTAACTGAACTGGAATTGTTTTGTAAAGAGGAATGGTCAAAAATACCTTCATCCAGGATCCAGGAACTCATTAACAGCTACAGGAAGTGACTAGAGGCTGTTATTTTTGCAAAGGGTGGATTTACTAAATATTAATGTCACTTTTCTATTGAGGTGCCCATACTTTGGCACCTGTCATATTTTGAAATAATGCATATTCACATTTTCGGTTAGTGCAATAAACCTCATTTCAATCCTGAAATATTACTGTGTCCATCAATTATTACATATATTACACTGAAATAGTTGTTGCAAAAACCCAATTTAAACAAAAGAAAGAGTAAGATTAAAGGGAACCAACCACCCCAAATGACCCCCCGGACTGTTAATATGTGTCCCTACACCCAGCACACACATTTGGGGCAATCGTTTTTGCTAAAAAAAACTGTTTAGTAGAAGCTAAGATATAGCTTTATGAAGTTTAATAAATTGAGCCTAATGGGTGTTACCTAGCTTTGTCCTCCGTGCCTGTCAGCCTCCTCTCCCCTCCTCCCTTCAGTGAAGCCGTTCTGTGCAAAGCCGAAAATGCCCCGCCTGTCTACTGCTGCCTGATAAATTATGCACGCCCATCTCTGCACCTAAGAGCCTGGCCGCGTCATGAAAGGGGCGGGGCTAAATCACGTCATGAAAGGGGGCGGGGCATTTTTGGCTTTGCACAGAACGGCTTCACTGAAGGGAGGAGGGGAGAGGAGGCTGACAGGCACGAAGAAATGCACGAGGACAAAGCTAGGTAACACCCATTAGGCTCAATTTATTAAACTTCATAAAGCTATATCTTAGCTTCTACTAAACAGTTTTTTTAGCAAAAACGATTGCCCCAAATGTGTGTGCTGGGTGTAGGGACACATATTAACAGTCCGGGGGGGTCATTTGGGGTGGTTGGTTCCCTTTAAGAGGGGTGCCCAAACTTTTTTATATGACTGTATTTATGTTCGCTATAAGGGGAATGTTTTAGTTGATTTCTTCATCAAAATTTGCAAACTTGCAGCCTGTTTGAAGAGTTCACATTGTATTCCAAGACCCTACTTCAAAAGCTTGATCATTCCCAGAAGCCGGCCCCCTCCCTGACAAATCAGTCATGAATGGTCACTTAGGCCAACATTGGGGCGCTAAGGCTGGTTTCACATTGACGTTTCAGTGCGCAGCATTCAATATGCAAACGCATACTAACGCTGCGTTTTTCATACGCATGATGTTATGCAAAATATTAAAAAAAGCAGCGCAAGTATGTGTTTGAATGTGTTTATGCTTGCGCATGCGTTTTTAAATTGGATTTGCATTCTGAGTATTTTCTTGACAGTAGCAACACTCAAAATGACTTTTTATACAGCTGGGAATTGGGAGCGGAATTATGGGGGCCTTCTTATCAGCTCCTGGACATGCGCATTGAGATGTACGCAAGCGCACCGAGCACAGCCATCCACATGCTCCTGTGTTCCCATAGACAACAATGCGTGGTTCATCCGCATGCACACGTCTACATATTTTTGGAGCCTCAAAAAATGCAACATGTTGCGTTCACCGGGTACCTCAAAACCCCGCGAACGAATGCATACAAACTGATGCCTACGTATGGACATGCATACGCAATGTTAAATATATGTCCGCAATCCGCATGCAGATGAAAAAAAAAATTACACAGACATACGCTGTGGTACCAAACACCAATGTGAAAGCGCCCTTAGGCCCCATGGCTCTGTCTTTGGCCCACGTCACACACACAGATATTTGTGCAGAGATTGTTCACAGATCTCTGGTTGCAGTGAAATCATGGACACATTGTTCTATTTTGTGGCTGTGTACAAATGGTTCAATGTGTCCATAACTTCACTGAAACCAGAGATCTGTGAACAATATCTGCACAGATATCTGTGTGTGTGACGTGGCCCTTTGGCATATGATGCAATATTGAAAGTTCTTCAGAGTACGAAGGCCATTCATACTCGGTGTTTGTAAGCCAAAATCTGGAGTGCAACCTCTATAGAGAAAAACCTGCATGTCCATTTAACCCTATCACCCCCAGGTGAATTTTCTGTTTTTGGATTTCACTCTTCTTCTTTCGAGAGGTATTTTCCCATCAATACAGACATATAAGGGCTTGTTTTTCGCGGGACAAGTTGTACTTTCAGGTGAAATCATTTATTTTACCATATAGTGTACTAAAAAATGGGAAAAAAAATTCCAAGTGCAGTGAAATAAAAAAAAAAATGCAATTACTCGATTGTTTTTTGGGGGTTTTCTTTTATTTGTTCACTATATGGTAAATCCGATGTAGGTTGGTGTGGTGCCTCAGGTCAGTACGAGTTTGTAGATACCAAACATGTATATTTTTAATTTTATCTAAGTGGTGAAAAAAAAATGTATACCTTTTTTAAAGAAAAAGAATTGTGCCTTTGTCGTCATTTTATGTTACCCATAACATTGTCATTTTTCAGGATCTGGGGCTGCGTGACGCTTATTTTTTGCATCTTGAGCTGACGTTTCTAGTGATGCCGTTTTTGGGTAGATGTGATGTTTTGATCGCCTGTTATTGCATTTTATTGCGCTGTTGAGGCAACAAAAAAGAATAATTTTGTTGTATAGACCTTTTTTCCGTTATGCTGTTTACAGATCTGATTACTTGATTTCATGGTTTGATTGGGCATTTTTGAAGGTGGCAATACCAAATATGTATGTGTAATATAACATATATGTATGTATATTCTCGTGTATAAGCCGAGTTTTTCAGCCCAACAATTGGGCTGAAAAGTCTCCCCCTCGGCTTATACATGGGTCAATACGGTGATGGGGGGCTGTGTCCGGGGCTGGGGAGGCTGGAGGAGGCGGGGGGAGGCTGCTGTATGAGCGCCCCATCACGTGGGGCCGCTCATTAAATATGCACTGCTTCCCCCTGTCAATCAGCGGCAGGGGGAAGCAGTGCATATCTGGCCCCCAAATGCTGGCACTCGCCCCCCATCTGTGTAAGGGCCCCCCTGCTGCTTATCTTACCATCCCCGGTCTTCTGCACAGCACCGGTCCTCGGTGCTCCGTCCTTGCTGCTCCCGTCCGGCTGCATCCGGGATCCCCGGCCGTCGCAGGCATATGACGTCATCGTGCGACGGCCAGGGATCCCGGATGCAGCGAGGATGGGAGCATGGAAGACGGAGCACAGAAGACCGGCGCTGTGCAGAAGATCAGGGTTGGTAAGTTAAGCAGCGGGGGGGCCCATACAAGGAAGGGGGGGCGAGTGCCAGCATTTGGGGGCCTGTATACCCCTGTGGCTGCCGTATACCCCTGTGGCTGCCGTATACCCCTGGGGCTGCCGTCTACCACACCCCTGGGGCTGCCGTCTACCACACCCCTGGGGCTGCCGTCTACCACACCCCTGGGGCTGCCGTCTACCACACCCCTGGGGCTGCCGTCTACCACACCCCTGGGGCTGCCGTCTACCACACCCCTGGGGCTGCTATATACCACTGGGGCATGTATATACCACTGGGGAGGCTGCTGTAATACTGCTGGGGTCTGTATATACCACTGGGGAGGCTGCTGTATATACTGCTGGGGCTGCTGTATATACTGCTGGGGCCTGTATACCACTGGGGCTGCGGTATATACTGCTGGGGCCTGTATATACCACTGGGGAGGCTGCTGTATATACTGCTGGGGCCTGTATATACCACTGGGGCTGCTGTATATACTGCTGGGGCCTGTATACCACTGGGGCTGCTGTATATACTGCTGGGGTCTGTATATACCACTGGGGAGGCTGCTGTATACCACTGGGGCTGCTGTATATACTGCTGGGGCCTGTATACCACTGGGGCTGCTGTATATACTGGTGGGGTCTGTATATACCACTGGGGAGGCTGCTGTATACCACTGGGGCTGCTGTATATACTGCTGGGGCCTGTATACCACTGGGGCTGCTGTATATACTGCTGGGGCCTGTATATACCACTGAGGAGGCTGCTGTATATACTGCTGGGGCCTGTATATACCACTGAGGAGGCTGCTGTATATACTGCTGGGGCCTGTATATGCCACTGGGGAGGCTGCTGTATACTACCACTGGTGGGGGCCTGTATACCACACTGCTGGGGGCTGTATACCTGTGCTGGGGGTCCACCCTCGGCTTATACACGAGTCAATAGGTTTTCCCAGGTTTTGGGGGCAAAAGTAGGGGGATCGGCTTATACACGAGTGTATGTATGTGTGTGTGTGTATATATATATATATATATATATATATATATATATATATATATATATATATATATATATATATAATATTGTGGTGATGTGGCCCCTGGCCGGGTGCATCACACCGGTTATCAATGCAGGTCTCTGTTCACATGGGCCGGTTTTCCTGTTAGTGTATGCTGTGTGAAACCTGTCCGGTGTACAGGGGGTTAACAGCTGAAGGGTTTTCATGCACTGAGTGAACAGCTGAGTGTGAGTGCTGAAGAGCTGCGAGATTCATGAGCCTAATGAGCGGCGGTGAGAGTGGGATGAGATCCATGAGGAATAGGATGTAATGAATGAGTGCTGACAACCCGGAACACAGGGAGTTAACCTGAGCTGTGTGACAGGCTGATTACAAGCAGCTGAGGGGGTGTGTCCATGTGGGAGTGGCTGGCACGATAAGAACCTGCCAGGTGTCTGAGTGAGGGAAGAACGATGGGAATCAGAGAAGTCCAGACCACTGCCATGTGAAGACGTGCTGGAAGTGATGGGAGCCTGCCAGCTCCATGCTAGTGCACCTGATGTGTGCATGCCAGCCAGTGTCCAGGACCGAGGACGGCTCAAGGGCCAGGTGGTCTTGTGTGTACTAAGTGACAGGGCTCCTGGTACTATTGTGGGCCCTGAGTGTGTAGCATATTGGTGTATGTAAAAATGCCATGAATGCTGTGTCATGCATGAGTCATAATGGTTTATGAAATAGTGCCATGTGTGATGACTCATGTGCTATAGGATGGGGAATGATCCCTGTCAGGGTGATAGACGGTGATAGCCATCTTTAGAACCAGACTGAGGTCTGCAAGGGTCGGTGGGCGACGCCTTGAAGTTCTGGGGAAAACGTATGTGAATGTCCTGTAATGTAATGTCATATGGGAATGTCATATAATGCAATGTAAGGACATGCATATTATATGTGAAAATGGAAATAGTGTTATGGTTTATGCGTTGAAAGCGGTTTATGACAAAAATTAATAAATCCGCTGGTTATGTTACGTTTAAATGTAGTCGCTGCTGTCATTTTCCCCGTGCCAAGCGGGTCCCCCTGGGGCGCTACCTCACAATATATATATATATATATATATATATATATATATATATATATATATATATATATATATATATATATATATATATATATATATATATATATATATATTGAAAGAGACTACCGGACACCTACCGGAGAGGCTAGAGTTCTTCAGTGACTACAGTACCATCAGGAAAATTCCTCGGTGCACTGTTCTGCATGCCCTGAAATAAGCAGTAACCACAATCTATTCAAATAGAAAAAGCAGGGCGGCACTCACCAGGTTGCAAAAATCCTTTATTAGTCACTTGAGGATCATGACATTCTGTGGGGAACAAAAAAAAAACACGCCGCTTGCAGCGTTTTTGTTTTTTTTTTGCGGCTGCAAGTGAGGGTCTGCCACATTCAGCAGAACAGCACTTGTCGCATCGGGACGCGAGCCCCATAGACAATACATGTGGCTTGCTGGATCCAGGCCGCAAGTTGGCAGTTAGGCAGCAGATCCAGCGGATGCGGCGCCATCTGCCGCACATCAGCATAAATCACCGATGTGAAAGGGGCCTTACTGATGTCTGTCCCAAGATGGCTTTCATGTGTCAGTGATGTTTCTTGACGTTTGTATGATTTCCATCAGTTAAGTCACTGTGTCAGGTCTCTCACAATCAGACAGGGTCTCCGGTAGAGGTCGGCCATTTTCTCTTGTTGATCCAGCACCTCTGTCCATATAATGGCTGATGGTGGAGTGTCATGTGACCAGACTGGTCCAGCCTCCTCCAATGGTAAAGCCACTCACAGTGTAAAGCTGCTTTTTTATTGGAGGAGTCTGAGAATAGATCTTGTCACTTGTTCTTCTCCCAGCAGCCATTGTATGTAGCCACGTGTATACCAGTGAAAGGGTGGATAAAGGTCCGCGCTGCCGAGCCAGATGAAATATCCAGAAACGATCCACTTTTAATAAAGATTTTATTAGCCTCAACGCGTTTCATGCACCGACTGTGCACTTCCTCAGGATATAAAATCTGCATTACAGTTGTCATCGGCCAACACCTACATGTAGCTGCCGGACATGATGTCATAAACTACCTCATTGGTCTGTTGTAAACAAATGGGAGTGTCATATAATAGGGAGTGTCATGGAATTTCCTGACATTAATGAACATGTTGATTGTAACAGCATTATTTCACTCCTGTGAAACGCCTTATAAAATAATAAAACCCACTATAAAAAAAACATATGTCCAATTTTATATGAAACGAACATTGACCAGAAAACATGGTCCATAACAATTGATACAGGTTATACATCATTACACAACTGTACACCGGCTGTGCTGGAATAAGAATGAAAAAGAACAAAAGAAAAACGGATTGTAGGAAAAAGGGGATTTGTGTCTAGGAGTTGTCTCGTACTCATAAGCAGGTATAACTCATTCCCATCACTCCATGCCACTTGCCCATTAGGCTATCTCATCCCAAGCGGCCTCTGTTCTCCAATTGTATTATTACGTGCTGCCTTCTTTACCGTGGACAATTATTCATTATGTGCTATTTGTATATATCGTGGTCTGATTGACCCATAAATATGAAAAAATCTCTCCTAAGTTCTGCTTGCACCCATTGTACTTCCGATAGTCAATGAGTCACACACGCTGTCCACATCTACCCTATCGACAGCCGAGGCACAATTACCATGAGCTGTGATAGATTATACGATTACCCCGTGAGGCTGGCATTCCACCAACCATTTCACAGAATTCAATGCTGTTCTGTTGTATATCAATATTTACACATTTTGGAACTCATATATATATCGCTGTAATCCACCGAATGTCTCACGGTTCAAAGATATTAACTTGCGTATCCATATCCATACACTTAGAGATGGTACATACAAATCCTGATGTCCACTATCGATGTAATTTTGCCTGATCGTCTACCACTACAGAGGAGAAGACGTCCGTAATGGATTGCTCGTAGTCGGCAGTGGTGTGCCACATAAGCTCACCGCGTTGCTATCATTTTAACAGGTCTGACACCTCGTTCAAACCACGAGAGCCAAGGCTCAAAAGCAACAGTTCTAACGACTGAGCCGCCGTACAGTGCCGATGACTGAGCCTTTTTGGTGGCTACAGTTTCTGCACAGATGTATGGCCAAATTAGCTTAAGCCCATTGTCATTCTCTCCATGTCAGTACCCTGACATGATCACGTGTAGAGCGCTCTCATCCCTGCGTCACCTTGTCATTTATTGTTGGTGCATCTTCCCTTATGACTTCTTCAGTTAATTTGGACTGTTCCATGGTGCATGTGTCGCTCACCATTACGTTCAGAGTTAATGCAATTGAATGTGATGGACATCACTTTCTCTAGAAGCAATAGCTGTCTAATTATAAACTACCATATTTGTTCCCAAAATAAAGCCTGCTGGATCCTCCTCCAGCCGATCGTGTTGCCTTATGAGCTGTATAAAAATAGGCACAAATTCAGCTGCTATTCACACACCTAGCACTGTGCAAGTGTTCAGGCAAAAGTGAAAACAAGGATAATAGTTAGCATTTTGTTAATTGATAAAAAAACAAAGTGATTGAACAAAAGAGAAATCTAAATGACATTAATATTTGATGAACACCCTTTACCTTCAACACTGCATCAATTCTTCTAGGTTCTCTTGTCACTTGTACTGTTTTTGAAGGAACTTAGCAATAAGTTGTATTAATGATCATTGAGAACTAACCACCAATCTTCTGTGTATGAGGCTTGTGCATACTATCTATTCTTATAATCGCAGACAGATAGAGATGTGATCTCACCAATCCCCATCATGCAGTATGGTCATATCTTCACTCCAGGACTTCATATTCTTCTTTATGGTAGATATAGTTCTTAATGACATTGACTGTAGGTTTGATGCCTCCCTTCATGGTACTGTATGATGGAAAAGTATCTGCCTGTATTTCTCAGCTTTTCAGACCACAAAAATCCTGACTATATTCCTAAAATCCATTTGTTGAAATGCAGCCCCAATCTTGCAAAGATCCTGCACCATGCTTCACTGTCAGGGTGAGGTCCCACTAGTATGAGACTTGCATTGCATCCCCCGGCATGGCTGCACGATCTTCGGACAGCAGCGTGTCAGCTGCATATATTTCCATGGAGCTGCACCTGTCCAGGAGTAGTCGGATGATGTGATGCAAGTCTTTTGCATGTCTCACGCTAGAGGGACCTTACCTGCAGACACTCATTATTGTAAAATAATAATAAAAATACATGAAGAAAGCCAGCACTACCTGAGAATAGCATGCAGTATAAAGTGTGTGTCTGCATTTATTCAGAACTGTATTGTTATAAATTGGAGATTTTTTTTAAATAATTGTACAATTTTATGAGCCACCCTTCCAAGTCACAGCAAATCTCATCAGGGTAGGGTCCTACTCTAAATATCCTGTTATTTCATTTTAAATTGTGCCATATGGCCTCCATATAAAAATAGAAACCCACCAGCACTCACTCACCTGGAGTGTTTCAGAGCCACTTTCAATTTGACAGGTGCATGTGAATTAGGGCAGAACAGGCCCCAGTACCTGCAGCAGATGCCACAAGCTCCCAGACTCTTCAGAACTGACCTTCACTGCAACCAGGCAAGCAAATCTTTAGTAAAGGTGGGACAGGCCTAAGCAGGTTTGCTTGTAACTAACAGTCTGTGGACAGAGCATGATTGCTGCAAGTGAACAGTTACCAAGATTTGCCAAAATTAATACTGAAGGATCAAGGGAGCCAAGACAAAGTGTGCACGGCAAACTAACCAGTAACAAAAATATATGAAGAGAGCAAGCACTACCTGAGGATTGCATGCAGTATAAAATGTGCATCTGCACTTATTCAACCTGAACTCTCTTGTTATATATTTGAGATTTTTTGGCAAACAATTTTATGAGCCACACTATGTCATGGCAAATGTCATCAGGGCAGTCCTACTCTAAATCTTTTATTTCATTTTAAATTGTGCCATAATACATAAAAACTATAAAACCACCTTCAGCACTCGCTCACCTGGACCGTTTCACCACCTGCTTGGGCGTGTCCCCCCTTTACATAAGATTTGCTAGCCTGATGCGGTGAAGGTCAGTTATGAAAAGTCTGGGGGCATGTGGCATCTGGTTCAGGCACTGGGCCGTTTTGCCCTAATTTACATGAGACTTAGCTGGATCGTTTCCAACTCGCCAGTTAAGGAGTGCTGCCTTGGTGGTTTAATTTTTATATTTTCTTAAAATTTTTATGTGTAGGCTATATGGCACAATTTTGAAATGAAACAAACACAATATTTCAAGTAGGACTGCCCTGATGAGATTTGCCGTGACAGGCAGGGTGGCTCATAAAATTGTACAATATTTTGCCAAAAATATCAACTTTATAACAAGAATATAGTTTGGATTGAATAAGTGCAAATGCGCACTGCACATTTTATACTGCATGCTATCCTCAGGTAGTGCTGGCTCTCTTCATGTTTCTTTTTACTCATTATTGAACCACTCTCCAGTGAAATATTTCACATTTTGGCTCATCAGTCCATAGCACCTACTGCCATGGTCCTTGTGTCCTGCGATTGTTGTCTTGACTTTACGACATGCGCTGTGCTCCTCTGAAGCCCCAATGACTAATCAAAAGGCTAAGTGCCGCGTATTAATAATAGAGTTAGTAAAGACTTTTTTTTTTTAAACATATGTTTTCGTGTCAAACACAGAAGATGGCTGGTTAGTCAGGGTATTTAGTAAGAAATATACAAATGCTGGAAAGCATGGGTGTCCTCTCAGGGTCCCATTAAAAGTTCCAGGTGTATAACAAAAATTGCATGAAGGCAAAAACTGACATTTTGGACAAAAAAATGTTTTTAGTCATGGTAACCAATATAGCCTTCATTTCACTAACTTTTTACTTCTTTTCCATCCATCCATGGAGCCTGTCAGGTTCTGTTTTCCTTCACTGTAAATCTGCCATTTAGGAAGGGCTCACAAGGAATCAATAAGATTTAGGTTAGGTGAGGAAGGGTCCATGTACTTATTCTTTCATGTTTAAGGCCTTTATTAGCAGTCGAGCAGTAGAGACTTTGATGCTGTGATGGAGCATTGTCTGCATATAAATCATGGTGTTCTTGAAAGATGCAGACTTTTTTTCTTGTAGCACTGCTTGAAGAAAGTTTCTTCATAAAACTGGCAGCAGGTTTGGGAGTTGATTTTGAGTCCATCTTCAACCCGGCACAGTTCAACTATCTCATCTTTAAAGGGAACCTGTTACCAGGCTTATCCCCAGTAAGCTGTGGCTTTACGTGAATGATGTGTCCTACATCATCTACACACTGGAGCAATATTTCAACTCTACAAAGCTAATTTGGCTGAAATAGATTGTGGGCACCATGGCCTATTTGCAGAGCTCCTGACGAACCAAAATATCCGAATCAGAAACCCCACTTTGGAAACTAGATTTCGTTTAGGGGTGTATTGAACATTTTAAACCCATAAGTGCTTCACAGAATTTCTTAGTGTGGGTGTGAAAATGAGTTACCTTTTTTTCCCCTCTAAAATGTAATTTTAGCCCCAAATTTGTAATTTGGAAAATGGATAATATGAGAAAACAGGTCCCATGTTTGTTGTGCAATTTCTGCCAAATAAAGTGATATGGTCAAAAACGCCTGTTTTGCTACATGGTATGCACTGAAGAGAAGCAACGCTATTACATTTTCAAATTGGTATTGGTGATTTGCAGAACCCTGAGTGCAAAAATGCAGAATACCCATGCGTGGCCCAATTTGCATGCTTAACCGTAATGAATCTATTGGTGTATTGGGAGATGAGTATTTTTAACCCACAAAACTACACCGAATGTTTTAACATTGGCCGTCAAATGAAAAACGTAGGTTTCTCCCTAAAAGTTGCTTTGGCTGCAAAACTTAATTCCACAAGGGGTAAGAGAGAGTGGATAGGACAATTGGGTATGCAATTTTTACCAACCTCACTACTGCTTGAGCACACTAATAATGTCATTATTTTTTTGCACTAAAACTATTAAGAAATAAACACATTTGGGATCACCATGTTTAAAATGTCTGATCTTTCAAATCAAAATAAATTCTGATTGGTGAACAGCGTAAATGCGCAAAAATCGCAATATTTTTTTTTTTTTTTTTTTTTAAACTTCTACATTTTTTCCCACTTAGATAAAAGATGCAAATATGATGTCCTCTCACCTGTCTTTCTTCTCCTGTGTTTACTCCCCTCAGCATTTGATGTAGTTTGATGAAACATGAGCACGTTTGGTATCTACAAACCTATACTGACCTGAGACTCATACTGACAGGTCAGTTTTACCTTCTAGTGAACATGGAAGATTATTATTATTATTATTATTATTATTTATTTATATAGCGCCATTTGGTCCATGGCGCTTTACATGAGGTGAGGAGACAAGAACAAGTACACTAAATCTAGCGATCAGACGTACAGGTACAGGAGAGATAAAAACCATTTGGAATTTAACTTAGTTTTGCAATATCACCACACTTGGAATTTTTCCCATTTTCAGTACGTAGTATGGTAAAAATTAGTGTCATTCAAAGTACAACTCTTCCTACAAAAAATAAGCCCTCATATTTATATAGCACTTCAGATGACTATATTGACGAAAAATACAAGTTAATTTCTCTTACAAGTAGGGAGGAAATAGCGAAAACGGAAATCGCCCGGAGTAAAGGGGTTACTAGCCCCCATGGTTCCAAGACCAGTCAGGGTGTCAGCTGTCAAATATAGCTGTCCCTTGCAATATTACGGTCTCGGAGGTGGGTGGGATAGGTGCTATACTCTTATTTCTCAATGGCGTTAAAAAGTGGCACTGAGGAATAAATACCTGAATGACTGCATTAACGGGTGTATTGGCGGCCATTAAGAGTTTAATGAGAAAAAATCTTAATAGGGGCTTCTTAATAACTATGTCCTGTCTACATATGACATAATGAACATTTTTACTGTTTGTATAATTGCTTACTGCTTTATCTACTATAATCCTACAAATTCCATGAGTTTGTTAAATATACCTAGTCAAAGGGCGGCCACACCAAATACTGATGTCATTAGGCTGTGTGCACACGATCAGTATACGCAGCGTTTTGGATGTCCAAATGCTGATAGTACAGTATAACATAGTGGATGGATTTCAAGAAATCCCATCCTCACTATGCTTAACCTGACCACAGCGATCTGACAGCTGTGGTGCAGGTTGCCAGGAGTCCGCTCCTCCTCCGCATGTCATTTCATATTGCAGAGTCGGAAGCGGCTCCATCGGGTGATGCATGGAGAAGCCGCTCTGCACCCACGTACATGGTGAGCACAGGGCGGCTGCGTCCACCCCGCTCACTCCAACACGCTGCTCCTCTTGACTGTGAGCACACAGCCTTAGATTGCTGTATTATTGTTCTTTCATTTGAGTTGTGCTAATTGATGGAAAAAAAGAAAAACTATTAACTACTGTTCTGAAAGCATTTCACTCCATCTGCTTAAACCTTTTGCACAGTACTGTATATTTCTTTTGTTCATACTTTTTCATGTAAGATTTACCCTCACTCACATTACTCCTTAACTGATTCTTTTGTGATCATTATTAAGCATACTTATCAGGAGTCTCAAAGTTTATACTGGACAAAACGATAAGATTGGTTTTATGAGTCTATACTCAGGTCACGTAGTCCCTGAAGGAGCACTCCAATAGGCTCACCTGACGGTTTTGCTATGGTGACTTGACAGCATTTGCTATATTTATAGACTAGATTACAAATCTGAAAGACTAAAGTAGCTACTGTGCAATTTATATAGAATTTAGAAAAAAAAAGATTAATGGGGTTGTCGGGGCATAAAATACTGGCAACCTTTTTCACATTTGCGGAACCCCCCACCAATCAGCTGTCATTAGCAGCACCTGGAGGTAAGTCTTAAATGCAGCTGAAAAAAAAATCACCAGAAACGGCCATTAAAGAGGACCAACCATCAGAAATTAGGCTTGTAAAGTGAGACCAGCACCTTACAGGCACAGGGACACTGACTGCAATCATACCTTTACTTCAATGATTACCTGTACGATTGCTGAGATAAACGTTATAAAAGTCCTTAGAAAGTGTGCAGCAGGGGGACGGAGTGTGCAGCAGAACGTCACAATGAGGGGCAAAGTGTTGTATACAGTCTATTCGTTACGTCCATAATATCAGATCAGCTGGGCTGTCGAGCACTATAAGGGTGCGTGCCCACATAGTGGTTTAGTGTCGGTTTAGCAGCGAAAACCGCCGGCGGTTTAGCATAGGTTTTATTTAAATTTATGTAAATCATTAGCAGCTTTAGGACTTACAAGTAACCCTATGTAATTTAGAAAACGCTGTGCACACATAGTGGGTTTATGTGAGCAGATCTGCCCGCGGTTGGGCGGTTTCCCAGCGGTTTAGCAGCATACAGCATGTCAATTCTTCTCAGCGGTTTTTGAGTGTTTCCATGGACAAAATCCTCCATAGAAAACCGCCGGAAAAACCGCTGGAAAAACCGACTGTAAAACGCTGTGCACACGCTGAAAAAACCGCTGGGAAACCGCTGGAAAACCGCTGGTGACTTCTGAGCTCAGGAGTCTAGGCTCCTTGAATTTTCCAGCGGTTTACTGACGATTTGAACGTCACTAAACCACTATGTGGGCACACACCTAAGAATGCACTCCATAGGACAGACACCCCAATGGGCCTGGCTGCATAGTGCAATACAATGTGCAATTAAAAAATGATATAAAATCATATGAGGTATTGGTTGATATTTTGGCCAAAATATACAAGCTGGTGACCCAATGTCAAATGGAACTGACCAGCACAGCTCTACTCAATGTGTAATAGTTGCTGCAGAGAACTGATGATAAGATGTGGTACATTTAAATAGGAGCAGCTCTAAAGAAGCTGCTATACATTAAAGGGAATCTGTGTGTTTTCTATGTAATCTAAAGATGGCATGCTGGAAGTGTTAACATACAGATTTCAGTCATGCCTCTTATCACACTGTACACTGTTGTTTTCACTATATTTGTTTTAGTTTCAGCAGATTATCATTGCCCTAGTACTCCACTGCTGTTATTAGCAGCTCACTGTCTATGAACATTGTATATAGAGACTGAGGCATGTGCGTGGGCAGCTTTCTCAGCTCTGCTGCGTTGCTAAATGTAAAAACTGTGTCAGAACAGCTGCACTCAGTAATCTAAGTGATACATCGTTGGATTCAGGGTCTCTTTGTCTACATCATGCTTATCTTAGATGCAAGTAACAAAAACCTGCTGACGACAGATTCTCTTTTAGGCTGTGTGCCCACATAGTGGTTTAGTGACGTTCAAATCGTCAGTAAACCGCTGGAAAATTCAAGGAGCCTAGACTCCTGAGCTCAGAAGTCTTCAGCTGTTTTCCGGCAGTTTTCCGGCGTTTTTTTCAGCGTGTGCACAGCGGTTTTCCGGCGGTTTTTCCAGCGTTTTTTCCGGCGGTTTTCTATGGAGGATTTTTTTCATGGAACCGAAAAGAATTGACATGCTGTATGCTGCTAAACCGCTGGGAAACCGCTCAACCGCGGGCAGATCCGCTCACATAAACCCACTATGTGTGCACAGCGTTTTCTAAATTACATAGGGTTACTTGTAAGTCCTAAAGCTGCTAAAAATTTACATAGATTTAAATAAAACCTATGCTAAACCGCCGGCGGTTTTCGCTGCTAAACCGACGTAAAACCACTATGTGGGCACACACCCCAGGAGCTGTGCTGTTCAGCTCTATATAATTTTTACTTCCAGCTGCTCCCAGAGCCAATAACAGCTGATCTGTGGGAATACTGGCAAAACTACATCAATCTGATTCACCTTATGGTAAGATCATCAATATTTTATGCTTGGACAACCCATTTAATGTTATGGGGGATTTGCTCTGGTAGGCAATGGTAGGGGCATAGTAAAGAGGCACACAGGGATTCAGTCAAACTATGTGTTTTATTCACAATGGTTACAAAACAAAAAATCAGTCTTGTATGCATTTGTGGGTGATGGCAGGAGCAGTCCCACTGAACTACAGATCCCAGGCTTACCCTGACGTGGGAGGGGTATGACAAAGCGGCCATCTTGTTCTTCACTACAGCCACTGATGGTGTGGATAGACTTGGGGCCACAGGGAGCCGCCAGATGCTACTTCCAGGGCAGTCCCTGGACTGTGACAGATGAGCAGGATAACCATAGGACAAGAGGACTCCAGGGATGCAGTCTAAACACAGAATGATTAAACCCTCTCCAGCCAAGACAGTACACCACTGAGAGGTTCTGGACGCCTATTTATGCTGTCCTAATTCCTTCTGTTGTACAAACTCGGGCATTGCCCCGAAACCTGGAATAGCAGAGAAGATCCAGGCCAAGTGTGACCTCCCTCCCTGCTGCTTACCGGTGTGAGAGCTTCTATCCTTCACCAGACCCATCTCTGCGGTACAATGCTTATCTCTGTAGAGGATTTGGTGGAATAGAAACACCACTTTTCTGTTCCATAGAAATATCTTTTTGCCATGAACAATTGAGGAATTTTGATCAGTTCTTTACAGCCTTCTTTTTTTTTTCTGCCACCTGTAACTTTAGGAGAAAGGTACTACTTTATATTCCCCTGTAAATGTCATTGGTTTTGATAACACCTTCAGCCCCAGCCTGTTTTCACCTACCTGACCAGACCATTTTTTCCAATTCTGACCAGCATTACTTTGAGGTAAAAACTCTGGAAATCTTCAATGGATCTGAAGTGATTTTGAGAATGATTGATTTTTTTTCATGACGTATTGTACTTCATATTAGTGGTACATTTAGGATGATAATATGTGTTTATTTGTAAAAATACAAAGAATTGGGCAAAAAGTTTGAAAATGTAGCAATTTTCAAACTTTGAGTTTTTATGCCCTTAAACTACAGTTATGTCACACAAAATAGTTAATAATATTTACCACGTCTTCTTAACATCCAATCAACCTATTTGAAATATATACATATTTTTGTTACAAAGTTAGAAGGGTAGAAAGTTCATCAGCAATTTCTCATTTTTCCAACAAAATTTAGAAAGCCACTTTTTTTTGGGACCTCATCACATTTGAGGGGCCTATATAACAGAAAACACCCAAAAGTGACACCATTCCAAAAATGCACCTCTCAAGCTACTTCAAAACTACATTCAAGAAGATTATTAACCCTTCAGGGGCTTCACAGGAACTAAGCAATCTGGAAGGAAAAAATGTAATTTTAACACTTTCACCAAAAATGTTACTTTAGCACCATTTGAGCACAAAATTAGGTGGTATTGATTGCAAACGGCAGAGCCCCTGGTGTGCCCAAGCAGGACCAAATGACCTCATTTTGGAAATTAGACCCCTCAAGGAACTTATCTATATGAGTGGTGAGCACCTTAAACCCCTAGGGGCTTCACAGAATTTATAAAGTTGATCTTTAAATATAAGAAACCAAATATTTCTTGGGAAAAATGTTACTTTAGTCCTAAATATTGCATTTTCACAAGGGTGACAAGAGAAAATGCACGAAACAATTTGTGGTGCAATTTCTCCTGAGTATGTTGATACCCCATACGTGTTGGAGAACTACTGTTTGGATGAGAGCTCGGAAGGGAAAGCACACCACTTCGACTGCAATAGATTGCTGACGACATGTCACATTTAAAGACATGCTAAAACAAAAGAACCCCCTACCCCCTTTCCAGCGCAGGTACCCCCCCATTTTGGAAACTACACCTCTCAATGAGTTCTTCTAAGGGTGTAGTGAGCATTTTTTAACCCTCAGGTTATTTGCAGAATTATGTAACATTGGGCTGAGTAAATGAGAACAAAAAATGTCCACTAAAATGTTGCTTTTCTAGAGTCTTTATGCTACCTGTAAAGTAGGGAGCCCACTATATTTCCATTAAAGATAACGGACTTGATTGGGACTTGTTTTTTTTTGTGGGTTGAGCTGAGTTAAATGCTATTTAGTGGCAATTTGGGTACAGGACATTTTGACTCATTCACATTTATTCTGTGCTCTGCTGTGACATATAATACATTTGGGCACCTCCGGTCAGAGTTACTGTCATTGTGAACAGTTAAGTAAGATAAAGATAAAATGATCTCTAAAAGGCATAAAGTTAAAGATGACAACACATTTCTTTAGTATTTTAGGCAAAAAAATATGTTTTCATTTTTAACATTTTTAAAAATATTAAAAAAAGGAAAATGGGCTGATGCAAAAGTTTGGGCACCCTGCATGATTAGTACCTAACCGCATGCCCTTTTGCAAGTATCACGGTTAACGCTTTTTGTAGCCAGCAAAGAGTCTCAAAAGTTTGAGAGATTTTCATTCATTGTACATTGGAAAAGTCTTCCAGTTCTGTGAGATTCCTTGGTTGTCTTGCAGTCACTGCTCTTTTGAGGTCTAGCCACAGTTTTGAGGTCAAGCCAATGATGCTCAGATCAGGGTACCGTGATGGCGTCTATTGTAAAACCTTCAGCTTGTGCCTTTTGAGATAGTCTATTGTGAATTTTGACATGTATTTAGGATCCTTATTTATTTGTAGAAGTCATCTTGTCAATTTCAGCATTTTTACAGATGTTGTTATGTTTGCATCAATGAATTTATTGAACTGTAGTTGAATCCATTATTCCCTCTACCCGTGCAATCTTCTCAGTGCTATTGGCTACAACACAACCCCAAAACATAATTGATCCACCCCTATACTTAATGGTTGGCGAGATGGTTTTTTTTTTTGTTCCTGAAATTCTGTGCACTCTTTTCTCCACACATACCTCTGATCATTGTGGCCAAAGAGTGTTATTCTAACCTCATCAGTCCCCACAGCACTTTTTATTCAAAATTCGTCAGATTTGTTTAGATTTTCTTTTGCATACTTCTGACTGAATTTTACGTTTAGGAAGGATGCAGGAGAGGTTTTCGTCTGATGACTCTTCCATGAAGGCCATATTTCTGCAGGTCTCTCTGAACAGTTGAACAATGTACCACAACTCCACATAGTCCCATAGGTTAAAAAAAATGCCTTAACAGCACCACCATTTGCACTACAATATAGCAGACTCCCAAACCTCCACTAGCTAAAAGAGGAGAAGATGTGGTGCACACTGTAAGGAAATCAGTAACTGGAAATCCAGTGTGTAAAAACAAAAAGGAGTGGCACTCGCCGTTAGTGTCAAAGTCCTTTATTCACCACACTGAGAATACCAGCCCCCAGCTGCTTAGTTTTACCTTGGCTGGCATTTAAAAATAGGGCAAAGCCAACACTTTTTTAAATTATTTATTTAAATAATTAAAAATGGACTCCCCTGTATATTTCATTGCCAGCCAAGGTAAAACAAGGCAGCTGAGGGTGTCAGCCGCTGGACAAAAGAGAATGCAAGTGTGAAACCGGCCTAATTAAAGGGAACCTGTCACCCCTTTGGGCATTTTAAACTATGCCCACCAGCTTACACATAATGTAAATGGGGTTCTTATAACTCCTCTGTGTCCAGACTGGCCTCATACCTGATATATGAACTTATATTGTGTTCAGCGCTGGCCTCCTATTGAGTCAGGGAGGCTGCTATTTAGTCCTGATGTATAACGTCCTCGCCGAACCCCTGGCATCCAATCCCGCTCTGCAGTTTGAAATTTCCCCTCCTCTTCTGGCCAGCACAGTGAGTGAAGGGAGTACTCACGCCTGCGCAGTGGAGCCGCTGGAGCAGGTGACCACGCTCATCCATTGAAGTGTGGAAGTCTTGCGAGACTCCACAAATCTCGCGAGATGTCGCACTAGCTTCAATGAAGGAGCGCGGTTACCTGTTCCAGCGGCTCCACTACGCAGGCGCGAGTGTTCCTGTCATTCACCGCACCAGCCAGAGGAGGGGCAGGGAATTTCAAACTGCAGGTCGGGTTTTGCAGCCAAGGGGCCGACAAGGACATTGTAAATCAGGACTTAATACAGCCTCTCTGATTCAATAGGAGGCAGCGCTGAACACAATATAAGTTCATATTTCAGGTATGAGGGGCCAGGTTGGGCACATAGAGGGGTTATAAGAACCCCATTTACATTATGTGTAAGCTGGTGGGCACAGTTTAAAATGCCAAAGGGGGTGACAGGTTCCCTTTAATATTTGTATCTATTCTTTTCATCCCCGAGCATCCCAGTTGAAAATTGACACTAAGTGAGTAACTATCTTGCTGTCTCTGACATGTATATATGTATAACATGTAAAATCTTTACCCTGCAGAAAATGATCCACAGCCTCTTTCTGATCAATGGTTCGGGGGACATTTTCTTAGAGAAGCACTGGAAAAGGATTGTGAGCCGTTCCGTCTGTGACTACTTTTTTGAAGCACAGGAGAAAGCAGCAGATACTGAGAATGTGCCCCCAGTCATTCCTACACCCCACCACTATCTTATCAGCATTTACAAAGAAAAAATATTCTTTGTGGCAGTAATTCAGAGTGAAGTGACACCACTTTTCGTCATTGAATTTCTGCACCGTGTTGCAGATACATTTCAGGTAAACGTTTCTAGAAATAATAAATTGAATTCTTATGGTACCATTACACGCTGTAATATCACCTGGCGATATAAGGTGCTCGGTCACGTTTTTCATGTCCGCCTCAGATCGCTCCGGAAATCGCCTCACCTACCCAATCTTGCCTCATTCCAACACCGCTTCACACACCACAATCTCAAAGGCAATGTGGGCGTACATGTTCAGCGCGGCGAGGAGATAGGCGTGCCACAGTGGTTTTCACCGCGCCCCAAACACGTTCATTGGACAATGCAACAGCATTACGATTGTTCAGCCTGCTCTTCACTGAGTTTGCGGACGGTTGTGTAGCTAAAGATGTGTGTGGTGCTGAACGGACAGCTCTTCAAATATGGCGCGGTGTCAAGTGACAGCCAATGGGAACACAGTAGCCACACCAATCATCTCAGCGGGGCGCGGACTACAGCAAGCTGAGGCACGCCTACGGGACATAATGGAAAGCGCTGTTTCCATCACTATCGCCCTGTGCACGCCACAACACGGAAATATGTCCCTTTAAAGAGTGCAGCTGATTACTGAGTACTGTTCAGGGCGATTTATTGCCGCAAAATTCCCCAATCACAGCCGCAACCGTGAAGCAATTTCACGGCGATTGTTCCAGGACGACATATGCCTTTATGATTTCCAGGCGATATTGCGGCGTGTGACGGTACCATTAGAGGGATTTTTCAAACACAGAGATATAAAAATACAGTAATACTTTAATTTACCGTTTAATTCATTCTGTGACTGAGCTCTTAAAGGGAACCAACCATCGGTATTTAAGGTAGAAATTTTAGTTACAGTTGAGGAAATGGATGCAGCCATGATTGACGTGTGCAGCAGGGGTGGACCTTTGTGGTTTAGGTCCTCCATATCGATTCCTCCTCCTGATGGGACCCCCGCCTTTCTTTATTTAAATCACACACCACCATTGTTGCTGCTGGTGTGTGCACTGCTATAAGAATAGTGACGTCATTAAAATGGCACCAGAGTCAGCGCATGCATGTACGTGATCTCCGGCGCCATTTTACTGAGGACGCTGAAGATGAATATGAGCAGCATCAATGCATGCGCAGATTGATGTTTCTTTTTCATCTGGGCACAAACCCCTGCTGCTCATAGTCCTCTCCACAGTGTCCTCAGTAAACTGATGCCAGAGATTGCGTTGCACTCATGCCTGGACTCCGGCACCATTTTAATGACTTCACCTATCTATAGCAGTGTGCACATGTCGCCAGCAGTGGCAATGGTGTCGCGGCACAAGATTTAAATAAAGAAAAAAGGGGGCACATTAGGAGGGACAAAAGAGGAATCTACAGAGGACCCCACCCACAAAATCCCACCCTGCTGTACATGTCAATCACCACTGCACACATTTCCTCAACTTTTTTTTTTTTTTTTAAACATTACATTTTTATTAAATTTTAAGGCATATCGAAACAAAATCAACTTTAAAGTTATGTCTGCAAGCAGACATTTAATCACAAGAATGGAGGTATGATTCAATTCATCCTAATGCCTGTATGGAGCTGCTTTAACTTTCTACTCGAAAACCTGATGGTTGGTTCCCTTTAACTCAATTTTCTGTTATGTCAAATGAAATATTTGCATTAAAATTCATTGAAATGCTGTAAGTTAGCTCCAGCCCCTACTTATGGCCCCCCATCCTGGTATATGGCCCCTATATTGGTACTGTATATATGAACCCCCAAGCTAGTAATATATGGTCTCCCATCCTGGTGTGTATGATCCCCATCCTGGTACATCGGCCCCCCACCCATCCTGGTACGTGGCCCTCCCCCAATCCTGGTACATGGGACCCATTACATCGCACACTGATTAGCAAGCATTTTAGACACTTACATGTGTTCATTAGCTCGGTGATCACAAGAGTCGAGCAGTCATCCGGCTGGTCAACAGATATGTCACTGAAATCCAGCAATGCTGAAATTAACCTAATGCTCTGTATACCTGTATGATGTTCATGACCATGTGACTGTAATGGTGGAGCTAAGTTTGAAGGACTATATTGACTTAGCTCCACCTAATATAGTAACGTGGCCTTGACATCACCACATGTCCTTTCAGCATCATATGAATTTTGGCATTGCTGGAGTTCAGTGACATATCTGTTAACCAGCTAGATGACTGCTTGACTGTTGTCACCTTTCTAATGAAAAGATCCAAGTATCTAAAATGCTTTTTTTTGGGTATAGATAACGAATTAAAAACAAAAAATCTTACAAACAAAGACTACATGATCTAAATAACATTGAGGTGGCTTAATAACTAAAAAAGGGTATGACTGGTGCTTGCATCTGAAAGCAAAAAAAATTACAGAGGGATGGCTCTTATCTCACAAAATGTATATGTTGGTGCGCTCGTAAGTCAAGCTCCTACTGTTTTAAGAAGCCTATCTGAATTGAAGAAACACTGGTGCTGTTCCCGCATAGTTATCAGCGCTTGGATGTTATTGTTAAGTCATGTGAACGCTGCAAGCAATCAGCAGCTGCTGGCTGGCTGCAGCCTTTACTATTTTGCTGCAGCCTTTGCTATTTTGTCACAGTGTACTTCCACTCTGACAGAATAACGAGGAGCAGTAGCCGATCAATGACCTTTGATTACCTGTGGGACTTACATAAAATAACAATAACCCGCAAGCTTGGGCAGACCTGGCACCAAAACCACTCAAATATGCGGGAAAGTATAAGCTTATCTTATTTTACTCTGGGGAACTATGGCATTTAAAATAGGGTTGTCCAAGTAGTAGACAACCCCTTTAAATTTTGTTTCAGGTTTCTTCTGACAGTGGAAAAAACAGCTAATTTCACTGGGCTTGTCACCAATCTTGATGGGAGGAGCAGCAATGTAAAGTATGAAAATAGCATTTCTGTTGAGCGTTGAGCAAGTGTACCAAGTAACCTATTGTACCTACTATTGCTATTAGACTGAGTTCACATGGAGCAGATTTCTTGCACAAAACAGCTAGAGAAATTGGCATAAGTCTCTGCAGTCTGCCATAGGAGAATACAGGCTAATTGGGAACCTGGGGCATCTGAACAAGGCACATAAGAAATACACCAACCGCGTTCTCTGCTCACCACATTGTTTCCTTGGTAGTTCAGGTGAAATTGTTGTATCTGCTAGTAAAGCACCTGTATATTTCATCCATGCTGTATTTTACCTCATACAGTTTTCTTGTGGAGTGCTATGTAACCAAAATAAGACCAAAAGGAGCATTTCCTTCCAAGACATTTTATGGCATATCAGATGTTCACCCTATAAATGTCTGCTTAATAGGAGTCTAAAAAGGAGGACCTGTGTCTATAAGAATTCTGTTGGCACTCCAGAGAGAAGGCCATGTGGGCATATTGTTGACTAATCTGCCATCAGGTACAATGGAAAAGCTGAGGGCATATATACTAGACATGCCCAGAGGCCCAGTTCTAATATTTACGTGGGACACCTCAATTGTTGGTGCTCCTCCTTTATTTTCACATATGAAAATTACAGGTGAGCATCCACCCACATACAAGTATGTCTGAAACACATGGTTGTGGGCCACGTAGTCCCTGTGCCGCAGGTTGTGGGCCTCCTTCCATCCAGGGTGTGTTCACATACATCCTTAGGAGACTGTGGATGAGAAAGTGCATCAGGGTCTTAACCAACAAACACAAGGAAAGAAGACAGGAGCCAGTCACCTTGTGTGGTTGTGTTCACACAGCCAATATAATAGCATGCAAACAGCTACTGCAGGATCCACGTGTAAAATGGCATAACTAATATTGGTGAATTTCCTGAGAAAGAAGCAGGGGCACGCTTCACAACACGTAGAGTAAACCTCCATTTATTTTATTACACCACCACTGTATCTGGATCTACATCACTTGACAGCAGTGCAGGCTTTAATCCGCGAATCTCTCTTGGGTCCTGCATCTTTGGTTTCACATACATTCTTGAATTTGACTATTGGAAATGTAAGGGCTTTTTATTGGGTAGAGTCTTCCATCGGCACTAGACAATAAAGGTTTACAGCATGAAGGAAAATACATGTGTTTTCTGCAAGTACTTATCCTCTGAGCCCAAGCGCTGAATATTAATATCTCCTGTGGTTATGTAATATTTCTATTTGGCTGGCAGGATTACTTTGGAGAATGCTCTGAGACTTGTCTGAAAGACAACGTGGTCATTGTGTACGAGCTGCTGGAAGAAATGCTGGACAATGGCTTTCCTTTGGCCACGGAGTCTAATATTCTGAAGGAATTGATCAAGCCGCCTACAATCCTGAGATCTGTAGTGAACTCTCTCACAGGTGTGTATGACTCGCTTATGTCCAGAGCAGAATGTGGATTGGCTCTTTGAAATGCTTTATTACAATAGGGTGAATTGAAATTGATTTCTTCTATTATTTAGCAGGGATAGGTTTCACACCAGGATACCAACTCGTTAGTCCTATACATGACAATTTTCAAGTCCATATAGAAAGAGACTATAGTACACAGAAATGCCTTTAATTCAAAGAGTAATCTAGTGTCACCTCCACTAACCTAATCTCCAGACAGTGCAATGTCATCTGGATGTGTGCGTGTGTAAGCAGGCTGAAGGTAGAGGGTGACTTGGCAGATTGTTGACATAGTGAGTGCTGCTTTCCACACTGAATACGTGGAGCCATTACCAGTGACGTGTGTGCTGTAAACTACATGCCTCTAATGACAATTCTGTCTCTCCATTTTCACGAGTTAGAGGATTTCATCATTTCACTGCATGTGTTGTGTTTTGATCTCATTGTGAAAGTTTGCATTCTTTTCTTTGGCTAAAAATAATCTAATTTTACTCCTGCATTGTTACATTGTGTTTCTGTATGAATGTTTTTAAAACGGAGAGAACAAGAACTCTAAATAATTCAACAATATGTCATCTGCCAACATCAATGTAACAATATGGAATCTGAATGGATATTTATGAGTGCTAGTGTCCAGCCTTAATATGCAAATAGAGTACGTGAAGCCTCATTTAGCCTCATCAGACCAGAAGTAGGGACAATCTCAAATACACCTTTATGTATAAATCTAAGAGACAGCCCAGATGGAGTGAACACCCTGGCACATGTTTAGGACATGCTTTCCCTATGCTTCTATTAATCTTTAAGTACTAAGCAAGATCCAGGCGAACTGGGCCACAGTAATTTTAAGTAGTTCCCTTTTGGTTGAGAAAAAGCTGATTTACCCTATTGAAGCCTTGGAGGAATCAGTCATGCTTCCTTTAAGGGATGATCTGCAACATCAAGGTCTATTTTTGCATCGGACTATAAAACAACTATATCCATCAGCTGAGAGTCAGATACTGACAGCACAGGCCCTTTCCGATCAAGTCCTCTTTACCCTCCATGCATGCAGAAAACCAGTGACTATGGCTAGCTACAGGAAAATCTAAAACAAGTTTCGTTCAGAACTTAGTAGGACAATCACAGATACTTCTCTGCCTTTTTTTTTGGCAGGCTTCAATAAGGGTCTTGGACCATGCACTTTTTTTTTTTAACTATAAATTTTATTGAGTTTTAAAAGCACTAACAAATTCAATACAAGTGATCAGAACAATTTGTCAGACAAAAGGATAGCAAGCATGTTAAGGCAGTAATCAATGAAGAGAATAGACGTAGTCATGAAGCTGCCTTTGCCTCGGGGGGGTAAGCCGGCGAAAGGATAGGGTAATGTAGTGATTGCCCAATGAATATCTACTGGTTCATATCGATTTTACCAAAGACAACAGAAAAATAAAAACGACAAGAACTGGTTGTGACAGACAAAGACATGACGGGAGGGTTGGGAAAGAGGAAGAGAGGACAGAAAAAAGGGCAAGGTAAGAGTCAGAGGTAGGGTAGTAGCACCCACGACCCATGCCCTTCGAGGTCTATGCCTGCCGCAAAGTAGTCCCACAGGGAACAAACTGCCTGAAAGCGGTCCACTGAGGCATTCACCAATGCAGTGAGATGTTCCATACGTCTAATATCTTACTCAAGAGGCTCTGGAGAGAGGAAAATGTCATGTGTTTCCAGCAATGTGCGATCAGGCATCGGGCCGCTGTGAGAATATGGCTCAATAGTCTGGAGGACAAGTTATCCATGCCCTGCACCACAGAGCCTAAGAGATACACCATGGGATTGAGGGCTACATCAACATATAGGACCTTGTTGATCAGAGCCTTGACTTGATCCCAGAAGGAAGTTATCCCCGAGCAGGTCCAAAATATGTGGAGAAGAGTCCCGGTGCCACCCCCACACCTCAAACACCAGCAGAAATAAGAGAGATCCAGCCCATGGAGGAAATCAGGCGTATGATACCAGAACATCAGAATTTTGTAGATGTTCTCCTTATACAAAGTACAAGCCGAAGACTTGGCTGCCCCTTCCAAATAGTGGACCACTCCCGGAGGGAGATCCGCCTTCCCAAGGTAGACTCCCACCTGCGCATGTACGAGAAGACTTCTTTGCGGCAGGCATAGACCTCTAAGCATTCACTGGGAAAGGGAAAAGGCCGCTCCACCGCCCATATCCTCCTGGATTCCTGCACCTGGTGTGGCAGCTTTGGCAACTGCCCAGGAAACAATGTAAAGTGGAAACCACCGGTGCTTGTCTTCATAAAATTTTGTTCTTTATTGTTAAATGAAATTTATAAAATCATTCAGCGTGCTAGCTGGGCGCTAGACGCGTTTCGGAAGACACAACTTCCTTAATCATTAGCAATACAAAATACAAAAGTTTATACATTTATAAAAAAGAAACCTCCACCCACAGCTGAACCTAATTAACAATGGTGATAATAAAGAAACTAAAATTTAACTCTTTCACATGTTATGGCGTTGAAATTTGCACAAGAGGGAGCATTGCACTATTTTCTGACACACCAAAATATTACAATACATACAGTATATATTTAAAGGGATCCTGTCACCCCCAAAACACCTCTAAACCTATTAAAACCTGTCCCTAGAGCATATTAACACTTTCCCTACACTCCTTTTACCTCCTAAATGCAGCAAGTGACATTGAAGAAAAACGTTTTTATAGTACCTCATTAGTGATGATAATGAGTGACTATGCTATTCATAGTCACTCATCCAGGCTGCCCCTCTTCTTCATATCACGCCTATTCAGGCGTGATCTACATGCCAGATTCAAATTCGCGCCTCCCCACTGTGCCCTGTGTCGTCCGAGGCTGCAGTGTGGCTGGGTGACGCGATCCGCGTCATTCCCGGCGCCGGGTGATGTATTTACACCGGCGCCGCGCTGTCAGCTTCAAAATGCGCACTGCGCATGCCCATGCGCATGCGCAGTGCGCATTTTGAAGCTGACAGCGTGGCGCCGGTGTAAATACGTCACCCGGCGCCGGGAATGACGCGGATCGCGTCACCCAGCCACACTGCAGCCTCGGACGACACAGGGCACAGCGGGGAGGCGCGAATTTGAATCTGGCATGTAGATCACGCCTGAATAGGCGTGATATGAAGAAGAGGGGCAGCCTGGATGAGTGACTATGAATAGCATAGTCACTCATTATCATCACTAATGAGGTACTATAAAAATGTTTTTCTTCAATATCACTTGCTGCATTTAGGAGGTAAAAGGAGTGTAGGGAAAGTGTTAATATGCTCTAGGGACAGGTTTTAATAGGTTTAGAGGTGTTTTGGGGGTGACAGGATCCCTTTAATAACTTCATGGATCTCCACCTTTAATGTTTTTATTTTTACTTCCTTTTCCTTATCCTTATATGATGGAAAACCAATACATTGTAATACAAAGAAAATTTCAGTGCGTTCTAATATATTTATGATGATTATCACATATTAATAGATTTCATTATTACACTCCTAATGTGCGGTTGTTTTATTGTTCAAGCAGATTCTGAATTTAATCATCCCGGTAACTTTCTAGCTAAGTCTTGTTTTTATTTTTTATTTTCATATATAAATACATTACTTCATTACCTCAATTTAATTATATTATGGGGGGAGGGGGGAAAGAGAGGAAAAGAAAAAAAAAAAAAAACTTTTTAAAATTTCCAAACTTTTTTTGGGCATTAATTTCACTGATTTATTTTTTAAGTTTTGATATTGCAATCTTTGCTAAAACAAATGTCAAAGTAAAAGGATATGTATTATGGTAGTGCTAGATCATTCTAAACCTGTATTGTAGGCTAAAGTAGGAAATCAACATATATGTAAAAAACCGTTGACAATAAGGACCGAAATAAGCTTACAAGTTTAGACACAGAAAATGTGCATGTCTATGAAATAGATCAAAATAGAAGTTCTAACACAGTTTCTTTTGCTTTAACATTTGTTTTGGAAAGGATTGTAATATTAAACCTTTAACAAATAAATCAGTGAAATTAATCCCCCCAAAAAAAAGTTTGGAAATTTAAAATATTTTTTTTTTTTTTTTTTATTACAAAAAGCGAACTATGTAATGGGCATTAAACATGGCAGAGCTAGACCATTCTATACCTGCATTGTAGGCTGAAATAAGGAAATCAACATATATGTAAAAAACCATTGACAATAAGGACCGAAATAAGCTTACAAGTTTAGACACAGAAAATGTGCATGCCTATGAAATAGTTCAAAATATAGCATTTCTAATACATATCCTTTTACTTTGACATTTGTTTTAGCAAAGATTGCAATATTAAAACTTAAAAAATAAATCAGTGAAATTAATGCCCAAAAAAAGTTTGGAAATTTTAAAAAGGTTTGTTTTTGTTTTTTTTTTTCGTTTCCTCTCTTTCCCTTCTCCCCCCCATAATATAATTAAATTGAGGTAATGAAGTAATGTATTTATATATGAAAATAAAAAATAAAAACAAGACTAGCTATAAAGTTACCGGGATGATTAAATTCAGAATCTGCTTGAACAATAAAACAACCGCACATTAGGAGTGTAATAATGAAATCTATTAATATGTGATAATCATCATAAATATATTAGAACGCACTGAAATTTTCTTTGTATTACAATGTATTGGTTTTCCATCATATAAGGATAAGGAAAAGGAAGTAAAAATAAAAACATTAAAGGTGGTGATCCATGAAGTTATTAAATATATACTGTATGTATTGTAATATTTTGGTGTGTCAGAAAATAGTGCAATGCTCCCTCTTGTGCAAATTTCAACTCCATAACATGTGAAAGAGTTAAATTTTAGTTTCTTTATTATCACCATTGTTAATTAGGTTCAGCTGTGGGTGGAGGTTTCTTTTTTATAAATGTATAAACTTTTGTATTTTGTATTGCTAATGATTAAGGAAGTTGTGTCTTCCGAAACGCGTCTAGCGCCCAGCTAGCACGCTGAATGATTTTATAAATTTCATTTAACAATAAAGAACAAAATTTTATGAAGACAAGCATCGGTGGTTTCCACTTTACATAGACCTCTAAGGCTAAGGGTCGTGGATGCTACTACCTTATCTCCGACTCGTTCCCTACCCTTTGTACGAGAAGACCCCACCAGACTCACCCTGCGGGGCAGAAAGTAATCTATAAATTTCGGAGATCAGACCCCTGGTGTCCGTTACCCTCCAGCAAAGCCTCTCGAACTCTGTAGGAATGGAGACGCCCGCCCGGGCAAACAGCGTGTTGGCTAGATCTCTAATTTGCAAATATTGGTAGAATTCACGGTTAGTGAGAGTAAAGTGCTTTTTAAGAAAATCAATAGTATGAATCTGCATGGTTTTTCCATCTACACTGTGTAGAATTATTAGGCAAATGAGTATTTTGATCACATGACACTTTTTATACATGTTGTCCTACTCCAAGCTGTATAGGTTTGAGAGCCAACTACCAATTAAGTAAATCAGGTGATGTGCATCTCTGTAATGAGGAGGGGTGTGGTGTAATGACATCAACACCCTATATAGGGTGTGCTTAATTATTAGGCAAATGCCTTTCCTTTGGCAAAATGGGTCAGCAGAGAGATTTGACGGGCTCTGAAAAGTCCAAAATTGTGAGATGTCTTGCAGAGGGATGCAACAGACTTGAAATTGCCAAACTTTTGAAGCGTGATCACCGAACAATCAAGCGATTCATGGGAAATAGCCAACAGGGTCGCAAGAAGCGTGTTGAGCAAAAAAGGCGCAAAATAACTGCCCATGAATTGAGGAAAATAAAGCGTGAAGCTGCCAAGATGCCATTTGCACCAGTTTTGCCATATTTCAGAGCTGCAACGTTACTGGAGTATCAAAAAGCACAAGGTGTGCTATACTCAAGGACATGGCCAAGGTAAGGAAGGCTGAAAAAGACCACCTTTGAAAAAGAAACATAAGATACAATGTCAAGACTGGGCGAAGAAATATCTTAAGACTGATTTTTCAAGGGTTTTATGGACTGATGAAATGAGAATGACTCTTGATGGGTCAGATGGATGGGCCAGAGGCTGGATCAGTAAAAGACAGAGAGCTCCACTCCAACTCAGACACCAGCAAGGTGGAGGTGGGGGTACTGGTATGGGCTGGTATCATCAAAGCTCAACTCCTGGACCTACTGCCAGTTTCTGGAAGATGATATGAAAAAAAGGTGTATCACGGTCCGCGCTGCTTAAGTCCAAGAAAACTCACAAGGGAGTCAGAGTTTCACAAAACATATCCTTATTCTTTATTCTTCCACTCCAACGTGTTTCGCTCCCCCACCCCTCTTGTATTTATACTGCCAGTTTCTGGAAGACAACTTCTTCAAGCAGTGGTACAGGAAGAAGTCGGTATCGTTCAAGAAAAACATGATTTTTATGCAGGACAATGCTTCATCACATGCATCCAACTACTCCACAGCGTGGCTGGCCAGTAAAGGTCTAAAAGAAGAAAAAATAATGACATGGCCCACTTGTTCACCTGATCTGAACCCCATAGAGAACCTGTGGTCCCTCCTAAAATGTGAGATCTACAGGGAGGGAAAACCGTACACCTCTCTGAACAGTGTCTGGGAGGCTGTGGTGGCTGCTGCACGCAATGTTGATCGTAAACAGATCAAGCAACTGACAGAATCTATGGATGGAAGGCTGTTGAGTGTCATCATAAAGAAAGGTGGCTATATTAGTCACTAATTTTTTTGGTGTTTTGTTTTTGCATGTCAGAAATGTTTTTTTTCTAATTTTTGTGCAGTTATATTAGTTTACCTGGTGAAAATAAACAAGTGAGATGGGAATATATTTGTTTTTTATTAAGTTGCCTAATAATTCTGCACAGCAATAGTTACCTGCACAAACAGATATCCTCCTAAAATAGCCAAATCTAAAAGAAAAAACACTCCCAAGTTCCAAAAATATTAAGCTTTGATATTTGAGTCTTTTGGGTTGTTTCAGAACATAGTTGTTGATCAATAATAAAAATAATCCTCTAAAATACAACTTGCCTAATAATTCACAGTGTATAATATCCGCAAAGCCAGGGGTGCACCATAGCAGATTCCAAACTACTCAAAAGCATTGGTTGTTAAATGAAGGACACCATGGGGGAACAAGGAGAAGTTAGGGCGAATCTCCGCATACATGAGAGCTAGAGATCCCTTGTGAACTGCATGTGGCCCAAGAGAAGGGGGAAGGAGTCATATTGAGCTGGTGGCCACAAGAGGGAATTGGGGTGTATTGGGGCGAGCCAGAGTTTCTCTAACTCTGTCTATTTGTTGTAGGCCCAAAGAGACACCCAGCAGGGGATTCTCCTGAGGTGAGTGGCTCAGTATCATTTTAGGACATCTGGTACAGATAGCCCTCCCCTAAGCTTGTGGGCCGTCAGAACCTCCCTAGCCACCCTGTGACTCCTGTTACACCAGATGAACCGCATGATGGCCACTTGGAGGGATTTCAACTCCTTCAACGGGACACTTACCGGGAGGGTTTCAAAAAAGTAAATCAGTTTAGAGATTATGCTCATTTTCATCGCCACCATATGCCCCATCTAGGTTAGGGGAAGCAACAGCCATTTGCTCAAGAGAATTCTCAGATCTCTAAAGGGGAGAGGGAATTAAATTTGTAGAGAGTGTCATAGGAAGAGGTTATGTTGACCCGCAAATATTTCATGGCATCCATCTTCCACCTAAATTTGAAATTCAAGCGCTGATGATCTAACATCTCAGGAGGGATGTTCAGTGGCATGGCCTCCATTTTGCTCGAATTAACTTTATAACCTGAGAGACCCCCGTACTCCTTCAGGGTACGCATGAGATTTGGGAGGGACACATGGAGTAGTAAGCGTAAGAAAAACGTCACCCGCAAATAACGAAATCTCGTACGACTTACTCCCCACCTGAACTCCCGAGATGTCAGGGATTGCTGCCGCCAGGAGTTCAATACAAAGGGAAACCAAGAGGGGGGACAGGGGGCACCCCTGCCTAGTGCCATTTGAAATAGAAAAGGGTCTGAAAGAATAGAGGGGAAGCTTAATGGCCGCTGTAGGGTGATTATATAGGGATTTCAAGACTAACAGGAAGCCGCCCAAGATTCCAAAGACCCTCAAAGTCCCAAAAAGGAAGGGTGAAGAGAGTCGATCAAAGTCCTTCTCCACATCTAGACTCAATACGAGATTCTGCTGCTTCCTCCGACCCAAGACATCAACCAAGTCTATTACTCTCCTGGTATTGTCTCCCCCTTGGTCTTTATGCACCAGTTGGGGCAACCAACGGTTGAGTCTAGTGGCTAATAGCTTGGTGAATATCTTCAGGTTGGATTTTCAGGAGAGCTATTGGCCTATAATTTGCACAGTCCAGAGGATCCCTGGGCGGCTTCGGGATAAGAATTAAGTGGGAATAGAGCATTGTAGTGGGGATGGGGGCGCCTTGCAGAAAAGAATTAAACAGGGTGGGCATATGGGTAAAATGTTCCTTGGCAGAAGACTTATAATAGAAATAGGTAAGACCGTCGGGGCCGGGCGACTTCCAAGACTACCATTTCATCGAAAATATTGCATCATTGAGTTTCTCAACCTTTTGGGCAAAGAAGGGAGTCCCAGGGTGGAGAGATATTCCTCAATTGCCACCACTCCTCGAGAGTGTGCCTCCGAGGGGTTTTGTAAATTATAAAGTTTATTATAGAATTTGTAAAAGATGTCTGCAATGGCGGCCAGGTGGTAATGAGCCACCCCATTGTCACCTTTCAAGGCCTGAGGACGTGAAGAATGTAGAGCGGTCCTTGAGGTGGGAGAGAAGAGTGTGGGCCTTATTGCCTCTCTCGTAATATTTCTGCCTAAAAAAAGCATATTTTCTGCTCTTCTAATCGCCAAGTCTTTCAAGCGATTCCCGAGTTTAACAACCATTCTCAG
Organism: Allobates femoralis; assembly: GCA_033576535.1. Lineage (NCBI taxonomy): Eukaryota > Metazoa > Chordata > Amphibia > Anura > Aromobatidae > Allobates > Allobates femoralis. Next base: position 194,272,786 of record JARQOC010000006.1, on the reverse strand, counting down.
AGTAGTCAAGGAGGGGGACAGCAAAACCTCTCTCTTCCTACATTTAAGTTGAGAGGCCAGAGAGACCCATTGCAACTCAGCAGCGTTCTTAGCCCTGGCTCCCTCCCTGATACAATGGCCCCTCATTACCGCCTTGTGATCCTCCCATAAGATTGCCGGGGAGGAGACCGAGTTTATATTAAGCTGGAAATATTCCAAAAGGTGTTTTTGTAGGGAGGCCCTAATGGCGGGGTCCTTGAGCAGGGATTCATTCAGGTGCAAGTGGTAGGGCCTGGGCTGGGGGTTATCCCTTTTGATATCCAATACCAGGGTAGAATGGTCCAATCATGTAATAGAGCTCATCTCCACCCTCTCAAGACACCCTAGCAGTTGAGAGTTTATAAAAAAGTAATCAATTCTGGTGTGGGTCTGGTGGGGGTGAGAGGAGAAAGAGAAAGCCCTCTCCCCGGGGTGGTCCACCCTTTGGGCATCAATAGAGCCTCTGACCTAATGATTTGCCGGACGTTTCGAGACAACTTCCTTAAGGCGTCAGAGGGCGGGTGACCCTCGACAGAGAGCATGTCAGAAACTTCAGAGAACAGGAGATTAAAATCACCACCCAGTAATGTTGCAGCAGGTGAGAGCCCCCCAATCAAAGAAAGGACTCCCCTCAGGAAGCGTATCTGGCCCTCATTCGGGGAGTATATGTTAGCTAAGATATAGGGGGAGTCACCCAGGAGAGCCTCCAAGATTATGTATCTACCACCGGGGTCACAATGGGAGGGGTAATTTGTATGAGGCACGTGGACGATATTCGTATTGCAACCCCTCCTCTCTCAGTGGTGCCGAATACTGCCGGGGAAAATGGTGAGCTGCAAATTTAAATGTACCTGATGTGTCAAAATGCGTTTTCTGGATAAAGGCGATGTCAGCTCCAGAAGAACATAGCTCCTGGAGGACTAGTTTCCTCTTGTGGGGGGTATTGAGGCCCCTCACATTAAAGAAAATGATGCGAGCCATGGTGAAAATGTAGTGAGAGTGTGAAAGCAAGCAAGGTAACATTACCCATGTGGTTGCAGGAACCAGGAAGTTTCGTAGCAGGGGAACAGTTCAGCTGGTCGATGGCCCTTTCATCTGGTGCCAAAGGTGACAGCATGATCTGGTAAAACACAAAAGGGAAAAGCATCGAGGGAAGGGGAAGATGAAGACAAACATTGAAACCTTTTCGAAACATAGTGAACGCAATAAATTCAAAAACAAGAAACAAAAAAACCCAATTCTCGGGGTGAACCCGGCTGAGGATCTCCCGATCAGGAACACTCAGACTAGATAGGACCGAAAAATGGGAGAAGCACGGTGCATCCCCGGGAGATCCCTAGTAGCGGGCTATGGGGGAATAGTCCAGACAAGTTGGAGTCGATCGAACAGGTAGCTCGCCCACCAAAAAAAAAAGCAGAAGAGAGATGGGATGGAGCCCCCGCCAACCACCCCCTCTAGCCCCCAATAAGAAGGCCTGCGTGGGCTCTGGGAAAGTCATAAAGTCTAGTAGCAGTCGTAGACCTCTTAACCCAGAGAGGTGTACAATAATAAGGTTTGTGAGCCTCCCCTTCCAGGGGCTCCCTGCTCACATGTGTCTTCATTGTTAGCTGTGGTCTGGGGTGGGTGATAAAAGGAAGAACCGTCCACCCCCCCTCCATTACCTCAGGGCCGGAGGCTGGAGCTGTATGGTGCAGGCAGCTGGAAGAGTCGAGCAGCTGCTGATGCTGCTCAGTTCTCGGTGGTATATGGGTCTCCTCCTTTTCCCCGCCATCGCGGGCCGCCTCGCTTTGCATCCTGCGGCCGAGCGCAGCATGGAGAGGCAGCCTCCTCCTCACCATGCGCCTTAGAAGATGGCACCTGGGCTTCCTCTGATGTCTGTTCCAGGCCCAAAAAGGTCTCCATGGCCATCTGTTGTGCCGGTAAGGCAGCCAATGTGGCTGCGGGGCCTTAACTCTCCTGGGGCCCATGGGATAGGCAGATGATTAAGGTGCTGATAGTCGGCAGAACAAAAGCTCTCTCGTCCTGCAACCTCTCAGCTCTGCATCTGGACAGACCATGCACTTTAAAGGTTCAGATGTCAGCTCTGAGTGTCTTCTTTGAATAGTCTTTAAAGGGAACCTGTCACCCCCCAGGCCCTATTAAACTAAAAGCCACCTTCAACAGCACCTATGCTGCATTTGTGAAGGAAAAGCATATAGTACAGCTCAACCACCGTTTGGGTGCTCTGGGAAAAAAATGGCTGCAGAGTCTGTAAATATAGCCCCAGCACACAAAAAAGATGAGGAGATTTTTGGTAACTTTCTGTGTTCTTTATTATAAAGGTTGACAAGAACAAGTTGTATCACACAACGTTTCGGCTCAAGGCGAGCCTTTCTCAAGTGAATCTTGTGGATGTGGTTAGAGTACGTGGGTAGGTTCCCTGTCCCTCCATACAGACCAGCCACATGCTGCTGCTACACTTGCACTAAGAATTTAGGACAGAGTCACCTGCTGAGTATCCCCTGAGGGTACTGGCCTGAGTGGATGCTCATGTGGGAACCTACCCACGTACTCTAACCACATCCACAAGATTCACTTGAGAAAGGCTCGCCTTGAGCCGAAACGTTGTGTGATACAACTTGTTCTTGTCAACCTTTATAATAAAGAACACAGAAAGATACCAAAATTCTCCTCATCTTTTTTGTGTGCCGGGGCTATATTTACAGACTCTGCAGCATTTGTGAAGGAGACTCTTGTCCCCCTCCCTCCCCCTGGGACACCAAAATAATCACTTTATAACAAATTAGTTTAGGTCAAGGAGATATACTCCCCTCCCTAGACCTAAACACCTTGCTGCTGTTAACCCTCCTCCTGACCTTCCGGGACCTGCCTCTTCTGTTCCTTGAGAGCCGCGTTGGTGCCTGCACATATCTCTCAGCTCTTGGACATGCTCCGTGAGCTCTGCCCGAGAGCTGAGATCACATGACATCAGAACATTGCATCTGCATATAATATAGGCACCAGATCCCGCCCTGCATTATATCACTACAGCAAGGATGACAGGTGATATTCAGGCACTATAAACTAGGGATCCTTACCTACGATTTCTGGACCGAAAAATTCTTAAGTTAGATCCAGCCTTTTTTTCCAAGGTGATTTCCACGTTTTAATCTAAATCATTACATTGTCTTGCCATCCTTCTCTCAGAATTCTAAAAATCAAAGAGAACGCTTTCTTCATTTGCTGTTTGATAAATGGACAGTGCTGACTTATCTGAAGGCGACTCCTGCACTGCAGAATGGACTCTCTCTTCATCCAGTTCAGGGTGGGGAAGAAAGCAGACCTGATCCACCCATCTAAGGTTGACTATGAAGCTATCTGCTTAGCATATTCTTCAAAGTTAGATCCTCTCAACAAGAGCAGTCTCTACTTCCTGGGCAGAAAGAGCAGGAGCTTCTGAGGACCAAATTTGTAGTGATGCAACTGGGTCAGGATTAAGCACTTTTTAAGCATTATAAATTGGATGTTTTGTCAGATCAACATACTGCATTTAAGAGGAAAGTTCTCAAAGCAGTTACGGTATCGCTCCCTGGTATGATTTCTTGAAAAGAGAAAAAAACAGGAAGCGCCCATGAATAGAACCTGGTGGTCTAGTGGGTGTCTAGTTTGGGTGCTGAGTGCTCACTCACCTCTAAGGTTGTGCACCCCTGCACAACTCCGGTGAGTGCCTGGAGGTGAGGAGGATTGGCCACAAGCAGGGAATCGAACGGTGGACGCCGCTCTCCAAAGTTACCCAGCGTTTCCTGGTTCCAGGTCACAGGGTCTGGTCACGTTATCAGCGGGATGTGGAGTGATGATCGCGTCACTGCAGGTCCTTCAGCTCGATGCGGTGATTTAAGTTCTGAACTGCTCCTACCGCTCTCCCAGTGGGGGAGGTGTATACATGGAAAGAATAGTTATTAGTAGTCTCCGGAGCGAATTCAATGCAATATTTGTGGTTATGCAAAGTTGCCAATAGTTCATAAACGCACAACACTGTTATCCAAGGGGTATAATGCAGCAGCAGTTTCAATTAGGAGTGCTGTGGTGCAGAAGCAAGTTGTGGATGGTCCAATTCAAGGAGGGCAGCTATCCAGGGGATAAATCCCACGACCCAGGAGCGTTCGTATTATGAAAAGAGAAAAAAACAGGAAGCGTCCATGAATAGATTCTGATGGTCTACTGTTGTGCTGTCATGAGGGACGTCTTGGGAAATAGGAATTAGTCCTACCAGTAATTGGGTTTTCAGGAGTCCATCATTACCGCACCCATATATCGCTCGTTTCTTTATTGCTCATGTGGAGAGCATTTGTATAGGGAGGTTCAATAAAATTGAGTTGCATCCATCCTTGTGTGGTACTTCAAAAGTCACTGACAGGGGTGGGATGGGAGGTGTCCTTTAACCTCATGTGCTTCCTGTTCCTAAAGACGTGAGGGACAACTCCTGTGGTGCTGTCATGAGGGACTCTGGGAAATATACCGTAATTACTTTTAGGACTAATTCCTATTTGCAGAGATATGGACTTTTTTATTCAATGGGAACAAAATGCATATTTTTGTTTAATTCCAAGGGGGTGTTGGTCACATGATTCACTGGGGGTGTCTCTAGATTTCATCATTACCTTGAGACCAACATCCCCCTGGGTAAAACCATAAAACTTAGCATATTGGGCTCATTAAATAAGAAGGTCCGTATCTTCAGAAATCTATGGTGGATTTAAGAAATTAAATAAATAAATATAATTAAAAAAAAATAACTCTGGAGCAGCAATAAAGTAGCAAATTATATCTACTTATGCCCTGTTTAACACCTTCACCCAGGGCGATTTTCCATGTTTGCTTTTTCCTTCCCCTCTTCCAAGAGCCATAACTTTATTTTTCTCTTAAAGAAGACCTGTCACCCCCCCTCCCGCCATGGAATAGAATCTAAGCCCAGCACTGGATGCAGCATGTCTGCTGCATTCAGGCAAGGGGTCCCCCAGGGCTCTGTGGGGCTGCTACCCTGATATATAGGCTTATAAAAACTTACTTATTTTCCATGGAGGCGGGCCCTTGTGCTGCAGGCACCACGTCCACGGGGGCATTTCACGCCCCCTGCGCCTCTGTGCCGCCCATGTCCTGGTGCCCTTCATTTCCTCCACGCTCAGTGTGTCATTGTGGTGTTGACGCAAGCGTAGAGCGAGGTGGAGGTTGAGCTGCATGCACCGCCTCCGCTATATTGTCCTCTCATTTCTCCGCCCTGCTCCATAGCACAACACGGAGCAGGGCAGGGAAATGAGAGGACGTCATAGCGCCTCCCGCTATGACGTCCTCGTTTCCCCATCCTGCTCCATAGCAGAAGACGACAATAGCAGTAGGCGGGGCATGCACCTCAACCTCGTTCTGCGCTTGTGTCAACACCACAAGAACACGCAGAGCGAGGAGGACATGAAGGGCATGAGGACATGAGACGCAGGGGGCGTGAAATGCCCCCGTGGACGTGGTGCCTGCTGCACAAGGGCCTGCCTCCATGGAAAATAAGTAAGTTTTTATAAGCCTATATATTGGAGTAGCAGCCCACAGAGCCATGGGGGATCCCTTGCCTGAATACAGCATATATGCTGCATTCAGTGCTGGGCTTAGATTCTAATGTATGGGTGGGGTGATAGGTCCTCTTTCAAAGGTAAGGTGCCGCTTTTTTTTGTATTAAAAATAATTGTTTATATAAACAGAGAGGGCAGAGGCTGTGGTGTGAGACACACAGGGGGCCGAGACCGTGGTGTGAGACACACAGGGGGCAGAGACCGTGGTGTGAGACACACAGAGGGCAGAGACCGTGGTGTGAGACACACAGGGGGCAGAGACCGTGGTGTGAGACACACAGGGGGCAGAGACCATGGTGTGAGACACACAGGGGGCAGAGACCATGGTGTGAGACACACAGGGGGCAGAAACTGTGGTGTGAGACACAGGTGGCAGAGACCGTATGGGGCGAGACTCACAGGGGCAGAGACCGTATGGGGCGAGACACACAGGGGGCAGAGACCGTATGGGGCGAGACACACAGGGGGCAGAGACCATATGGGGCGAGACACACAGGGGGCAGAGACCGTATGGGGCGAGACACACAGGGGGCAGAGACATATGAGGGCTTGTTTTTTGTGATGTGAAATTGCAAAAACAGTGAAATTACACAATTTTTTCTTGTTTTTTTTACTCATCATGTTCTGTATATGGTAAAACTGATGTGTCAGTATGACAATACAATCTTTGAGTAGATGTGCCTGTTGTATGTTATTGCAATGTTGTGGTGAACAAAAAACCATAATTTTGCCATTTGGTCTTTTTGTTTTCAATTTACTGATCTGATTGATTTTGATATTTTGATAGATCAGGCATTTCTGAACGCGGCGATACCAAATATATGTATATGTTTTATTTTCAGTGGGGCAAAAGGAGGGTGATTTTAGCTTTTTTAGGTATTTTTTCATAGTTTTTAAAATATTTTTTCAACTTTTACTTTATTTTCCTTTTATTTTACATGGCTCCTTAGGGCTCCTCAGCACTGCACGGTCTGAATAGTGCAATCCCCGCCGTGCCAGTTTAGATCGCACTCTTAATGATCAGTAAATGACAGTGTGTTCTCAGGCCCCTTTCACATTGCATGATTTCACTGATCAATGTCCATCAGTGTTTGAGTGCCAAAGCCAGGAGTGTCTCCAAAACACAGAACAGGTGTCAATCTTTCAATTCTAGTTTTTCTCTGCAAGCTTCACTCCTGGTTTCGGCACACAAACACTGATGGACACTGATCAGTGAAATCCTGCAGTGTGAAGGGGGCCTAACAGTTAACAGCGGCGGGTAGATTGCCGAACTGCCCACAGCTGATAGCTGCATATGTCAGCTGATGAGATCAGCCAGGATGTGCAGGGAATGATATAAGCTCAGCACATGAGCTCACATAAAAGGGTGGAAGGCAGGCAAGGATGTATCTATACGTCCTTAGTTGTGAAGGGGTTAACCATTCGTGCTCTCTCTAATTACTAATTATGTTTTTGGTAAAAAAAAAAAAAAAAGAAGAAAAAAAATCAATGTTGACCTGTTCTTGTTTTTTTTTTCCCCCTTTTTTTTCTTTTCCAGAAATGAGACCACATTTGTTCAGAGGCAGTGTCTGGTATTTCATGTGGAGATGGGTTAAACTAGAATATCAATCATGGCCTATGTTCAAATGTTGCACTGTCTGGGGAAGAAAAACCTTTTTAAAAACTGGGTAATCACTTTATGGATGTATGTCATATTGCCAGCTTTTAATTTAATATATACTTTTTTTCAAGGGAACAGCAATATGGGGGAAACCCTGCCAACTGGACAGCTCTCAAATATACCATGGAGGAGAGCGGGAGTCAAATACACCAACAATGAGGCCTATTTTGATCTAATTGAAGAAGTGGATGCAATCATAGACAAGTCAGGTAATGGCATGTCTTTCTCAAGTCTATCAACCTTGTAGTAAGGTTATGTTATCATACGTTTTTGGTGAGTTTTGAAACTGCAAAAAGTACAGCGTTTTATAGTTCCAGCAAAGTGGATGGGATAATGTCCACTGCACAAAGCTAAAAACATATTTGATATTGTTTCTGCCCCCTATAATTTATGCTCTGAAAAGAATAACGTGTGTCTTGTTGGAATTTCCTTTTTCTTCTTGGTCCCCAAACTTTCCCCAAAAAATGCAATACAAAGTGATCAAAAGTTGTATGTACTCAGGCTCGGACTGCTCTGCCGGGTAACCGGGCAAAACTCATGGGACGCCCTCAGCTCTAGAGGCCCCGCCCACCTAGCCCCGCCTCTCACTACCCCCTACTGAACAGAGTGGCTGAGCAAGTCGAGCGGGTCCCTGAGCTAGCGCTACTACTGTGGCGTTCTGAGCCAGGGGACAGGGTAACAGATGTCCCCTAGGCTGGTGCTTCTGTTCCTTCTCTGGGGCGGGGAACTCAGCTCCCGGCGCTTGTATGTAGATCCCTGTGCTGCTGCTGCACAGTCAGGGATCCCCTCTGGGCCCTGTGTGTGACTCACCTCCCCCTCCCATGTGATGTCTCCTTCTTGTTCCCGCTCCTCGGAAGCCTCAGTGATGACGCTGGGAATCATGGTGGCTGCAGCCAGCCCAGCAGGAGCAGATGGAGACGTGGCGAGCAGACAGCTCTCTCTGCAGGGACACAGACCCCCACACTCCTGTCTGTGAGTAACCTTGTCTTGTGAATTGATATAGAGATGTCCTGGGGGGGGTTGAAGGGCTTGTACTGTGGTGAGGGGCTGCTCTCACTGAACAGCTTCTTATCAGCTTTTATTACCACTGTACCTGTTAACCCCTTCATTGCCTCCTTAGACTGTGCTCACACTAGTGCATTTGCTGCACATTTTCAGTGTATATGAAAATAGGAACAGCAAACGCACATAGTATATAGGCAGCATCAGTGTGACTTCACTTGTGCTGACATCTGCGCTTTTCTGCGCAATGTAATAGCTGTGGATTATTACATTGATCATTGATCTATAAACATCTGCAACATCTCAATTAATTACATGTCATGCCTTGTGCACTGGCCAGCACTTACAGGTGGGTTTTGGCCACATCACACATCATGTGGGTAGGGGTCATGCATGACGTGACCGAAACCCGGAAGTGCCAGAGAGTACACGGTGTACTACAGTGCGGACGCTCAATGATGGATAGATGCAGAACTTTCTGAAAAAAACAACAGCTATCTGTACCAAAAAGGCAACACTTTTGGTATGTAGCAGCTAATAAAAGCAAATGCAGCATATTCAGCATCAAATCTTAGGCCAGTTTCACACTTGCGTTTTGGATGCAGCGTATGTGAACGCAGCCAAACGCGTGTACCACATCCCTATGTTTAATATGGGGACGCATAGTACCTGCGTTGCGTATGGATGCGCATATTTTCGGCGTCCTCCGAACTCATCATGTTGCACTTTTTGTGCGTCTTGGATGCTTGCTTTCTATGCAGGCGTCCTGAAGCACACAAATGATGCATGGAGGTAAATGGAGCCGCACTGCCATCCGCATGTCAGTGCAGCCAAACGCAGCAGATTCTTCTTCTTCCTTGTTCTTCTTTCTTCTTCTCGGCTGCCGCCGCTGATCTCTTGTTTTTCAACGCCGCTAATCTCTAGCAGCAGCAGCCGAGAGGAGGAGATCAGCGGCAGTGGCCGGGAGGAGGAGATCAGCGGCAGTGGCCGGGAGGAGATCTCTTCTTCGCTGCCGCCGCTGATCTCCGCCTTCCGGGTGCCAAGACCACTGATTAGGTGGCCGGACACATTTAGAATGACACGCTATGTGAACACATGCGGACAATCACCGCTGCGGTCATATCAGAATGGCTGCATTCGCACTGCATTTGTGTCCACATTGTAGACAACGTTTTCCTGTGCACTCAGCTAAAGCGCACTTTCTGGGGCTTTGTGTGTGGCCGGCTGCTAAGGTAAACAGTGGGTTATTATGGGCTTTGTTGCCTAGCAGGGCTTCCCATTAATCGCTATGCGCTGTGGCTTAAACTTCTAAGTTTTTAGCGGTAACGTAAAATGTGGGTCACCCTCCAAGTGTGACCCTAGCCTTAAGGCCCCGTTACACAGTACGATGTTCCAGCGGTCCCACAAACGATCCAACATGGCCGGGATCGTTATCTGTTCACTGGTGAGCGGTCACAAAGGCAGACTCACCAGCGATCAGCGAACAAGCTGGTATCCAGGGTAAACAGCGGGTAACTAAGCAGAGCGCGGCGCTTAGTTACCTGCTGTTTACCCTGGATACCAGCTCCCAGGGTGTGCTCTGCGGCGCTGGGAGCTCGTTGATCGTTGGTCTCCCACTGTCACACACAGCAATGCTGGCCACCCAGCGGGAGACCAACGATTAAAAAACTGGTCCAGGTCATTTACCAACGATGAACAACCTCATCGTTGGTCGTTGGTAAATGTCAGACACAACGATGTTGTTTCGACATCGCTGCAACGTCACCAAACCAGTGACGTTGCAACAATATCGTTAACGATTTTGTTATGTGTAATGGGGCCTTTATTTCAACGGTACATAGCCTTACAACTGACTGAGAAAATGAGTATAGGAAGGCCATGAAAGTGTTAACCTTGTATGGTCAGTATAACAGACATGGCAGTGCACAGCAAACTGCGTACGTCCTTGTCTGCTGCACTGTGATGCGGCCATGCCAGTAAACTGAGGCACCGTGCCCACTATTAGGGATTGCAGCGTTTTGGACGCAGCATGTCTTCACTGCGTCCAAAACGCTGCATTGTACCGTACCAGCACATGGGATGGATTTATAGAAATCTCCCATCCACTGTGCTTGTTTTCTGCACAGCATCAGGCTATGTTCACACAGTGTATTGCTGCATTTTGTGAGGATCCGGTTTTGGTGCAAAATTGCCACATTTATCATGTACTTTAGACCAATACAGCTTATTTGTAATAAGGGGTCTATGCACCCCAGTATAGTGATACGGGGGGGGGGGAGGCCCCTTTGGTTTACATGCACGGGCTCCGAAGAGCCTGTGACCATTGAGAAATTGTAGAACACACTATAGAAGTCGCCGGCCGGTCTGTAGGGGGGTCTAAGCCCCCCTTCAGACCTCAAAAAGTCATTTAGGTCAGCTATTTTAACTCTTTAATAACTTGCCAGATCGGGAACCGCAACCTATGCAGTTACCGGATGGCTCAGGATTACACATCCTGAGCCATCCGGTGACCGCAGTGCGGTCGCGGTAAACGCTGCGAAAACTGCTGCCTGCATGATTTTAAACGCAGGCAGCAGTGCCGGATCCGGCCACCGGATGGCTTGTGAAGCCATCCGGTGTTTTGCATTGGATCCTATGGGGAGCGTTTCCTGGTCCGGTTTTGAGCTTTTTGGAAGCTCAAAACCGGATCAGGATTTTGTTCCAAAAACGGAAATGTGACCCTGGCCTAAGTCATTTATTGGTGGGGGTCCGACTGCTAAATCTGCAACTTTTATCCCCATTACATGTCCAAAAAAATAGAAAAAAGACCCAACACAGAATCCTGAGATCTAGATCCTTAAAAATGCATTTTATTAGAAAAAAACATTAAAACCCATACATTAAAATCATCATCCTTAAAGATGTTCCTTAGGCTTTGGTCTGACTAGTGTCAGCCCTCAGCCAGCCGGATCCGTGAAAAACTTAGAATTTGCCAGGCTGAGTGCATAACGTTAACAGCATGTAACGCTGTGCGCCGCCTGTATATACATCTCTATGGCAACCTAAATAATCGCGCAGCCGCCGGCTCCACTTAAAAGTCCCGGATATGCGCTTTTGGAGAGCGCACAAGAAAGTGCTGCAAACCCTGTTTCCTGTGCGCTCTGCAAAAACGCATATCCGGGGATTGTTTATGGAGCCGGTGGCTGAGGTAAACATCCAGTTTTCATAGGGATACAAAGGCAGGCGGTGCATAGCGTTACCTGCTGGTAATGCTATGCGCTAAGCCTGGCAGATTCTAAGTTTAAAACGGATCCAGCAGGCTGAGGGCAAGACGCAGGTCTGACCCTAGCCTTAGTCATAGGTTTGTTTTCTACCCATTAAGGTACCGTTACACGGTACGACGTTGGAACGATGTCTGCAACGATCTCGTGGGGGCGCGGACGTTTCCGACATCATTTTGACATCATTGGTGAGTTGTCACACGACGTGATATTGTGGACAACTCACCAAAGATGTTGTGAGCAGGGATCGTTCGCAAACCCCGTGAACGATCAATGCTCATTGCTGTGAATGGGCGAAGCCGTCCATGACATCGTTATCGCGGTGTCATACACAACGATCTACCAGGTTGGTGAATCGTTGATCGTTAGGTTTGATAACATATTCTCAAATCTGTGATGAACGATCCTCCAACTTATCATTGTTGGATCGCGGTGTTACACGTGATGACATCGTAACGATGTCGCTGGTACACCTCCAAACCTATGACGTATCAGCAACATCATAAACGATGTTAGCCCGTGTAACGAGGCCTTATCACTGGAGCTGATGTACAACTCAACCACTGATCTGCTCATGCCCTCAGTGAATGTGAGCTCTGGGTTTGGCTTTTTCTGGATGCCCCAATGATGATGAATGGAGTCGCGGTCACATCATTACAGGCTGCTGAATTTTATAATGAGGACAAAAGCGCCACATTTCACACAGCTCAGTTTCCACTTGGCGGATTCCATCAATAAATAAGTGATCACCTACCAAACCTGCGGATCACTGATAACTTGTTTTCATTAAAGAATCCCTTTAATGCAAACTACAGTGACACTTATAGTGAGCGCACAGCAGAAGTGCAGGAGCCGCCAATATAATGGGTATAACGGCTAAACAGGTACCGTATTTGTATATAGCTGAAGGGTGGGTGGGCCCCTGGAATCAATTTCCCTGGTGGGCCCCAGACACCCCAGTCCGACCCTGTATGTACTTCAAAACGTTATCAACTAAAAGTACATCTCAGCGTGCAGCAAGTTAGCCTTCACAGCCCTACTGTCCTGAATGATATGTAAGGGCAGTCTGTCAGCCCCGAAATACAAATGGAACTAATGAAACCGTTAAGCAGGGGACTTGGCTTCTATAAGAATCATATTGGCTGTATACATTTCACTGTTATAGTTGATAACACTTTATATTTCATATGCAGATGAGGGGTTCAGGCAACCCTCTCTCAGTCAAAGTGATCAGGGAACTGCAAACTGAGGGCGGCATAAAGGAGCACTCAAGCCCTCATTTAAAGGGAACCTGTCAGGCAGTTTGGACCTTCTAACGTATCGCTATCTATACTTGTAATCTTCCTACTACATGCCTTACCATCCCTGTCTGACCTAAATATGTATTATAAAAGTTTAATAAACGATCGTTAAAACTTCCTTTTTTCCCCATACTGAGGGCATTCCCAGACATGTGGGCAGTCCACTCAGAGTATAGGGGGTGTGTTATCTTGTTTTTTATTTTTCTCTAATAAAGATGAAGTCCCTAAATGTGGACTGAATATGGCGCATTCATCATAGCGCCATTTCCAGGTGCTTTACCCGACTCTTCCAGCGGCCCTGGTGGGGGGGTGGCATACTGAGTAATAATGGAGTTAATACCAGCTTTGTATTGTCAGCTGATGCGAAGCCCAAATTCATGATATCAGGCTAAATTAGATCCAACCACCATGAAGTTCTAGTAAACCCAGAGAAAATTTATTTACTAGAAATAAAACATAAAACACATTTAGGGACTCCATGTTTATTAGAAAAAAAATCCATGGGTCTTCTATCATCAGCTCTGCTACATATTTGCTATCAGACCAACAGGCCTACTGTCTTAAACGAGCAGGCACAGAATGACACCAGAGTACAGCCGTGTGCTCACTGTACGGCTGGGCTCTGGGTGCTGAGTGCCGTGTTAAAAGTTATGAGTTCATGGATGAATGTGAACTCTGATAACCCCAGAATCACACGTAGCCCAGATGCCCCATTTGTATCTTCATAACATGCGCAGTTTGCATGATGTAGTCGGCGATGCACACCTAACTGGACTGCGCAATGCACAGGACCGGGAATGACACCACCACGCGTCACACCTTGAAAAGATGAACGCATTTCAAATGCTGGAGACAGGAACTATAATAATATTATCACACCCACTGGGGCGTCATGAATAAGGAGCGACAAGACACCCATAGACCCGGAGTGGACCGCCCACACATCTGGGAACGCCCTCACAACCAGGGAAACTGTTAAGTCATTAAGATCGTTAATTAAACTTTTATAATACACATTTAGGTCAGATAAGGATAGTTAGGCATATAGTAGGAAGCTGCGGGGACAGGTAGTGATAGGTTAGAAGGTCCAAACTACCTGACCGTTCCCTTTTAAATATATGATACAACTAAAACAGTGAAATGTTTACATCTAATATAGATCTTATAGGGGCTTAATCCCCTATTAACTGTTTAGGTAGTTGACTTTGCATTTTGAGGGTGACGGACTCAATGTAATTGCTGAAATATATGTAGACATTTTATATCATGTAGTTGGCTGACCTAGAGCATCATATTGCCAGGTAACTTTCATAGCACAATGAATGGCGAAATATATAACCCAATAAACAATGGTGAAATACAATAAAGCTTTGTCCTTTCACCACACATGGAATATTTTTCCGTAAATTATATTGTAAAATAACTGGAATCAACTCCAACTTGTCCTGCAACAAACATACAGTGGTCCTGAAGGGGTTAATCAATAGATCATATTCTAATGATACACTCCCTGTCCATTGACCTTTGAATTCTCCTTCACCTATATATAATCTCTATATGCCTGATGACTTTTGTACTGATTAGATAGTAGCATAAATTCTCGTTGTACTGAGCTGTTCTCGGCTCTATTGTTACACAGTCAGAGAAGCTCTTATTGACACGTCATCTGTCACTACATAATCTGAGTTATTTTACAACATTCAGCACAATAGACTGTGTTGTTTTTTGGCAACTTAAAGGGAACTCTGGGAGATTAAAATGATTCTGTCCTTGCCCTCATATACTATGATGCTGAGCTGTCCACTGCAGTTCTGTTATCTTAAAATCATTTATAAATCAATAAAATAGTATCTGCTCCAAGACAATCTTGTGATTTTTCATGAAGAAGGGTTTATGACCACGAAATGCGTAGAAAATAAAGATCACACATTTTAAGTTTATGGCATTTTATTACCCATGGTAGCATGGTGTTATACTTCATTTTCTGCTTTTTTTTAGATTGGATTTCTTATGGGACAGCATGTCACAGGGTAGTGTAACTCCATGCTGTTACAGAGAACAGGGAGGTGCGTGCAAATGGGGACATAGCAAGGGCATGGTCAACGGGGCTCTTTTTACATGCCAGCCCCATAATACTTCTATCCAGTGTACAAGCAGGGGATTATAGTGGAGACATGCCCCCCCACATGCTAGCCCCCGATATACATCCTTCTATCTAATGTAAGAACACAGGTGTTCTCCCTTCTAGCCCTTGTAGTAGCAATCATGTCACCAAGAAAATAGAAATACATGCTGTGATCCTCTACTGTACAACCCATGATTGTGCATAATGTGTACTGCCATGTATCAGGCCGGGAGCAGAGGCAGAGCACTGCATTGGTTTATACAGTGCTGCCATGTCTACCTCTGCTTCACAGCTTAACTGTGACAATAGATGTCTCCCTCCCCAAACTTCTGCCTCACCCTCCCTTTTCTCCCTGCAGTCCACCATGTCTAAGAGATGCTACAGCAGACAACTGGATGCTTTCTTGAGACTGAGGAGACGCATGACAGTGCATAGTCAGTGGTGTACTGAAAATGGCGGCAGACCATGCAACTGCTATGGGGCCCGTGAGTCAAGGGGGTTGTTGCCAGTGCAGGTATCGGGCACCCGTCATTGCACTTTTAATTGCATCGGCAACGCTGATACCAATACAATTGAGAACAATGAGGAAGGAGAGCAGGGAGTGCTCTCTCTCTCTCTATCTTTCTCCCACTGTGCTTGCACTTTGACATCTCAGGAGCGGTGATGTTACTACTGCACACTGCTGTACTTAGATGTGCAGAGCGTGGGATTTAGCAGGGCACTCCGGAGCAGCATTAGAGCTGAGGAGAGGTAAGTATTTATTTAATAAATCAATCAGTGAGTACACAGTGGTCAGAGGGCTATGGGGTGCAATATAGTATACAGAGGACTATAATGACTGCATTCTATTATATTATAAGAGGTACCACAGAGGCTTCATTATACTATATAGAGGATTATAGAGGCTGTATTATACTATATGGAGGGATATGAGGCTGCATTATACCATATGGAGGACTGTGAAGGCTGTATTATATTATATGGAGACTGCCTTATAATAATATATAGAGGCAGCATTATATTATATGGAGGTTGCAATATACTATATGGAGTGCTATGGAGGCTGCATTATATGCTGCTCAAAAAAATAAAGGGAACAATTCAACATTACATTGTGTTGTTAAATGTTCCCTTTTTTTTTTTTTTTGAGCAGTATATTTTCTGGATGACTAATGGCTGCATTATATTATATGGAAGACTATGGAGGCTGCATTATATTATACTAGATGGGTGCCCGATGCACAATGCATCGGGATTCTAGCAGAGCGAGTCTCTGACTCGCAATGGCCGCTTCGCGGCCAATGCTTCGCGCTGCTAAGGCGACTCGCCATGCCCGCTGCGCGGGCATAGCGAGTCGCCTTAGAGGTGCTCGCAATGGCCGCTGCGCGGCCAATGCTTCGTTCGTATCCACATGACCACGCTGACTCGCAGCGAGAGCGGTCTCAAAAGGGGCAAAAAACCCATTCGTGATTATATAATAGATGGAGGACTATGGGGGTGCTTTATAACATATAGAGGACTATGTGGGGCCCATTACAATATGGAAAGCTACATGGGGCCTTTATAATATTTGAAGGGCTTTGTGGGGGAATCATTATAATATGTGTACGGCTACAAGGAAACCTTTATACTTTATGGAAGCCTGCTTGAGGGCTTTTATGCTCTATGCCAGCAATTATACAATGTGAAGGTTTGTGTGGGGTCCATCATACTGTGGGGGGGGCATCATGAGTGTTAAATAAAAGTAATGCCTCCACCTTTGTAACCTGGATTACAATGGGAATATTTTAATAAATCAAATGCAGAAATAATCCTTAGAACGTGCTCTTTAATTACCAATATTCATTTTTTCACATAATCTTCAGACAATTGGATACACTTTTGCCTACGATGAACAAGTTTTCTGAAACCTTCATGTAAGAAGTCAATACTATTTCCGCAACCAGCCTCTCACAGTTCTCTCATCTTCATCAGATACATAGTGATGTCCACACAGCTCTTTCATTATTGGGAACAGATGAAAGTCAGAGTGTGGCAAATCTGGACTATATGGAGGATGCTGTACGTTGATGAGCTTCAGTCTCTGAAGTTCTGCTGTGGTGGCATTTTAAAGTGTGTGATCTGGCAGTGTCATACTGCCGAAAATGTTTCCCTTTTCCTTTCGGACCCTTGTTTGTCGTTGCTTCAAAGTTTGAAGCATTGTGATGTAACTTTAGGAATTGATTGTTGTTCCACGTCCAAAGGAAATCAACATGGATAACAGCATCTGCGTCCCAAAATGCTGATGCCATGATTTTTTCACCTGAGGACTGTGTCTTGGAATTTCTTTTTCTGGGGCGAGCCTTTGTGTCTATATTCCATGCACTGACTTTTTGTCCCCGTTCTTAGTGGTGTACCCAAGTTTCGCCACTTGTCACAATTGAATGCAGAAAGGCGTCTCCTTCATTTTCATAACGTGAGAGGAGTTCCTGGCAAGATTCAAGTCTGTGAGCTTTCATTCAAGACGTCAGCATCCGGGGTACCCATCGTGTACAGATCTTCCGAATTAAGTAAGCAAAGCAATAATGTGACCTACACGTTCTTGTGAAGTGACAATTATACTTGCAGTTTCTCACTGAGTGATACGACGATGATCATGAATCAGTTTGTCAATATTTTGCATATTTAACTCCATGGTTGCTGTCACAGGACGTCCAACTCTTCCTATGTCACACAAGTCAAACGTTCCTTTCTCATTATATTTAAATTTACTGGCCCAACGAGGCACAGTGCTCACATCAACAAAATCCCCATAAATGGCTTGCATTCTCTGATGAATTTTTTTTTTGGGTGACACCTTCTGCTGTCAAAAATTGAATAAGGCAAGTTACTTAAATTGTATTGACCTACAGACTGCGCAGGGTTCCATTCTTTACACTGTAACAACACAACCATTCAATGCGAAGGCCTCCCGCCAACTGGAGCTGTAGAGGAGTGTCTACTGAACAGTCCAGTACCTGCCGCATACCAGTGCTGCCATCTGCTGAGGATTAACCCCTTCTGGACGCAGTCTATTTTGACCCTAAAGACCTTGACATTTTTGTCAATTCTGACCAGTGTCCCTTTAGGAGGTAATAATTCTGGAATGCTTCAACGGATCCTAGTGATTCTGAGATTTGTTTTTTCGTGACATATTGGGCTTCATGTTAGGAGTAAATTTAGGTTGCTAATTTTTGCATTTATTTATGAAAAAATACAAAATTTGGCAAAAGTTTGAAAATTTCGCAATTTCCAAATTTTCAATTTTTATTCTGCAAAACCAGAGAGATATGTGACACAAAATAGTTAAAAAATAACATTTCCGACTGTGGGATAGGACCTGGGGTTCTGATGGCGAATCTGCAGCTCTGTTCCCTGAATGTCAGGGGATTCAATGTCCCAGAAAAACGTTCGAAAGTGTTATATCATATGCACAAGAAGCGGGTAGATGTTCTCCTTCTTCAGGAGACGCATTTTAAGACGGATAAGATCCCAGCTCTTGGTCATAGATATTACACACAATGGTTCCATGCTAGTAATCCAGAGACCAAGTCTAAGGGGGTTAGCATAGCATTACATAAAAATCTACAGACTCAGGTGTTGGCCTCTAAGTCAGACCCAAACGGCAGATTTTTGTTTGTCAAGATTAGAATTATTAATGATACGTTTACCATAGCTAATTTCTACCTGCCTAATCAGGACCAGGCTCGGACATGTAGACGTTACCTTCGCGATCTCGCTGCATTTGCAGAGGGATATGTGATAGCGGGGGGTGACTATAATATGGTGTTGGACCGTGCCATGGATTCCTCCTCGGGCGGGTCGTCGGTGCCCCCTTCGCAACTGGAGAGCCTGAAACGCGTGTTGACAGACCTACGACTGGTAGATGCCTGGCGGATCATGCACCCCACGGACAGAGACTACACCTATTTTTCCACAGTCCACAATTCCCATAGTCGGATTGATTACTTTTTGGTGAGCCATGGTCTTTTGTCTTTTGACCTTCAGACAAGAATTGATGTAACAATCTGGTCGGACCATGCTCCGGTGATGCTGTCTCTGCAGCTACCGGGGTCGTCCAGGGGGGAGTGGACCTGGTCCCTGAACCCTGGATTGTTGAGCGATCCTTCTTGTCTGCAGGCGGTACGGAAGGCAATTACAGAATTCCTTGACATACATAAGACCAACTCTACGGCCCTCCCCTTTCAGTGGGAGGCATTGAAGGGAGTTATCAGAGGGGTTCTCATTCAGCAGGGGGCCCGACTAAAGAGGAACAGGGCTGCGGCTATTACTGAACTGTTGTCTCAAGTGCAGACCCTAGAGACAGCTCACAAGAGAACAAGAGATGTACAGACGATGGCTGACCTATTGCAGGCTAGGAGCAGATTGAGTGCTCTAGTTGACACTACTCTGGCGAGACAACGAGATCGCTTCCATAGATATTTATATGAATACTCGGATAAGCCGGGCAGAGCATTGGCGAGATTTTTACATCCTCGCTCACCTACTACATATATCCCTACCGTAAAGTCGAGTTCGGGGGCGGCGGTCCACTCTCCTATAGAAATAGCAGACTCCTTTAGGCTGTATTATGACTCACTGTATAATCTTAAGGGCCCGCTTGCAGATATGTCCGCAGAGGAGTTCCACGCGAGGGTGGAGGAGTATGTTCATGACACGCCACTCCCCCCTATTTCAGAGACTGAGGTTGAGGCTCTGGAGAGTCCTATGTCGGAATTAGAAATTACGGAGACCATTAAGGCACTGGCGAGCGGTAAGAGCCCAGGACCGGATGGTTTCTCGGACAACTTTTACAAAATTTTTGCTGATTCCCTGTCACCCTTTTTAGTTAACTTATTTAATTCCATCTCAGCGACATGTCCCTTTGCTCCCCAGACGTTGATGGCCACGATTGTGGTTATTCCCAAACCGGACAAAGACCCCGGCATGTGTGCTAATTATCGACCCATCTCCCTCATTAACGTCGATGTGAAAATTTACGCAAAGATCATAGCGAACAGGCTGGGCCCAGCTCTCACCAAGGTCATACACAATGACCAGGTGGGATTCGTGCAGCGTAGGGAGGCTAAAGATAACACGGTGAAAACCTTGCTCCTTACTTCATATTTGCGCACAAGAAGGGTTCCAGCCTGTTTGCTATCCATTGACGCGGAGAAGGCGTTTGATCGCCTGGGATGGCCTTTCCTGAGAGCATCTTTGGCACAGTTGGGCTTAAGAACTGGACTGCTTGATAAGATTTTTGCTTTGTACCAGGGCCCCACGGCACGACTTAAAATAAATGGCATTTTCTCGACACCCATTGCTATACACAATGGCACCAGACAGGGTTGTCCTCTATCCCCTCTACTTTACGTCATTGCCATGGAGCACTTAGCGGTGGCACTTCGCGGATCACCGGATATTGATGGAGTACGGATTGGTCAGCATAACTTTAAGTTATCACTATATGCGGATGATCTGCTTTTGTATGTTACCAATCCACTCATAGCTTTCCCGGTGCTCATCAGGGAATTTCGGAAGTTTGGGGATATCTCGAATTTCAAGGTTAATTACTCAAAAACAGAGGTACTCAATATATCCCTGTCTGGTGACCTAGTGTCGTGACTCCAGGCGTCCTTCTCTTTTAAGTGGAAAACCTCTGCAATAAAATATCTGGGTGTACTTATTCCCACAGAGTTGAGTGAAATCTATGAGCTAAATTATGTTCCGCTTTTGAGGAGGACGATACTGGACTTGGCGAAATATGACAAACCTCGACTTTCTTGGTTTGGACGCATGAGTGTCATTAAAATGGACGTCCTACCTCGGTTTTTATATCTTTTCCAAACTGCCCCGATAAATATCCCGGATAGTTTTTTCAGACGTCTACAGTCGGCGGTTAACAACTTTATTTGGGGGAGCAGGAGACCACGGATCCGTTTCTCTATTTTAACTAGACCTAAGAGTAAGGGGGGGGCGGGCCTCCCTGATTTCAAAAAATATTATCATGCGGTTCTGCTTTCT
Source organism: Allobates femoralis (assembly GCA_033576535.1). Lineage (NCBI taxonomy): Eukaryota > Metazoa > Chordata > Amphibia > Anura > Aromobatidae > Allobates > Allobates femoralis. Next base: position 194,251,778 of record JARQOC010000006.1, on the reverse strand, counting down.
AGGCTAGTGGACTGGAGGTTTAATAGTGCCCATAAACAATGGGTAACCCTGGAGGGTCTCCTTTCTCCTGTGTCTCTGTATTGGCTCCCCTGGCTTGAAAAGACCTCACGTCCCTCTGTGACGGAATGGGTCCCACTCACCCAGACGGTTATAAGACATTGGGACAAGATTAACTGCAAACTGAAGTTGACCTCCAGACCGGGTAGACTGAGTCCTTTGTTTGACAACCCTACATTCCCCCCTGCGATGACTAGATCGTCCTTTCTGTGTTGGTCGGCACATGACCGGGTATGCCTGGGTCAGGTTGCGGACAGACTGGCGGGTCTCGCTGGTGTGGAGGGGCTCCGGGGCCAGACCAGGGGGGTGTCGTTCTCATGGATGGAGTTCGCCCAGATCCGAGATTATCTCTCAGGGATCTCCTTGGGGGTTCCGACACCATTTGAGTTGATGATGCTTTCATCTGAGGGCCCGTCCCATGTGGTCTCCATGTTTTATGTCCTGGTCCTGGCTGGGTTGGTGTCCGACCCTCTTGGATTCATGGAGGCTTGGGAGAGAGACCTGCGCATCACCTTATCTGAGACTGATCGTCAAAAAATTTTTGTACTCACCCACAAAATGACGGTCTCATGTGCTGCTCAGGAACGGAACTATAAAATTTTAACACGCTGGTACCGTTGCCCCACTTTCCTACACAGGCTTGACCCTGGAGTGTCAGATGCTTGTTGGAGATGTGGGATAGAGAGGGGCTCTAAGCTCCATATCTGGTGGTCGTGCGGTCACCTCCAACCCTTCTGGGGTCAGGTGTTTGAGGCCTTTCACCTGATGTCTGGGATTTATCATATGCCTTCCCCCCAGATTGCTCTCCTGTCTCTGGTTCCTGCCGCTGTGTCCTCAGCAAATAGGGGAATTTTTAGGTTCTGTTTAATGGCGGCTAGGGCTGTCATTCCGAGACACTGGAGGTCTACGGAGGTCCCCACCATGCTGGAATGGATAGCTGAGATGAACAAACTAAGTCGCATAGAGTCTTTGATGGCCGATGATCATGGCACCGGATCAGATGGGGGTAGTACATGGTATCTATGGCATTCTTTTAAGGAGAGCCCGGAGTTTGCAGATTGGTTGTTGCGATCCTCTCTTCCTTCTTGAGCTAGATTAACCAGGTTTCCTCTTCCCTCCCACCCCCTCCCTTTTTTTTTTCTCTCCACCCCCTTCTTCCCTTCTGTTCCCTCCTTTCATGTCTTCTTTCATTACCTTTCCCCTTCTTTTTTCTCTTTTTTATTTCATGGTCTGTAGGGGTGACGGAGATGCTTAGATGGCTACGGAATAGCAAGAACTGGCTTACACTTCGCTTCAAGCTTCATCTTGATGTGATATAATTGGTGAATTATATGTACCAGGGTCTTTTGAGATGGCTGCCGGGGTCTCGGCCTTGGAAATGGAATGTGTTTTCTGTCATACCCCAGACTATGTACGAATGTGTAATTCTTTATATCTGAATTGTTACCTTTTTTTTTTTTCTTATGACCTTTTGAAATTAATAAATACATTTATTGAAAAAAAAAAAAAAAAAAAACTAACATTTCCCACATGTCTACTTTACATCAGCACAATTTTGGAAAAAAATTTTTTTTTTCGGTAGGAAGTTATAAGGGTTCAAAGTTTTATTTTTTTCATTTCTCCAGCAAAATTTACAAAACAATTTTTTTAAGTGACCACAACACATTTGAAGTCCCTTTGAGGACAGAAATCATCCAAAAATGACACCATTCCAAAAACTGCACCCCTCAAGCTACTCAAAACTACATTCAAGAAGATTATTAACCCTTCAGGTGCTTCACAGGAACTATGAAAAAATAAAATTTGTGTGAAAAAAAAAAAAGTACTTTTTCCTTTTACAGATCAATTTGTGAAGCACCTGGGGGTTCAAAGTGCTCACTATGCATCTAGATAAGTTCCTTGAGGGGGTCTAGTTTCCAAAAAGGGGTCACTTGTGGGAGAGCTCCAATGTTCAGGCACACAGGGAGGGGCTCTCTATACGTGACATGGTTTCCGCTAACAATTGGAGCTAATTTTTCCCTTGAAATATGTAGCAGACACCATGTCGCGTATGGAGAACCCGTGTGCCACCAGCACAAGGGCAACTGGTAGAGTTGGGGTACACCACCAGAAAAAGGCACCTCTAATGAATGCGCTATTTTCTGGGGTGGCTGTGGGTTGCAATTTGCAGCATGGGGGCCCACATTTGGGTCTCTCCACGCTGAGGATTCCAGCACCCCAGCTGCCAAGTTGTACCTGGCTGGAAACCAAGTACAGCGAAAGCCTTTTTTTTTTTTTTTTATAAATTTCTAAAACTGATTTTACAAAAAAAAAATGACGTGGGTCTCCGCCATATTTTTTGCCCAGCCAAGTACAACTAGGCAGCTGGGGGCTGGAATCCTCAGCATGGAGAGGCCCAAGCGTTCTGGGGCCACCATGCTTCAAATTGCAGCCCGCAGCTGCCCCAGAAAATGGCGCATTCATTGAAGCACCATTTTCTGGCGCTGTACCCAGGCTCTTCCAGTTGTCCTGGTGCTGGTGGCAAACTGGGTAGTAAAGGGGTTAATGCCAGTTTTTTATTGGCAGCTGGCACTAGGCCCGAGATTCATAATGTTGGGCCAATGTTAGACCCAGCCATTAGGAATCTCCAGTAAATAGTCAAAAAAAAATACCCCACACAGAGTAAAATCTTTTTATTTGAAAAAGAAACACAAAATTTGGACTCCATCTTTATTCTAAAGATCCGACGTAGTCCACAACGAAGGTCCCACGACGCTCGATCGCCTCTGCTCAATCCAGAGACTGCAGCAAGGGATCAAGTGTCCTCTTCCTACAATCTCTGGGTCAGAGTTATGATGCACTGTATGGCAATGATCTGTCATACAGTGCACCATGACTATGATCCCAGAGACTACAACAGGACACTTGATCCCTTGTGGCACCCATCCATCCACCCATGCATCCATCCACCCTTGCACACATCCATCCATGCACGCACACACACATCCATCCATGCACACACGCACACATCCATGCATGCACACATCCATCCATGCACGCACACATCTATCCATACACACATCCATCCATCCATGCACGCACACATCCACGCACTTATCCATGCATGCACACATCCCTCCATGCACACACACATCCATCCATGCACACATCTACGCATGCACACATCTATCCATAAACACATCCATCCATGCACACATCCATCCATGCATGCACACACGCATCCACGCACGCAACCACACACGCACAAATCCATCCATGCACACATGCATCCACCCATCCACTCACGCATCCATCCATCCATGCATGCATGCATCCACTCACTCACCCATCCATCCATCCACCCATGCACTCATGCATGCACCCACTCGCCCATCCATCCATCCATTTATTCTTACCGCATCCAGAAGGAGGAGCCCGAGAGAGGAGGAGGGGCCCATATCAGAGCTGGTTGGCAGGTGTACCAGTGGGTGCAGCCCGCCAGGAGGTGAGGGGGGGACACGGGGCACAGGGGGGTGGTGTCAGCTTCCTCAGCCCCCTCCGTGATCACACCAGTAGGGGCTGAGGAAGCTGACCAGTGGGTGTACCAGCGGGTGCAGCGCGCCGGCAAATGTCTGTCACCGCTGGATGGTGGTGGCGATGGCGGGATTTGAAAGGGATTTGGGGGGGGATTTGAAAGGGATGGCGGGGGGCTCATCAGCCCTGTAGGGGGAGGGAACTTGACGATATGCCCCTCCAGATCTGATTGGAGAGCTCCAATCAGATCTGAGGGGTTACTCGCTCTGATTGGCAGTTTCAATTTCAACTGCCAATCAGAGCGACTTTAGCCACGGGGGGGGCTAAGCCACCCCCCTGGGCTAAAGTATGGGTCCTTGCGATCCTGCAGCTCCAGGGACTTGTCACTGACACTGTCACCGGAGCTGCAAGAGCGCAAACAACCCATCAAGTTATAGAAATGTCATGGGTCGGGAACGCACCGACTTTCATGACGTCTCTATAACATCATAAGTCGGGAAAGGGGTTAATGAACGTTGGAGGCATTACTTTTCATTCAACCCTCGTACTATTTGGAGTGATAGTAGGGGACATTAAACTGTATGTAGGCCCATTTAATTGTATGTTGGCCCAATTGACTGCATGGAGGGCTGTGTGGGGGTCACAGTTTGGGATTATACTGTTTTGGAGTCGGCGTTCAGGGTGGGTACAATAGGGTCATCATACTGTGTGTGGAAGGTATTGTGGAGGAATTAATTGTGGAAGCATCATACAGTATTTGTTGGACATTTTTGTTTGTATATGTTTCTATGGCTGCAATGAAAGAGGAATCTAGTGGTCTCAATAGGAGGAAAATTACTTTGTAAGAGCAGCAAAGTTGTGGAATATGTCCTTATATAAACCAGGCAAATATTATTTTTTTTTGATGGGGGAAATTCTGCTATGGGGCCATGTGATTTCTATGTACGGCCCTGTCCATAGTGATAAAGTTTCAGGGGTCAGGACCTGTGGAGTTGGTAAGCCAAATATCCTACTCCCAACTCCTCAATTTCCCTGAATCTGAATCCACCAAAACGGACACTGACTCCATAGCCCTGGTGGTTAGGACACTACCATTTTGATATGGGAGGATGGGAGACCATGGCAGTACGAATAATCCAATGAGATGCTTTGCCTCTGTTCCCAGCCTAATACATGGCGATACACAATATGCAATGTCATGGGTTGTACAACAGAGGATCACAGTGTGTATTTCTTTCTTCTTGGTGACATGGTTGCTACTAGAAGGGAGCACACCCCCTGTTCTTGTATTAGATGGAAGGATGAATACAAGGGGGCTGCCATGAGGGTGAGCATGGTGCCAATGGCCACGCCCTATATTTGTACACTGGATAGAAGTATCGGGACTGGGATATAGAGGGAGCATAGAGGCCTGATGGCCACTCCCCATGTTCATACACTGGATAGAAGTAATAGGAGGCTGTCATGCAGAATTAGCATTGCAGCTGACAGCCACACCCCCACCACACCTCCCTTTTCTTTGCAGCAGCACGGAGCTTACACTGCTCTGTGAAGTGACGTCTCATATGGGAGGGGTGAGAACTGAGAAGCAATGACTTTTGTTGATTTTTATGTAATCTAAAGATCCTACAGCGCAGTGTCCATCTTAGCCTCATAATATATGTGGGCAGGGACAGTACAACATTTTTTTTTTATCTCCTAGACTTCCACTTAAACAACTTTGCTTAGTACCAGCCGCAAGAATATTTTTAATGCAAATTTGAAAGAAGTAACTGATCATTGATCCACATCTGGTGGAACTTTCCGCCCATATTGGCATTCTGGCAGAAAATATCTCTAATCCATGAACGCATTTCTGGTCTATCTGTCCCGTGCCACCCTCACATAGGCCTATTGTTCATGATCCCCGAATCCTTTCAGGGACTCAAAGGCGGCCTTCTTATGCACTGCCTTACAGCGGCCAGACTGACGATCCCGAGACGGTGGAAGAGTACCCTAGTCCCTAGTGTTTTAGACTGGATTGGGGAAATGGACTATTTGTGCAGGATGGAGAGGCTCTCCGCCCATTCTGACACCCAGATAGATAAATACTTTGTTACCTGGCAAGACTGTATAATGTTCAAAGAAACCCCTTGCTTTTCTGACGTCCTATCAGCTTAATATGCATTTTTCTTCCCTACCATATGCTGAGCAATGCCACATGTCTTGACGTCCTCGTTTATTCTGGCTGCCCTGGGGACTACTACTTAATCCTACCCTGCTTAGGCCCCTTTCCTTTCTTTTTGAACCCCCTCCTCCCCTCTTCTTTTCATTTTTTCCCTTTTCATTCTTTCATTTTTCTTCCTTCTCTCTCTCTTTTTCTTTTTATTGCTTTGTTGTTCAGTTGATAAATAGACGCTAAAATGTACATTACTTGTACATGGTTGCTTTTGTTTTCCTTAATCTGCAACCATACCTTACCTGGGGCGACCCAGATTATTTACCTATTGCACTTTGTAATTATTGTTTTTTCCATTACGTGCAATGTTTGATATTAAATGTGTCTTTATGCACCTACCTGACATGTGCTCGGCTGCTTGCAGTAGCCTTTATGTTATTTTTATTTTTTAAGTACATCAATATGTGCCTTTGTTTGTACCTAAATAAAGATTTTCAAAAAAAATCACGTAACTGAAGATCAAAGTATTAGAAACAGTAACTGGACTTATATGATGCATGTGATTGGGGCTGGATACACACTATTTCCTTATAGATGTAGAGGTTAAAGGAGTATTCTGTAGTTTGAAAGTGAATCCCTTATTCATGTGATTTGCGATAACTTCCCGTTCGCTGGGAGTCTTAATAGGACCTTTGAAGACGGCCAACCGCCAAGGGTCAGCTGGTCATTGGCATTTCCATACTAATGAATGGACATTTCACATGATCGACCTTCGCTTCATTCACACAGAAGTCTTCAGAGCCCTGGTTCTTGGGTTCTGTAGATGCCCCAATATTCAGAAAGCTATGCCCCTATGCCATTGATAGGAGACATCTTCCAAACCTTAGAATAGGCCTTTAGTACAGCTCATACATATTTTGCAGCAAATAAACGCTTTTGTTTGCATTTGGAGTAGAGGCTGTAGGAGAAAACATTTTATGGTGCGAGTAAAAATGTTTCCATTTAATATTTAATTTTTATTATTCTGTCAAACTGTACAGACTAATAAAAACTAAATATTAATTGGAAAAATTACAGTTTGGGTGACTATATGTAGTACAATGTAGTGTCAGGCTATTGTTATTACAGAATTTATCTACTAGTGCAAAAAGCTTTTAGAAATCAATTGTAATTACAATGATTTCTGCTAGAAAACTGAACGGGATACTTGTAGCCTGTGGCAGCTGCCATCATAGTGGTGACCTACACATGGCATGGAGCTGTGAACATTAGAGCTTATGTATTTAGATTGTGAACCTCACTATAAAAGTTTGTGCAATGTATACAAAACATAATGGGTTGTGTCTTCCGTCTACTGCTTCCTCCTGCAGGCTCCACTGTGTTTGCCGAGATTCAAGGAGTCGTTGATGCTTGTGTTAAGCTGACTGGGATGCCAGATCTCACGCTGTCCTTCATGGTAAAAATATAGAATTGCTTTTTGGCGGACCATAAGTATAACTTTAGCAACTAACAGTTACAGGATATAGCAGAAATGTTTGGTTAGTATTAGTTGATGCCAGGCAGAGCCAATGAGAGTCAAAGTGGCATTTCATGTTTCTGGCTCAGTGTTCTAATAATTACCAGGGCAACAGCAGTAGGACCCCTAAAAGCTTAACTTTGAGGGTACATCCTTATAATGTGTCTGCCATGTATAAGATCACACACCTCCTTTATACTCCTCATTTTCAAAATTCTGATACAGAGTTCTAATCAAGGGGAAAACTTTAGTCATGATGTATGAATACTACAGTGCTGGTAGGAGTAGAAATTGCATAAGAAAATTTACTCCTCAAAGGATCAGCTGCTCCTACATTCACTAAACGCTGGTTCTGCTGCTGTGTTTGCTCAAAATTCTAACTAACCTGCACAGTTGGTGAAACATCAGCCATTTTCTGGGTTTAATATAAAGGAGGCATGATTTGAGCCATTTTTGCACCACACTTTTTACCTAGGTAATTGGTCACACCGGTGCTGATATTAACCTAGGCAACAAGCTGTAAACTATGATGAAAAATCCCTTAGAGAATGTAGTAGATTTTTAAATTGCAAAGGTGCTTGTTCTTCTCAGCTTTACCCATATATAGCATTGAGACAACCTCATTAAGTGATCGGTGGGGGAGGTCTGAGGACCTGGACCCCACCGATTTGCAGGCAGATAAAATATCTGCCGCACTTGGAAAAAAAATAAATTACTTATTCAAAGATTAGTTATTCTTAAAGTACTTTATCACAGTCATGGCCAGAAGTTTTGAAACTGACACAAATTTTGTTTTTCACAAAGTTTTGCTGCTTTTGCTTGTCTAGCAGCAATCTAAATTAAAAGGAATCTGTCAGCAGGATTTTAACCCACAAACTATTTGTGAGCATGTACAGTAGCTCTTTTAAACACAAGTCCAGCAATACCTTTACATGAGCATTCTGTTCCTCCATTACAGAGAAATCTTAATTTTTGTTAATAGGCAAAGGTTTAAGAGCTATTGTAGCGCTGACACCTCTATCTTCCCAGCTCCATTCATTGCTGAGTGAGGTCTTCTCCTGCTTGACTGACAGCCTTTATGCAGTGTGATTTTAGGTAAAGGAGCCATCAGCTAAGCAGAGGAATGCAGCGCTGGGTGGGGAAAAGAGCTTGTGTGACAAAGAATTAAGGTCTACCTTGGCTCTTCAGCCTCATTTATAGATTAATTGAAATGCTATTCGTGGCTCGCCTGGTATCAAGAAGAGCAGTGAAAAAGCCTCTTCTGTCTAAGAAAAACATAAAGTAAAGACTGACGTTGCGTTGTACAGAAATTGGATTATAGAGAACTGGGGTTAAGTTATTTTCTCTGATGGAAGCCCCTTTAGACTGTTTGGTACATCCTAAATAGTGATTGTCCGCAGAAGGAAAGGTGAACACTACCATGAGTCCTGTGTCATGTCAACAGATAAGCATCCTGAGACCTTTCATGTGTGGAGGTTTCTCATCTATGGAGGGCGCTCACTCAAAATTTTGCCTAAGAACAATGCCATAAATAAAAATTAGGATCTGATCCTTCAAGAACAACTTCTCCCAACTATCCAGGAGTACCGTATATACTCGTGTATAAGCCGACCCGTGTATAAGCCGACCCCCCTACTTTTGCCCCCAAAACCTGGGAAAACCTATTGACTCGTGTATAAGCCGAGGGTGGACCCCAGCACAGGTATACAGCCCCCAGCAGTGTGGTATACAGGCCCCCTCAGTGGTATACTGCAGCCTCCCCAGTGGTAGTATACAGCAGCCTCCCCAGTGGTAGTATACAGTAGCCTCCCCAGTGGTATATACAGCAGCCCCAGAGGGGTATACAGCAGCCCCAGAGCTGTATACAGCAGCCCCAGAGCTATATACAGCAGCCCCAGAGCTGTATACAGCAGCCCCAGAGGGGTATACAGCAGCCCCAGAGGGGTATACAGCAGCCCCAGAGGGGTATACAGCAGCCCCAGAGGGGTATACAGCAGCCCCAGAAGGGTATACAGCAGCCCCAGAGGGGTATACAGCAGCCCCAGAGGGTATACAGCAGCCCCAGAGGGGTATACAGCAGCCCCAGAGCTGTATACAGCAGCCCCAGAGCTGTATACAGCAGCCCCAGAGCTGTATACAGCAGCCCCAGAGGGGTATATAGCAGCCCCAGAGGGGTATACAGCAGCCCCAGAGGGGTATACAGCAGCCCCAGAGGGGTATACAGCAGCCCCAGAAGGGTATACAGCAGCCCCAGAGGGGTATACAGCAGCCCAGAGGGGTATACAGCAGCCCCAGAGGGGTATACAGCAGCCCCAGAGGGGTATACACAGCCCCAGAGGGGTATACAGCAGCCCCAGAGCTGTATACAGCAGCCCCAGAGCTGTATACAGCAGCCCCAGAGGGGTATACAGCAGCCCCAGAGGTATACAGCAGCCCCAGAGGGGTATACAGCAGCCCCAGAGGGGTATACAGCAGCCCCAGAGGCGTATACAGCAGCCCCAGAGGCGTATACAGCAGCCCCAGAGGCGTATACAGCAGCCACAGAGGGGTATACAGCAGCCCCAGAGGGGTATACAGCAGCCCCAGAGGGGTATACAGCAGCCCCAGAGGGGTATACAGCAGCCCCAGAGGCGTATACAGCAGCCCCAGAGGGGTATACAGCAGCCCAGAGGGGTATACAGCAGCCCCAGAGGCATATAGCAGCCCCAGAGGGGTATACAGCAGCCCCAGAGGGGTATATAGCAGCCCCAGAGGGGTATACAGCAGCCCCAGAGGGGTATATAGCAGCCCCAGAGGGGTATATAGCAGCCCCAGAGGGGTATACAGCAGCCCCAGAGGCGTATACAGCAGCCCCAGAGGCATATACAGCAGCCCCAGAAGGGTATATAGCAGCCCCAAAGGGGTATACAGCAGCCCCAGAGGCATATACAGCAGCCCCAGAGCTGTATACAGCAGCCCCAGAGCTGTATACAGCAGCCCCAGAGGCATATACAGCAGCCCCAGAAGGGTATACAGCAGCCGCAGAGGGGTATACAGCAGCCCCAGAGGGGTATACAGCAGCCCCAGAGGGGTATACAGCAGCCCCAGAGGCATATACAGCAGCCCCAGAAGGGTATATAGCAGCCCTAGAGGGGTATACAGCAGCCCCAGAGGGGTATACAGCAGCCCCAGAGGCATATACAGCAGCCCCAGAGCTGTATACAGCAGCCCCAGAGCTGTATACAGCAGCCCCAGAGTGGTATACAGCAGCCCCAGCTGTATACAGCGGTACCCGGTTGTATACAGGCCCCCCGTGGTATATAGGGCCCCCCCTGTGGCAACCTGTAAAGGAAGAGATGATTATACTTATCGGGTCGCTGTCGCCGACGCTCTGTCACCGTCCGTCACCGTGCTCCTCCTGGTCTTCATGCTTCCTTCTCCGGCGCACAGAAAATGACGTAATTTCCTGTGCGCCGGTGAAGGAAGCATGAAGACCAGGAGGAGCGCGGTGACGGACGGTGACAGAGCGGCGGCGGCAGCGACAGCGACCCGATAAGTATAATCATCTCTTCCTTTACAGGTTGCCACAGGGGGGCCCTATATACCACGGGGGGGGCTGTATACAACCGGGTACCGTATATGTACTCGTGTATAAGCCGAAGGGGGACTTTTCAGCACATTTTTTGTGCTGCAAAACTCGGCTTATACACGAGTATATACGGTAATATGGTGAGGAGCAATGACTTTTCCAGTATGATGGAAGACTATGTTACAAGACAAGTGAAAGCTATGTGGCTCAGTGAGCAAAACATTGAAATATAATGTTCATGGCTGTGAAATTCCAGAGATCTCAGTCCCATATAGAACCTGTGTTCAATTCACAAAAAGTGGTAAGACAAAACAAAAACACAGACATTGTGAGAAACTCCAAGCAATGATGATGCAAGAATAGGTCATCAGTCAGGATTTGTTCCAGGTGTGGATATCCAGCTGCCAGGATGAAAGACAGAAGTCTGGAGAAATAAGGTCAGCGCTGGAAATATTGAGTTTTTACATAAACTTCATGAATTTGTCAATAGGTGTAACCCCTTTCCGACATCTGCCTTATACGGTATGTACTTCAGAATCCAGGAGCAGGTATATGAAGCAGGCTTTTAGACTGAGTCTGCCACATACCTAGTAGACAAAGGCTGTCCGCAACATCATCATCGGCTCCTAGCAGTCGTGAGTGGAGCTGAGCAATGTCTGCACTTATTAGTCAGGTTAATGTTGCCATGGCACATTAATCTTTGACAGCATCGTTATCAGCGCATCGGCATGGGAGTGCACCATTTTGTGCCTTCATCAGTCTCCTTGCAATCCGACAATGGTTTGTTATAGTAATTGGTGGTCTATTGAAGACCCTTGTGCCTGCCAGCGCAGAGCTTTGTTGAAACCCAGTTGGGGCTTGACCTCAAAGGAGTCTGATTTTTACTGTGCATATGATGTATTGCTGTATATAGTACAAGTGATCAGATGATCGTAGGTTCACATCCCTTAAAGTGAACTTGTCACTTAGAAAAAGCCCCCCAGGCTATCACTACCTGTCCCTGCACCTTCCTATTACTACTCTAACTATCCCTTTCTGTGCTAAATGTGACCTGTGACTGTTAAATACGTTTTATTAAAAACTTACTGGGTCCTATGTTAATGAACCGGGGGCTACTGGTACTAGCACCCCTGGGCGTCCTCTTTTGGTCCCTCTTGCAGCCTCCAGCATCCTTTATTATGCCCCCATGGGCGTGATCTTGAAATTAAAATGCGTGCCCCCCAGCCTGCCTCGCTCCGCTCTGCAGCCATCCTGGTATGCCCATGAGCACGTCATTTCCGTAACTTCGGGTCGATGCACCTAAAAGGTGTATCGCCCAACTTCAATCTGCGCATTGCGCATGCTCCGTGGAGCACATTACATCAGCTGATCTGTGATCACAGTATATTGACCCGAAGTTCCATAAATTACATGTTCGGCATCATACCAGGAAGGCTGCAGAGCAGAGTGAGGCAGGCTGGGGCGCGCACAATTTAATTTCAAGATCACGCCCATGGGGGCGTGGTGTGATAAAGGATGCCGGAGGCGGCGAGGGGACCAAAAGAGGACACCCAGGGGGACTAGTAATGGTAGCCCCCTGGTTCATTAACATACACCCTAGTAAGTTTTCAATACATTTTATTAAACAGTCTCGGGTCACATTTAGCACAGATAGGGATAGTTAGAGTAGTAATAGGAAGGTGCAGGGACAGGTAGTGATAGCCTGGGGGGCTTTATCTAGGTGACACGTTCACTTTAAAAGACTATTAGAGTAAAAATTTAAATAAAATGGAAAAACTTGAATTTCCACCTTATTCCACCCAATTAATATCATACTATTAAGATACGTGATACTGCCGTGACCATTAAAGTCAAATCTATAAAAATATAAAATTATTTTAACCTGATCGGTAAATACCATAAAAAGAAAAAATAAAACAACAAAATTGCATGTTTTTGTTCATTGCAATGCTGGAAAAAATGCCGTAAGTGGTGAACAAAATGTTATATATGTCCAAAAATGGTAATAAAAAACATTGACTGTGCAAACAATAATCCCTCACCGAAGAATTAAAATGTTAAAGGCTGGAGAAAAAGACGACACAATCAAAAACATTTTTTATGTAGATTTCCTATTATTATTTTTCATCAGTATAAAACATGGCTTGAAAGAAAAAAGCGCACATAGGGTATACCTGTGTGTAAATTAATAACTTCATGCAAACACTGCTCACCTTATAATGGTTGTGAGGGTCACAATCAAGCCAATTCACTTGTGGGTTTATCCAGTGATGTATTGATGGCGGCTGCTGCGATCTCCCTTGAATCGGTAACAAAATTAGTGTGGAAAGAAAAGGGTTTTCAGACCGTGCTCCCGCCTGGACGAATAATCTCAACTCTATTTTCTATCATCTCAACTTTATTTTCTATGTGTTTTGGGATTAACCCTTCATCAGGAAAAAAAATCACAAGGTGAATAGATGTAATATGTAACATCTGTTCACCTTGTGATTTTTTTTTTTCCTAATGAAGGGTTCATCCCGAAACGCATAGAAAATAAAAATCACATTAAATATATCTCCGCGAGTTGAGCTGATTCGTCCAGGTGGGAGCGCGGTCTGAAAACCCTTTTCTTTCCACACTACTTTTATTTTTCATCAGTAAAATAAAAAAAAAACTGTTGAAGTTTGGTGTTGCCATAACTGTACTGACCTCGACAATCATGTAGTCTGCTCATTTTTACCACAATATACACTATAAAAACAAAGCCCAAAAACCAATACCAGGATTGCATCTGTTTTGCACAATTTCACTTCAGTTTAAAGTTTTTTTCCTGATTTCCAGTAAATTGGGTGGTAAAATTAATAGTCTCATTCAAAAGTACAAGGTGTCCCTCAAAAAACAAGCCCTCATACATTTAAATGGATGGAAAAATAAAAAAAAGATGGCTCTTGGAAGAAGAAGATGAAATCAGAAATTGGCCATTTTGAGAATGGGTTGAAAACTTGTGAAATGCTGATAATTGGACTTCAGTAAATATGGAAACATCTGACTGAAAGATTGATAAACACAGAAGCAACAAACTGTGAAAACCCAAATTATTGTCAGTACAAGTCATAGCCCAGCCTATTGAGAATGTAGTATAATGACTGCTAATGTTTGTACCTTATTCCCAGAATCCTAAGCTTCTGGATGATGTCAGCTTCCACCCATGTGTCAGGTTCAAGCGCTGGGAGGCTGAGCGAGTGCTGTCATTTATCCCCCCTGATGGTAACTTCCGGCTGATGTCCTACCGTGTGAGCTCACAAAAGTAGGTACTCCATCTGGGAGACTGGGATAGGAGTTGTTAAACCAAATCTCTGATTCATTGGACTTTCCATGACCATTTACTGTTTCAAAAAAATAAATGACACTGATCGCCATTTGTTATTTTCAGAGAATTTGATAAGCCACTTTATTATGTATCATTCAATCCTGCTTTTCCTTGTACATTTGAGTAAAGAGTATATGAAACTGGAACCGCACTTTAAGGCTTCAATCACACATCCGTTTTTTAAACTGGTATCGTTGTTTGCATCAGTGTGTCATCAGTGCAGGTCTGTGTGTCTGTACCATCAGTGTGTCATCAGTGCAGGTCTGTGTGTCTGTACCATCAGTGTGTCATCAGTGCAGGTCTGTGTGTCTGTACCATCAGTGTGTCATCAGTGCAGTCTGTGTGTCTGTCCATCAGTGTGTCATCAGTGCAGGTCTGTGTGTCTGTACCATCAGTGTGTCATCAGTGCAGGTCTGTGTGTCTGTACCATCAGTGTGTCATCAGTGCAGGTCTGTGTGTCTGTTTGTACCATCAGTGTATCATCAGTGCATGGTCTGTGTGTCTGTACATCAATGTGTCATCAGTGCAGGTCTGTGTGTCTGTACCATCAGTGTGTCATCAGTGCAGGTCTGTGTGTCTGTACCATCAGTGTGTCATCAGTGCAGGTCTGTGTGTCTGTACCATCAGTGTGTCATCACTGCAGGTCTGTGTGTCTGTACCATCAGTGTGTCATCAGTGCAGGTCTGTGTGTCTGTACCATCAGTGTGTCATCAGTGCAGGTCTGTGTGTCTGTACCATCAGTGTGTCATCAGTGCAGGTCTGTGTGTCTGTACCATCAGTGTGTCATCAGTGCAGGTCTGTGTGTCTGTACCATCAGTGTGTCATCAGTGCAGGTCTGTGTGTCTGTTTGTACCATCAGTGTATCATCAGTGCATGGTCCATATGTCCATTGTACCATCAGTGTGTCATCAGTGCGGGTCTGTGTGTCCATTTGTACCATCAGTGTGTCATCAGTGCACGGTCCATATGTCCATTTGTACCATCAGTGTGTCATCAGTGCAGGTCTGTGTGTCTGTCTACATTAGTGTGTCATCAGTGCACGGTCCATATTTCCATTTGTACCATCAGTGTGCCATCAGTGCACGGTCTCTGTGTCTGTTTGTACCATCAGTGTGTCATCAGTGCACGGTCCATATGTCCATTGTACCATCAGTGTGTCATCAGTGCAGGTCTGTGTGTCCATTTGTACCATCAGTGGTCTCAGTGCACGGTCATTGTCCATTTGTACCATCAGTGTGTCATCAGTGCAGGTCTGTGTGTCTCTACTATCAGTGTGTCATCAGTGCACGGTCCATATGTCCATTTGTACCATCAGTGTGTCATCAGTGCAGGTCTGTGTGTCTCTACTATCAGTGTGTCATCAGTGCAGGTCTGTGTGTCTGTACTATCAGTGTGTCATCAGTTCAGACTGTGTGTCTGTTTTTAATCATCAGTGTGTCATCCGTGTATGCTCTGTGTGTCCATTTGTACCATCAGTGGACGATCATGTGCCCATTTTGATGGTCTGTGTGTCTGTTTTTTACCATCAGTGTGTCATTGGTGTATGGTCTGTGTGTCCGTTTGTACCATCAGTGTGGCATCCGTGGTTGGTCCATGTGTCCATTTGTACTATCAGTGTAATCAGTGTATGGTCCGTGTGTATGTACCATCAGTGTGTCATGAGTGTACGGTCAGTCTGTCTGCTTACTATCAGTGTGTCATCAGTGTACAGTCAGTCTGTCTGCTTACTATATCAGTGTGTCATCAGTGTTTTTCACACATAGATAAATAAATGTACCTAATTGCTCCTTGTTATTTTCAGAGAATTTAATCAGTCACTTGAATATGTATTAATTTGATTGAAGGGTGCGTGAATGTGGAGTATCACTTTAAGGGTACTTTCACACTAGTGTTTTTTTGAAATCGCAGCAGATGCGGTGAAAAAAACGCATCTGCCGCAATTACCGCATACCGGCTGCACTTGCGGCACAGTTGCGGCACAGTTGTGGCAAGCCCCATACAATGTATATGCGGGCTTGCGGCAGGTGCGGCAGGTGCGGTTTTGGCACTTGCGGCAGGTGCGGCCGCGAAAAAAACGCGGCTGACCGCGGTTTTTTTTCGCGGCCGCACCTGCCGCAAGTGCCAAAACCGCACCTGCCGCAAGCCCGCATATGCATTGTATGGGGCTTGCCGCAACTGTGCCGCAAGTGCAGCCGGTATGCGGTAATCGCGGCAGATGCGGTTTTTTCACCGCATCTGCCGCGATTTAAAAAAAACGCTGATGTGAAAGGGGCCTAAGGCCCCTTTCACATCAGCGTTTTTTGCCGATCGCGGCAGATGTGGTGAAAAAAAACGCATCTGCCGCGATTACCGCATAACCGCGACACTTGCGGCACAGTTGCGGCAAGCCCCATGGAATGGCTAAGAAAAGCCAATGAAAGCCACACATTTTTATTGCAACAGACACTGAAGGTGTCCTGATGAGATGACCTGTATCTGACATCTCATCTTAGGCCCCTTTCACATCAGCGTTTTTTTGAAATCGCGGCAGATGCGGTGAAAAATCCGCATCTGCCGCGATTACCGCATAACCGCGACACTTGCGGCACAGTTGCGGCAAGCCCCATGCAATGTCTATGGGGCTTGCGGTAAGTGTCGGCAAGTGCGGTATCGGCACTTGTGGGCAGGAGCGGCCGCAAAAAAAACCCAGCTGACCGCAGTTTTTTTCGCGGCCGCACCTGCCGCAAGTGCCGAAACCGCACTTGCCGCACCTGCCGCACACTTACCGCAAGCCCCATAGACATTGCATGGGGCTTGCCACAACTGTGCCGCAAGTGTCGCAGTAATCGCGGCAGATGCGGATTTTTCACTGCATCTGCCGCGATTTAAAAAAAAACGCTGATGTGAAAGGGGCCTAAGATGAGATGTCAGATACAGGTCGTCTCATCAGGACACCTTCAGTGTCTGTTGCAATAAAAATGTGTGGCTTTCATTGGCTTTTCTTAGCCATTCCAGCTAATCGCTTTGAGTGAGAGAAGCCAATGCTGCAGTGATCAGCAAACTTATTTATCACTGTCAGAATATGGCCATCCATTTTTGTGCTTTCGTTTTTTCCTCTTCTTCTATGAGCCATTTACTTTATTTTCCCGTCTATGTAGCCATGTGACTGTTGTTGTTTTTTTTTTACATATGACTGTCGTCTTTTAGTTATTTTTTTGTGTCATTATGATAAAAAAGTGACACTTCTGGTGTTTTTTAACATATTTTTTTTCTTAATGTTGTTGCCCACATGTAAAAAAAAGTCTCTTTTTCATGTTTTGTTTTTTTCTTTTTTTTTAACACAAAAGACTGCATTTTTACTGATGAAAAAGGCTTTTGTGAGGTGTGCCCTTTTTTTTTTTAATTTCATTTAGTCCTACTGTGGGGTATATATATATTTTTCTCTTCTACAGCAGTGCATAAGACCAATCAATTGTACATTGACATAGCCTATTAGACCCTGCTTCAAGCAGGATCTAACAGGCCACTATACCATGGAATCATTAGATGACATCAAGGTACCATAGCAACGATTGGCACCCACAGTTACGATGGCAGGGGACGGATCCTGTCAAAGAGGGTCTTTTATCCCTCTTTTATCCACTTAGATATCGCTAATGCTATTGACAGTGGAATTTAAGGGGTTAATCAGCACCAAATCAGTTCCAAAACTGGTCGGAGATGATACTTGTGGATGTCTGCATATACAGCTGTTACCTTTTGGGATTTTCAACCGCAGGTGGGGCTATACACTTTTTTTTTTTTTTTTAATCTGTTTCATTTTTATCGAATTTAAATTAGAAAAATAAGTGATTTATGATATAAAGCAAGAAAATCCACAAAACATAGATCAAGACACAAAGCATAGATCAATACTCCAGTTACAACATATTAGAAAAGTCATAACCTGATTCCCCCTTACAACACCGCATTGATGCAGATGATCGGCTATAACATACAATGACATTTGTTACTACTTGATTGCATTTTATACAATTAGGAATTCAAAACTCAACATTCAACAAGGCATCCTACCTGCATGAATGTCCCTTAGGGCGACTTATATCCAACCTTAATTATAATTATCTATTTAATATCAACAGTAAATTATCTAATGCACATTCCTGGCGTAATGCACTCGAGGGGGTCTCCAACCGTGCCTCCCAAACCCTATAGAATTTATTAAGAGTATTCCTCTTAAGATAGACATCCCTATCTAATCTTATTATATTATTTAGTTTGTTTTTGATTTCCCACTATACACTTATTCCTCGTACGCTGTTATAATATGGTGATAAGGGATTAAGGCCCCTTAATGACCACTGTTTTAATGCATTTCGGTGGTTGTTAAGAGGTCAGAGCACCTATTACTAAATTTATTATGTTTAACTAGACACCCAGTCTATTCTGCTCAACACCCATAATGGCTGTAGAGCAGAATAAAATGTTTTTTTTATTTCTCCTTTCGTTGTGGAGATATTAGTAAACCAAAATATTAAGCACCATATTTAACTTTATGTCCAAGAAGATGTTAATCGTTTTTTTTTCCAGTGGCGGTGTGTTCAGTTCAACAGGAAAAATTTGGTGACAGGTCCTCTTTTTAATAATAGTTTTTTTACTGTAACTTTGATAACTGTTGATTCTTTGAGTGCATCGCTGTGGGTCATGTAACCTTTTTTTGTCATACAGACACTGCTTCCTGATTACTGCCTATCTGAATCGGATGTAAGGAGAAGAGTACTTCCCTGAGATCAGTCTTCATTCTCCTTTGCACTAATCCTGCCGATGCTTTGGAGAGCCAGGGCCTTCAACTGACATGTGCCGTGATCTACTTTCTAATGATAAGCACACAACACAGCACTTACCAGATAAAGGGCTGGCAATCCAAAGCATCGGCAGGATCAGCCTGCACCACACATTGGCATGCTCAGATCTCGGAATCCTCTGCTCTGATCCTGTTGATGTTTTGGATTGCGAACGCCAATCTCTTCAATGTACAAACTGTGCAATGTGCTTTCTAACAAGAAGCATCAGTAGAACAAGTGCACAGAAGCATGGACACCCTGTCATTTACTGAAAGGCAGCTCCACCCCATCAGCGACATGCTCTTCTGGGGCCTCGCTCACAAGTAATAGACAGGGAGTAGTATCTGCATGACAACACGTGACTCACACTAAACTGCGCGCATAAAAGCAGGTCAAGTAATATAAGTAAATTAGTAAAGTGATTTAAGAAGAGTTAGGACATGTGAAAGGGGAGTCAAATGATAATGGTAACCCCAGTTCACTTTTTGGTGAGGTCCTTTCCAGCTAGCTATAGAAATATATAAAAGGGGTGGGGGACAAGAGGCGCAATAGTGCCCTATCACTAGTGACACTACAGGATGTCAAGGTGGTGCTATGAAACCACTCACCTGATACAGTTGTGATCACCACAACTGGTTTGAAGGCGTAAAATACTCCAAGCTGCTGCAGGACCTCCACTAACCACTAAACAGCGGTGATATCCAGAATGATGATGGGAATGAAGGTGTGTCACGGTCCGCGCTGCTCCAAGCTCAAGAAAAACTCACAAATGAGTCAAGAGTTTCATCAAACAGATTCCCTGAGGAAGGTGCCAGGTGGGGCGCCGAAACGCGTTGGAGGAAGGAGAATAAAAGAATGGAAATCTGTTTGATGAAACTCTGACTCATTTGTGAGTTTTTCTTGAGCTTGGAGCAGCGCGGACCGTGACACACCTTCATTCCCATCATCATTTCCAGCTAGCTAGGCAGCCACATGCACCCAATTGTCCACTTTAATAATCCACTCATGGATTTTTGCACTCTTATGGCCAAGTTTGTTGTCTTTAACGTGTGAATTTTTCTCACAGGCTGTACATCCCAGAATAGGATGCCATTCTTGTTACCCTTGTTCAGATCTGCAATAAATCCTTCTTAATGTAAAAGTAATAAACGTTCTAGTTCTCCCCTAATATATTGTCTTTATTTTCCCTAGCTTGGTTGCAATTCCGGTGTATGTAAAACACAACATAATCTTTCAGGAGAACTTTTCAAGCGGAAAGTTTGATGTAACTGTGGGCACCAAGCAGAACATGGGCAAAACTGTAGAAAGTATTGTTCTGACTGTCCACATGCCCAAAGTTGTTCTAAACATGAACCTCACACCAACGCAGGGGAACTACACATATGATCCTGTTACCAAAGTAAGTCTTTGATGAATATTTCATTATTATTAGAGAATGTGAGACTAGAATTCTATTTTTTTTGTTCCCTTCCATGATCTGGACATGGATATTTTGGGGAAGTTGGGGAAGCTTAAAATTGGCATTTAACATGTAGAGAAGTTTAGATAACTAACAGTACATCAGACTAAGACATCCATCATATGTCCATGTTTAAACACATTTAAGTGAAAAAATGGTAGCGGTATCATCATTGTTTAGTCAGCAGTGTGCGGTCTGGTGCTTTTCACAAATGGCTAAAGAAATAAATATATTACAAAGTTTCTCATGTACATTTCAATGTTAAATACATACAGCACACTTATGCCATCTGTGTGCTGTACGTGTTTTCTCTTTCGCCTCATTGGGGGACACAGGACCATGGGTGTTATGCTGCTGTCCACTAGGAGGCGACATTAAGTGGAATCTGAAAAATACAGAGTGGCTCCTCCTCTGCAGTATACACCCCCCTCTGGCTGGCACCAGCCTATCCAGTTTTTGCTTAGTGTCATTAGGAGGCAGACATGCATCAATTCTCTCCTAGAATATTCTTTTATTATTTTTTCTTTTTATACTTTTCTATTACCCTTTTCAAGAATAAGCTTCTCTTCCAATGGAAACATCTAGAGGAGAATGTTGGCTAGCCATCCATCCATCCTCCCCAGACCCCACAGTTGAGAATCTGGGTTGAAGGCGAGGACATCAAGGCTGCCCTGGCAAAACATTCCCCAGACCCCACAGTTGGGAATCTGGATCGAAGTTGATATACATCAGAACCCTAATGATCCTCCCCAGACTCCACAGTTGGGACTCTGGGTTGAAAGGACAGAGGACATACCTCCGCACAAGACCTCTGAAGTCAGCCACAGACCAGCGACTACTTCCCCAATTCCCCCAGAAGAGTTTTTTTTGGGTCGAGTCTACAGCCAGGTACCTCGCAAGTGCTGCACATAGACTGGGACCACCTGTTGGTGACCACCCTGTAGTCACTGCCCAAACCCGGGCGTACTCCTATGCCCTCCGGGGTTCCTCCGGCCGGCATCTGCCGTTTTATTGGGTCCCACTACCATCAAGACCGGCGGAGGCATGGGACCTCCGGGCTGGTCTCCTGACTATTTCGGGGCCGCATTTTACTTGAGGCCCTGGCTTGGGCCTAGTTCTGACGAAGCAGTGCTCAGCGCCGCCTCCCACTACCCCCTGTCCGCCCTCCGATGCCGTCGACTGCATCACATAGGGGGCGGACCGGTCTTTCTTGGCGCCTCTCGCTCATCGCAAGACCTCACTGCGCGACCTTTTTCAGTGTAGGCCCGCCTCCCTCTCCTGCTTCTACATCAGCGGCCGCCATCTCAGTATATCACTCCAGGACGGACCACCACACGCCGGAGCTCGCAGGGGGGCACAGCATCGCTGGGCAGCTGGCTGAGTCTGGTGCAGGGACACATTGTGGTAAGGAATTCAGCGGTCCATTCACTGCTGCAGCTCTCTCTTCTACCTCTCTCCCTCCCCTCTGTGCTCAATCCTATTTACAGCAGTATAGGAGTTGGAGCATTACAAGTCTGCACAAACCATGTCGGGCTCAAGGAACAAAAAGGCAGCTAAGCCATTTACCTCTTACTTTACCTCTTGCATTACATGCAGAGCTATTCTACCTAGTGGATGCACTACCGCAGATTGCCAGTCCTGTGCTCCTACCACTGTGCAAGAGCCCGCCACTGATACCGCACCAGCCGATGCTCCCAGCACATCTGAGTGGGCTGTTCTCTTATCTCAATCCATGTCACAGTCCATGGAGAAGCTTTCCTCCACACTGATCCAGGCTCTGCAGAGTCGTCCCACACCCTGCACCTCAGGGCAATCAGAAATGCAGGAGGACATCATGGAACATGAGGGGACACCTACTAGACGCACACCTCGAGACTGTCGATATCTGATATAGGACGGAAAAGACTCCATAGAGGTCATTCTCCAGCGTCCTCCCACAGCTTTCATGCCTCCCCCAACAGGGAGAGCCGACAGGGTTCGCCCTTGTCTGATAGGTACTACGTTCTGGGCTTGGATCCTGACCTTGATGTGTCCCTTGACTTAGACTCCTCGGACACCTTAGCCATGGTTGAGGATCTAATCACGTTGTTTACCAGACTCTGGACATAACTGACCCTCCTTGTGAAACCCCAGATCACTCGGTTTCATTCAAGAGAGTAAGACGCCCGCGCAAATATTTTGTGGATCATCCTGAATTTCAGGAGGTCCTTTAGAAACATAGATCCCACCCGGACAAGAAATTCGGAAACCGCCAGGCAATAGAGGCTCGCTATCCCTTTTTGCCTGCAATAACCCAGACCTGGTCAGATACCCCACAGGTAGACCCCGCACGGTTTCCTGCCTAGCCTCAAGGACTCTCCTCTCTATCCCTGATGGCTCCTTCTTTCAAGGATGCCACAGACTGCCACGTGGAGCAAAGGGCACGTTCTCGTATTTGAGGCAACCGGATCATCACTATCTCCTTCCTTTGCCTCCGTTTGGGTAATTAAGGCAATAATGACCTGGGCTGGCAGCTCTGCGTAACCGAGATCCCGACCCTGAGTTGATGGATCTAGCGGCACAAATATCAGTGGCAGGAGAGTACCTCATTTCATGCAGCCCTAAATGCAGCCAATTGCTGTGGCGGCATCTAACTCCATCACCATTAGAAGGGCGCTCTGGCTACGTGAGTGGAGGGCAGATTCTGCCTCTAAGAAATCCCTCACTAGTCTCTCTTACCTCAACGGCCGCCTGTTTGTCAAGAAGCTTGATAAACTAATTTCTGACGCCACGGGAGGAAAGAGCACTTCCCTTCCCCAACATAAACCAAAACGACTCTTTGCCCGGCGCCAACAGACCCGTTTTCGTTCCTTTTGGAACTCGTTTAGCTAGTCGGCTTCCCGCCCGGCACAGACTACCAGTCACTCCCCACACAGGGATAAGAACTCCCAGGCCCAACAAAAATCAAATACTTCCTACCAATCCTGATCCCGACAATCCAAACCGAAGGGATCTTGATCCCATAGGTTCTCTTCATCATGACTCACCACTACCGGAAGACACCTCCCAGGTAGGCGGCCAACTTTCCCACTTTCAACAAGTCTGTGCTCGCCGTTACAGACGACAGGTGGTCAGGGAATTGCTGTCTAACGGCTACAAGATCGAGTTTCTTTCGCTCCCACCCACCCAATCCAGGCCGTGGATTCGCTACTGCAGGCGTCATTATCCCCATTCCACAGGATGAACGGTTCCAAAGGTTCTACTCAAATCTCTTTCTAGTCCCCAAAAAGGGAGGCTCTTTCCAAGCTATCTTGGACTTAAAAGAACTCAACAAGTTCGTCCGCATTAGTCACTTCCACATGGAGTCTCTCCATTCCGTCATCTGACGATGACCACCAAACATAGTCAATCACCAGGGAGGAACCCGCAGCGTACAGGCGATGTGCGAAGTGGAACCCATTCTCCATTGGGCCGAATCCACCCGGTCTGTCCTTTCAGCTGTACACATCCCGGGTGTTGACAACGGGGTGGCGGACTTCCTCAGTCGTCAGGGCATTGCATCAGGGGAGTGGGCATTTCACCCGGAGGTGTTCCAACAGATATGCCACCGGTGGGGAACCCCAGACGTGGACCTCATGGCGTCACGACTGAATGCCAAGGTGCCCAACTTCAGGGCTCGCTCTCACGACTCGTAATCTCTGGGAGCCGATGTCTGGTCCAATCCTTGACGCAATTTCATCTCCCTTACATCTTTCCCCCTCTGCCTCTCATACCCAGAGAGGTGCGGAAGATCAAGTCAGAAGGCGTTCCCGTCATTCTCTTGGCCCTGGATTGGCCCAGGCGCGCCTGTTATGCCGACCTGGTTCAACTTGCCACCGACGTCCCCTGGCGTCGTCCAGACCTCCTCTCTCGGGGTCCACTTTACCACCAGAATCGAAGGCCCTGAATTTGACGGCGTGGCCCTTGAGACCTGGGTTTTGACCCAGGGCTGGTTTTTCCTCAGATGTGATCAGGACCATGATCAGAGCGAGAAAGCCTGCTTCCGCTCGCATTTATTATCGCACATGGAAGACCTTCTTTGCCTGGTGCAGTTCTCGAGACCTGCCACCACTTCTTTTTTCATTACAATCTGGTCTAAACGCTGGCCTCTCTCTTGGTTCTCTCAAAAGCCAAGTCTCCGCACTATCTGTTCTGTTCCAGCGCTGCCTTGTAGTTAAGCCTCAGGGCAGGACCTTTATCCAGGGAGTCTCCCGCCTGGCCCCTGATTACAGGAGGCCATTGGAGGCATGGGACCTCAACCTGGTACTAGATGCGCTACAGAAACCACCCTTTGAGCCCCTCAAAGAGATATCTCTCCACCTTCTTTCCCAGAAGGTGGTGTTTCTAGTAGCAATTACCTCTATCCATCATGTCTCTGAGCTCGCAGCGCTCTCCTGCAAGCACCTTTCCTGATTTTCCACCAGGATAAAGTGGTGCTTCGCCCGGTGCCATCGTTCCTTCCGAAAGTGGTCTCATCATTCCACTTAAACAAAGAAATCTCTCTACCATCCTTTTGCCCGGCACCGGTGCATCGTGTTGAGAAGGCTCTGCACACACTGGATCTGGTTCGAGCCCTTCGACTCTATATATCTAGATCGGCACCCTTCATGAAGTCTGACTCTTTGTTTCGTCCTCCCAGAGTGCCACTGGAAAGGCATGGCAGCATCCAAGGCCACTCTGGCCAGATGGATAAGAACTACCATTCCTGAAGCTTATCAGCTGCGAAACTTGCCCATTCCATCAGGTATAAGGGCGCACTCCACTCATGCGGTGGGGGCATCCTGGGCCATTAGACACCAGGCATCTGCACAACAGGTGTGCAAGGCAGCCACCTGGTCCAGTCTTCACACATTTGTGAAGCATTACAGTGTTCATACTCAGTCCTCGGCAGATGCGAGTCTGGATAGACGCATCCTTCAGGCAGCTTAAGGTATTTCTGTACCCACCCAGGGACTGCTTTAGGACGTCTCATGGTCATGTGTCCCCAATGAGGCGAAGGAGAAAAGGAGATTTTTGTGTACTCAACGTAAAATCCTTTTCTCTTAGCCTCTAATTGGAGGACACAGCACTCTCCCTGTTGCCCATTACAGGCCGTTTGATGTTCTTACTAGTTCACTGAGTTCATATATGGTTGCCTTTTTACAGGCTTGTGTTTACTTGTTCACTTCTCCTACTGCTTTAATCACAAAACTGGTTAGGCTGGTGCCAGCCAGAGGGGTGTATACTGCAGAGGAGGAGCCACTCTGTATTTTTCAGATTCTACTTAATGTCGCCTCCTAGTGGACAGCAGCATAACACCCACGATCCTGTGTCCCCCAATTAGAGGCTAAGAGAAAAGGATTTTACGGTGAGAACACAAAAATCTCCTTTTTCAAGGACCCATAGTCTAGTATTGGTCCTTGCCATCCGTGCTGCCAGAAAAAAATGAACATGTCTGTGTATTTTGCTGGGACACATGGTCAATATAAAAAACACGGACATGTGAGCTGTGCCATATATTTTAATTTGTATGTTTGGTATCCGTGAAAAAAAATAATGCGCCACATACTGGAAACATGGACAGTGAAAGTGGCCTAAAGTATAAAACACACAAGTGAAAAACCGGTACCCATGTCATTAGTGCTTTCCATCAATGTCTTATCCGTGTTATTCTGGTATGGCTAAAGAAATAAAGATATTGTAAAGCTTTTCTATACTTTTAAAGTTAAAAACATACAGCACATGGATGCCACTTGTGTTCGGTATATGTTTTTCCCCTTGTCATTTGTTCTGCTGGAAAAAAAAAAAAGGATATGTGGGTAGGGCCATGTGTTATGATGACTAATTGTGGTGTCCATGGAAAAAAGGAGATTTTTGTGTACTCACCGTAAAATCCTTTTCTCTTAGCCTCTAATTGTGGGACACAGGACCGTGGGTGTTATGCTGCTGTCCACTAGGAGGCGACACTAGGCAGTATCTGCAAAAGAATTAAGTGGCTCCTCCTCTGCAGTATACACCCCTGGCACAGGAAGTGCCTCACCAGTTTTGTGCTAAAGCAGTAGGAGAGTTAACATATAATAACAGAAACACAGAACCTGTAACCACACAGGCAACCTGTGAAAACAAATATAGTTAACAAGTTAGTAATAGAATAATAGAACCTGAATTTAAACAGGAACGCGTGTAAACATGTAAGAGTTAGCGTAGTAATGTTAGTACAACAAGGCCTGTGGCTAAACAGGCACATGCGGAGACCTTGAAGAGTCAACGGAGCAATAATTGTATAACAAGGCCTGTATCTAAACGGGCTCACAGTACTATAGGACCTGTAACAAAACAGGCACAGATTAAACATTCAACAGTGAACATCGTTAGCATAGGCAAACATGTGTATACCTGTTAACCATGCAACAGCTGAGAAGCCATGTAAGAACTATAGAAAAAAAACACGAGGGTAAAAAGGGTGGGTGCTGTGTCCCCAATTAGAGGCTAAGAGAAAAGGATTTTACAGTGAGTACACAAAAATCTCCTTTTCTCCTTCGCCTCATTGGGGGACACAGGACCGTGGGACGTCCTAAAGCGGTTCCTGGGTGGGAGAAAACAATGGCGCCAGTTACACTGAACATGATCAGTGAGGAACTATTCACAGACAGGCGACAGCTGCCGCCTGGAGTATACATCTACCCAGACCTGCGAATGGCGAGAACGGAGTTCAAGCTCTATAGTGGCCTGAGTATGTGTGGAAACGGACCCCTTTGGGTGTCCACACACCTATTTTGCTGGCCCCTGGTGCCGAACTGACCAGGAGGCCCTCATGGCCATAATACAATGTGCCAAAAGGGATGAGTTTTCGATGGTATAAGCGTCTTGGATGGTTAGACGAATCCAGTTGGTTAGAGGAGCCTTAAAGGCTGACATGTCATTATTTTTGCCCTCTGTAAGAGAGGAGAAAAAGAATCCGACCTGTTTGAGAGGAACTGTTGTTGGATACTCATATGCGTAAGGATCTGACAAGGTCCTGCATAAGGGTTGTGCACACTGTGCTTTCAACCCTGCTTGCACTGTGTCCTATGGATAATGGCCGCCGCTGCTAACAGCAGAGCGGGACCAGCATCCCAAGGCGCCAGTTATCCTGTGTCCCGCCCCCCGCTGGCTGTGCAGCTCTGGGCCGCCCCCTGCTATGACGCGGACCGCGTCATTCTCGTCATCTGGGGGCGGTGAGCAAGCGAGAAGATGGCGCATGGCCAGATGTGGGCGGTACCGGCCCGATAGCGCGCATGCCGTCCCGCCCTCTGGATCCCGCCCTCCTAGTGAGATACGGAGGGTAGGGATAAGGGAGGCGGAGCGAGTTTCGGCGCGAGTCCCGCTCCTCGATGATGACGCTATGTGTCAGGAGAGCATCATCGAGAGGGCGTGGATATATGCAGGCCCAAGCCGGGGGCTGAATTAGAAGCCGTGGCCGGGGAGCAGGGGACGCCGGTGCGGTAGTATGTAGAAAAAACAACCGCCCGGTCATGCTGGCGCTGGATGGCCCAGAGGAATCTCCTCCTGTAGGACCATGACCCCATTATCCTCTGTACAGAGGTATCCAAGATGGTGATCCTGCACCATGGTGCTGGAGGAGTGTGCCCCGAAGGGCTGTACCTGCAGCCCATATCCTGATGGAGGTCCGGATCTATTCTCGACATCAGGATGATGGGGTATCTCAACTTCTAGCCAGGTACCCACAGGGGCTGGAGAAGGAGGACGGACTCATGAGGATTCATGTATGTCCGTGGGGTCTCCACTTCTGCCCAGACCCCAGGGGGGAATAGGGAAGGGGTAACGGCATGATGAAAAAACGTTTAGACTCAGCTCTGCAGCCCACAAGGTGGGGAGTGGATGAGCATGCCGGGGGCCTCCAGGCCTAATATTCCTTGTCTCCAAAAAGAAAAAAATCGAACGGAGAGTAAAAATTTTTGTGTGTGCCTCCTGTGACACTAAGCATAAAACTGGTGAGGCACTTCCTGTGCTAGAGGTGTATACTGCAGAGGAGGAGCCACTTAACTCTTTTGCAGATTCTGCCTAGTGTCGCCTCCTAGTGGACAGCAGCATAACACCCACGGTCCTGTGTCCCCCAATTAGGCGAAGGAGAAAAATGTATGCCACACATACTGGAAACATCGATATGTGCAGGGGGCCTCGGGCTGTATGAGGAATAAAAACTTAATTCTGCAGGCTACATTGCTGCATATCAAAACCATTACATATGTTTACTTATTAAAGGGTTATTCATAAATTGACAATTTAATATTTTTTTTTTTTGTATTATTTAAGAAGCACAGTTTCTGCCTGATTGTTAATATATAGTACAAGCCCAGCATACA
Source organism: Allobates femoralis (assembly GCA_033576535.1). Taxonomy (NCBI): domain Eukaryota; kingdom Metazoa; phylum Chordata; class Amphibia; order Anura; family Aromobatidae; genus Allobates; species Allobates femoralis. The sequence goes on along the minus strand of JARQOC010000006.1, from coordinate 194,222,969 downwards.
GATTCTTTATTGTATTTAATTGTATTTTATCTACATAGACTGTTTCTCAGAATCCCATTTCTTAATGCTGCAGGAATCTCCTTCTGTATTCCTGTATTGTTTTTGATAGAGCAGAATCTCAGCAAGGTCTTAAAGAGGACCTGTCACCAAACCAGGCATGGTGATCTAATTACAGCACTGGATGCAGCATGTCTGCAGCATCCAGGCAAGGGGTCCCCCAGCACTTGAGCAGCCCTGTACCCCGAGATAATACACTTAGAAAACTTACATGCTGCAGCCATTAAGGAGGTGGCCAGAGGCTGGAGCCAAAGGGCAGATTCACACCCCCTGCATGTTTAATCTGCCCACCGCTGCCAATCATTCTCTCCCTCTTCAGCAGCATTAAACAGAGTTTTTTGTTTTTTTCAGAACTTGCTGTTTGGCCGCCCCCCCTTGAGGCGGTACATTTAGGGTGGGATTTTCTGCATTTTTTTTGCAAATTATGCAAAAATGTAGCAATTTTCAAACTTTCAATTTTTATACCTTTAAACCAGAGAGTTAAGTCAGACAAAATAGTTAATAAATAACATTTGCCACATGTCTACTGTACATCAGCACAATTTCTGAAACAAATTTTTTTTTGTTAGGATATTATAAGGGTTCAAAGTTTATCAGCAATTTCTCATTTGTCCAACTAAATTTTCAAAACCTTTTTTTTTAGAGACCTCATCACATTTGAAGAAGCACAGTGTATATGATTTCTAGTAATCCCATGCCTACTGTGTCCCTTTTGTATGCAGCGTTATTTCACCTGCAGTTGCTGTGCTGCTGCATCTCTGCAACATATTAATTTATTGTGGTGCTGTTGGAAGCAATCTCAGCGGATGAATGTAGGGAAAAGTCACCCTGCCATGAACGCAAATCGTGGGCACAGGGCGGCTGCGTTCACCCGCGTCTTCCCTCAGGTCTGTCTAGGACGCCGTGTCTCTGGATCGTCTACACGTACCCCAAACCTTGCTATTTTATTATCCAGCTTCGAGCTTGCTAGTTTCTTTTTTCTGATTTCAAAGTGTTAGACTAGAAATCTGGCGAAAACATTTTGAGTTATATGCAGCAATAGATGGTGAGATGAATGCAAGCAAATTCTATGGCAGATGAATTTCTGCATTTTTTGTGTAAACTTTTGCTCCAGTTTAAGAGTGGGTTTAGCTCTGGTTTTCCCATAGTTTTGTAGTGTTTTTACCATGGCATTCTAGTTTGGGTTTACAATTGAAAAAATATACTGTATACCATTTATTAAGCCAATGAAGACAAATAGATTTCTGGCTGCCAGAAAAAAATCTCTCTTTTTCTCTTTCAACCTCTCTTTTTGTCTTTTTCTTTCACCCTCTCTCTTTCTGTCTCTCTTTTTCACACACTCTCTTTCCCCCTCTCCCTCTCTTTTCTCTCTTTCTTTCTTTCTTTCTTTCTTTCTTTCTTCTTTCTTTCTTTCTTTCTTTTCTTTCTTTCTTTCTTCTTTTTCTTATTCTTTCTCTTTCTTTACTTCTTTCCAATTCTTTGTCTTTCTCATCACATATGGCTTTTTAATAACCAAATTTAATCATGATTTGCAAAAAAAAAACCACCACCTCCGGCAAACACCTTTGAGCATGTATAATGTTCACAACTTTTCCTTTAACAAAACCTAGTCATGGTCCTAAACGCAATTTTAATTTACAAATTGATTTGCTAACAAGAGCAAATCGTAAAAGCCACACCGCGATACAAGATACCCTGGACTTGTCTAATTAATACTAACTAACACCTTAAAAGCACAGCCTCCAGAGAATGGTTTTCCGTAAGCTATTTTTAAGTAAACACCGAAATTAAGAATTTTTAACAGTGAGCAAACCTTGTAACCACTTGACATTCTTATTACTATAGTATTACTGACTTATTATTTAGTACTAACCTGGAAATCCTGTAAAAATGCCCTACCAATGAAGGTCTATATCTTCCCCTAAACCAAGCAAGCCCAAAGTTCTAACACATTTTAAAACACTTGCCTCTAAGCCCTTGTAAGTTTATTCCAAAACATATTTTCATAATTCTTGTACTTCCTTGCAATGTAAAGCATTACATGCCAAATAAATACCTAATCTTAAGGGAAGTGTCCACTGCAGTCTGGTGCCCCCAAACCAGAGGAGAACCCAAGTTTGAACATCATTTTAAGATACAACAGCTTGCCATCTCAGTAGGCACCTTGATAAGTTTGAATTCCAGAAACCATATTTGATCAGTAATTCTTGTTTTCCTTGCAATGTCAAAGCATTACAGTGGCCCACTAATAATATGAAATTTGGGTATTTTGTAAAGTCACTTCATGACCTTTGCAAGATGCATTCAGTTTAGGGTATGTGCACACGGGGTCATGTAGACACTGGCATAGCTCCTGAGTTGTTTTCCTAGAGCAGCTCTGCCGTCATTCTTGCGGTAGCCCTCACTATATTCTGTTAATACTCTCCGTATTGCAAGCCGGGTGGGCTTCCCAGGCAGAAATGCTCGAAGAGTGAGCATGCCACTTCTTTTAACCACTTCAGGGCTTCTGAACCCTGATGCGGTTAAAAGAAGTGACATAAGATAGAATGTGCACAATGTTGTTTTGACATTGCTGTAAGCTTTAATTTTATGGGCACTTCAGGCAAAATCCACCTGAAAAGTATGCCATGTGCACAAAAACCCTAAACCTTATGGGTCTCCTCCTTAGCCAGGAATTCCATGTGATTATTGAAGAGACCATGTCTGTCAACTACGTAGGCCAGAAAATGTAATGCATGCAAATGAAAGAATAATTGTCATGGCTGTAAGTGTTGGCTCCCTTGAAATTGTTCCAGAAGAGAAAGTATATCTCCCAAAAAATTATTGCAATTAAACTGGTGTAAAACAAAACATGTATTTCCTTTGAGTCCTTGTATTGAGTCCTTTGGAAGTGCACTGAGATACAGGCTGATTTGCTGCTAAGGGAAAAAAAGAAAAAAAAAAAAGACTCTTTATATCTGATTCTCTAGCGAGTGTGACCGCGAGCTTTGTGTGACAGAGCAAGTGCGACAGAAGTAAGTGTGTGACTTGTGATTCAGTGACTTTGGATTCAGGGAGTTTGGAAGGGAGGACTTACTGAATTGCTGGTTGTATTTTATTAATACTTTGCATTTCTTTTTACTTATCATTTCTGTCTGGTGCAATCCCCATTAGGAAATGAGCTCCATGATTGGCAATGCCATCCAGTGTACATCTTGCCACATGTATGCATTCCTTGACCAGCCGGCCGAGGGTGCATACTGCTGTGTGAGATGTGAGTACGTTGTGCATTTGGAAGCCCAGATACTGGATCTAAATGAACGACTGACAACGCTGAGATCCATAGACAATATGGAAAGGAGTCTGCTGCTCACTGAACAGCTGCTCAATGGGATAGATGTGGGGGAGGATGGTACTATGGAGCCTCAGGACCATGAGGTAGCTAGCTGGGTGACAGTTAGAAGGCGGGGTAGAGGGAAGGGTGCCAGGGAGGCTAGCCCTGATCTGGCACACCCCAATAAATTTGCTATGTTGGCAGATGAGGGGGGTGTGAGTTCAGGGATAGCACTGCTGCAGCAGGGCATGACCTCTGAAAGCCAGAGGAGTGTCTGCTCCAGTAAGGGGAAAACAGGAGAGTAGGGCAGGCCAGACAGGTGCTGGTAGTGGGGGACTCAATTATTAGGGGAATAGATAGGGCAATCTGTCACAAAGACAGGGATCGTCGAACAGTGTGCTGCCTACCTGGCGCTCGAGTCCGGCACATCGCTGATCGGGTTGACAGATTACTGGGAGAGGCTGGTGAGGACCCAGCGGTCATAGTGCACATTGGCACAAATGACAAAGTTAGAGGTAGGTGGAAGGTCCTTAAAGATGATTTCAGGGAATTAGGCTGCAAGCTTAAGGCAAGGACCTCCAAGGTAGTATTCTCTGAAATACTGCCTGTACCACGTGCCACACCAGAGAGGCAACGGGAGATTAGGGAGATAAATAAGTGGCTCAGGAATTGGTGTAGGAAGGAGGGGTTTGGGTTCCTGGAGAACTGGGCCGACTTCTCTGTTGGCTACAGGTTCTATGCTAGGGACGGGCTGCACCTCAATGGGGAGGGTGCAGCTGTGCTGGGGGAGAAAATTGCTAGAAGGTTGGAGGAGTGTTTAAACTAGGGATTGGGGGGAGGGTATTCATTGTATAGGAGGGGAAGATAGTGTAAAACAGTAACCTGGGCACAAGTAATAAAATTGGGGGTGGCATGGGGGTGGGGTTAGAACAGTCAATCTAGTAGGAAGGAATAGAGGTAAAGAGAGATGCATAAAGTGCATGTTCACTAATGCCAGAAGCCTCACCAACAAAATGGAGGAATTAGAATTGATTTTTGTTGGAAAATAATTATGACATGGTGGGGATTTCGGAGACTTGGCTGGATGAGAGCCATGACTGGGCTGTTAATTTACAGGGCTATTGTCTGTTCAGAAATGACCGTACAAATAGGCGAGGAGGAGGTGTATGTTTATACGTAAAATCATCCTTAAAACCCATCCTGCGTGATAATATAGGTGAATCTAATGGAAATGTAGAGTCTCTGTGGGTGGAGATAAGGGGAGGGGGAAAAAAATAATAAATTACTGATAGGGGTTTGTTATAAGTCCCCAACAATAATGGAAGTGGAGGAGAATATCCTCATAAAGCAAATAGATGAAGCAGCGACTCAGGGAGAGGTCATTATTATGGGGGACTTCAACTACCCTGAAATACATTGGGGATCAGAAACCTGCAGTTCCAGCAAAGGTAATAAGTTTTTGAAAACTATAAGAGACAATTACCTTTCACAACTGGTTCAGGACCCAACAAGAAGGGGGGCACTGCTGGACCTAATATTAACCAACAGGCCAGACCGCATATCAAATATACGGGTTGGAGGTCACTTGGGTAATAGTGATCATAACTTAATAAGCTTTCAAGTATCCTTTACTAAGACGTGTAGTAGAGGGGCCACAAGGACACTAAACTTCAGGAAGGCAAATTTCCAACGGTTGAGAGATGATCTTAGTGCAATAAACTGGGACGATGTACTGAGACATAAAAGTACACAACACAAATGGGAGATGTTTATTAGCATCCTGAATAGGACCTGTGCACAATATATACCCTATGGGAATAAGCATGCTAGAAATAGGAGGAAACCACTATGGATAAATAAAGCGGTAAGAAGTGCAATATGTGACAAAAAGAAAGCATTTAGGAATTAAAGCAAGTAGGTAGTGATGAAGCATTAAATAAATACAGAAAATTAAATAACATTTGTAAAAAGCAAATCAAGGCAGCAAAGATTGAGACAGAGAGACTCATTGCCAGAGAAAGTAAAAAGAATCCCAAAATATTTTTTAACTACATAAATAGTAAGAAACTAAAAAATGATGGTGTTGGCCCCTTTAAAAATAGTCTGGGTGAAATGGTGGATGAGGATGAGGAAAAAGCAAATATGCTAAATGACTTTTTTTCAACAGTATTTACACAAGAAAATCCCATGACAGACAATATGATCAGTGATAACAAAAATTCTCAATTAAACGTCACCTGCTTAACCCAAGAGGAAGTACGGCATCGTCTAAAAATCACTAAAATTGACAAATCCCCGGGCCCAGATGGGATACACCCCAGAGTGCTGCAGGAATTAAGTACTGTCATAGATAGACCATTATTTTTAATATTTAAAGATTCCATAATAACAGGGTCTGTACCACAGGACTGGCGTATAGCAAATGTGGTGCCAATATTCAAAAAGGGGACAAAAACTGAACTTGGAAATTATAGGCCAGTAAGCTTAACCTCTACTGTGGGTAAAATCCTAGAGGGTTTTCTAAGAGATGCTATACTGGAGTATCTGAATAAAAATAACCTCATGACCCATTATCAACATGGTTTTACGATTGACCGTTCCTGTCAAACTAATCTAATAAGCTTCTATGAAGAAGTAAGTTCTGGACTGGACCAAGGAAATGCAGTGGATGTGGTGTATATGGACTTTTCAAAAGCTTTTGATACGGTGCCACACAAAAGGTTGATACATAAAATGAGGGCAATGGGGATAGGGGAAAATATGTGTAAGTGGGTTAAGAACTGGCTTAGTGATAGGAAACAAAGGGTGGTTATTAATGGAACACACTCAGAATGGGTCACAGTTAACAGTGGGGTACCACAGGGGTCAGTGTTGGGCCCGCTTCTATTTAATATATTTATTAATGACCTTGTAGGGGGCATACAGAGTAGAATCTCAATATTTGCAGATGACACTAAACTCTGCAGGGTAATCAATACAGAGGAGGACAATTTTATATTACAGGAGGATTTATGTAAACTAGAAGCTTGGGCTGCTAAATGGCAAATGCGCTTTAATGGGGATAAATGTAAAGTCATGCACTTGGGCAGAGGAAACAAAAGGTATAATTATGTGCTTAATTGTAAAAACACTGGGCAAAACTGTCACTGAAAAAGACCTGGGTGTATGGGTAGATGACAAACTCACATTTAGTGGCCAGTGTCAGGCAGCTGCTGCAAAGGCAAATAAAATAATGGGATGTATTAAAAGAGGCATAGATGCTCATGAGGAGAACATAATTTTACCTCTATACAAGTCACTAGTGCGACCACACTTAGAATACTGTGTACAATTCTGGTCTCCGGTGTATAAGAAAGACATAGCTGAACTAGAGCGGGTCCAGAGAAGAGCGACAACAGTTATTAGAGGACTAAGGGGTCTGCAATACCAAGACAGGTTATTAAACTTGGGGTTATTTAGCTTGGAAAAACGAAGGCTTAGGGTGATCTTATAATAATGTATAAATATATGAGGGGGCAGTACAGAGACCTTTCTAATGATCTCTTTACTCTTAGGCCTGAGACTGGGACAAGGGGGCATCCTCTACGTGTGGAGGGAAGAAGGTTTAATCATAATCACAGACGCGGATTCTTTACTGTAAGAGCAGTGAGACTATGGAACTCTCTGCCACATGATGTTGTAATGAGCGAGTCAATACTAACATTTAAGAAGGGACTGGATGCCTTTCTTGAAAACTATAATATTACCAGTTATATATACTAGATTCTTTGATAGGGCGTTGATCCAGGGAATTAGTCTGATTGCCGTATCTGGAGTCAGGAAGGAATTTTTTCCCCCAATGTGGAGATTAGTGTTGCCACATGGGTTTTTTTTTGCCTTCCTCTGGATCAACATGTTAGGCTATGGGTTGAACTAGATGGACTTAAAGTCTTCCTTCAACCTTAAAAACTATGTTACTATGTTACTATGTTACTATGTATTACAATGACATAAGGTAAAAAAGGCAAATTGGACATTATTATTATTTATTTATATAGCACCATTAATTCCATGGTGCTGTACATGAGAGGGGTTACATACAAAATTATAGATATAGTTTACAGTAAAAATATTAACAATGGCTGCTCAACGTCTCCCTCCCTGACCTGGTGGTGACCTTACTAAAATCGCAGTTCCCCTTCACTTGGAGACGAGATGACCTCACCTACCTGGGGATGAAACTGACAAGGGACCCGAATGACCTGTACTCGCGTAACGTCTTGCCTTTACTTTCCAAACTGGAGAGAGAGCTGAGAACCTGGAATGGCCTTGCTTTATCATGGTGGGGGAGGATCCACTCCATCAAAATGGACCTGCTGCCCCGACTTCTTTACCACTTCCAAGCCATCCCAATAGCTCTACCTGCCTCCTTTTTCTCAAGGCTAAAGACGATGATTACTCGATTTATATGGACCCACAAACATCCCCGACTTTCCCAATGCCTCCTGACTGGGGGAGTGGAGGAGGGGGAGTGGGACTGCCCAACCTGATGATCTACCACCTAGCGTCTCTAGGTAAATGTGTGCTTGACTTGTTTAGAAGGGAGGTGAGACAATTATGGGTGGATGTTGAGATGTCAGATGAGGGGGATTATCCGTTGGCGGCGATCTGGCTCTTCCACACATGCCCATGTACACATCTGCCCTTTATTTCGACTCAATTACTTTCTTTTCTCAAAAAGAACAATCCCACGCTCCATCTGACGAAGCATCCAGGGCCTCTGGCTCCCGTACTTGGTAACCCTTCCTTTCGGTGGGAGCCCAGTGGTGATTCTTTTCTGGGAGTCCCCTGCCATCCCAGCCCGGTAGTGAATGACTATATTACCCATGCAGGGGTGAAGACCTTGTCAGCCCTATATCAGGTGACACCTATTCCCCAGGGGCATGGCTTCAATATGCCACGTTGTCTGGTTTCATTCGCTCCCTGGGATGGGAGGCGGTCAGTAGACGTCTGACGGCCTTCGAACAGCTATGCATGACGAGAGAAGTGGTCCCACTTACAATCTCGGTATTATGTACCATGTTCAGGAAAGAACGTAATGTTACTGACCCATACCAACCCAAGTTTAAAATGAAATGGGAGAGGGACCTCCAGATCTCGATATCTCAAGCGGATTGGGAGAAAATTTATCTATTCACAAGGAAGTCGACCTCATCGGTGACTACCCAGGAGAGAAACTAAAGAGTGATGGCCAGGTGGTACCGATGCCCAGCTGAACTACATGCGATATTCCCATCAGTATCTGATAGGTGCTGGAGATGCGAGGAGGCTTCCGGCACATACCTGCACATTTGGTGGGAATGCCGGCTTGTTCGACCGTTCTGGACGCAGGTGGCGGAATTGATCAAGATGTTATCCACCTTTGACTTGGTAATGACGGCACCTGTGGCTCTTTTGAGCATGTTAGAGATACCCATATCAAAGTACAAGGCTGGACTGTCCAGGTATGTCTTATCTGCTGCCAGGACGGTTACAGCTAGAAAATGGAAAGATGTGACCAGCCCATCTAAATCTGGTAGCCGAACTGAATCAGATTTGCAGGTTAGAAGAATTGGCTAGTCAGAGCTCGCCAGACGCTGATAGCGTAGAAAGAAATTACCACCTATGGCAATCATGGATCTTTTATAGAGATTCGGAATCCCTGAAGATGTGGCTGACCTGTGATGCCGATGAAAATACCTCCTAAACATTTCCACAGGACAGTGTGGGTGCCCACCCCCCCCACCCTCCGCTGCTGTGTAGTCATAACATCCTCTCACATATCCTTGCCATGAGAAATAACACAGCGTGTTGTTCCAGTCCACCCACCTTCAATCCCTCTCCCCCTCCCTATTAAGGGAGTGGCCGTCTAAACCCATACCCTCCCCCCACAACCCACCCCCCTTACCTTCTCTGTCTATCCCACTATTCTATTCCCTGCTACACTTACCCTTTTCTGTCTATTCATCTCTTAATCTTTTTAGACTATGATTATTATCAGGTCTCCACCCCGCGGAGATCCTCAAAAGTTGCCATATTTATACTGTTTATTTTTTGTTTCTTAGACCTATTGTGCCTTTTTGAGAATAGGCCAATTATTCTTTGAGGTCAATTGTAAGTTGGATAAATGATCAAACTGTATACTCTATTGTAACCCCAGTTGTGAAATCTTTACTGCCAAACATTGTTATATATTTTACATTAATAAAATCTGATTTAACCAAAATATTAACAATGGCAGACTGGTACAGAGGGAGAGGACCCTACCCTTGCGGACTTACATTCTGCAGGATATTAGGGAGGAGACGGCAGCTCCGGTGGCGGTCGGGCGGCAGCTCGGTCATTGCAGGCTGTAAGCTTTCCTGAAGAGATGGGTTTTCAGGTTTCGTCTGAAAGGATCCGAGCGTGGTGGATAATTGGGCATGTTGGGGTATAGAATTCCAAAGGATGGGGGATATCCGGAGAAATCTTGGAGACGGTTGTGTGACGAACAGATGTGTGTGAGGAGAGGAGGAGGTCATGGGAGGATCAAAGATTAAGTGAGGGAAGATAGTGGGAGATTAGTTCAGAGATATAGGGAGAAGACGGGTATTGCCCGACTATGGGAGTAGTCAGGCAGCAGAGTTGAGGACAGACTGGAGAGGTGCAAGAGTGTTATCAGGAGGCCACAGAGGAGGGGGTTGCAGTAGTCGAGGCGGGAGATGATGAGGGCATGTACAAGAATTTTAGTAGATTGAGGGCTGAGGAAAGGACAGATTCTGGAAATATTCTTGAGGTGGAGGCAACAGGAGGTGGCGAGAGTTTGGATGTGTGCTTTGAAGGACAGGGCAGAGTCGAGAGTTACTCCAAGGCAGCGAATTTGAGGGGTGGGAGAGAGCATGATGCCATTTACCATAATAGATAGATCAGGTGGTGAAGATGAAGGATGGGATGGAGGAAAGTTTGATGAGTTCTGTTTTGTCTACACTCCCTGACAGATGTTGTCGCTTATCCATGTTATGTAAATAAAAGCTTATAACCTGACGTTAAATTCATTAATTGGTTGTATAAATTACTCTTGAAAGCTGAAACCCTCTGAAATGTGGTTTTGGTTAAGAAAATAAATTGGCATCAATGCTGAAATATTGATCATTTGATGAACACAGAATGGTCAGATTTTGGCAAGACAAAAGTTTTGTCGCCTGGTCATATAATGCACCCAATCCTAGTTTACATTCTCACCTGTGCTCAGTAAATGATTGGTTAATTAGTGGGTGTGTATAAAAAGAAACCCAGCACCCCAGACCTTCACTTGAACTGCAACTTGAGCTCTGACAACATGCCAAAAATCCACCCTTCAACCAAAGCCTTGATTATCAAGAGGCTGAAGACCAGATCCACTACGGAGGTGGCTGGCACCTTTAATGTGTCTCAGCGTCAAGTACAAAGAATTAAAAAAAGATTTGAAGAGACTGGAGATGTGTTTGACAAGCCCAGGTCCGGAGACCTCACAAGACAACTGCTCAGGAGGAACGTTTGTTGGTTATAAAATGCAAAGTAAGCCCCTCTTCCACTGCAGCAGAGCTCCAACAGGCCTGGTCACCAAGTCCCTGTGTCAACTAGAACGTTTTGTAGGATTCTGTCTCGAAATGGCCTCCATGGTCGAATCATTGCCCAGAAGCCAGCACTAAACAAAAGGCAGATAAAAAAACGTGTGGCATTTGCAAAGTCCTACAGACTGCTAAACAGATGGATGCTGGAAAATGGCAGAAGGTGGATTTCTCTGTTGAACCTTCAGTAGAATTACACCACAGCCGCCGCAAATACTGCAGGAGACCTACTGGAGCCTGTACGGATCCAAAATACACTCAGAAAACAGTTAGATTTGGTGGTGGAAAGACATGGTCTGGGGAGGTTTACATTCAGTATGGGGGTGTGCGAAACATTTGCAAGGTGGAAGGCAATATCAATAGCCTAAGATATCAAAAGTATTAGCTACCTCTTATATTCCAAATCATAAAAGGGATCAAATTCTGCAGCAGAATGGTGCTCCATCTCATACATCCATCTCTACAACAAAGTTCCTCCAGGCAAAAAAGATCAAGGTGCTGAAGGACTGGCAAGTCCAGTCACCAGACATGAACATCATTGAGCATGTTTGGGGTAGGATGAAAGAGGAAGCTTGAAAGACAAAACCAAAGAATCTAGATGCATTCTGGGAGGCATGTAAGACTGCATTCTTTGCTATTCCTGATGACTTCATTAATTGTATGAATCATTGTTGAACCGCATGGATGCAGTCTTCAAGCTCATGGAAATCACACAAAATATTAAATATGACTCTAATAGCACCACAATTTCATTCACCAATGTTATGCAACATATATTTGTATTTTTAGTTAATTATTTGTTTGAAAATCGCATTACTTTCTGTGGGTGACAAAACTTTTGTCTTGCCAAAATTTTACCATTCTGTGTTCATTAAATGATCAATATTTCAGCATGGATGCCAATTTATTTTCTTAACGAAACCACGTTTAGGAGGGTTTCCGCATTCAAAAGAGTAGTTTATACAACGATGGATGAATTTAACATCAGGTTATAAGCTTTTATTTACATAACATGGATAAGCGACATAACGTCTGTCAGGGAGTGTACGTTGAATTCTAGGAAGAGAGAGGAGAAGAAGAAGGATATGGCTGACAGACATTCTGGGATTCTGGACAACAGAATTGACATCTTGGCCAGTGAGGTAGATCTGAGTGTTGTCAGCATACAGGTGGTACTGAAATGGAACTTTGAGTTGTCCTAGGCCAAGACAGAGCCTTGTGGGACTGCAACAGAGAGAAGGTGGGATGAGAGGAGGTTGTGTTGGAGTGTAAAACGCTAAATGTGCGGTTGGAAAGGTATAAGGCAATCCAGGACAGGGCAAGGTCTTTGATGCCAAGTGAAGAAAGAATCTCTAGTAGGAGTGTAATGGATGCCCTCCACACCTTTCGGGTGGGCTGTCCTCTTAATTGTCTGCCGCCAAATTGATGCTTTGTCTAAGTGTTTGCACGCCACCGGTAAGAACCATGCTGACAACAAGTCAAAGTAGAGCTTACTGACAAAGACCTTTATTTTAGGAGGGGTTAGCAGTTTTATTACTTAGGGGTGTTACTAGGGGTGATTGCATCATATTATGCTGAATGTACATTTTATTCTGAAGAGAACATTATATTCTCTGGGTTAGTATTTCAATTCAGCCTTGGATTAGTACAGTCGGTATGGGAACATCTTGATAAGAGCTTCCACACTGCTACATCTAACTCAAAACATTATATACAATCTGAGACAGAGGAATCCGGAGGAGGGGAGGAAGAAGGAGAAGAATAGGAGCAAAGGTTTATATCAACATAACATGCTGTTAGTACACTGGAAGATTTCTGAATGACTTCTATAAGAGTTATATAGGTTATTAACTACCGTGTTTCCCCGAAAGTAAGACCCCCCCCGAAAGTAAGGCAGGGTAGGGGGGTGCCCAGGAGTTTCCAATGTAAGGCACCCCCCGATTGTAAGGCCACTTTTGGGGGGGTCGCGGGGAATGTAAGGCCGCCTATGGTGGGGTCACTGTGGAGCTTACCGCCGCTGCCGCTGTCCCGCCGCTGCCGCTGTCAGGCCCCCTCCGTCCAGCCTCCTCATGTGCTGGCCGAGATCCGCCTCCGGTAATTGGCTGCCAGCCCCTGCTTGCCGTGCGTCCAGCCTCGGGATTCAGCTCGATGCTGATTGGCCGATCCGCCTGCACGTCACAGGCTCGCTGCTGATTGGCCATCAGCTCGAGCTGGGATTGGCCAATCAGCCGCGACGTCACTGGCCTGCAGGCTCGCTGCTGATTGGCCAATCAGCCGCGACGTCACCAGCCAGTCTCGTGCAGCAGACTCGTCACCGGCACCGCAGAGGAAACCGAAAGTGAGGAAAAGTAACGGTAAGTACCGGTACTGTGTACCGAAAACGGTGTGTGGGTGGGTGTTTGTGTGTGTGTGTGGGTGTTTGATTGTGTGTGTACGGTACTGTATGGGTGCCATATGGGGCTGTGTGTGTGCAGAGTGGGGGTCCACACAGGGCAGCTCAGTATGGGAGACTACAGGGGAGGCTACGGTACAGGGGAGGCTGCAGGGGAGGCTACAGGGGAGGCTACGGTACAGGGGAGGCTACGGTGCAGGGGAGGCTACGGTACAGGGGAGGCTACAGGGGAGGCTACGGTACAGGGGAGGCTGCGGTACAGGGGAGGCTACAGGGGAGGCTACGGTGCAGGGGAGGCTACAGGGGATGATGCAGACTGCAGGGGATGATGCAGACTGCAGAAGATGATGCAGACTGCAGGGGAGGCTGCAGGGGATGATGCAGACTGCAGGGGATGATGCAGGCTGCAGGGAATTTTGCCAATGTAAGACCTCCCCCGAAAGTAAGGCAGGGTGGGACTTTTGGGAGTAAATTTAATGTAAGACAGGGTCTTACTTTCGGGGAAACACGGTATTTATTGCCATGACAGGAGAGTGTGGCCGACTGTCTCAAAGGCAGAGGACAGGTCTAGAAGGAGGAGGATTGAGAAATGTGTGTTAGCTTTGAGCAAGTCTTTAGTAATTTTGGTTAGGGCAGTTTCAGTGGAGTGATGGGGCAGGAAGCTGGATTGTAGGTTGTCAAGGAGAGAGTTAGATGAGAGGTGGGTGGAAAGCTGAGCATGGACATGTTGTTCAAGGAGTTTGGAAGCAAACGGGAGCAGCGATATGGGGCGGTAGCTCGTCATAGCATTTGGGTCAAAGTTCGGCTTTTTGAGGATGGGCGTGATGGTGGCATGACATAATTTCACACAAAACCTGCCAAAATGGGAGGGACAAAATTGCTGGCATCCTCAACTTAATATTTACTTGCATACCCTTTGGAATAAATAATTCAGTCAATCACTTCCTAAAACCATCATCAAGCTTCTTACGTCCCTCAACTGGAATTCTGGACCACTCTTCTTTTACAAACTGCTCCTTGTTTTTCATATTTGATGGTTGCCTTCTCCCAACATCAATTTTAAGATCTCTCCACAGGTGTTCAATGGGATTTATATTCAGACTCATTGCTGGCCACTTTAGAACTCTTCAGCACTTAGTTGCCATCCATTACTTGATGCTTTTTGAAGAATGTTTGAGGTCATTGTCCTGCTGGAAGACCCATGCAAACCCAGCTTTCTGATGCTGGGCAGTACATTGTGAACCAAAATCCTTTGGTAATCTTCAGATTTCATGATGCCTTGCATACAGTCAAGGCACCCAGTGCCAGAGGAAGCAAAACAACGCTGAAACAGTTTTTAACCTCCTCCATATTTGACTCTGTACTGTGTTCTTTTCTTTGTCGGCCTCGTTCCATTTTCTGTCAATAGTAAAATTATATGCTTTACTAAAAAGCCCCAACTTAGTCTCTTCTGTCCACAAGATGCTTTCCCAGAAGAATTTTAGGTTACTCCCATACATTTTGGCAAAATGCAATCTAGTTTTCTCTATTCACCTTCCACGACAGCATAGGAGGTTGCCTCTCCATGCCCTAATAGGGACAGGAAGCACAAGAGAGGTTAAAAGGACTCTCCCACGTCCCATTAGGCAGTGTCTTTCCTGTCTCCATGGGGCATGGAGAGGTGTTTTCTTTTGCCTATGCTTCGTGTCCGGCGACCATAGTATACCCTTTTTCTGATCTCAGCCGGGCAGCATTGGTCAGGCTCTGCACTCCTCCTCCTGCTCCCATCTCCTGTGAGTGGCGAGAACACCTCCCCCAGCCTTCCGGCGCCTGCCTTGGGCAATGTGAACTCCCTGGCAGGCAACCTCCATGAGCCCTCCGACTGCCTCCTGCACGCGCGACCCGGATGTGATGTCGGTAGGCGGGGCTTCCGGATCACCTGTTCCTTTGTGGAGCGTGGCGGCCCCCAGATCCCGGCGGGGACAGTGCGCAGGGCATACCAACACTGAGGCTGCGGCCTGTCAGCAACACTGAGGCTGCGGCCTATCAGGCACCCTGGGCAGAAGGTGGAGACGTGATCACTGGCGCTGGGGGAAGGCTTTGGTACATAAAGCTGCCCTGAGGACTTCTGAACCACGATAAGATCCCTGACAGTGGTAATGACTGATATGTCTTCCCCTGCATCTGCAGAACCCAGCGCTGCCCCAGCCACAGTAAGTCCAACAAATGCCCAATTTGTGAAAAGAAACTCGCTGCGATTTGGGATAAGAAACTCTGCCAGGGTTGCACGGACAGGATTGTTAGGGCTGAACATCCTTCCCAGGTGGATGAGTTGAGATCTATGGTGAAGCAGGAGATACAGGCCTCCATAGTTTCCCCCCCTCACACCTGCTGCCCTTATACCTGGCCCTCCCTCCCCTAAGAAGAGGAAGCTCCAGACGGTCCCTTCAGACTCTGAGGAACAAGGCGGGCAGAAGTTTGGAAATTCCTGTTTTCCTTTGAAGATATGGGCGAGCTCTTTAGTGCCGTACGTAGCACTATGGGTCTAGAAGAGGAACAAGTCCTTCATTCGGTCCAAGACAAAATGTTTGCACGGCTCAAGTCGACAAAGCAGGTTGGCTTTCCGGTTCATGCAAAAATTCTGAACCTCATTTCTCAGGAAGAGGAATTCACTGAAATGAGAAACTGTGCGATCTTAGCAACAGGTTTCACTGGGATGTCGCAAAGGTGGATGTGCAGGTGACGAGTGTTGCTGAAAAGACTGCACTCCCCTTTGAGGATACTTCCCAACTCAAGGATCAAATAGATCGCAAGATTGAAAGTTTAATCAAAAGATCCTAGGAGGCATCCTCTTCTACCATTCAGGCTATTATCACCTTCACCTGTGTCTCCAGATCCCTGCTCAGGTCATTAGATTAGCTGGACGCCCACATATCTGAGGGTACCCATAGGGAGGAATTGCTAGACTCCCTTTCCTTGCTTAGGAAGGCTACTAGATTTCGAGCGGATGCACCCGCAGTGTCAGTCCGTCTGGCGGCAAGGACTTCAGTGTTGTCCAACTCCGCCAGATGTGCTCTGTGGCTGAAGATGTGGAGCGGGGACTCCACTTCAAAAATGAGGCTCTGCTCTATACCCTTTAAAGGGGAGTTGGTTTTTGGGCCAGCTCTGGATGATATTTTAGAGAAGGAGACTGATAGGAAGGCCTTCCAGAACAGAAACCCCCAGGAAACTGCCTTTTTGTCCCTCTGTGCCTCAGAGCTCCCAGCCCAAGGGTAAGGGGGAAGTCTGGCAGATGGAGCGATCATAAGGGTAGAGGTAAATACATCCTTGTCCCTTCCCAACAGCAGCAGAACAAGCAGTGACTCGGGGGGGGACACCAGCTCTTGAACTTTCTTCCCCACTGCCGGATTATCACCAGTTGCCAGTGGGTTCTCAAGGTCATATCAGAGGGTCTCCTCATAGAGTTAGAGTTTCCCTCTCCGCCGGGCCTCCGGGTCACTGCCCTGCCCTCGCAGGGAGCCCAGGATCTTCTGTATTCCAACCTGCAGGTGCTATTACAGTCAAAAGTCATTTCCCCTGTACCACAGCAAGAAGGAGGGGGTCATTACTCCCACCTCTTCTTGGTCAAAAAGCCATCTGGAGACACCTGTATCATCATAAATCTGAAATGTCTGAACCAACACATCCGATACCGCAATTTCAAGATGGAGTCAATAAAATCGGCTGTTCCATTGATAGGCTGCACTACCAGATGGATACAAATTTCTTACAGGACACCTACTTCCATGTGCCAATTCACCACCAGCACAGGAAGTTCTTGCAATTTGCGATCCCTTACAACGGCATGGTCATTCACTTCCAATTCAATGTACTCCCATTCGGGATCTCCTCGACCTCAAGAGTGTTCTTAAAAATTATGTCAGAGATAGTTGCCTTCCTATAAACACAAGACATCTGTCTAGTACCATATTTGGACGACCTCCTTCTTATTGCTCCTTCAGCTCAGACCCTCGGGAGCCATGTGGAGATGTCACTGAACACACTTCAATCCTTGGGCTGGATTCCCAATTGAAAAGAAGTCTCAGCTGCAACCCTCATCCACAAGGAGGTTCAGGGTGTGCTGTTGGACTCACGACAAACAGGCGTCATTTCTCCCAGAAGATCACAGGTTGACCCTTATGTCCAAGATCTCAGCACTACATCGGCAGATGACTCCCACCCTTCGTGCAGCTAAACAAGAGGTTTTGCCTGTCAGGGTGATATGGTTAATATTTCGTAATAATATTAACAACAAGTTGCTGCTCCTGTCCTAATTTATATGGACAAAGTACCGGGTGAAAAGTAGACACCAGACACACAGAGTCAGGTGTACACCCTTCCTTGGTCAGACCCAAGCTCCAAGTGTCTGTTTATTATAAGAGACTCAGGTTTTGTTCAATAAGGGGCTCGGCCAGCCCTACTCAGATGTATTCCCTGGACTCCATCTTGCTCTCAGAGCATGGTGTGATGTGGCAGGAAATGGCAGCCATGTTTAAATCACAACTTATACAATGTACAATGTAAAATAATACACTCTATAGATTGCTTCTCCCACACCCTTATGTCTTAAGGTTAATTAAGTATTTGATCCTATGGCTCTCCTCAATAGTCCCCCCTAAATATACTTTATTAACCTGTCCCTACTAGAGCCTATCACATCTGCCCAATGTGCCTCCAACTCTGCCCGTTAGCTGAGAATTGATAACCATTAAACCCCCCTTGATACAGACTTCACAATTATGAACCATGTGACCCCTCCCTTGGTACAGACTTCGCATGTATGAACTATTTGATGTGTCTACCCTACCTATCATAACAGAGGAATAGGGACCATCTAGTTGGAGACTATAAAAGACTGTAGAGGGCCTAGCTGTTCTATGTCTACAGAGTAACTAACCTCTTGAGCTAAGAAAGTGAGAACTGATGTTTCCCAATCATCTTCCTTACACAGGGAAGGACACAACAAACAATGATAGCTGCCATAACTAAGATGACAAGGATAACAAAGCCTATCTAATCCAGCCATCTCTGCCATCTCTTCATCTACAGAAAGTATTGTTCCCGGGGATCTTCTACACCTGAATTCCTTTATAATTCTTATTGCAGAGAACTCAGTTTCTGTATGGCTGCTGTAACCTTCCTGGGGGGACCTGTATTATCTGGAATATACGTACAATTTTACAAACCCCTCCTTACTTGGCTAATAATATGTCCAGGTCCATTCTATTTTGGAGCACTATTATCGATGTAGGGCCTAGTTGGTCTGCTAAACCTTGAAGGTCTTCTGTAGTATAATTGACGAATCTCTGTTAATCATAGATGTAATTGATCTAGACTATATTCTTATTTATGGCCACTAGGGGTGAGATAAAGGATTCAAAACCTACTTTAACTTGATCTCTGGCTTTAAATTCATGCGATACCTTTTTCTTATGAACAATTCGTATGAACAATTCTGGGTACATCAGGAGGTATATAGGATCGCGCTATCCGCGTCCTCGATCTTTCCCACCTGCTTCACCTCAGTTCCCTACCTAGATACCCACAATTGTATCACAACACTCATGGATGGACATTTCTGCCTCAGGGCCATATTCTACCACCAGATATTATTTGGTAACATTTCCCTTTACACATTAACCCGATTACCTTGAAAAGAACATAAAATAACATAAAATAGCGCTTTTACGGCTACATATACAAGTTATTAGAGTAATGTCCGTTATACACAGTGTTATCTACCCTTGAACTAATGGTTTGCTATATTTCCCATATATATCAAACATAATGTGGAGAGTTATAAGGCCATATATGGGACAGTCTATCACTATGGGGTGTAGGTGAGTGATTATCATTATCGGAGACCATCATTCTGCTGGTGGGGAGTCTTCAACAGCTGCCGCGTCCAGATGGGTTTTCCCTCAATCTCCACTAAAGTTGCTGTAATTCAGAGACGCTGGATCGGCCTCTAATCTCAGCTCACGGCTCTTTTTCGAATCTTTTCAGGATTACCCGGTCTCCTGACAGGAGCACATCCTGAAACTGATTTAGGATCTGGAATCGAAGAACACATCGTTTACAGTCAATTATATAAGGCTTATACATTGCTGTTCAAGACTTCATGCCATATCTAAAGTATCCGTGCAAAATGAGTCACAAGCTCTGATGAATATTGATTTTAATTCTCTTATTTGGAGATAGGAACGCAGTGTTTTAACCCTTTCCTGACTAGATACTCATGTCATTGATGCTGGTACTGCTGCAGCTATCTATTGACCTGCAGCTTTAATGGTGCTTGTGTCCTCCACCACCTCACTAGGTGAGAGGCTCATCGTGTCCTATCCATTAATGTCAGATTAAACCCTTTTGCACTTGTATCCACACTTACTTTATAGAAAATACAATCCTGTTCTAGGTGTTGAGTCAAGAATTATTATTCGACTTATTTACTAAGGAGGAAAATTAAACAAAAACTAACATTTGATCTATGTCTTGCCCGTCTCCTCTACCTTTTACCTTTACCTTCAGAATTATTAATGTTAATCTCCCATTCAGCTTGTCTTCACTGCTTTATGTATAAGGATTGTAGAAAGCTGCTGACTCCCAGATACTGTAAAATACCCTTGAATGACCTCCACTATAACATATGCAGCTTTACCTCTTCAGGAGCCTAATTGTTACTTACCACCTTCATCGTGAGTTTCTCAGAAGTAATGTAGTTTCTGCACCGGATCCTGAAAAGAAATTAGCACAACAAGCATACACCTAATGTGCAGAGCTGTCTTTGTACGATCTATCTGCAATCACTGGAACGGTAGAGGGACGAGGGGTGCGTTCGGGTTTCTGCGAGGTTGTTACAGATTCTCCTCTGTTATATCAATCACACATGATACAAGACTGGGTGTAACTGGCCACCTGGGTACTTAACCCTGGTGCTACCCAAACCTTGTCCACTAAAACACATGTAGCAGTTAATGACAAATGAGTTAGTTCTTGGGTTACCTGAGCCATCATTGAGAAGAGAGTTGTGGCAGAGAAAGCTTACCAACCGGTGTCTACAGACCTTCCTCAGCTGGCTCCTTGCGTGTTGCACTCCTTTCCATTCGGTCACCTGTTTCTGCGGGAATAAGAACAGCAGGAGTGACAGGGACCCCTGGTGCCTGGGTCTGCACTGGTGCCTGGGTCTGCCCTGGGGTCAGGGTCTGCACTGGTGCCCGGGTCTTAGACTCTCGACTCTAGGCCTCTTCACAGCTTCTGGCAGCCGCACCTGTGCGAGCATTACCTCTGGCTCGAACGCCAGCTCAGGTGTGAGCTGTACCTGCACTCTGCCAGGCTTATCTGATACCAGGAGAGCCTCTATACAGGCTCATACACACTCTGCGGCCTCTATAGGTCTTTATGTGACTTTAGGAGAGATCTGCAGTCTATATACACATTCAGCCATCTTAGCATTTGCGCTCTACATATTTCAGTGATTGAGATTTTCATCTCCCTTCTCTGCCGATAGGTGAGGAGGGAGTGGTTCTGCTTTATTACCTCCTGTTGTGTAATCACAGCACATCCAGTGGTAGAATCCACCATCTATAAAATAACTCACAATCTGCATTAGTAATGAGCTCATCTGGGACATGTTCACACATGTTTGCTCTGTCCTCTATTTAAGACAAGAATATATAGAAAACACTTAAATATAAAGACATAAATAAATAAACTATTAAAACTTTAAACACAGGCACTAACTTTCTCTTTCCCCCCTTTTGAATCCAATATCCAAAGCATATCTGGATTCAAAAACTATGTTCCCTGAATTTCATATTTGGAGCCTGAAAAAGAAAAGAACATGAAAAGGTCCCAGTCCCTACATTATACATGACTATGAATACAATAAGGCTGTGTGCACTTGATGAACATTTGGCGTATACATTTTCTGCATCTCCCAGCAAAAAGAAAACACACGAAATCTGCAAGAACAATAAAAAAATTAGATAAAGTGCAACATGTCTGAAGTCTCAGCAACTTCACTGGAGTCAGAATAGATGTGAAGATTTGTGACAAAATTATACAGCAAAAAACACAATAAAACTCACTATGTGCACAAAGCCCAAATACTATGTTATGTGTAACTGTAATGAGGACTCCATGCTGTGGGCTTGTCACCCCACAGTGATGGGGCCTCTCCAGGTACAGGTCTCTGCTGATGTAAATCATGGTTTTGAGATACTTTAGGCTGCTGTATTGAAAATAGATCAGTGCAGAGACATGGAATAAAAATGCAAATCACCTGGAATTGATTTGCTAATTAGGTAAACCCATCAGACTGTTCCAGTATCTCCAGTATCATGAATATATCTACATTTGTGTGGAAAAGATGTCCAGTATTAAAATATTTTGGGTTGAAGCAGTAAAAATTAAAAACTATTGATAATTACTTTTACAAATACCCTAAAGTGAGACTATAAAAATAAAAATATAACATGACCTGGGAAGAATTAGATGTTAAAATGTAGCTTAAAAGCTACAATGAAGCATGTATATGGCTGCCATGTTAGGGGGTGGGGGTGGTGCCTCTCTGTGGGACTGGCCTGGTTTGCATCAAATCTCCTCCCCCCCCCCCCAAACAGTAGCTCTACAATTCATTCACACTTCCTGTTGGATAGAGAGAAGTCATGGACATAACTCTCCTGCATTTTTGCATTTTTTTGCACTTTTCCTGTGGAGTCATAATGATGAAATACTGCACTCTTCCCCTGGATTATTCATTCACCGTTGGCAATTTTTTTTTTTTTTTTCTTCGGAAAATATCTTTATTCAAATTTTCCATCATAACAAAACATACTGACAGTAATCAGCAGAATTCCAAAACAACATCAAATGCATTAACCGCATGCATAGATATACAGGTTACTATTACTCCTTTCAAGAAAGGAGAAGGTGGTAGAAAGTCAATGGAGTAAGATCGGGGTTAGGTTCGAAGCAAGTACACAAATAGTAGAAGTATAAGTTACCCCTTGAATATAATCAAACTCTCAACCTCGTCCACCTAATACTGGAGAATCTAGCCAGGAATCCCCAGGGGAAAAAAAAAAAAAAGCGGATCCCCAGAAGATAAACCCCTGGACAGACCCTCAAGCAACATGAAAGTGGAAGAAAAAGCCTCAGTATCATATAAAAATGCATGTAGAGAATGATAGAAGAAAGAGAGAGTAGAAGCGGGAGAGCGACTAAGGGGAGCAAGGAAGAGAAAGAAGAGAAGGGAAGAGAAGGGGGGAAGGGAGAGAGTAGAAGGGAAGGGGGGGTATCCACCACACCATCCAGAATACGTCTAAAAGGGTCACAAAAGTCATATTATGTTAGGAGAGGACTGTCACGGTAAAGCCACCAAGGAGTCCACAGCCTCTGGTGCTTCTCCCAGGTTTCATGATCTCGTGCCAACCGTTGGCAATTTTTTATTATTTTTTTTGTATCACCTCATCTTTCTCTGAGGTATGTCATTTTGTCTCCCATGCCAATTATATATATATTTATTTATTTAATCCCAATTAATACTTCATTAATATATGCACTCACATCTTTTACCTTTCCCATTTAACAATTTCTTATAGCCTTCAGCACATAGCTCCAGCGTGACGGTCAGATATCACTATCTGAACAAGGGAACTTATATGTACCTTATTTTTATTCTATTTCTATTATTTATTTTTAAATTACCAGTATACTCATTTAATCATTCAACATTCAGTCTCTATACATTAACCCATCATGTTTCTATGTGGGAGGGGGGTGGGGTGGCCTACCTTTTCTTTTGTGTGTGAAACCAGCAGTGTTATGGGAAACTTGCTCAAAACTGGTCAGACAACTTACACATCACTTCCTGTCTAAGTCTATTGTCCAAAACATTCATTCATCCCTTTGTATCTCTAATCATGTGGCCTTCACTCGGCGGCCATCTTTGCATGGACACAAGTATTTTCCCAGATTCTCAATCTGAGGCAATCCTAACCCATCTTTCCCAAACATTATCTTATACTCTAGCACAGAGGTTCCCAACTCCAGTCCTCAAGGCACACCAACAGTGCAGGTTTTCAGGATTTCCTTAGAAATTGGAATCATCCCCAGTGCAGGTGATTCAATTATCACCTGTGCAATACTAAGGAAACCCTGAAAACCTGCACTGTTGGTGTGCCTTGAGGACTGGAGTTGGGAACCTCTGCTCTAGCATTTCTGTTTTTTTTTTTTTTTGAACCATCATTTTTATTGTTTCCAAAATGTCTTTACATTCAAAGATGTTGAAAAGTAACAGCAAAGACAGAAATATAACACATAGTATCTGTGTACAATCATACTTAGTTTGAATATAACAAGTTAATAATATCTAACCTGAATCCCTCCCACCTCCACCCTAGTAAACAACCTAAGATTTCTCAAGCATATCTGCATCACAGTGTGCATAGATAAGTAAAAGTAGTTAGATGTACTCATCAAGGCAAGCATTTCAATTTATCCAGAGTGCCACCCAAGTCCTCTGTGGCATACCACATTGAGGACCTATAGGGTAGCATAAAGGCTACTATTTCCTGGTCAGTAAATTCATGTTCAATAAACATTCTCCATTTATGAAAACATTTTGTGTAAGTTTGGTGGGGTTGCGTAGTGTTTCTAGTGATTCAAGTGTAAGAACGTTCCGTAAGGAAAGTTTGAGTTGTGTCAAATCAGGGGGTCTATCGTTGAGCCAAAACTGTAGAAGGAGTCATTTTGCTACTATTGCAATATAGTGGAATAATACATATGGCTTGTCCACCTGTCATCAATTCCCCGTAATAATGGAAGAGCCAGAGCTTCAAATCCCTCTCCTTTTCTATTTCTATCATTTATCTACCCCCCTCCCCTCCCCCACACCCCCTCCTCCCCCTTCCCCACACCCCCTCCACCCCTCCCCCACTACCCCTTCCCCCCCCTATAGAATGAACCTCCTTCCGCGTCACAAAGCGATCCATCCTTGGGGAATATACTGCCTCGTGGTTATCTCCGGCTGCTCAGATGTTTCGGGGGCTTGTGGGGAGGTCAGATGGAGCCGGATCGCTGCGGCGGGGCCACACATGGAGGCGCCGGAAACCGGAAGAGGAGCATTTCTGTTTTAACACTATTTAAACTCTCATTTCTCTGCTGTCTTACATATGTTTTAGTATATCTGTTATTTACTTACATATTTTCATTTACTTGACAAGTCTCTCCTACTTGCCATATGCTAGCATCTTTTAAGGGCACAAAAACCAAGAAACTATAATATTTATCAAAAATATATTAATTTAAAAACCACCACAAAATGGCCGACAGCAGAGAGCACATGGCCCATTTACCAGAGCACATAGCATCACAAAATGGCTGACACCAGAAAGCACATGGCATCACAAAATGGCTGACATCAGAGAGTACATGGCCTTATGCCACCATCACCAACTGTGAACATGATACATTCTTGTAACACACACTACTCAAAACTCTGTCCTTTTTCCATTTTCTTCCTCTTCTACCCAATTTTCTCTATACAAACTTTGAGAGACTCGTTCCCATGCCCTAGCAGTGGACAACAATCCATTATCTTCCACCTTTCCTCTCTTTTAAGACTGAATTCCTCTTCAGGGGTTGCAGCCTTCCTCCTTCTACCATCCCACATAACTTCATAACATTTTTGCATCATTTAACATGACTTTTCCCTTCACGAGTCACAACTAATGTACACAGATCTATCTTGCCATCTGAATTAGGCTTAGGGCCTAAACGATACAACTGCATTAACTTCTCCATCTTTCTCTATATGGAATAGACACAAAACAAACACTTGAGACTGGGGAGATGACAAACCTGAGCACAAGACCTTCACAACCGTCTACACTTCCTATCTGTCCCTGTCTGATTTCCGTGTTCTGTAGACTAATTATTCAATTATCCAGCCATGTACTGAGTCCCTTACTCTAAGTTACATGCCCCTATGGGAGCCAAATCACTCAACCTCATGCAGAGTCCTTACTCGATGCCTATCTATCAGATAAACAGAGTCCTTACTCAATGCTAAATATCATATCAGACAGAGTCCCTTACTCTATGCCTATTTTTCTCTCCAGAACTGAAAATCGTATCACAAGTGACCACTTTGATCTATCTCACAGACAATATCTTTACTTCTACAGACACTGCTCAAAAACCCTTGCTCTTTCCTACCAGTCATCTCCCCTCCACACAACACCTAGCAGGCTGCAGGCAACTTAGCATGACGGTTCTTCCGCAATTAAATGGCCAGCAGCGGAGTAAACCCCTCTGCCGTCTCAGACACCCTGAAAGACCGGATGCGGTCAGGCAATCTGCACAGGGTACCCCGAAAAACAGATAAAGCCAACAGATTATAATAAAATCAGCAGACTTACCGTTTTTGTTAGGGAGGTGTTCAATCTCCTGGCTCGGGGTACTCAGTGCGCCCTGCCGTCTCCTTCACCGGTCGTTCAAGGTTTGGGGATTCTATTCTGTTGGCCCCACGTTGGGCGCCAATTGATATGGTTAATATTTCATAATAATATTAACAACAAGTTGCTGCTCCTGTCCTAATGTATATGGACCAAGTACCGGCGTGAAAAGTAGACACCAGACACACACAGTCAGAAGTACACCCTTCCTTGGTCAAACCCAAGCTCCAAGTGTCTGTTTATTATAAGAGACCTCAGGTTTTGTTCAATTAGGGGCTCGGCCAGCCCTACTTAGATATATTCATTGGTCAGTGGGTTAGTCCATGGGCGGATCCATGAGGTCATCAAGGGGTGTGGTCTTGATCGAGTATGTCCAGGTGATATGGCATTCTGTGATTGGTCAGTCCTTCTATGGAATTCAGCTTCAGTGATTGGTCAGTCTTCCCTGGACTCCATCTTGCTCTCAGAGCATGGTGTGATGTGGCAGGAAATGGCAGCCATGTTTAAATCACAACTTATACAATGTAAAATAATACACTCTATAGATCGTTTCTCCCATGCCCTTATGTCTTAAGGTTAATTAAGTATTTGATCCTATGGCTCTCCTCAACAAGGGCATGTAACCTCATCCCTCCTCTGGTGGTTGAATTCCAGGAAACTGCTCAAGGACATTGCCTGGTCTCAGATGCATGTTGTTATCCTGACAACAGATGCCAGCCATAGGGGATGGGGTGCTATGGTTTCTCAAACCCCACTCCAAGGTATCTGGAGTCGCTCTGCTAGCTCCCAGTCCTCCAACTACAGGGAGCTGAGGGTGGTCGAAGAAGCCCTCCTGGCAGCTCAGTATTTTGTCAAGGACCCTAGGAAGTGTGTGATCTGTGTGACCGACAATATTAGTTCAGGGTCTCCTCACGCTGTATGTTCGGTGAGTTGTGGCAGCGTGTTGTTAAACTGAGGGCTGTGTGGTCTGTGTCGGGGTGTGATTTATGCTCACTTTCATTTTAGGACAGAGGTCAAGTGCTGGATTGAGTGAGAGGAGATAGATTAACCCTTGGAGGCGCAACCCCAAATCCAGAAAGTGGATAAGTGGCATGGACTATCCTAGGTTGCAATCTGTCATCAATTTTTTTCTCTGCCGCATATGTCCATCTAGATTAGCTAGAGTGCCATGGGTTGTTAACTTCATTATGTTGCGCACCATGGACAAAAGAAAATCAAGATCTCTGAGATTGAATTGTAACCTTAAGATTGTTGATATTTTTGATCAGTTTTGGTTTTCATATCCTTTCACTTTTCTCCTCTCTCTGTTCAGTGCGGCACACACAGACACACAATGCAAAGATTGAGCCAACTTCTGTACTTACAGCAGCTATATCAAGGTTATACTTACTAAAATTTAACTTTTATTCACTAGTTTAAGATAGGGAGGTATTCCCTTTATACCATACGGTATGGTGCTTTTGCTAAAGGAGGGGAGAGGGGATGGGTCACCCTGTTCTATCCCTATCTCCCCCTGCCTGACAACAGAGCTTTCAACACATAGAAAAAGAAAACCCCCTAATTGGTGTCCCCGTACCTCGGCGGCTCACCCTTCTGGTCCTAAGTCTTATTGGGGTACAGTAGTGTCTGTGCAGAATCTCCCCTTCTTATATTATACTCGGGTGTCCTGTCTTACCGTTATCAGCCCTGCGAGTCCGGATCAATCCCCTTAGACTCGGTGGTAAAAAAAAAAAAAAAATAGACCACCTCAGGGGCCAGTACTAACAAAAATTTGGCAGTACTCCTCTATATATGTATCACTATATAGGGATAGGAGCTTATATTTGTGACAGTGGTAGAATTTGTCATTATTATTGATGTCTGAGCGACACACTCTTCTACTAATATGCAGATCTGGGTTTCAGATCTAGCATCCCCCATCCCATGAGTGTACTCCCATACACTAAAATAAACAGACCCCAACAGATAATCCCAGACTCAACCGGGCACAGTAAATCACCCTAACCCCAAAATTGTGAATCAAAGGACCAATAGGCAGGCAGGGAAATGATTAACCTTTAGACCATGTAGGTAGTTATACTCATCTCATCCTGCAGAGGAAAGCTCACTCGACGGTTTCCCCCAACCAATGATGTTCCGGTGGGTTCCTCAGGAGTGAAATGCCTTTTTCAGGAGGTCTTCAATATAGCCTCTGGTCGCCCTGGGTGGGGTCCTGATATGTCCCCTTCTCTACCCCTCTGTGTGTCAATGGATGTCGGCCTTACTGTACTTACCTGGTGCAAAGAGTTTTGTCTAGCCCCTTTTCCCCTTTTCGGTATTGTGAAATTTTGTTCAGTTTGCCTATTTTTTGTGTTTTATTTTTGTGCTGTTCCAATACACACAAAGGAAATAAACGTGTATAACAACAGGTAAATGCAACAAAATTATAGGAGAAATACTTCATTTTTGGAACAATTTCAAGGGTACCAACACTTTTGGCCATGGCTACAGTTACCCTTCCAAGTCCCAAGACGGCTATTACAATCAGCCAGATTACATTGCGCTCTGTGTGAGTCTCTTTTACAATCTAAGGCATTAGAGCATCACTTTGATACTACATAGAAGTTACTTTTACAGTATAAGCCTGAGTTCCACAGAGCATATTGTGACCCGACTACAGAAGAGCCGTCACGGGAGTCTGAAGAGGCCCAAAGCGGAGTAGGATACTGAAGACGATGGTGGTTAGCAAGTATATAATAACACACATTAACATTGTACAGGTTTAGTGGATATAAAAAAATTGTAGTGCCTCTTTAGGAATGTTGCATCTTGAAATCCTTCACACCCAATCCCTCTTTTTCACAGCATTTTCTGTCAAATGACAGGAGGCACTAACATGCAAAATCATCAGGTTCTGCAAATTTCTAGCACTTGCTCAAAACACTTGTCTGATGTCTGCAGCTCCTGCAGGAAGAGCATAGCTACACAGGGGTATACAAGCTGAATTGAAGTCTACAAGACTATCCATGCTAACAGACTTTATATTGAACTCATATGCTGCTGTGATAGAACACTCAGATGAGTAGAGCATTCATAATTCCTTCCATAAAAATCAGACAAGGAAGGGGGGGGCCGAGGAAATCTATATATTTGTGTTTTTATGTGTGGAGTATATTACAAGGTTCTTATATTGCCTTTTTTGCAGGACTAAAAGTGAACCGACTGGACATGTATGGGGAGAAATACAAACCTTTCAAGGGAGTGAAATATCTAACCAAAGCAGGAAAATTCCAGGTGCGCACATGAATGCTGCGCCTGGATTGACGAGGTGTAAAGGCGTCTTTTTGTTTTTTTTTATATATATATAACTATGGACCCTACCTACAACTTGGAAATTAAGTTTTTATCTTTTGTTTTGGCTCCAAGCAGCATGCAAAAACTCTGATACTTACCACTTATGCCTACTAGAAACTGTCAGTTGGCAAAACATAAAAAGGGAACAATTTTCACTGTTCGTGGAATGGAGCACAAACCTTTTCATTAGGTGGAGCAGAAAAGCATTGGGACTCTTCTACATAATGGAACCATAACATAAAGGTGGGGCTGGGCTAGGTCAGTGAAGAACACACGGTAGTGACTGATTATGCCATTGTCATCAATGTATTTATTTGACAACTAATATAGAAAATGGATGCGGTCTATGGCAATTTTAAAAACCCCAAAATACTCTTAAGTAATTGTACAGCCCTATACCTCTGGAGGAGCCAGTTCTGAATATATAGTGCTGCAATCAGTTTTATATTAGGTCTGTAACACTACTAGTTCTTCCTTGTGTATCACAATACTATAGTGCTTTAATGTTGAGACAAAAGCATGAAGTAATTATAATTCTGAAGATTCATATATTAAGTTGGTAAATATTTGTCTTGGTCTTTGTTCTATTCCAAATTAAATGCCTTAATACTCTCTTTCACTGTCAGAAGATCCAGCTTTGGTAGTGAAAGGAGTTTTTCCACCACTGCCATCAGCAAACCGCTGATAAATTTTTTCCCAATACAATTTTTTTTTCCCCCTCTTTTTTAATTCTTATTTTGTGTTAATATAATCGGTGCCATCATGTACTTAACGAGGGCTTTTGTATCATTTCATTGTGTATGTGAAGATGTCAGCCAATCTGAGCAATTTCTTATTATACAATTTGGGTATGCAATGTGCACTTTTCTAAATAAAGAATGCAATATATATTCACTACAAAATTGAAGTTGTAATTTTATTATTTTGTCAGGTTTATCATTTATAAAGAAATGTATTATAGAGACCAACAAAAAAAAAAATCCATATTGTGTAAGAATTGGCTTGTAAATGGTGTGGGGATTTGCTCTGGTAGGCAATGGCAGGAATGCTGTAAAGAGGCACACACAGAGTATTTAGTCCAGCTCTATGGTTTACAAAATGAAAATAACATACTCAAACTTGAATACATGAGATTGAGCAGTCTGCCCGAGCCATAGCGGCATACCCTGTCCTAGGTGGGGCATGACTAAGGCCACCTGGTTCTTCACTAGAGCTACTGTTGGTGTGGTTAGAGTAAGAAACAAAACCCTCTCTAGCCTAAACACACCACACACTGATTATTCATGCTGTCCTAATGCTGCAGCCGTTCAACTCAGGCAATGTGCCAAAAACCTAGACTAGCAGCGCCAGGTTTGACCTCCTTTCCTGCTGCTCATCAGAGAGCCACTTGCTGGGAGAAATATACCTTCCATCCTTCACCACACTCATTGCAGCACATTGGTCATAGGAAATATTTGTCTATACCATTTTCTGTATATACTGTTAAGACTAGCAATATTTGGACAGTACCAAATCTTTGGGATTTTGGCTCTGTATGCCAATATTTTAGATTTAAAATGAAACTTGGATGCAACTGAAGTTTAGGCTGCGACGGGGTATGCAACAGAGCAGGAAGGGACACCAGGCCAAGGACCAATCCAACATGCTTTATTGAAGCAGGGAGCATAGAACATCAAAATGACTATTGTTCTTTAGAGTCCACAATGAGTCCACACAAAGGGAACAGATCTGGGGGTGCCACCCAGTACTCCGATGCCAGGAAAAGGTAGAATGGATGGATGAGTTCAATGGATCCAGCAGGTGAGGGAAACAACACAATCCCACGTGGCAGCTTCTATCAATCCACACAGGGCACAAGGGTCTGGCAACATCCGCAGACCCTCCAGCATCTGAAGCCACCATACAACTGACTGGACCAAAACATGAGTGTATTGTTCTGTGTCCTGGGATCAGCCCATGGATGAGTGAGGATTCACACTTACTTTTGAACAGTTTTCTACAGTCAGAATATTCCAGAAACCCAGACTCCATTCTTACAGGTTGTCTATTGGAGCTCCTGCTGAGAAGAATAGAGACAGAATCCCCCACTGGAAGTAGTACTTGAACACAGGTGGGGGAGGGACACAATGTTTTACAACCCCTTCCACTCTCAATTTGTGTACTAGTGAACTATACAGGTCACTTGTCAAGTACACAGTCATGGCTGACATGACTCAGGGCTACATTATCACATAGATTATTGTATATACACTGGAGCTAGTCAATTTAAAGGGAGACTCTACCTTTCCAATTGGATTAGGTATAGTCAATTTTAATGAATGTTGTAGCTGCTAGTAAGCCTTGGGGGGACTCCCGTGCATCATCCCTCCTAAAATTGTCTTACTAGTATATTTGATTTGGGCCCAGATGTGGGCTGAGATCTATATATAAATACTAATATACTGTATATTTTTAGAACTCCACAGACATTCTAGGGGAACCACAAGGCCATCAAAGAAAGTGTACATCCCAAGTACAAGAATAAATCGTTAGCATGACAATAACCGAGAATTATCTGAATTTTGGTTTTAATATTTTTATAAGCATTTATTAAAAAAATTATTTTTTCATTTTTTATAGAATTTTTTTATTATTCACATGAAAATATAATGTTATAATGTTTAAATAAAGATCCGGAATAACTGTTAATTAATATAATCTTGGTATTGTTAATCGATAGCCATTATTAAAAGGGTTTGTTAGCGCTGGTCCCACATCAAATATACATTATCACATACTCTGGTGGACTTGCACTCGGCTACATCAGCGGCAAATTAGCATTGTAGCTCTCCCACGTGATTGCCTAGGAGAGGAGAACATCTGTAGGAAGGCCACCTATCACCCCAACCACACATTGTCTGACCCCAAAGCCAAAGTTCAGATCTACAGTTGCTTTGGGAATAGTCCTCCATTTGCCATCAGCCAGTTCAGTTACAATCCCAGGTCCTTTCTGGATCGCCTCAGGCCGAACCACTCAGGATCAGCCAGCGTGAAAAATGCCCCAAGTCACAAAATCCAATAAGTCTTTGTCCATCCAACACGACCTCCTGCAAGTGCTTACCTTGATGAGTGGAAGTTGTCATAGCTGTGGGCTGCACCCCATAAACCCCTATTGGTTGAAAATGCAAGGCTGAGTCTCTAGGTCAGTCCTCACATTGTGGTGATAAGTCTTCTTCCGTGGTACTTGGCTGTACATAATTAATAGTCCGGTTTGTGCAGGATGATTCCTCATTTAACCAGCAGGTCGGGTGGCTTGCAGATGGCCAGGCTGCCCTCATTGATAACATCTGTGCTGTATCTCACTCTTTCCAATGTGCACTCTGGAGCAGGGGGAGAGGGAACCTGGAGGCCGGCACCCACCTGAAGGTGCAGGAGGTAGTTATTGGACTGGAGGATGACTCATCCACTGGATAGCTGGGCATGTGGCTTGCAGATGCCCGGAATGCCCACAACCATAACACCTGCGCTCTGCTACTTTCTCTCCTCGTCGCATTCCAGAATATGAGGAAGGAGCAATCAGGAGGCACGTTCACACAGTTAGGGCCACGTCACACACACAGATAATTGTGCAGATCTTGTTCACATATCTCTGGTTGCCGTGAAAACATGGACAAATTATTCATTTATATACAGCCACAAAATGGAACAATGTGTCCATGGTTTCACGGCAACCAGAGATCTGCCAACAATATCTGCACAGATATCTGTGTGTGTGACATGGCCCTTATCAACATAAGGTGGTAGTTTAGGGGGACGGTGAACAATGAGGATAGAAACACAAGGGACCACCGGTGTTGAGGAGCTAGTACTCTTGTCTCCATCCTCCAGCCGATACTTGCACTGAGGCTCGATGGCAAGAACCTAATCAGCTAGAGCAGCAGCTTGTTCCACTGTCACTGGCTTCCTCTCACACACCCATTCCTGGATCTCAGCGGGGCATTTAGCGTAGAACTGCTCTTTTAGGATGACCTGAAGGAAGGTCTCCCAAGATAAGGCCCCCTCTCCCACCAGCTTGTGATGACATACTTGTTTTGAGTCTGTGGGCATACATCTTTAACCTTTGTCAGGCTGCATAATTGTACATGAAATATCTCGACCCCTTATCTCGGAAGGGGGTGAAGATATTTTATTGAAATTTGGCCAATATATTCTGGACCAAAACTGCAGAGATGTCATGAAATTTCAGCCCTCTACAGCTTTTCGAAAAAAAAAAGTTATTGCAATTTTAAAATGGAATAGTTACAATTGTACCTACTCAGCCGGACGAAGGTTAAGACATTTCCCCATCACAGGCTAATGATCAGAACTGAGCCCTGTAAGGGCCCTTTCACATCAGCGTTTTTTTTCAAATCGCGGCAGATGCGGTGAAAAAAACGCATCTGCCGCGATTACCGCATACCGCTGCACTTGCGGCGCGGTTGCGGTTTTTTCCATGCAAAGTATAGGCGGACTTGCGGCAGGTGCGGCAAGTGCGGTTTTGCACTTGCGGCAGGTGGCGGCCGCGAAAAAAAAACGCGGCTGACCGCGGTTTTTTTCGCGGCCGCACCTGCCGCAAGTGCAAAACCGCACTTGCCGCACCTGCCGCAAGTCCGCCTATACTTTGCATGGAAAAAACCGCAACAGCGCCGCAAGTGCAGCCGGTATGCGGTAATCGCGGCAGATGCGGTTTTTTTCACCGCATCTGCCGCGATTTGAAAAAAACGCTGATGTGAAAGGGCCCTAAGTGTCTGGGGTTACTGCATAATGTTCTAGGATGGTCTCTTTAATAATAACAATAATAATTTTTATTTATATAGCGCCAACATATTCCGCAGCGCTTCACAATACAAAGTTCACATTTAAACAATCATAAGAAACAATTAGAAAATACAATACAATGCCAAAAACAATACAATACGAAGCATAACATAATACAATAATTAGAGTAAAAAATGGCAACCCTGCTCATAATAGCTTACAATCTAACAATGATACTATAGTCAACTTGAGCAGATGGGGAACAGATAGGAGCAGAATAAGTGGCCACAACCCGTTATATGTGATCCACGTGAGACGGAGCGGATAGGCTATGTCTAGATGACTGACTAGGGATCATGATAGGCCGCTCTAAAAAGATGTGTTTTTAGGGATCGCCTAAAACTAAGTTGTGCATACACCTAATTTCTTGGGGTAGAGCATTCCAAAGAATTGGTGCGGCTCGGGAGAAGTCTTGGAGGTGGGAGCGGGAGGTTCGGATTAATGCAGAAGTGAGTCTAAAGTCACTTCCAGAGCAAAGAGAACGGGTGGGGTGATAGTGAGAGATGAGGGAGGAGATGTATGGGGGTGCTGCACTGTGAAGAGCTTTGTGGGTGAGAAGAAAGCAGTTTGAAATGGATCCTATAGTGTATAGGCAGCCAGTGTAATGACTGGCATAGAGCAGAAGCGTCTGAGTAACGATTAGCTATATAGGTAATCCTGGCTGCTGCATTAAGGATGGACTGGAGAGGGGACAGTCTAGTGCGGGGGAGGCCAATTAAGAGAGAATTACAATAGTCAAGGCGGGAGTGAATCAGGGCCACAGTGAGTGTTTTTGTGGTTTCCAAGGTGAGAAAGGGGCGAATTCTGGAGATGTTCTTCAGGTGCAAGCGGCAAGAGCGGGCAAGAGATTGTATATATGGGGTGAAGGAAAGATCAGAGTCAAACATAACACCCAGACAGCGAGCCTGCTGACTAGGCACTATTGTGGTGCCGCACACTGAATGAGAGATGTCATATTTAGGGAGGTTAGTGGAGGGCGGGACCAGAAGTAGTTCAGTTTTGGAAAGATTACGTTTCAGGTAGAGAGCGGACATGATATTGGAAACCGGTTAGACAATCATTGGTGTTCTTTATTAGAGCGGGAGTAAGGTCAGGGGAAGAAGTGTATAGTTGTGTGTCATCAGCATAAAGATGGTACTGAAAACCAAATCTGCTGATGGTCTGTCCAATCGGGGCTGTGTAGAGTGAGAAGAGAAGAGGTCCAAGGACTGAACCCTGAGGGACTCCAATAGTGAGAGGAAGAGGGGAGGAAGTGGAGCCAGCAAATGATACACTGAAAGAGCGGTCAGAAAGATAGGAAGAGAACTAGGAGAGAGCAGTGTCTTTGATGCCGATGGAGTGCAGCATGGAGAGTAGGAGATGGTGGTCCACAGTGTCAAAGGCTGCAGAGAGATCAAGAAGGATAAGCAGAGAGTGGTGACCATTACATTTTGCCGTCAGAAGGTCATTGGGCACTTTGGTGAGAGCAGTTTCTGTAGAATGTGGGGGGCGGAAACCAGACTGTAATGGGTCTAGAAGAGAGTGAGTGAGGCGGGAGTAGACCAGGCACTCCAGGAATTTAGCGATGAAGGGGAGATTGTAAACTGGTCTGTAGTTGTTTGTGCAGGAAGGGTCGAGAGAAGATTTCTTTAATAAAGGAGTGATGATAGAGTGTTTGAAGGAGGAGGGGAAGACACCAGAAGAGAGGGAGAGATTGAAGATTTTGGTTAAGTGAGTGGTGACCACCGGAGAGAGAGACTGGAGTAGGTGTGACGGGATGGGGTCAGCAGTGCATGTGGTGGGACGAGAGGAGCCTGGAGACGACTTCTTCTGTGACCGGGTCAAAAGTAGTGAGTGAGCCGCAGGAAATGTAGGAGAGGTAGGGGTAACAGCAATTTGAGGTTGGGAGTTGAGTTCCTGACGGATGTTTTCTATTTTTTCTGTGAAGTGGGAAGCCAGGTCATCAGCACAGAGGTCAGTGATGGGCGCCTGCACTTTAGGACTGAGGAGAGAGTGAAAGGTGTCAGAGTTTTTTGGGGTTGTTGGATAGTGAGGAGATCAAAGTGGTGAAGTAGGTTTGTTTGGCAAGGTGAAGGGCAGAATTGTAAGTTCTCAGCATAAATTTGTAGTGAATGAAGTTTTCTGGAGTGCGGCTTTTCCTCCATAGACGTTCAGCACTTCTAGAGCATCACTGGAGGAATCGAGTTTGTGATGTGAGCCAGGGCTGTTTTACTCTGTGTTTGGAAGTTTTGAGGGCGAGGGGTGCCATTTGGTCCAGGGTCCTTCTGAGAGAGTCATTTAGGTGATTGACTGCCAGATCGGGACAGGAAAATGAGGAGATTGGGGACAGTGATGAATGCAGAGTAATCTCTCCATACTCACAGTTCCATTGTCCATAGCTCTATAAGCTTCAGAAGCTCCACCCCCTAAGATCCCCACCAGGTGTCTGACTCGTTCCCTTTTCAGGACTTCCATCAATCAACACTGATGTTCGAAGTCCTGTAAGAAGCCCTCAATGTCGCCTGCAGCCTTATTAAATGCCTTAGAGACCTTGCGGGACACTCTGGAGGATTCCCTCATGGTGGATGCTGTGGTTACAATCTGTCTGGAGCTTCTAGCTGCTTCCACAGTGAGCTTCCTCTCCAGCAATGCCCTCTCCTGAGCTCTGCGAATGGCATCCTTCTTATATTCTATGGTGACCTCATCTCCAAGCAATGCTATCTCCTCCTTCTACCACACAACCCATTGACGTTTTTGGGTATTTACTTCCAGCTCCCATCTTTTCTCCCTTTGAGGTTTTGGAAGGAGCTTGTCTGCAAGATGGCACTGAAGAAGGATTCCCACAGCAATTAGTTGATCCTTGGAGAGTCCTTTGTAGTGGATTCCTAATTCACAGGCCTTTGTAGACTTCCCACAGTCCAGTTTTTGTATCCTGAGGTTCTGGTTCCAGACGTTGATGGGTCACTGTCCTCCATTCCTTCTGCTCTGATCCCACCGCTGCCAGCCAGTTTGGGACGGGGTATGCAACAGAGCAGAAAGGGACACAAATCAGAGGATCAACCCAACAAGCTTTATTGAAGCAGAGAGCATAGATCATCAAATATGACTATTGTTCTTTAGAGTCCACACAAAGGGAACAGATCCGAGGGCGCCACTCGGTACTCTAACGCCAGGGAAAAGGCAGAAATAATCCTTGGATGAGTTCAATGGATCCAACAGGTGAGGGACACAACACAATCCCACGTGGCAGCTTCTATCAATCCACACAGGCACGAGGGTCTGGCCACAGCCGTAAACTCCAGCATCGAAAGCCGCCACACAACGGACTGAGCCAAAACATGAGTCTATTTTTTTTTTTTTTTTTAAATCATCCGGACTTTTATTAAGATTTAAGTATAATAATACAACATAAACGGGATAACATTCCCGAACAATAGTACAATAAAGATGGACACACACAATAAAGGAAGAAAACAAAAAGAGGAAGATAAGGATTTGGGGGGGGGGGGGGGGGAAGGGAGGAAGGTCCAATCACAGGTGTATACTCATCAAAAATCATTAGGGTATATTAAATTGCATTAAGAAGGATCCAGTGGTGGGAGGAATAGTTGATTATAAATCCACGAAACAAATAGTGAACAGCATATCTGCTAATGGTCAAGTTAACAAGCTGCCAAACTGGTGATAGGATCAATTGGAGTTAGAGCCATATGCGGAGGATAGCCATGGGACCCACTATCCCAACCTCTCAGACTTAACGGCAAGATCATGTGCCATGGTGGTTTCGTGTTGCAAGTGCAGCCCAATTTGTGAGGTCAATTCGCCCTTGGAGGGTATGGAGAGAAGCCTCTAGTGTCTGGATAGGCATAGTCTAGCTGCAATTAAAATATTGGTTACAATGGGGCGGAGCATTCCAGGGATGTCCTCAAGGCCGAGGCCCAGCAGGGCCATGGGTCCGCCAAGGTCGAAGGGAAACCCAACGATCTCGGAGATCAGTGACTCAACTATGTTTCAGAACCCCGGACCCGAGGGCAGAGCCACCACACATGTTCCATGGAGCCCACCTCCAGGCCACATTTCCAGCACAAGGAGTCTGAGGACCGCTGGATTTTTGCCAGTTGAAGGGGCGTCAAGTACCAGTTTAACTGGATTTTCTTCGCCTGTTCCAAATGTAGGATACAAGACGAAAACCTAGAGGTGTGGTTTGCGGCTCTAATCCAGAAGTCCAAGGGGGCCGAGAAGGAGAGCTTTCGCTCCCAGATCGTTATATAAGGGAGCTTTTGCTGAGCCCCAGCCAAGAGCAAGGCCCGGTACAAAATTGACACCCCATGAGTAGCAGAGCATTGGGGTTTAAAATATCTTTGTAAGCGATCATTAACAGGGGATTCGTCCCATGATGGCACACGGCATGTGGAGAGGAAATGGCGAACCTGGAGATATTGGTAAAATACTACATTGGGGAGAGCATAAATACTGTGTAGTTCTGAGAAGGGTCAGAGGTCAGGACCATCCATTAGGTCACATAACGTCAGTATATTTGAGGCCACCCAGCGAGACAGAGACAAATCCGGTATACTACGTTCTATGGCCCCGAGAGAAATAAATCTAAATAAAAAGGCAAGATAAGAGTAGCCCACAAGGTACCATACTTTCAGTAGAGCAGTCATTGTTCTCAGAATACAGCCGGGGGGGAGAAAGCCAGAGAAGGCCCATCTCCAAGAGGATCCTAAGGGATACTGAAGGGGCATGATGTGCCTCGATTTGTAGCCAAGGTATTTGGGGGGTCAGCCCCCGACCACCAAATTTTTGCATACTCCAAAGGGCCGCTCTATAATACGTCAGGACGTCCAGGACTCCCAGTCCCCCAGCAGCACACGGAAGAACCATCACTTTTTGGGCAATACGAGGGGGCTTTTGTTCCAAATGAACGAGTTGATGAGGCCTGAAGGCTAGAGAGACAGGTACGAGGAAACAATAAGGGTAGACAACGAAAAAGGTAAATCAATTTTGGGAAATAATCATTTTGGTAATGTGTATGCGGGTGGTCCAGGAGAGGACCAAAGGGGAGATTCTGTCAAGCTCCCGTGAAATCTCCCGTGCATTCTATCAAAGTTTTTCTTAACAACAGAGTGCAGACGGGATATAAAAACCCCAAGATACAGGAAACCCTCATGAGACCAGGAGAAGGAGAAACGTCGCTGAAGATGCTTCTGTACAGGTTTAGGTACATTAATAGGAACAGCACAGATTTGGACACGTTAAGTCTATAGTAAGATGCTGCTAAAAATTCCCCGAGGACGGACATGATCTCCTCCAGCGAAGATGAGACATCCAAACAAGAGAGGACCACATCATCCACATACAACCCAATCCTATGCTCCCACCCCCCAATGTCAAGTCCATGAATGCCGGCATTGGCCCTGACCGCAGTGGCCAATGGTTTCATAGCCAGCGCAAAAATCAGGGGAGAGAGCGGCAGCCCTGTCTCGTCCCATTGGTTATATCAAAGCTACGTGACATGAAGCCAGAGGCTGGGACAGAAGCAGAGGGGACAGTATAAGGCCATAATGGCCGCCTTAACTTGGCCCGTGATGCCAAACTTATCAACACTTCTCCAAGGTACCCCCAGTGAACTCTGTCAAACGCTTTTTTGGCATCCAGAGACAGGAGAACACCGGGGGCCATGGATCTGTCCAAGACATCCAGGATATTAATTAGACGTCTGGTTCCATCGCGAGCCTGTCTGCCCGAGACAAAACCAACCTGATCAGGGCCAACTAGAGCCAGCAATACCCCCATGAGCCTGTTCGCCCAGATCTTGGCATATATCTTTATGTCGCAGTTTAGCAACGCTATAGGGCGGAAATTTCCTGGCGTAGTAGGTGGCATCCCCGGTTTGGTCAGGGTAGCAATGATCGCCTCAAAGCCCTCCCTCCCAACCTCTCCCCTACCGCCAGCACTCGAAGAGCCTCAGTAGAAATGGTAGAAGGATAGGAGAGAATTGTGCGTAGTAAGAAAACGGGAACCCATCCGGGCCAGGCGCGGAATGTTTTTTAGCAGATCTAATTACCCAAGAGTCTTCAAGGCAGTCAAGGGGCCATCAAGGAGGGCCAATTGATACGGGGACAATTTAGGGAGATGAACCTTATCAAGGAAGGCCGCAATAGTTTTAGGAGTAGGTTGCTGGGTATTAGGATCTTTATTTAGATTATAAAGGGATTCATAGTAGTGTCGAAATTCTTAGCTATTTTTACAGGGTGGCGAATCTGCTGTCCAGAGGGTTTGACAAGATGTGAAATCCTAGAATGTGCCAATCTCTTCTGTACCCGCCTGGCCAGCAGGGCCCCGGCCCTGTCACCATGCCATAATACTTAGCTTTAAGGATTTTAAGGTGTTTTTCGTTTTATGGAGGAGCAGAGTGCAGAGATTATTTCTCACCTCTGTCTTATGTTGTTCCTCTAAGGACCGCAAGGAGCACAGAGTGGCATTGAGTTCAGCTGTACGCTGCTTTTTAACAAACTATGCCGTTTTTGTAAGAAGACCTCTGAGCACAGCCTTGTGGGAAAACCAAAGGGTATCATCCCGCACCTCACCATTATCATTTAATTTAAAGAATTCCGTCAGGTGATCAGTCACTTCTTTGAGAGATCCGGGGGTCCGTCAGGAGGTATGAATTAAGTTTCCAGAGAAAGGGAGGGCGAACGGCAGAGGGATCCGCTATCTGTAGGGAGGTGGGGGCGTGATCTGACCAGGTAATGCTGTCGATAGCAGCGGCAGTGCAGGCTTGTAATAAAGCATCATTTACAAA
Organism: Allobates femoralis; assembly: GCA_033576535.1. Classification (NCBI taxonomy): domain Eukaryota; kingdom Metazoa; phylum Chordata; class Amphibia; order Anura; family Aromobatidae; genus Allobates; species Allobates femoralis. The sequence continues at coordinate 194,182,168 of JARQOC010000006.1, read as the reverse complement.
AATATAATCAATTCTACTATAAGTATGATAACGAGGAGATAGGAATGTGTAGTCACGTTCTGTACAGTGGATGTATCGCCATATATCATGTAAGCTGTGCTCAGTAATGAGAGGACCCATTTCTCCCCTTGAAGCAGTTATATCAGAACAATCAAGACTCTAATCCATGGGAATGTTAAAGTCGCCACCTATTATCGTGCGACATCGGCCATGCATGGTAAGCCTATCCAGGAGTGAACTCAAAAAGGACTTTTGTCCCACATTAGGTGCATATAGGGATACAAGGATACTATTAATCAAGCATGAAAGGATCAGGTATCTCCTCTCTGCATCAGGAAAAGATTAAGTCAGCTGGAAGGAGACCGCGTTCCTAATGAGAATAGCCACACCAACATTTTTCAGGGTACAATTAGCACAAAAATGGAAGGAGAAGGTTTTAGATTGTAGTCTAAAGTTATCCGTAGCTAGTAGGTGGGTTTCTTGAATAAAGACTATGTTATTCCTGGATTTCCCAAATTGCCTCAGGGCCATCGACCGTTTGGCGGACGAGTTTAGGCCGTTAGCATTCAGAGACAAGACAGCAATACTCATAATACCAGATTATGCAACTAAGATGGAAACATTCCCTCCCAACCCAACCACATATAGGCCATAAATCATCATCATTGGGACCTGCAGGATAGAGAGGGGAAGGGTGGGAAAAGAACGGAGGTTATGAGGAAGGGTCCCTGCCCATAAGGACAGGGGTTCATAAAAGGTCTGAAAAAGAAAAGACAATGTGTAAAAACAAAACAGTCCAAAAAACAGTAAGCGAAACATGAGGTGCCAAAATCCTTGTGCCTCAAAAGTGACCAAAATTCACTCGTGGGGGAAAAAAATTCTGAGATCGCAAAGCGGACCCGCAAAAAGGGACTGGCAGAGTCCAAACCAAGGACAGAGCCAAGTCCTAAGAGCCACAATCACCGGGCATGTGAATATTCAGAGTCAGAGTCAAACAGCCTTCTCCCATTCCTTGGTAATGTATGGGCAGATGTTTTAGATCTGGAGTCAGAGCGGGGGGGAGTCATCTCAGAGTCTGGGCTCAGGCCCCAGTCTTTAAGGGCTCGCCCCAAGCGGCTGGGTGAACGAAAGATTTGTGTTAGATCCCTTGTAGCGGAAGCAAATATGGACCGGGAAACCCCAGGAGTACATGAGGCCTCGGTCTCGCAGGATCTTGGAATATGGAGCAAATTTGCGCCTCCTGGCTAGGGTGCCCCGGAGAGATCTGGGAAAATGGATATGCCCGCGAAAGGAGAGGTCAGCGTGGGTTTCTTCCACATGGCCTGTAGTACAGCATCAGCAATAGACGGCTTATCAACTTGGATCAAAATGTCTCTGGGAGTGTGCCTTATTGACTTGTGGGGGTTTGTGGGATCCTGACAGTATTAGCAATCACCAGCTCTCCTTCATGTGCATCTGGGAGCAGTTGGGTCAATAATGATTGGACAATGTTCTGTAGGTTCTCCAACTCCTGCGCCTCTGGGATCCCCCCTATTCCTTTCTGGCCCCGTTCTCCAGGCTGCAGATCCTGAGTTGAGCTTGTTTCAGTTCCTTCGCCATCAGGCCATAGTCAGTAGCCAGCTCGTTATGGGCATCCGCATATTCGGCAGTTTTTCTTCAATGGATCCGTCCTTTCTCCCAGGGAGGACAGATCCTTGCGAATCTCCCCAACATGTCCCACATATCGTCCTGTAGGGAACGCCGCAGCGATCCCAAAAGGTCTAAGTTCCCGTCGGGTCGCAGGTGTGTCGTCATTTCGGGACGCAGGTGCGTTGCCGTTTCGGGTCGCAGGTGCGTTCTCCTGTGGGCTGCGGGAGGTGCGGGAGGGAGGAGACCTGGGAGCCGGCGCCATCTTAGCCTGTGGGTGCTGGGGCTGATCAGGGCCAAAAAAGTCTGTGACCCTTTTCGTTGCTGCCCGCTGCCTGCAGGAGTTTCTAGGCATACCTGGGGAGATCAGGGAAGCTTCTGCCACCGGATGGAGTCTGGATGGAGGCTGTGGACTCACTAAGTTGCCATTAGCCCGGGAAATTGCAGGAGCTCAGAGATACACGTCCAGCACCATGAGCTCCTAGGCCACGCCCCAAAACATGAGTCTATTGTTTGTGTGTCCTCGGATCAGCCCATGAAAGGGGGTGGGGGGGAGGAGCACGTCTACTTTTGAACAGTTTGCTACAGTCAGAAGATTCTAGAAACCCAGACTCTGTTCTGTCTTACAGGTTGTCTATTGGAGTCAGCTCCTGCTGCGAAGAATAAAGACAGAATCCCCCACTAGAAGTAGAATATGAACACTGGCGGGGGAGGGACAAATTGTTACATCCCCTTCCCCTCTCAATTTGTGTCCGGACTAGAGACCTAGGCCTGATTCCATTCCATTCCATTGAGTACATGAAGCGGTCAGGGGTCATACAGGGGAAGAGAGGAAGGGACCCAATGTTACATACGCTTTCAGGTTTAATTGAAGGTGTTGAGCAACTCTATCCTGTGAAACGTTTAGGAAATGCAACCATTTGTCTGCAAAGCCTCCTCATTTCAGGGGTTCAAATGTAGTTGGACAAATTAAAAATCATAAATTGTTCATTTTTTTTTTTTATAATTCTTTATTTATATTTTTTAGTATGCAGATAGAACATATCAAGTTGTATACTCTGACAATATAATCAGAAAATTGAGATAAACATAGGAAAATAAAGGAAAGAGAAACGAAAGAGTAGAAAGAGAAAGAAAAAAAAAAGAAGGGACGGGAGGGGAGAGGGAGGAGTATAGGGGGAAGGGAGGGAGGTGGTGTGGACTGTGACCTTACCCTCCATCACAAAGAATCCATCGTTCTGAACAATCACCTGTCCCACGGTATTTCTTATGTGTCTCAGTCTGTTGGAATTGCATCCAACTGAACCAGGTATCTCGAAGGTTCGTATATGAGTCATGCAGTGAAGAAGTTAAATCCTCCATATGCATAAGGTCGTTTACCTTCACTATCCACAACGACATAGGTGGACATGTCGTCTGTCTCCATAGGAGCGGTATGCAAGTCCGGGTCGCCATCACCAAGAATCGCAACAAGGAATGTTTGTACCTCTTAATGTGCATCTCGCAATGGTGGAGCAGGAACAATTGCAGACCCAGTTCTCCCCTATAATTCGTGACCACACAGACAGTGTTACATACTTCGAACCAGAATGGACCGAGGACACTGCATTCCCAGAAAATATGCAGATAGGTGCCCTCCGCCATGTCACGCCACACCTCCAACACACCGAGTCAGTCGCAGGGAACATTTTGTGTAGACGTGAAGGGACCCTGTACCATCGTGTAAGTATCTTATAATTTGCCTCTTGGAAACACGAACTAATCGAAGTAACGTGCCAGAGTGAAGATCCTGACTCTCTGTTCTGGGCTAAGCTCCAAGTCCAGGTCTGCTTCCCATTGAAACATGAAACTAGGTGTTGTCAGATCTGGAGGCGAGGTCAGTAGTGCGTATGTTTTAGAAAGCGCATGTCTACATAAGGCCCATACCCTGACATAGGGTTTCAAATACTGTTTTGGACTTCCGAAACTCAGCTTTGGGTGGAAGTTTATGGAAGAAATCATTCAGTTGTAAACATCTCCAAAATCCCAACGAACTGGGAGTTGAAATGGAGGTCAGCGTTTCCAGAGCCAAGACTCGTCCCTTCCCTAACTCTCCACTCTGTCAATACCTGAATTGATCAATTGTCTAAAAATTGGATCAGCAATGAACGGTGTAAACTCCGGATGGCTAAGTATTGGAGTAAGGATCGAATCAGTGGGTATCAGTGCCGAGCGGATTAACTTATGGCTGCAAGCAAATAGCGTGGGTCCAATGGACAGATGATTAAAAAGGTAATTAGTCAAGCTTAATTTTACCCACGGTATAGTGTGCAGATAAACCGTGTAAAGCTCTGTTCGATTTGGATCCAGATCATATTGCCCGCATTTCTGCACCAGTCTAGCACTCGTGCCAAGTGGTTGGCCCGATGGTACGATGCAATATCAGGAAGCACAACTCTACCCTCACTCTTAGATCAAAATAGAATCGACTTTGCTACACGGGCACACTTATTATTACATATAAAGGCGATCTGTATTTGCGAGATAGACTTAAAGGAGGAGGAGGGTATTCAGGTAATATAAGATCTTAGGCAAAATCATCATTTTAAAGAGCTGACATCTGCCCAGCCATATAAATGTTGACCTCGTCCATCTATCACAGTCAGCCTGAATTAAACTAGCAGGGTTGGGAAGTTGGCCTTGTAGAGGTCGTTTAGGTCGGAGGTTATCTGTAGGCCCAAATAAGTTATAGCCCGCTGTGACCAGCGAAACCCAAACGTTGTCCCTCAGACTCTCCACTAGTTTGGGCGGAAGAGATACATTTAACGCTTCAGATTTAGATTGATTAATTCTACAATTAGAGAGACAAGAATATGTCTCCATCTCTTTTAGAAGGTTAGGGAGAGAAATCGCAGGGTTTGTCATAAAAAAAACAGCAGATCAACTGTATAGGCAGCAATTTTAAATTTGGACGAATTCACCTTGACACCAGCTATATCCTGGTTCGCCCGAATGGGTCTCAGAAATGATTCGAGAGATAGTATAAATATCAATGGAGACAACAGACAACCCTGTCGGGTCCCATTCAAGATAACAAACGGTTCTGATAAAACGCCGTTGACCCACACCCTAGCTGACGGAGCCGAGTACAGCGACAACACCCAATGTATCATCTTGGCTCCCAAACCCATATGGGCCAGGGTTTCCTCCATAAACGTCCAATTAACTGTCGAACGCTTTTTCAGCGTCTGTTGACAAGAGCATCATTGGCGAGCCAGAGAGTTTAGCTTTATAGATTAAATTAATTGCTTTGGTGGTGTTGTCCCTGGCCTCACAACCCATCACAAAGCCTGCCTGATCCGGGTGAACAAAGCCTCATATCAAGGGAGCCAGTCGATTCGCTAGAATCTTGGTGAATAATTTGATGTCCACATTCAAAAGAGAAATTGGATGGTAGCTTGAACACTGCAGTGGATCTTTCCCCTGTTTGTGTATTACTGTAATGGCTGCCCGTAAGGTATCTCTCAGGGGTGTCCCCACCTCCGTCATGGCATTTATAGAGGCTTTCAAATAAGGGAGTAATATCTCCCATAACTTCTTATAGTATAGGACCTTAAACCCATCTGGGCCTGGGGCCTTACCCAATTTGGCAGAGGAAATCCCCTCAGTGAGCTCCTGATCAGAGATTGGTACCTCGAGTGTTTGAATTGTCGTCTCCTGTAGGGTCGGCATTTCCGAGGATTTAATATAATCTCGAATACAAGATCTAAAGTCACTCAAAATAGTACAGGGGTTAGCACTGTCTACATCATATAATGAGGCATAGTAGGTTTAAAATGCCTCAGCTATATCCAAAGGAGCCGACTTCTTCTGCGATCCCACAGGAGAAATAATCTCCGGTACATAGGTGGCTGCTCTTTGTATCAGTGAAGCCCGCGCCAATGACTTGCCTACCTTGTTACCATGCTCTTAATAATGCCGACGACATCTGGAGAGAACTCCCTTTGCTTTCTTAATTAACAGCGTACGCAGCTCTTCTGTAGTCTTCAGTAGGCTCTCTCAAATCACCTGATGTAGACTATTTAGATTGAGTCTCTAGAGTTTTTAGCCGCGAGAGCAAACCTGCAATCTCCACATCCCTTTCTATCTTTAATCTGGCCCCATGGTTTATGAGAGCGCCTCTAATTACACACTTATGGGCCTCCCATATTATCACTGGAGAGGAGCCTTGTTGTGCATTGGTATCAAAATAGTCTTGTAGTTATTTTGTGATATCCCAAAATACTTCCGGGTCATCAAGCAGAGAAGAGTTCAGCTTCCACTGCCACTGTCTCGGCAATGGAGAGGAAAGCAGGATCGAGACCGTGACTAAAGCATGATCCGAGAATGTAATCGGTTCTATACTTGCAGCCTGTATGCGTGCCAAGTCAGAGTGCCATATGCGGAGTAAATGGAGTAATCCCTATCCCCAGGGTGAAGCAGGCGCCAGGTGTCCAGAAATTGGTGGTCATGTAGGGTCCGTCTTAAACATCGCTGTGCTGATCCAGTCAGTGCAGACCTCCCCCTGAAGTATCTATAGCTGGATCTAGAGCTATATTAAAGTCTCCCCCTAGGACAAGGGTCCCCTCAGTGAAGTCTTCCACCAGCTCTAAAAATTTCAACAGTAAAGGAACCTGACCGGTGTTCGGGAGGTACAGCAAGGCAAAGGTGTATAACTGGGATGCAATTTTACCTTTGATCAACAACATCTGTCCTGCTCCACCATCCCAAGAGTCCAGAAATTACCAGGGGAGAGACTTCGATAACACGATACTAGTACCCGCAGAACCAGCATCAGGCGCGAGGCTGTGCTAAGCCGTGGGAAACCAGTGGTTCGAAAGTCTAAATGGCTTGGCAGCACAGAGAAGCGTTTCCTGTAAAAATGCGACATAAATGTTATTAGACGTTAAGTAATTAAACATAATAGACCTTTTGCCTGGATCATGCAGACCCTTAACGTTCAACGTTCCTATCTTCAGTTTGGATAGACCGCTGTGAGACATTATTTCTTAACAGGTGGAGTAGGATAAAAGGGAAGAGGGAAGGGTAATTGATAAAAAGTCAGATATAGAAATAAAACAGAGTAGTGGAAGACAAAAGAGTAATTAAAAGAAAAGAAAAAAAAAAAAAAAAGAGACTTAAACTGTCTAATACAGTCAGAACCCGAAAACCCAATCCCACAGAGAAAAAAAGGAGAGGATTCAAGGGGTCGCAGACAACCAGGGCTGGACCAATGCAGACCCGGGACCCATCAACAATATAACTTTAACAAGTCTACCCTATACAGTGCTGATCAACAATTTGTTACCCCCTCCCACCTCCCCCTCAAGGCTGGGTCTCCTCCAACAGAGCCCCGTCAGAGTTTAGTACTCAGACCGCAGCCTAAGGGAGCCCCGAAAATCCCAAAATCGAAACAAAATGGAGATGAAATGGACTCAGTCAACTTGCAATAACAGCAACAGTGGGGTACGCAGATGTCCAAAAAGCCAGCAAAAAAAAAAAAAGTCAGAAAAAAGCCCCAGGACTAAGAGCACGCGGGAGCCACACTCCCACAGAGTTGCACCACCACCAAGTGTCCTCCACACCACACCAAGCAGACGGCATGTCTGGAGAATGGAGGGCACCAGGAGATCAGGAACTAGTGCCATAGTCCAATCAAGTTAGGGGCCTTCCCGCGATGGCACCTCGAACTTGTAGATGATGTATTACAAGACGAGATCCCAGGCCTCCCTCGGGCAGCTCCGAGGAAGCCTTCCAACAATAGCCAGTCCGGGACCGGGAATGGTGGAATGTTCAAAAATGTAAACAAGCCATATAAGTCCTCTTTTGACCACTGGTAGAAGAATTTGCCTGGGGCGATGCTCTGGATGACAGTGCTGCACTCTGCTTAGAGCGCGGGCTCCTCTGCTGCAGCAGGGAAGGAGGGGGCAGTGTCTTCTGGAGGGCGTTTGGCACCATTGCAGTCCTGCACCAAGAAGACCCTCCAGCGCTAGCACAGAGCCTATACAGAGCACGGAGGAAAAGCCTCCCGGTGTCCCCGCCAATGGTGTACGGGTCAGAGAGGAGCTTGGCTTCCTCCTCTACATGGCAGGAGAGGAGGAGGTCTAATGATCTGTAATATGGCCCTGGGTCCGTGGAGCTCCAGCAGTCTGCGTCTTCACCTTGCCATGGTCAAGCCACGCTCCATAAAATGTTAATTTTTAATACTTTGCAGAGAATCCTTTGCAGGCAATGACTGCCTGTATTTTCTAAGCCACGCATGTCAAGCACTAGGTTTCCTCTTTGTGACACGTTGCAGGCCTTTTACTGCAGCTTACTTCAGTTGTTGCTTGTGGGTCTTTCTGCCTTAAAGGAACCGATCACCAGTTTTTGAGCCTATGAAGAAAGACCCCCACCTTTAACTGCTCCTGTGTTACATTCCACAAATGTCTCTTAGCAGCCCCTGATTCCCACTATATACACCCAAAAACGCCATTTAATATGCTTTCGTTCTGTATGTAAATGATGGCCCATTCCAATGGCGAAAGATCTCAGTTCACTATGTGAATGACGTATGTGTAATCCACATTGATCAAACCAAGAGGATACGAGTAGGAGGAGAGATGGGACAGATGCCACAGTCAGGATGCCCATTGGATCGAACCATCATTTATATACAGAGCGGAAGCATGTCAAATGGTATTTTTGGGGGAATGCAGGGGGAGTCAGGAGCTGATACACATGAAATGTAGCACAGGAGTAATTTAAGATGGTGGCATTTGTTCATAGACTCAGAAACTGGTGACAAGGTTGCCTTTAACATATTGTAGCAGTAAAGGCTGAGCACTTAATCTAAAGGTGTGTACAAATTAGAGTCTGTTTTAAAATGTAACCCCTTTTTTGGGATGTTTATTCTTAAAACAAATAAATTCTTTAAAACATTTGTACTTCTTAAAGGTTCTTGTCTTCAAGATTTGGCTCGGGAGGGATACTCCTTTCCTTCCCTTCAGTCTGTAATGTGGTGGTTTTGTGGTTAATCTCTTTTTATTAATTTTGAAAAAGAAAACAAACATTACAGGGTATACAAGTAAATATAAATCAAAAAGTATAGGTAAGGAATTCACATTAGGAACACCAGTACAAAACATTATTCAAAATACTTTCCCATGTTTATATACCCTCTTCTGATATATCACGGTCTGTTCCCGTGGTCATACACCACACTCTGGGGGTTAAAGAACACCTGTCATAATCAAAGGGATTTCCGCAATGAAGGAGGTTAGGAATCCCATTAGGAGTATTATAGCGTCATACTCCCTTTTGTCAATTTGGTCAAAAGCAAGTGAGTGTCTATTGGAATAAAACTGTTTAACCCTTTACTGGCTTTAGTGTGCCAGTGAAAATTAAGCCTCGTAGGACCCACTGAAAAACCGGTCTATCTATTATATAATTGCCGTAGCGACTTCCGTTGCGACCGGCGCTACTTCCTGTGGCTTTGTTCGCGTAGCTGTGAACTTTCTCCAGGACTCTGTCCGGAGTCGCGAAGCAATGCCCGCAAAGCGGGCATTGCGAGCAGTAAACGAGCGGACGACCACCACCACCACGTCCTCACACATGGCATGTTTACATAAGACATCACATAGTAAGAAGAATACAGTCAGTCCCAAAGTCAGCTGTGACCACCTGGCCCTGGAGCCGTACTCGGTCTGTCACACTGCACATCTGACCGCCTGGCCCTTGGACACTTGCTGCCATGCACACATCAGGTGCACTAGCATGGAGCTGGCAGGCTCCCATCACTTACCCACTGGGGACGGATCACTTCCAGCACCTCCTCACATGGCAGTGCTCTGGACTTCTGAATCCCATCGTCCTCTCCTCACTCAGACACCTGGCAGGTTCCTATCCAGCCTGCTTACTCACACCTGCAACCCAGTGAGTCAATCAGCACATCTTTACTCACACACAGACCTGAGATGTGATTAACCCCCTGTGCACCATTCAGGTTTAGCCCAGCAAAGCACTCATCCCCACAGGTTCAGCCGCTCATTAGGCTCATGAATGTATCGGATCTTCAGCACTCACACTCAGCTGTTTTACTCAGCTCATGAAAACCCTTCAGCTGTTAACCCCCTGTACATCGGACAGCTTTCACACACCACACACAATCAGAAAAACCGGCCCATGTGAACACAGACCTGCATTGATAACCCGTGTGATGCACCCGGCCAGGGGCCACATCACCACACCTCACTTTCTCCGCACAGCAAAGCACTCATCCCCACAGGTTGAGTCGCTCATTAGGCTCATGAATGTATCGGATCTTCAGCACTCACACTCAGCTGTTTTACTCAGCTCATGAAAACCCTTCAGCTCTTAACCCCCTGTACATCGGACAGGTTTCACACACCACACACAATCAGGAAAACCGGCCCATGTGAACACAGACCTGCATTGATAACCCGTGTGATGCACCCGGCCAGGGCCACATCACCACACCTCACTTTCTCCGCACTTCACTCACTTTCTCCGCACACATACACACACACACACACACACACACACACACATACTCCGCTATACTTACCACCGGCCCTGCATCACCGACATCTCGCCGCTCCCGAACTACTTGATCAAATATCGCATCCAATAAGTCTCGCCAAACTTCCCGGACCCCATATTGGATCCAGTCGTCCGCGGGCGCCGACATGTCAACTCAGGATCCAGCCGGCAGGGAAGACGTAGGGTTGGTGCTAACTATAGCGAAGTGTCTGTGTGTGTGTATGTATGTATGTATGTGTGTGCTGACCACTCTGCCCACAGCGCTGCACTCAGCACTCTGCCCACGCCACTGTGCTCACCAATCTCACCGCACTCACTGCTAACCACTGAGTCACCACCGCACTCGCTGCTAACCACTGAGCCACCGCACTCACTGCTAACCACTGAGCCACCCCACTCACTGCTAACCACTGAGCCACCTGTATACACACAATTCATTTCACCCCACTCCCCTAATTAGTAAATATACTATATATGGATTCTACACTACCCGATTCTTTCGAATCGGCCCGCCATCTATATATATATATATATATGTGATTATATAGGAATTATCAGTATTATGTATGTGATTATGTATACATTAGTGAGTCGCGCCTATTCTGCAAGGACTCGCAACGGCCGCTTGGCGGCCATTGCGAGTGAGGCTTTGCGAATCAGTGGCGCCGGCAATGCTTCACAGGTCGCGTGGGCGCTGCGCCCACGCCCACAACGACGGAAACAGCGCCGATAACTTACGGAAGTGCGTTAGGGAAATTATATATTACATATGATAATCTATTATATAATTGCCGTAGCGACTTCCCTCGCACACGCCGCTACCTCCGTGGCTTTGTTCGTGGGCGCGCATCGCCCACGCGACTCACTCGCAATGCCCGCCAAGGGGGCGTTGGGAGTCGTTGCAGCAGCCCGAGCAATGCCCTATACACAGATTCTAGAATCCCGATGCAATCGCATCGGGCTCACAGCTAGCTGAAGTATAATCTCTCATGGTGGGGTTCCCCAAGATAATAGGTACTTATTCCCGTCAGTTTAACTGAAACCGCGTAAAAGGATAAACTGAGAAAGAAGAAAAAAAAAAGAATACTTTTCAAAACTAAGACTGTTTTGTAGCCTAAAGTACATATGAAGAAAGAGAAAGGAAAAAAGATAGAGATATTATCAGAGGAAGTAGGAGCTGAGCGAAGTTATTCGGGGTCAGGGTATGAAGAGAATAGGACCAAAGAGCAAAGGGGAACTGGGGATAGTGTATACCTCGACCCCGTGCCAACCATTTATCGCATCACAGAATCAATCTCAGAGAAAGTTCTCCTGAATTCACTGGAGTCTTGGTAGAGAATCCACTCAGTCCAGGTCACTGAAAATTTATCACGAGACCCCATCGCGTCGGCCGCCAGCTCCTCCATCCGGAATAGATCCATCATCTCTTTGAACCAATCAAGCAGAGAAGGTATCTGAGGTGTTTTCCAAAAACTCAGAATTAGAGCGCGGGCGGCCGAGACACAGAAGCGGAGGATATCCCTCTTATTAAGCCCAATAGGACCTGGGAAGATAGATAGTAAAGCTACTTCAGGGCAACATTTAACCCGTTTACCTGTAATTCGTGTATAAGTGCCGAACACCCCAGACCAGAACCGCTGGATCTCGTCACAACTCCACCAAATGTGGAGCATTGTCCGTGGTGCTTTCCCACAACGCCAACAACTGTCTGGAGTTTCAGGGAACACGCGGTGCATGGCAACAGGACATAAATACCATCTGGTGAGCAGTTTATAGCTCCTCTCTTGTGCAACACAGGCACTGGCTAATTTGTGTGTAAACAAAAAGCTTTTCTGCCAATCACTGTCCACAATGTTCCTGTTTAATTCCCTTTCCCAGGTTCGCTGGAAGTGTAAGGCGTCCTGATCTCGCAGGGATCCTAAGGCCAGGTATAAGGCCGAAATTTTATGCCTCGGGGGGGAATCCTGTTGGAACAATCTCTCCAATATGTTTGGCATCAATCTCACCCTGCATGTACGGCCAGACGGGAATAAAAATGATTTATATTGGAGGAATTCAAACCAACTGAGAGGCCTAGTAGGATCAATAGATTGGATCTCTCTCATTGAAGGCAAATCCCCATTAGCCAGGATCTGACCCATTCGGGTATCGTTCACACTCTGCCAGCATAGAAATCTTTGCCTTCCGAACCTCGGTGTAAAAGCAGGGTTAGAAAAAAGGGGGACGAGAGGACTGAGTTTGCCATCCACATAAAATGGTTTTGTTGCTGAATGCCACACTTGCAGAGTGGACTTGGTCATATCGAGGAGGGGGGATAGGTCTGATAAGTTCCCGTGGGGAATCCAAAGTAGATGTCTCAGTGGGATCCCCAGGCCCTCCTGCTCCACCTCTACCCATCTTTTGGAGGACGTGCAATAGTGCCAGTCTAGGGTTCTGGCAAGAGAAGAAGCTACAAAGTATCTATGAATATTAGGTAACCCGACCCCTCCTCTGGATCTAGGTAGTGAAAGGATATTAATCCCCAACCTAGACCTCTTCCCATTCCAGGTAAATTTAATAAGAAGAGATTGTAGTTTAGTGAAAAACATTCTGTCTGGAAGGATAGGGACTGTTTGAAAGATATACAGGAGTCGGGGTAGGATATCCATTTTAATAACGTTCATTCTCCCGAACCAGGATAGTTTTAGCTGGCGGTATGATGATAAAGCCTTTTCTACGTTAGATAATAGGGGATGATAGTTTAACTTAAATAATTGCTTAAGATCTTTAGGGATGGAGACTCCCAAGTAAGTAATAGCCTCCTCCCTCCATTTGAACAGGAACTGCTTGGATAAATGAGATACCAGATCTCCGGGTAGGGAGATGTTGAGTGCTTCCGTCTTAGAACAATTAACCTTAAAGTTACTCAACCGCCTGAACTGTTCAAATTCTTTCAAAATTGTAGGGATAGTAATCAAGGGTTGTGAGATATAAAGGAGGAGATCATCGGCAAACAATGCCATCTTGTGGTGATTGTGGCCCAGCTCAATCCCATGAATGTCAATGTTGGCTCTGATTGCTGTGGCTAAATGCTCCATTACAATAATGTATAGCAGGGGCGACAATGGTCACCCCTGTCTAGTCCCGTTTGCAATTTTGAACTGGGAAGACAGGGCACCCCCAATCTTCACCTTGGCAGACGGTGAGGAATATAGGGCCATGATTCCGTGTAAAAATCGGGGGCCCAGGCCAAGTTGAATCAGCGCCTCCTTCATAAACCCCCAGTGAACTCTGTCAAAGGCCTTTTCAGCATCCACAGAAATCAGACCAAGCGGAGCTGAAGAGCTGTTGGCCTTAGCGATAAGGAGGAGGGTTCTAATAGTGTTATCCCTGGCCTCCCGGCCTCTGACAAAGCCCACCTGGTCCGAATAGTATCTTAGAAAATAATTTGACATCCACATTCAGTACATTCAGTAACGAAATCGGCCTGTAGTTCGACACTGAAGATGGGTCTCTCTCAGCAGGGGCGTAACTACCGGCATAGCAGACATAGCGGTCGCTTTGGGGCCCGGCGCTTGTGGGGGGCCCGGACCCAGCGCCGCTACGCTGCTATCCGGTCAGCTGCAATTACTTATCCCTGCCGCTGTCACCGCTCTCCTCCGGGTCTTCATGCTCCGGTTGTGACCGGCGGGCGCAGGCAATGACGTCATTGCCTGTGCGCTGGAGGAGGAAGCATGAAGACCCGGAGGAGAGCGGTGTCAGAGCGGCAACAGCGACAGGGATAAGTATAATTATGTATTCCTTTACAGGTGTGCAGCAGCAAGGGGGGGGGCCCTGTATACCACCACTGGGCCCTGTATACACCACCACTGAGCCCTGTATACCACCACTGGGCCCTGTATACACCACAACTGGGCCCTGTATACACCACCACTGGGGCCTGTATACACCACCACTGGGCCCTGTATACACCACCACTGGGGCCTGTATACACCACCACTGGGGCCTGTATACACCACCACTGGGCCCTGTATACACCACCACTGGGCCCTGTATACCACCACTGGGCCCTGTATACACCACCACTGGGGCCTGTATACACCACCACTGGGCCCTGTATACACCACCACTGGGGCCTGTATACACCACCAGGCCCTGTATACACCACCACTGGGCCCTGTATACACCACCACTGGGCCCTGTATACATCACCACTGGGCCCTGTATACCACCACTGGGCCCTGTATACACCACCACTGGGCCCTGTATACACCACCACTGGGCCCTGTATACACCACCACTGGGCCCTGTATACACCACCACTGGGCCCTGTATACACCACCACTGGGCCTGTATACACCACCACTGGGGCCTGTATACACACCACTGGGCCTGTATACACCACCACTGGGGCTGTATACACCACATGGTGCCTGTGTATACCACCATGGCCTGTATATACCACTGGGGCTGCTGTATATACTGCTGTTGCCTGTATACCATGGCGAGACTGCTGTAATACTGCTGGGGCCTGTATAACCATGGGGAGCTGCTGTATACCACTGGGGCTGCTGTATATACTGCTGGGGCCTGTATATACCACTGGGGCTGCTGTATATACTGCTAGGGGCCTGTATATACCACTTGGGAGACTGCTGTAATCTGCTGGCCTGTATTACCACTGGAGGCTGCTGTATACCACTGGGGCTGCTGTATATATTGTTGGGGCCTGTATATACCACTGGGGCTGCTGTATATACTGCTGGGCCTGTATATACCACTGGGGAGACTGCTGTAATACTGTTGGGGCCTGTATATACCACTGGGGAGACTGCTGTAATACTGCTGGGGCCTGTATATACCACTGGGGAGGCTGCTGTGTACCACTGGGGCTGCTGTATATACTGCTGGGGCCTGTATATACCACTGGGGAGACTGCTGTAATACTGCTGGGGCCTGTATATACCACTGGGGAGGCTGCTGTATACCACTGGGGCTGCTGTATATACTGCTGGGGCCTGTATATACCACTGGGGAGGCTGCTGTATACTACCACTGGGGAGGCTGCAGTATACTACCATTGGGGAGGCCTGTATACCACACTGCTGGGGGCTGTATACCTGTGCTGGGGTCCACCCTCGGTTTATACACGAGTCAATAGGTTTTCCCAGGTTTTGGGGGCAAAAGTAGGGGGTCGGCTTATACATGGGTCGGCTTATACACGAGTATATACGGTAAACTGGGTGGCGTCAGACTGTTAACACCTAGTCATATTATGGATCTGTTGTTTATATGTGGTGCTTTATTCTTGCAGATTCAGGATTAGGAACAATTTTGTTACATTATTTCTAATTTTGGCACTTAATGTGACTCCTGTATGCATTATTGGTAAGGGTGTATGTCTTGAAGGGGGCGTGTCATTGGGGGCGTGTCTTGGAGGGGGCCCCGTTCAAAAGTTTGCTATGGGGCCCTGCCAGTTCTAGTTATGCCCTGTCTCTCAGGTTTGGGGATGATGCTGATATGGGCTTCTAAAGACTGAGGCACGAAGCTAGAGCCCTTCAAGACAGCATTAAAGGCCGTCAACATTGTGGGAGTCAGCTGGGTCTTAAGTATTTTATAAAAATTGGGTATAAATCCATCTGGACCTGGACATTTCCCAGATGGGGTAGATTGAATAGCCAGTAACAGTTCTTCCCCTGAGATCTCCTCCTCCAACCCCGCAACAGTTTCCTTAGCCAGTGTTGGGATCGCTGTTTTATCTATATATCTCTTAATCTTTTCTGATAGTTCCGGGGGTGACGCATCAAACAATTGTCCCTTGATGTTGTAGAGATCAAGATGATAAAGATAATACTGTCTAAATTCCTCCAGTATTTCACTTGGTAGGGATGTGCAACCCCCCGTTTTAGTGGAAATGTTTGGAACAAACGTCGGATTTAACAGAGGATGGAGCAGTCTGGCCAAGGGACGTCCACATTTATCTGAATTGGAGTAAAAATAACTCCTAGATTTCTCAGAATATCTACGATATTTTTGGTCTAATAAATCTTTAAGTTCTTTTTTCTTTAAAATCAGTTTGGAGAGGGACATTCTAGATAATGTCTGTTTATGTGTGGTTTCTAACACATGAATCTGCGAAAGTAGGTCCTCTATCAATTTTGTGTTGTTTTTCTTCAGACGAGTGCCATGCTTTATAAACACTCCTCTCAGGACACATTTTAGAGTTTCCCACTTTGTGGGAGGAGGGGTGGGATCAGAGGCATGATCTTAGTCAAAGGACTGTATAGTCTCCTTAACCTCTGTCATACACACCTCGTCCTTCAGTAAATGTTCATTAAGTCTCCATGTCCAGGGTCTGCTACATGTGTCAGGCAAAGTAAGAGTCAAATAAGTGGGGGCATGGTCCGATAACAAAATATCCCCTATGGTTGCCTCAGGGTTCCAGGATAGTAAGTTGTGACTAATGAAAAATAGATCTATTCTGCTGTATGAACTATGTACTGGAGAGAAGTATGTAAAATCCCTTCCTTGTGAATTCAAGGTCCTCCAGATGTCTATAAGCCTCAGAGTGTGAAAGAGCTTTTTTATGGAGACAAGCCTTTTATTTGGGATAGATCTCTTACCCGAGGATGAGTCTGCCACCGGGTCCAGGGTGAAATTGAGGTCCCCACCGATTATGGTTGATCCTTCTGCAAAGGTTGTCAACCGAAGTAGGTACGATCTGCACGTCTTTGTTTTAAACCTATTAGGCAAGTACCAATTAACAACAGTTAATAAAGATCCAGCAATTCTCATCTTAAGAAAAATGTATCGGCCCTGTGGGTCTATACAGGTATCAAGAATCTCGTGTGTCAGCGACCTGTGAACCGCGATGGAAACACCCTTCGTTCTCGCTTCTGGATTCATACTATGGTGCCATTCCGAGAAGTACCTGTTACGTAGACTCGGTACATGTCCCGATTTAAAATGGGTCTCCTGTAACATCAAGATCGGACACTTCTGCTTATGAGCAGAGTATAAGATCTGAGATCTCTTCTGAGGAGTATTGAATCCCTTTACATTGAGTGAGCAGATTTTTAAAGTTGACATGGTTGACACTAGGGTCAGAGGTAAGGGAACGGAGAAGAGATACTAGGAGAAAAGGAAAGGGAAGGGGAACTAAAAAAAGAAGAGAAAAAAAAAAGGGGAGGGGGGGGGGAAAGATAGAGGGAATGAACCTAGAGGCCCTAAAGTGGGGGGATTAAAAAAAAAAAAAATCACCGGGGAAATAGGAAAGGAGAGAAAATGGGTAGTAGAAAGAAGAAAGAGAAACAGAAAAGGATAGGAGGATAGAGAAATTTCCCGGAATAATCTGGGATAGCGGCTTGGGGTGGTCTACTCGACCAGTCTTCCTTAAAACAGGTGACTATATCCCGGTGAGGCGTAGCATAATAAATATAACATGAAAGAGTAACATTTCCAATCAAAAACAACTAAACCCGTGTAGATTATTTAGGGCTATAATCATGTATGAATAAGTCGTCTGAGCCAGTGTATGTTCTACGGACCCTGTGACATACTGTTAAATTAACTCCGTAAATTATAGGTGTAACAGGAGACATATAAAAAAACTCTGCTACATATTAGTCCTCTTGTGGTAAGAGGAGTCGTTATGGAGACCATCCCCACCCTCACCCCTGAAAGAAAAATCACCGAAAAACAGCAGGGTAGGTAGCACAACTGTTAAGACCTGAAAAAAAAAACTCGTCAACCATTATTAAATGAACCCCTTCTCCAACCTCTATTCCTCCCCCTCATTGAAGCCCCCCTCCCCCTCCTCCTGCCTCCTCTTAATGGTCTGGATCATCGCATCCATTCCAGGCACTCATAATGTCCGGGCCATTCCTCCGGCGAGATGGTGACCAGGGGGAGTCCCAACGCCTTTGTGAACTCCGGCACTCCCCTAGGATGAGTGACGTAGTGAAGCACTCCATCCCTTTGCACCTGGAGGCGAAATGGAAAACCCCAAGAGTAGGTTATGTCCTGTTGTCTCGGGATCTCCAGGAGCGGGCGAAATGCTCTCCGTTTTTGCAAAGTGCGTCTTGATAAGTCTGCCAGTAGTTGAATAGAATAGTCCTGGTATTTAATCCGTCCTTTAGCTCGGTCCTTTAGTGAAAATCGCCTCTTTGATTTTATATTTATGGATCCTGCATACCACATCTCGAGGCCTATCTCCTTCCATGGGCGGGGGTCCCAGGGATCTATGTGCTCTGTCAAATTCTAAAATTGATTCTGCCGATACTTCCCTTATTGAGTTGAATATATTTTTAAGGGCACCGTCCAGCTCCTTAGGACTGACACTTTCGGGGAGGCCCCTAATCCTGATATTATTCCTCCTCTCCCGATTCTCCATGTCTTCCATGGAATCTAACATTCTCTCAAACTGGGAAGCTTGTGAAGAGACCTTGTCCTCTAGTGTCCGCAGCCTCTCGTCCACGTTCTGGGAGGATGATTCAGTAGAGGTTACTCTCAGATTGACTTTATGGACTTCGCCCTGTATCTCAGCAGCCTCTGCCTTAAAGGACGCCTCCATCCGGCTAATAAAGCCCTCCATTTCCTCCCTAGTAGGGATAGTCTGTATACGAGATCGGAGGACGTTCCATATCTCCTGTCCTCCCGTGGTGTTGGCCATCAATACCTGACCCGGAGGCAGGGGGGGTTTGGTTTAGGCAGTTTGCTGGGGTGGTATGTTTGGTAGTTTACAGTGGGGTCCCTCAAGATTTCCCACCGAGAGTCTCCTTGTCAAGGGAGGTTGTGTAATCATCTCCCCCTCCTCTCCTCCCCGCAGAGACTGAGAACAAGGTTGTCGTGCCTCCATTAATAAACTAGTTAGTCCTTGCTGACTGTATTCTTCCATGTCAGCATCACTGTCTACATTGGCTTGGTGACTGTCCTGTGCCTCAGTAGCGACCCTTTTATTAGTTGGGTTTGCGTCCCCTCCATCCTACGACCCTGACTAACAGTGGTGGTTTTAATCTTTTATTTTGTTTTGCCTCCTCAATTTTAACAATCCAGTTAAACTGAATGGTTACCTCAATTTCCTTGAATGGGTGGAGTTCACTCTCTTTAGCCTTTACCACTACAATATGATTTTGCTAATTTGTTGTGATACAAAACAGGGGAAAAAACACACGGTGACACCCTTAAGGCTAAACAGCAGCTAATCGTGAAAATGAGTAGCTCCAGTGTTAAAAATTAAAAAGACCTAGGTTCCTTTTAACCCCTTCATCCCCAAGCCTGACTTTCACCTTCATGACCAGGCCTTTTCTTTCAATTTTGACTACTGTCAGGTTATGTACTTACATAACTGCCTTGGGACAGGAAGTGTCGAGATGTCACCTGTTCTTCACCACCTGATTGGTTCTTTTGCAACAGAAAAAAAAGACCGCCTTATTGACACACCCATGTGATGTGCCAATATGCCAGCCGCTTGCTGATGCTCACCCTCGGGTCCAGTCTACTCCTCTGTCCACCGTCGCTGCCATCTCTTGTCCGTCACTGCTGCCGTACGTCCCTGCACTACTGTGAATGAGGTCCCACCTTCGTGCTTGTGTCCTGCAATCACCGGGTGCTGATCAGTGTAGCACATCACTGTTTGGCATCTGTGCTCATTTGGGCAGGACTTTTTTTCCTCTTAATTTTTCCCCCATTTGCACCAAATCAGTGTGTGCGTTCTGCAGCTGTTGAACCCTGCTTGGTGACGCACATCTCTGACATCAAATTGAAATAATTAGTTGATAAAACTGGATTAGGACAGTAAAATTATACGGAAGTAATTGCCATCTACTACCATATATTTTACTGAATATTGACAGCGCTGGTGTTAGTTGCGGATGCTCAGTATTTTTATTATTTTTTAATTGTACTGACTTCCATTTAGTTATTGTAGATTCAGATTTGTAGTGGAAACATTTTTAGATTCTTCTTTATTTTATTTTGTTCTTTCTACATTCTTTTGTTCTACTTTTTCTGCTCTAACATAAAAAAGTTCACTTCCCCCCCTGACCCCCCCTTTAATATTAGGAGCCTCAAATACCTGATTGTGTGGTGCAATCGGGAGTCAAATTTGAAAAGTCCATTCCTGTGAGGCCAGCAGTGTAAAGGGCCCGTTACAGGCTACGGTGTTCCAGCGATCCGACCAACGATCCGACCTGGCTGAGATTGTTGGAACATCGTTTATTGATCACTAGTAGGGTGTCACACGTACAGCTATCATGAACGACTTCGCAACAAGCGAATGATATTAGCAGTCGCTTGGATGCATATGTTCCTCAGTTCTGAAAAGGCGAAGTCGTAAACGACATAGTTATCAAGGTGTCACACACGCCGATGCTGCAGGTTGAACGGACGACCAACAACTGATTTATGGTCCTGTTCATAAACCTGCAATCAACGATCAGTCGACTTATCGTTGGTTGTATCTATGTGTCACACGCAACGGCGTCGTTATGACATTGTTGCACCGCCCCAAAAGCCGTGACATTTCAACGATATCGTTCACGATATCATAGCGTGTTACTGGCCCTTAAGTCTTTATCTGAGGTTTTCATAAATCTCATGGTGGCGGTGAAATTTGAACACTCAGCAATTTTTGCCACAAAACCCTACTTCATCTTTTTCTAACTGGACTCCCATAGACACAGTAGAAATGGGTTCTGGGAACTATTTCTTCTCATGGGGATAGTTCAGCAATTTTGGAGCATTGATGTTTTATACAACTCTACTGTTCTGCATGGTTTTTTACCCGTAAAACATTTTGAAGCCAGTCACAAATTTTTGCACTTAAAAAACAATGCAAAATGTTTTCCCTGAGTTACCCCAACTTTGTTGCTGAAGTGACCAATAAAAAAGGGGATTTTTGTGTACTCACCGTAAAATCCTTTTCTCTTAGCCTCTAATTGGGGGACACAGGACCATGGGTGTTATGCTGCTGTCCACTAGGAGGTGACACTAGGCAGAATCTGCAAAAGAGTTAAGTAACAGGGCCTGAAACTAACCAGACACATGTGTAAACAGGTAAGAGGTAGCAAGTAATATGAGGACAACAAGACTTGTAACTAAGCAGGCACATGTTTAAACCGTGAAGAGTCAACGGAGCAATAATTGTATAACAAGGCCTTTAACCAAACAGGCACAAGATTAAACATTCAACATTTAACAGAGTGATAATAGGCAAACATGTGTAAACATGTTAACCATGCAACAGCTAAGAAGCTATGTAAGAACTGTAAAAAAGGCCCACAAGGCAATAGGGTGGGTGCTGTGTCCCCCAATTAGAAGCTGAGAGAGAAAAGGATTTTACGGTGAGTACACAAAAATCCCCTTTTCTCCTTCGCCTCATTGGGGGACACAGGACCATGGGACGTCCTAAAGCAGTCCCTGGGTGGGAAAAAACAATGGAACCAGTAACGCTGAACATGATCAGTGAAGAACTATGCATCAACAGGCGGGCTGCTGTCGCCTGGAGGATGCGTCTAATCAGACCTGCGGTTGCCGAGGACTGAGTGCAAGTACTGTATTGGCATAAGTATGTGTGTAGGCTGACCATTTGGCTGCCTACGTTCTGGTTGCGCTGACACCTGGTGATGAACGGCCCAGGAGGCCCCCACCCTCCCCAGCCGTAGCAGGATGTGCCTGGACACTGGCGGAAGGGATGAGTGTTCTGATGGTATAAGCGTCTTGGATGGTTAAACAAATCCACCTGGTTAGAGGAACCTTAGAGACGACGTGCCTTTATTTCTGTCCTGTGGAAGAAGAAAGAGAATTTGGCCTCTTTGAAAGGCACTGTGCTGGATACCTGGATGTGTAGGGTCCTGATAAGGTGCTGTATATATAGGTCCTTCACTACTGGATCGACTGGAGTCGGACGCAGCGATGACATAGAAACGTCTTAGGAGTATACCGACTTAGAAGAAGGATGGAACCAGCCATAGGGCGATCTTGTCCAGGTGGAAGACCAGAAAAGATGGTTGACATGAGAGCGCTGTAAGTACTGATAGCTCTGCAGAGAAAAGTAATTGCCACCGAAAACTACCACTGTTTGGATGAGAATGCTAAGGATAATATCCTACAGAGGCTCAAAAGGTGAGTCTTGCAGGGCCGTGAGGATGATGTGTAGGTCTCATGGGTGTAGTCCTGTTGTCTGGAGACCTTAAATGGCAGATCCTTCGAAGGAAGGATATTCATAGAAGTCTGGTGGCAAGACATTTTCGAAAGAAGGCGAAATGGGTTGAAAACTGCTGTGTGAGAGACCCTAAAGACAGACCTGCATCTACTGTAGGTCTGAGTGGAACAAACGGAGAGTTCTTGGTATAAAGTAGGGTCAAGGAGAATGACCTGTAGAGGTGTCCCAAGGAAAAAGAAAAGGAAAACCATTACACATGTGTGATGGTATATCGTCGATAAGGCTGGTTTCCTTGCTGTAACTATGGTCGCTACAATATCATGGAAAAAAACCTTGGGTTAAATTCCAGGCTTCAAGGGCTACGCCTTTAATTCAGACTTAAGGAATTCTAAGGGAGAACTGGCAGTGAGAGAGCAGGTCTGGACTGTCTTTCAGTCGTCCTGATACTGCTGTTATGAGTTGGACGAAATCTGTGTCCAAGAAAATTTGGCCAGTCTGAGACCACAGGGATGAGACGGCGACATTCTAGTGTGACATTCCGCACTATCCTGGTAGTGGGAAGGAGTATAGAGGAGACGGATACAGGTCCAGTCTTGGACTAGTGCATCTGTCCTATTGACTGCGGGTCCTAGAACCTGATCAGGAATAAAGAACGGTGGCTTGGAGGCGTGATGCAGTCAGGTCCCCATCTTTAGTTTCGTGGCGCTGGTAGCCTTGACGGAGGACATCTGGAGGAAGGGACAGATTCCCTGAGTCCATCTCTTGGCGGCATAGGGAAAACCACTTTCCCGATGTGTACGCGTGGTATGAACAGCTGAAGTACAGTGTTCAAGGCTTCCACCCGATGAAGGATGTGGCGAAACGTTTGACATTGCTTGGAAAGTGCGGGTACACCCTGGTGGTTGACACATGCCCCGGCTTTGGCATTGTCTGGTTGTATCCTGACATGTCTGACTGCAAGACGGTGACTGAATGATTTCAGTGGTATAAATACTGCCCGAATCTTCGTAGATTGAGGGGCAACTCCGGATCTAGGCGAAACTACTGCCATGTGCATTGTGATGGGGCACATTGCACCACATCCTGTTCTCGTGCCAAGCCTGAGCACGGATAATTGAATGCCGGAGATGTAGTTAAGCCAATGGAACTGTTGCCACTATCCTATGGCTGAGACTTCATATGTGTAAATATGGTAGACTTGTGTAGGGTAATCTGCCAACCGAGTCTTGTGAAAGTGACACTGTGTTCGCAGACCCTGAAAATCATGCATTGAGGAATAAGTCCTCCAGAGATGGGAGACTCCTGGAATGCAGTATAGATATGGCCAACCTCAGGCTGGGAAAAAAAACCTTTGTATTCTCTTTTGACTCCTGAGTCGAGAAGGGACTGACTGCGTGGAAGAAAGTTCGGGCTACAGCCAAACAGGGGATTGGAGGGACCATCCATTGAGTTCCTGCGGTCGGGAGTCTGCGAGGTCCTGCTTCGAAGCAGGCTGTGCAGAGTGTTTGTTGTCATCTCAACCCGAGAACCTAATATAGGTGCAGTGAGGAGATTGTCAGCTGAGCCCGTGCTCCGCGTTCTGCGACCCAGAGTTTCATTTCTTTTTTTTTTTTTTTGTAGTCTGGGGAGGGAGTCCGGTTAGGCCTTGTGCAGTTGCAACTTCAACCCGAGTCCCCAACAGTGGGGAGTCGAGGAAGGAGTATGGCATATAGCAATCTCGGCTACAGCTCAGCGCCCCAGCAGTGGAGAGCTGAGAAGGGAGTATGCTATGATTACCCGTGCACCTGCAGATCGCAGTGTTTCAGCCTGTGTCTCGTGAGACATGGCTGTCATCTCGGTCAACCAGAACTCCAGCTGTGGGGTCTGGAGGGGATTGGCGAACAGTCCTGGGACACCTTACAGTTGTCTGGTAGTTGCAGGTTACATCACCTTCGACTGGGCTCTCCAACAGTGGGGGGCCGAAGAAGGAACCTGTCAGCTTAACGCGTAGGAAGTCCACCACCACCTAGGTGTGGGGGCCCTGGAAGGGGTATTTTGGACGACTTTTTTGAGACGTTTGATATCAACTGGGCTCCGCTAACGTTGGTGGGGCTGAGGGAAGAGACATGTCAGTGTCTCACTTTAACTTAGCTCCCCCCAGGGTAAAGCCATAAGGTTGGTAGGTGTACCAACAGGTAACTGCATCTGGCACGGTGGTAGGAAGAAATAGAACACGTGCGGTAGAGACTTTGCCCGTACCGCTCCAGGGATCAGGGATGTGCATGACATCGGGAATCAGGGATGTTTATTTTTACTGCAGGAAAAAAAAAACAGTGCTGGACAAACTGAGCGAACTGCCACAGGATACGTCACTGCTGGATGTCCTTCATTTGCTATTGGAGACTGCTGCACAACGAAGCTGTGCTGATTGTATTCTCCGGGAGTCCCTGTGTGCCCTGCACAGCGGATGCTGCGACATTAAAGTGACTATAGTGGCTGCGGAGTTATTCTCCTTGAGGAAGGGTCCCTAAATCCCTATCACCTTCTTCTGGGAGGATAGGGGCAAAAGGATTACGCAGCGGTGGCAAGAAGGGAGCTCTAGCAGACCTTCTGCCTGGCACTGTGCACCCTGAAGTGCAAGCCCTGCGGAAGCAGGTGTCTGCAGGCTTCTGCACATTAGTGTGTGCCTTAGCAGAACCTCCACCTGTCACTGTGCCCCACATGCGCACGCGCTGTGGTGGCAAGGTGACTACAGGCTGCTGACACCCTAGTGTGTGCTCAGGCAGTCCATCCGCCTGGCACTGTGCCCCCTGAAGTGCAAGCCCTGCGTGTTAAGCAGGTGTCTGCAGGCTTCTGCACATTAGTGTGTGCCTTAGCAGACCCTCCGCCTTGCAGCGTGTCCCCACATGTGCAAATGCTGCCCCTTTAGGCTGGTCAACACTGTGGCCAGTCTGTGCCCCCACATATGTAAGCGCGGTTTGCCGCTGTATCAGCGCTAGAAACTGTAATGGAGGCGGGGCAAGGAGAAGGGGGCGGAGCCGGAAAGAACGCGCCATGAAATGTTAAAAGGCGCCCTTTTTAGCATTGTCCCGCCTCCTGTGCTGACGCCGCAGAGAGTCAGACGTCAGGCGGAGGCGGGCGGGAGGCGGGGAAAGCAGTCTGATGGGGCGGCTAGGCCGAAGCCGGGGCCTCGCGTGAATCACGGGCCCGGGAACGACGGAGGCCCGGAGGCCTGGAAATGGCGGTGGCCTCACCGGAGGCTGCGCCCACGATAGGCTAGGTGCTCCGGCAGGAGTTCCGCCTGTCACTGTGCTCCCACATTGAGGGCCCCCTGTAAAGGTAAGGGCCTGTATAGGGGCATTGCTGGAAGTCTTATCTTGCCTCTGCAACAGCGTTGGACATGTAGGCATGTGCCTGCTGTCCAACCTGTGCCGGCCCCATCAGGAGCACGCAGTTAAGCTGGCTCTTCTGAGGTGTGCTGCAGCATTGAGATGTACTGCAGCATTTTTGGTCTTGGGAAGCCGCAGTTAAGCTGGCTCTTCTGAAGTGTGCTGCAGCATGTTTCCCTCACGCAGCAGAGCTGGTTTAGGGGTAGACCCCTCGCGGTGTGCTGCAGCGTTTTGCAGTGCAGCTATGTGCTGTTGCTCGCCATACCTTGCGGCATCTTGACCTAAGAGCCCCAAAGGGAGAATTGGGGAGGGATACTGCTGTCCACCTTCAGAGGTCACTTGTCTGTTGATCCCATTCCTGCAACCGACTTGTTACCTGCAGGGGGTCTCTCAACAGTAACCCAGCACCCCAACTGTGGGAAGCTGAGGAAGCAGGGGGAAGTCGTCTTTGCTGGCTTTGATTTCCATCTAACTTGCTGCTTGCGGTGGGGACATGGAGCATTACTGCGACCTAAAGCCCCATCTGTGGGGACTGGAGAGGAATGCGGGCCTCAGAAACCGGCAAGTCTGGAAATCGCTTCAACCTTGCACCTCCAACAGTGGAGGGCCAAGGAAAGAATAGCCCTTAGCAGACAAAATAGCTCGACCCAGAGTTCCAACTGTAGCGTCTGTGGTCGACATGTCCCTTCAAAAAATAAAAATGCAGCTTCAAAAAATTTAAATAATGGAGAGATATTAAGAACGTGTGCCTCCTTCAGACACTAAGCAAAAACTGGTGAGGCAATGCTCCAGGGGTTTATACTGCAGAGGAGGAGCCACTTTTTTGCAGATTCTGCCTAGTGTCACCTCCTAGTGGACAGCAGCATAATACCCATGGTCTTGTGTCCCCCAATGAGGCGAAGGAAAAAGTCAGTAAAATTTGCTGATGTGTAGATTCCCCAAAGGAATGTCTGCATGGACGAATCCCTAATCCACTTCAAGGGAAGCATGACATTTTGGAAATACCTGTCCATTAGGAGAGCCAGGTACAGAATTACCTCAGAGTACACCCACAGGTTTAGGGTTTAGGAAGGGAAGAGGCACTCAGATTCAACCCCCTGAATGCCCTCCTGTCCTCAGAGTGAGAAAATGGTGTGAGATTTGATGTACCTGCTGCTGGTTCAAAGTTCTCACTTGTAACCTGTACATAGATAACTTTAATACCAGCATACCTCTCTTCAAGTCCCTTTCAGCCAGAGCTACCACAGCATTCAGTACTATGCACAGAAACAAGAAGGGCCTCCTTAGGTTGCTAATTGGGCAGCTGCTTAGAAAGGGTGAGCGCGGAGCCTAATGTAGCGACAACATGCTTGAGTTCAAGTGCAAGGACAAGAGGGATGTACTTTTCTTGCCCACGATACATGGTAATGGCAGCACCTCCACCACTGTATGAGGTACCTCTGCACAGGTTCACAAACCGGACTGTGTCCTGGGGTACAATAAAACATGGGGGCGAATGAGCTCTCTGATCAAGTCCTCCAGCCCTACAGTGCCTTGCGCAATGCTAAGGTGTAGTAAAAGAAGCTGGCCATGCACATCAAGCACATCAAGCATTTGACACTATATGACACTTTTGTGCTAGCACATTGAAGGCCAGACTGGCACCTTCGATCAGTTTCAGGAGGTAGTAATGAAGTCCCTGATATTTGGAAGTCAGGAAGGAGTGGACCACTACTACTTCTGGAACTGAAAGTACTGGGGCAATATGTCCCAGGTTCCTCAGACAGCTAAGAAAGGAAAGTTGCAAAAAAATAAAAAGTGCTGAGTGTATTACAAAAGTGGGATAACAAAGGACACCATTAGATAATGAGACACCTGCCCTGTAAAATCTGGCATGTGTATTAAAGACTGCTTCAAACGCTACCACATGTTAAGCTCACATATGCCAACCTGACGCACTCTACACAACTTACGTATACCACATTATAAAAGTCACATACCAGTAAAACACTAGACATAGATAAAATGCTGGAGGGGAACAATGGGGCACAATACTGTTTATCTGTGTCATGTTTCTTAGAGAAACAGGCTCACCGGGATCAGATGTGATCCATCACAACTACTTGTAGCACATATGGTATCAGATATCCAGGATCAGCGGTGTGCAGCGGTCTCCCCAGCATTGCAAATCCACAAACTTGTCCACAGACGAATAGGGTATAGGACCGCACACCCATTCAAATGATGCAATGAAATCAATAAAGTTATTAAAAACGCATTGGGTGGTTTATTGTACACGTTTCAGGTTTTAAGAAAAAACCTTCATCAGGACACCCACAAGATGTACATCTATGCCAGCAGGTATTATTTAAGACCGGTATTGTATACAATCAAAGAGGCTGCAATGGTGACGCATTGTCACCCAACATTGAACATATCCGTTCTATGTAAGGCCCCTTTCACATTCACATCAGTGTTTTTCACTGATGTGCGGCTGATCCGGCAGGTTGTGCTGCATCGGCCTACTTACGGCCTGGATCCGGCAAGCCCCATGCTTAGTATATGGGGCTTGCGGTTCTGCCAGATGCGACAGATCGGGCACTTGCGGCCGCGAAAAAAAGCTGCAAGCAGCGTTTTTTTGGCGGCCGCAAGTGCCGGATCTGCCACATCCGGCAGAACCACACTTGCCGCACCAGACCGCAAGCCCCATAGACAATGTATGGGTTTTGCCGGATCCGGGCTGATGCGGTGCCACCTGCCAGATCAGCCGCACATCAGCGAAAACCACTGATGTGAATGTGAAAGGTTTTAAATTTCAGGAGAAAGAGACATGTATAGACCGAGCGATCACCTAAATCACACCATAGACTTTATTTATGCAAACGATATAACAAACTTTTATTGCTTAGACCACACCAACAGACAAAATTAAAATCATTTAAAAAGCAGAATATGCCTAAGTTCAAGGAGTCCCCTGCAGATGATAAACCTCAACAAGGCAAGGGGTCCAGTGGTGTCCTACTTGCCTTCTCCTCCACACTACATGCTTGGTAATGTTTATGCTATTTGATCTTTAACTTGGCCAGTTTCTATTCATGTTTAATGGCTTTTTCACCCATAACCAATATATTTGCAGGATCCTCTTCTTCATGTTCTTAGCCATCGGCCTGTCTTCTCTTGTCTTTGTGTTGACTATACTGACCTGACCCTGGACTCTATTGATCAGAAACTAGATTTGTCCCGTCATATAGGTGGATACTAGGTTTACCATAAGGGTACTAGTCAGAATTGACAGGCCTAAAACTACTAGGAATTTCTATTAGGGGACTATTAATGTCAATGAAACTGGATTTTTTGCTTTCAGCTGTATTTTAAGTGATTATTATACTAACGTGTGTTGACGTTTAACATCTGCAGGGGACTCCTTGAACTTAGGCATATTCTGCTTTTTTAATTATTTTAATTTTGTCTGTTGGTGTGGTCTAAGCAATAAAAGTTTGTTATATGGTTTGCATAAATAAAGTCTATGGTGCGATTTAGGTGATCGCTCGGTCTATACATGCTGTCTCTTTTTCCTGAAATTTAAAATTGTTTTTGACATGTTTGAGCAGATCCCTACTTTATAATACAGTAGTGCCCTCAGGTTCCCCCCCCCCTTTTTTTTTTTGTGAATGGGAAAGATACCTTACATAGAACGGATATGTTCAATGTTGGGTGACAATACGTCACCATTGTAGCCTTTGTCACTTGTGGTTTTCTAGATGTTTTTAAGTTCTTTCCCCATTAGTGTGATTTTAATAGAACTCATTTAGTGATGTATACATTTGTCAATTTATGTGGTACAAGCAGATCAAACAAGGATGAATAACCAGAGAGACATTTATTGAAGGGTGTTTGAATCACATCTTGAATATAATGTATGGAAATATTTTTGGTACAATTTATTTTATCCTGTTTGTAACACAATTGTACAAGAATATTTTTAATCTTTGTCCTTATAAGAGAGTGTGAGATGTAAAGTGTATAACCAATTTATATGTATGTAATGCTTCTTTCAATGCAAATGAAAATGTGTGTTATATAGAGTTGTGGCCAAAAGTATTGACACCCCTGCAATTCTGTCAGATAATACTCAGTTTCTTCCTGAAAATGATTGCAATCACAAATTCTTTGGTATTATTATCTTCATTTAATTTGTCTTCAATGAAAAAACGCAAAAAGAATTGTCCTAAAGCCAAATTGGATATAATTCCACAAACATAAAAAAGGGGGTGGACAAAAGTATTGGCACTGTTAGAAAAATCATGTGATGCTTCTCTAATTTGTGTAATTAACAGCACTTGTAACTTACCTGTGGCACCTAACAGGTGTTGGAAATAACTAAATCACACTTGCAGCCAGTTGACATGGATTAAAGTTGACTCAACCTCTGTCCTGTGTCCTTGTGTGTACCACATTGAGCATGGAGAAAAGAAAGAAGACCAAAGAACTGTCTAAGACTTAAGAAACCAAATTGTGAGGAAGCATGAGCAATCTCAAGGCTACAAGTCCATCTTCAAAGACCTGAATGTTCCTTTGTCTACCGTGCGCGGCGTCATCAAGAAGTTTAAAGCCCATGGCACTGTGGCTAACCTCCCTAGATGTGGACGGAAAAGAAAAATGGACGAGAGATTTCAATGCAAGATTGTGCAGATGGTGGATAAAGAACCTCGACTAACATCCAAACAAGTTCAAGCTGCCCTGCAGTCCAAGGGTCCAACAGTGTCAACCCGTACTATCCGTCAGCGTCTGAATGAAAAGGGACTGTATAGTAGGATACCCAGGAAGACCCCACTTCTTACCCCGAGACATAAAAAAGCCAGGCTGGAGTTTGCCAAAACTTACCTGAGAAAGCCTAAAACGTTTTGGAAGAATGTTCTCTGGTCAGATGAGACAAAAGTAGAGCTTTTTGGGCAAAGGCATCAACATAGAGTTTACAGGAGAAAAAAAGAGGCATTCAAAGAAAAGAACACGGTCCCTACAGTCACACATGGCGGAGGTTCCCTGATGCTTTGGGGTTGCTTTGTTGCCTCTGGCACTGGACTGCTTGACCGTGTGCATGGCATTATGAAGTCTGAAGACTACCAACAAATTTTGCAGCATAATGTAGGGGCCCAGTGTGAGAAAGCTGGGTCTCCCTCACAGGTCATGGATCTTCCAGCAGGACAATGACCCAAAACACACTTCAAAATGCACTAGAAAATGGTTTGAGAGAAAGCACTGGAGACTTCTAAGATGGCCAGCAATGAGTCCAGACCTGAATCCCATAGAACACCTGTGGAGAGATCTAAAAATGGCAATTTGGAGAAGGCACCCTTCAAATATCAGGGACCTGGAGCAGTTTGCCAAAGAAGAATGGTCTAAAATTCCAACATAACATTGTAAGAAACTCATTGATGGTTACCGGAAGCGGTTGATCGCAGTTATTTTGGCTAAAGGTTGTGCAACCAAGTATTAGGCTGAGTGTGCCAATACTTTTGTCTGGCCCATTTTAGGAGTTTTGTGTGAAATGATCAATTTTTTGCTTTCTTCTTCATTCTCTATTGTGTTTTTTCATTGACAAATTAAATAAAGATAATAATACCAAAGAATTTGTTTATTGCAAACATTTTCAGGAAGAAACTGAGTATTATCTGACAGAATTGCAGGGGTGTCAATACTTTTGGCCACAACTGTAGAACGGATATATTCAAAGTTTGGTGACAATAAGTCACCACTGTAGCCTCTCTTTGACTGAGTGTACACAATGATGGTCTATATAATACCTGCCAGCACATGGCAGAGATGTACATCTTGTGCTTGTCCTGATGAAGGGGTTTTTAACCTTGAAACTAGTAGAATAAACCACCCAATGAGTTAATAAATTTATTGATTTTATTGCATCATTTTAACAGGAGTGCAGTCATGTACTCTTTTCTTCTGCGTACCAGTTTGTGGATCAGTATAACACTAGATAAGTTCCAATATAGGGTCACTTGTGGCGTGATTCCACTATTTTGGCACATTAGGGGCTCTCCAAACAAGACATGGTGTTCACAGACTATTCCAAAGTCTGCGCTTTAAAATGTCACTCCTTTCCTTTGGAGTTCAGCAGTGTGTCCAAACAGTAGTCTCCCACCACACATGGGATATCCACGTATTCAGGAGAAATTGCACAACAAATTTTGGGACCATTTTCTCTTGCAACCCTTATGAAAATTTAATATTTTGGGGCTCAACCAACACGTTCGTGTGAATTTGTTTTTCATTTGCATGGCTCAGCATTGTAAAATTATGAGAACCTTCGGGGGGGGGGGGGGGGGGGGGGGCAGAGGGGGTTCTTTGGGTTCAAGTTGCCAGCCACACATCTAGTTTTCTTGAGGGGTCAACTTTTCAAAATGGGGTTACTTGTGGGGAGGTTTCCACTGTTTAGACACATCTGGGGCTTTCCAAATGTGACATGGTGCCAGCTAAGATTTCAAGCCAATTTTGCAGTCAAGTGGCACTCCTACCCTGCTCCAAAACCGTTTTCTACCACATATGGGGAATCGATATATACTCGGGAGAAATTGCACAACAAATTTTGGGGCCCATTTTCTCCCATTACCCCTGTAAAAATGAAAAATTTGAGGCTAAAGTAACATTCTTTAGGGAAAATGAACATTCTCATAGACTGTGAGCCCTCGTGGACAGGGTCCCTGCCCTCCTGTACCTGTACGTCCTGATCGCCTAGATTTAGTGTACTTGTTCTTGTCTCCCTCATCCTCATGTAAAGCGCCATGGAACCCAATGGCGCTATATAAATAAATAATAATAATAATAATAATAATAATTTTCATATTTTTCCTTCACATTGATTTAGTTCCTGTGATGAACCTGAAGGGTTAATACACTTGTATGTGGATTTAAGCAGTGTGTCGGGTGCAGTTTATTTTTCATTGGTGTCACCTTTGGGTATTTTTTGTCACATGGGCCCCTCACAGTTTATTCATTACTTTAGGGACCAAATCACATTTGGTTTTGTAAATTTTGACGGGCTAAAAGTTTATAAGCAATTTCTAATTTTTTTCCATCAAAATTCTTAAAGGGAACCTGTCAGGTCTTTATACCCCCCTAGTCTACCAGTACCTGTCCCTACACCTTGCTAAGCTGATCCCTAACCATCACTGTCTCACCTAAAAGTGCCCTTTAAAGATTGAGAAAAATGAGTTATAAACTTACATAAAGTCTGAATCTGGAGACTGGAAAGGCGGGCTCCAGGGCGTGCTGAATGGAAGGACGGAGAATGGAGTCCTAGACCCTGCCTTTCCAGTCTCCAGATTCAGACTCTATGTAAGTTTATTCAGGGTTTTTTTTGTGTCAACGGAGCACTCAGATTAGAGACCAAGAGGAAGTATAATTTATACTTAACTCCTTTATTTAAAAACCACAATGCGTTTCAATGGCGGCACACCATCTTCATCAAATGGGGGTTAAACATGTACAAGGGGGAGTGCTTTATAGAAGGCCATTGAAAAGCGTTGTGGATTTTAAATAAAGGCGTTAAGTATAAATTTTATTTCCCCTTGGTCTCTAATCAGAGCGCTCCGCTGACACGAAAAAGCCACATGAAGTTACTTTCTCTACCTCCCTTTGGGAGATCGTGAGGAGCAGCGTGGATTAGGACCTGCGGTATCCACAACAGGTCCTGGCTTGACGTAGGAGCGGTGTCAGCTGACTGGAGTCACGTGACCGGAACAGAGCTGGAGAACATGGCCCAAGTGCCTGGGTACACGGATACTATGCAGCCGACAAGAGCCATAGACCAAGGTTGTGCTGGGCGAGCACAACCTGGCCAGGTGAGAGACCAATTTTTCTCAATCTTTATAGGACACTTTTAGTTGAGACAGGGATGGTTAGGGATCAGCTAGCAAGGTGCAGGGACAGGTAGTGGTAGACTAGAGGGGTAGAACGACCTGACAGGTTCCCTTTAACTGCTTGCATAGGTTCATCCAGGGCCACCGTCAGGGCATGATTGCTCTGACTGCTGAGGGGCCTGAGGAGATTGACCGGATGGGGGGTGGTCCCCAATCTCCTCCAGGCCATGCCCCTTACCTCTTCTTCGGCCCCCTCCCCTGTCAATCTCCTCTGTGCCTCACCTTCTCTGTGGGCCCCCCGGAGCAGAGGAGGCCGGTCCTGGCTGACACTGACATTTTCAGTGACGTCAGGCTCAGCCAAGTTTGTACTGCACATGCACATGCACCCAAAACAATTTATCTTTGAGGTAAACATCAAAGCCAAAGGCAAAATCCACCAGGTACCGGCTATCACAGCTTAACACATAAATCAGGGGTACAAAGAAAAATGAAAAAAGTACTGTGGAGCTATATTGCTTACAAAAAAAAAAAAGAGAATTTTGTTTACTTACCGTAAATTCTTTTTCTTCCAGCTCCTATTGGGAGACCTAGACATGGTGTATAGCTTCCGCCTCCGGAGGACACACAAAGTATTACACTTAAAACAAGAAGGTAACTCCTCCCTACTGCCTATACACCCCCTCTAGGAGAAATCCCATCAGTTCGGTGCACAAGCAGGAAGGAGGATAAAACCCACACCAAGACCAAAAGGTCCGGCTAAGAATTGTCGGCCAACAGGGCCGTAAAAGCAACATGTACAACACTAGTCACTTAAACAGAAGAACAACACCCAAAAGGCAACAGGGTGGGTGCTGGGTCTCCCAATTAGGAGCTAGAAGAAAAAGAATTTACGGTAAGTAAAGAAAATTCTCTTTTTCTTTTTCGCACCATTGGGAGACCCAGACATTGGGATGTCCAAAAGCTATCCCTGGGTGGGGTAAGACCCAAGTGTGGCAGTAACATCAAAGGTGAGCGACCGCGCCTGAAGGATCCGTCTGCCCACATTAGCGCCTGCGAAGCATACGCATGAATCTGATAATGTTTTGTAAAGATGTGTAGACTGGACCAAGTGGCCGCCTGACACCCTGTTGTGCCGTGGCCTGATGACGTAAGGCCCACGAGGCACCCACAGCTCTTGTGGAATGCGCCCTAATCCCTGCAGGTGAAGGTGTACCAGAGAGAAGGTAGGCCTCCTGGATAGGAGCCTTGATCCACCGAGCCAGGGAAGACTTGGAGGCCTGCGCTCCTTTTTTCTCGCCTGTCGTGAGAACGAACAAGGCATCCGTGCGGCGAAAAGAAGCCATGCGGGTGACATAAATCCTGACAGCCCTGACCAGGTCCAAAGTATGCAGAGACTTCTCATACTGGTGAACAGGATTAGGACAAAAAGACAGCAGGACAATGTCTTGATTCATGTGAAACAGAGAAAGCACCTTAGGTAAGAACTCCGCCACAGGTCGGAGCACCACTTTATCCTGGTGAATCACCAGGAATGGAGACTTGCAAGACAGGGCTGCCAGCTCTGAAACTCTCCGCAAAGTAGTAATGGCCACAAGAAAGGCAACTTTCTGAGAGAGTCTAGAGAGGGACACCTCTCTGAGGTTCGAAAGGCGGCTTTTGTAAGGCCGCAAGGACCAAATTAAGGTCCCAGGGGTCCAAAGGACGTCTGTAGGGGGAACGATGCGAGTTGCCCCTTGCACAAACGTCTTCACCTGAGGAAGGTTAGCCAGACGTTTGTTGAATAGCACAGACAGAGCGGAGATCTGCCCTTTGAAGGAACAGAGCCAAACCCTTATTCAATCCAGATTGGAGGAAGGCAAGAATGGTTGGAAGAGAGAAAGGCCAAGGAGCATTTCCGTTGAGACGACACCAAGAAAAGAAGATCTTCCAAACTCTGCGGTAAATCTTTGCCGATGCAGGTTTCCTGGCTTGTCTCATGGTTGCGGCGACTTCAGAAGAAAAGCCACAAGATGTCAGCAACCAGTCTTCAAGTGCCACAAAGTCAGGCTGAGGGCGCTGAATTGTGGTGGAAGAACGGCCCTTGAGACAAAAGGTCTGGCCGGGACAGGAGCTTCCATTGATCCCCCGCCGAGAGCTGTAACAGGTCCGGATACCAGGCCCTCCTGGGCCAGTCTGGGGCGATGAGCAGGGCTTGTCGGCATTCCATCCTGAGTTTCCATAGAACCCTGGGTAGCAGAGGGAATGGAGGAAACACGTAGGGAAGGCGAAAACTGGACCGTCCTGGACCAGAGCGTCCGCCCCCACAGCCTTGCTGTCTCGAGAGCGAGACATGAAAACCGGAACCTTGTGGTTCACCGGGAGGCCATCAGGTCCACGTCCGGTGTTCCCCATCTGTCGCAGATGTGCAGAAACACATCTGGGTGGAGAGCCCATTCTCCCGCATCCATATCTTGCCGACTTAGATAGTCGGCCTCCCAATTGTCCACTCCGGGAATGTGCACTGCCGAGATGGACGAGTTGTTGTCCTCGACCCATTGTAGGATACGTTGGACCTCTCCGAAGGCTTGAGGACTGCGAGTGCCTCCCTGGTGGTTGATTAAGCGACCGCAGTTGCGTTGTCGGATTGTATCCGAATCTGATTCCCCGCCAGGAATCTCTGAAAGGCCAGAAGAGCCAATGGCCCGAATCTGCAGAACGTTGATCTGAAGGGAGGATTCCTGCTCCGTCCAGGTGCCCTGCGCCCTGTGGTGAAGAAACACGGCGCCCCAGCCCAGGAGGCTGGCGTCCGTGGTCACCACCAAGCAAGAGGGGGCAGAAAGCATCTGTCTCGTGAGAGACGTGGGAAGCAACCACCAATGTAGAGATTCCTTCGTTGACGACAACAGAGGGATGTGCTGGTAGAGAGAGGAGGGATTCTTGTTCCATCCGCGCAGGATCTGCAATTGCAGTGGACGAAGGTGGAATTGCGCAAAGGGTACTGCTTCTATGGTCACCACCATCTTCCCCAGAACATGCATCAGATGCCTGATGGTTACGAGTCTGACTGCATGAGAAACTGGACTTCCTCCTGAATCGACACTTGCTTGTCGACAGGCAGGACGATCAGAGCCGGAGCAGTATGAAACTCCATGCCCAGATAAGTTATTGTCTGAGCCGGAAGGAGAACAGACTTCGGTACGTTGATCAACCATCCTGAAGTTCTGCAGAGTGTCTAGAGTAACTGAGAGACTCAGTTGACACTGCTCCGCAGATGGGGCTCGACCAAAAGGTCGTCCAAGTACGGAGTTACTGCATAGCCCTGGGAATGTAGAACAGCTACCATTGCCGCCATCACTTTGGTGAAGACCCTCGGTGTGGAGGCAAGGCCGAAGGGAAGAGCCACGAACTGAAAGTGCTCCTCTCCTACTGCGAACCTCAGCCAGCGTTGATGTGCAGGAGCGATGGGGACGTGTAGATAGGCATCCTTGACATCCACTGAGGCTAGGAAGTCCCGCTGAGATAGAGACGCTATTCACAGATCGCAGAGACTCCATGTGGAATGACCTGACCTTCACGTGCCGGTTGAGAAGCTTGAGGTCCAAAACCGGTCTTACCGAACAGTCCTTCTTGGGAACCGTGAAGAGATTCGAGTAGAACCCATGGAAGCGTTCCCCGGAGGGAACCTGGATCACAACCCCGTCCTGTCTCAAGGCGTCCAGCGCATGACGAAAGGCCGAGGCCCTTGCCGGCGGGGGCGAAGAGAGACAGAAATGAGCCGGAGGACGCGAGGTTAGCTCTATCCTGTAGCCGTGGGAGATGACATCTACCACCCATCGGTCTTAGATAAGATTGCTCCATACGTCTCCAAAATGGGAGAGCCTGCCACCGACCGAGATTGCTGCTGGGAGAGGCGGCGAGTCATGAAGAGGCAGCCTTGGCAGCTCAGGCGCCGGCAGGCTTCTTCTGCTGATTCTTAGACCTCCACGTCCGGCCCGACTTCTGGTCCTTGTCTGTACAGGAGGAGGAGGAGGAAGTTTTTGAGGAGGGACGAAAGGCCCGAAACTTGGTGTGCATCTGACGCTGGCCAGACTTCTGCACCTTAGATTGAGGCAAAGAGGTTGACTTTTCACCTGTGGATTCCTTAATGATGTCGTCCAATTGCTCACCAAAAATCCTGTTCCCCGCGAACGAGAGACCTTGGAGGAACTTCTTGGAAGTGGCATCAGCCTTCCAATCTCGCAGCCACAACATTCTGCGGGCTGCGAGTGAGATAGCCGAAGCCACTGCAGTACGGCTGGCGGATTCCATGATCGCCGATCTAGCGTAGTCAGTAAATGCAGAGGCCTGAGCCGTGATGGTAGTCACCTCGGGAATATCCTGAGCTATAACATTTAGTTCTGCCAAGCAGGCAGAAACTGCCTGCAGGGCCCAAACTGCAGCAAAAGTCGGAGCAAACGAGGCTCCTGTAGCTTCATAGATTGAACTTCTGCAGAAGTCAATCTGTCGGTCAGTGGGATCCTTCAAAGAGGAGCCATCTGCAACTGACATAACAGTATTGGCAGACAATCTGGAGACTGGAGGGTCCACCCTAGGAGAAACTGACCAACCCTTTACAACATCAGGAGGAAAAGGATACTGAGTATCCTTCTGTTTCCTGCAAAAGCGTTTATCAGGGCAAGCCCTAGGCGTCTGTACAGTTGATCGAAAGTTGGAATGATCAAAGAATGAACCCCGAGACCTGGATGGAGGAAGGAACTGATACAGTTCCTCCGAGAGCGAAGTCTCCACCGTGGGAGGGGGAGCAGTTAGATCCAGTACAGTATTAATGGAGGACACTAAGTCATCCACCAAGGAGTCTTCCTCTGAGGTCTCGTCCGAAGGCCTCACGGAATCCTGTCTATCCTCCCCATAAATCTGAGAGCCCCCAGCATGAGACTCCGTGTGATGAGAGGAGGTAGGAAAGAGCGCTCTATGTGGCCTTTTGGGGGGCCGAGGAGAAGGGGCTATGTCTGAGACCCCTGTATTGTCTCCAGAGTCCAAACCCCTAGAAGGGGACGACTCGCTGTAGCGCCTGCGGCGGGAGGCAGAGGGACCGGGGGCACTTTCACGGTGACTAGCCTGTAAAGACTCCTGCAGGACTCTGGTTAGAGCTGTCATAGACTGGGCAAAAGAGTCCGAAAAGGACTTAGTGAAAGTTACAGTCCAAGGAGGAGGCACTGCCTAGTCCCCCTGGCTAGGGGAAGGCTCTGAAGTAGCAGAGCTGGGGGAGCAATGAGGGAATACAGACCCAGCAGGCAGCGCGATCTTGCACGCAGTGCAAGATGAATAAAATGTCTGCACCTTAGGGGCTTTGATCCTGGTGGAAGACATGTCGCCTCCAGGTAGGAACCTCAGAGAAGGAATATACTAGAGGGAGGTAACAGGGAGAGGAAGACACTACCAGGAAACCTGTGGTGACTCACCAGCCTGATAGGGAGAAGTGTGTGCCCTCCGGATGCAGCGCTCCTTCCTAACAGCCGCAGAGTGCAGGAGGAGATGCTGAGAGAGGTCTCAGTCCCATACACAAGATGGCCGCAGGAGCCGAGAGAGGGGGCGTGGCCATGGTGGCGCGGGAATCCGGAGGGCAAATCCTCTCCCTAAGCTGAGCTAGGAGGCGGCCATCCGAGGGATGGGAGCGGCCGAGTTCTAAGACCACCCCCCAAGGCGGCCGAGCCCGTCTCCAAGTCGGCCGCAGGAAAGCCGGGGCCTAGATTTTCGCGGCCGGCGCTCGGACGCGCCCGAGCACAAAGCCTCCCGGAGACACCGCAATACCCGCGGCGCTGCAGGGACAGGACGCCAGAGTCCCAGTGACCACCCCAGGTGCATAGACCGGACTGCAGCCGCAGCACAAATCCCCAGAGTACCTGTATAGGTGCAGGGGGCCGATCCCTGGGGGTCCACAACTCCAGCCAACAGAGTCCAATAGGGGCTGTGGATGGAGTCAGAGCTCCAAATGCCCTGGGAGCCCGTGACGATCCCACTTCTCCAGAGCCCCTAAGGCAGGGGTGGGGAACTACAGTCCTCGAGGGCCGCAATCAGGGCAGGTTTTCAGGATTTCCTTAGTATTGCACAGGTGATAACATAGTCACTTGCACTGGTGATGATTCCAATCCCTGTGCAATACTAAGGAAATCGTGAAAACCTGAACTGTTTGCGGCCCTCGAGGACTGGAGTTCCCCACCCCTGCCCTAAGGGATGGAGAAGGAAAGCAGCATGAGGGCTCCAGCCCATTGTACCCTAAGGGTACCTCAACCGCCTCTGCCCAAGGGTGAGGAAGGAGACATGCTGGGGATCCTATGGATCCTCTTTGCTTCCATCGACACTCTCCAGGGAGAGTGAGTAAGACTAAGGGCCACGTCATACTCACAGATAATTGTGCAGATATTGTTCGCAAATCTCTGGTTGCAGTGAAATCATGGACACATTGTTCTATTTTGTGGCTGTGCACAAATGGAACAATGTGTCCATGATTTCACTGCAACCAGAGATCTGCAAACAATATCTGCACAGATATCTGTGTGTGTGACGTGGCCCTAAGTGAGAGTGCATGAGTGCAGAGTGTGCCTCCTTCAACACAAAGCAAAGAACTGATGGGATTTCTCGTAGAGGGGGTGTATAGGCAGTAGGGGAGGAGTTACACTTCTTGTTTTAAGTGTAATACTTTGTGTGTCCTTCGGAGGCGGAAGCTATACACCAATGTCTGGGTCTCCCAATGGAGCGAAAAAGAAATTGCAATTTTTATTGAGGTACAAGGACAAAGACAGGAAATAATGCTTAGGGAAAAAAGGTGTGCTGTAGTCCGCGCTGCCAGGATCACTCACTCCAATAAATACGAGTAGAAAATCTTCATCAAAACCTCCTTTATTCTCCTACGCGTTTCAGTGCCCTCCTGGCACCTTCATCAGGGATATCCCTGATGAAGGTGCCAGGAGGGCACTGAAACGCGTAGGCGAATAAAGGAGGTTTTGATGAAGATTTTCTACTCGTATTTATTGGAGTGAGTGATCCTGGCAGCGCGGACTACAGCACACCTTTTTTCCCTAAGCATTGTTACAACCTACACGTGAGTGTGGCCGGTGGGAGTCCAGCAGCAGCCATCAGGACATTACCAATAAGCCTTCAAACCAGTTGTGGGTCTCACAACTGGACCAGGTGAGCAGATTTAATTACTCACCATTACACCCATCAGTGTCTAGTGATAAGGGCAATATTGCGCCTCTTGTCCCCCCTCCCTTTTCTCTTGTTTTAAAGACAGGAAATAAACATGTTTAGTGCAGGATAAAAAGTGGTGACAGTCTGCAGATTTAATAAAATGAGCCCCTGGATTCATGAATATAATGCCAATCATCCGGCATGCCAGGACTAAGGAACAGTGTATACAGTTAGCATGAAAATACACACAGCAATTTACAAAAAGTCAAAGTATCATAGCTTTACAATGTGGTAACAAGATGCCATCAAATATTAGATTCAGTGTTTGACCCATATTATTAATTCAGATGACAATTGGTGGTACATGAGCCATATCATTGTATTACAAATGTAAATGTGTCTACACCGAAAATACATCTAGAAAAATCTTAGCATAGTAGTCAGATTGTGAATAAGCGATCCATCACACATGCGAAAAGTACGTAGGGGGTAATCCGATGCTGGGGATGATTCCCAGCTGAAGTGTCTGCCTGAGCTACCTGGTAATTATTGCCAGCGGGCAGTACACCGTGTTTTGCATAAAGGTCTCTACTTTATGCACCAGTTAGGTGCTATTATACTAAATGAAGGACTGTGGGCATTACATTTGATGTACCAATAACTAAACCATCTGACTACTGTGCTAAGATTATTCTAGGTGTATTTTCGCTATGATGTTCTGACTTTTTGTAAAATGCCGTGTGTATATTCATGCTATCTGTATACACTGTTCCTTAGTCCATAGCATGCCAGATGATTGGCATTATATTCATGAAACCAGGGGCTCATTTTATTTAATCTGCAGATTGTGTGTCACCACATTTTTTTTTCATCCTGCACTAATAATGTGTTTCCTGTCTTTGTACCTCAATAAAAATTGTAATATTTTTTGTAAGCAATATAGCTCCAGTTTATTCCTTTTTATTTGTTCACAAGCACCCAATAGGCGGTCATACGCAGTACAAAGCAGAAGTCAATGCACAGCGCGGGCGCTGGCAGGATGTGAGGTACAGAGCTGCTGCTGGTGGTAAGTATGATGTGTGTGTGTCCGTGTGTCTGTCTCTACTCAGGACTATACTTTATATACAGGTCCACAATTCATCCTGTAGTACAGTGTGTCTGTATATACTGTATGTATCAAGTGTGGACCTGTATACAGTATAGTGCTGTGTACACATGATAAAGAGGCAGAAGTCTCTAATGTGTATAGAGCTGGCAGTCTCCATTGTGCATATGGCCAGCAGCAATCGTACCGCCAATCATTGCCAAGCTCCAGCCTAGGATTGATTTCAATGTTTTATTTGCTACATTTCACAGCAGAATTTAAATAGCTGCTATACCAAATGTGTACCACTTCTCTCTCCACACAACATTCTCCTCACTAAAGGGGAGTCTAGCCTTTTGATTCTTTCTGCTAATGAGAGGTTGGGTCAGTGTAGAGTGGGTACAATTTGTAGTAATAATGAAATATTAAGGGTTAAGCGCTAACTACTTGCTAGGTGTATGAAATAATTAATTCTCCGGATCTATCTGTTCGACCCTTCTTTGGGATGTTTATTTAAGCCATATACATACTGTTACAGTTTATAATTTTATCTCTATATAAACATCATATGCTAATATTTTATTTAGCGGTAACCTAAAAAATAAATTTTTACTTCTTAAATTGTGTGCTATAGTCACACTATCTGATAAAGCACTATACAGTATTTAAAGTGATCCTAAACCCAGAAACTGACCCCCCCGTATCTTTAGACCTGTCCTGCACCCCTCTTATCATTTCTAGCCATCCCTTTTGCAGAAAAAAAATCGCTTTTGTAAAGTAGAGAAAAAGTTATATTACTTTGTCCTGTGTGAGTTCTCTGTTTCTGAGGAAGCCGTAAAAGGAGGGGCCTGTCTGCTGCTGCCTGGTAATTATGCACGCCCCTCTCTGCTTCTAAGAGCCTGGCCGCATCACGAAAGGGGCGGGGCTAAATCGCGTCATGCCGGAGCCCCGCCCCCTTTCATGACGTGGCCAGGCTCTTAGCAAGCAGAGAGGGGCGTGCATAATTACAAGGCAGCAGCAGACAGGCGGGGCTATTGCGGCTTCCACAGAAATAGAGAACTCACACAGGACAAAGTAATATAACTTTTTCTCTACTTTACAAAAGCGATTTTTTCTGCAAAATGGATGGCTAGAAATGATAAGAGGGGGTGCAGGGACAGGTCTAAAGATACGGGTGGAGGGTCAGTTTCTGGGTTTAGGATCACTTTAAAAATTAAAATTGAAACCAATTCTATCCCAAATATACCCAGTATAGACCACGGGTGAGTGGTGCTAACACTATTTGTTTATTCCTATACTAAAGTGATTGTGAGGCCACTTTTGGGACAGTGTTGATAGTCCAGTTATTATACTTTTGTACTACTCATCACTCGTCAATTATGCGTGTGGTTCTTTGCCTGAGATTTTCTTCCTTTCTTATGACATGTATGAATCTTTCAGCAGTAAAGCAGCAACTCCAAAATACTTGCAAAAACTCATGCTAGCTCTAGTGTACACTTCAAATTACCTCTTAAAGTACCGTCACACACGGCAATATTACTAGCATATTCACTGGCAATCTGTTTGCAGTGAAATCATGGATACATTTCTGTTTTGTTGCCGTGTAGAAATGGAACAATGTGTCCATGATTTCACTGCAACCAGCAAATTGCCAGTGAAATTGCTTGCAAAATTGCGCGTGTGACGGTACCTTCAAGAGTGTAGAGTAGGCTTTCAGTCCAAAAGCTCTTAAATGTCGTGTGATTGACGAGACAGATACTTATCCTGTTCACTGTTGAACTGGTGAGCTATTCCAGCTGTAGTGTTGAAACGATTACCCATGGAAGTTCTCCGCATTATCCTGTCCTCTCTTGCATGTCTTTTGAGGGAGACCAGCATGTCTTTCGAGGGAGACCAGCCTTCTTGGGAGGCTTGAAAAAGTTTGTGATTATGTATAGATGCAATATTCTAGAAATCATAGACTTGGCACAACTAACACTTGTTGCTATGACTGATAGTGACCTCTTTGGCTTTCAGTCACTTTGAAACTGCATACAATTTTTACAAGGTGGAAAGTTAAGGGCCTGTCACACGTGTCAATGTCGCCCGCGATATTGCTCATGCGTCACATATTATTCGTCGCCTGAGCGATGTGGAATTATC
This sequence comes from Allobates femoralis, assembly GCA_033576535.1. NCBI lineage: Eukaryota > Metazoa > Chordata > Amphibia > Anura > Aromobatidae > Allobates > Allobates femoralis. Next base: position 194,138,224 of record JARQOC010000006.1, on the reverse strand, counting down.
GCAGGTAAGATGTCACACGCGTCAATATGACACAGCGATGCGGTGATGTCGCCATCTTGTGGACGATCGAGCGAGCGATTTTAGTCGCTTGTAGGTGTCAAAATAGAAAATACGTCGCTGAGTTTAGTGTCACACGCAGCGATGCACAAGGTCTACTGAGCGATGAGCGACAGGTTTTACATCTGGCAGTGAAACCTGCGATCAGCGATCAGCGACATATCGTGGTTGCATCGCTTGGTCACTGCTTCAATGTCGCTCCTACGTCACTTTTACATCGCTTGAGCGACTGAAAATCCGTGACGTATGAGCGACATTGACAGCGATATCGACGCGTGTGACATACCCTTTAGGCTGCCAGTTAAACAAGGTTTGTCAGATAATTAAGGAAATTAGCACCAGGTGCCAGATTAACCCTAATAACTTGCAGATATCTGAAAGTGTTCTCTAATTTTGATCAGTGTCTTTTTTTTATCTCATTTACATTTTTATTCTGTGCTTTAGAATATATTCAGTTTATGAAATAATCTTAAAATACTGCTATTTTACTCTTGTTCGGATATTTTCAAGTAGAACACCACAATGACCTTAGCATGAAGGAAATTGTTTGTTCTTTAATTTTAATACAGTGAATGTACTTTTGCAAAAAAAAAAAAAAAAAAAGCATTTTAGACAATGTTCTTGGCTATTGATTGTGGAATTTAGGGGGTTAAACACCCAGATTCTAGCCATGGCAGTGTGCATACGATCTGGAGGCACTGTGTTAGAAGCTGCGGGTGCATGCAGATAGACCGCAGCTGCCCTGTACTCACGATTTGCGGTGGGTGCAGGGCCGCTTCTCCCTGCATGCACCCGATGGTTCTCTTCCCACTCTGCAGCATGAAATTAACATGCTGCAGAGATGCGGAAGTCCAGCAACCCGCATTGCAGGTGAACACACACGGCAGTCGGGAGAAGCACAGAGGGCATTGGATTTCTTGAAATCCCATCCACTCTGTTGGTACTGTACAACTGTGTCCAAAATTCTTGATTGTGTGCGCACACCCTTAGGACCCGTTCGCATGGGAGAACAGTGGTTTGTTTTCTTTGTCTAAAAAATCTGCACCATCAGTCAAAATATGCACCAAAAAAAGAGGTCATGTGCACAATGCGTTTTTTGGTGCCAGGAAGGTACAGATTTTTGCCCTGCCTGTGTCATTTGATGTTAATGACACTTCAGATTCCGGGACTGTGCCCTATGTTAATGTGTGTGTGTAAATATGTTAAAAATTTATTTGGGAGTGTGTATCTAAATTATTGGGACCAGGTGAGGGGCTACATGATTATAATAAAGTAATACGGTAGTTTTGCACAATCACTGTTTCGAAGTCCCTTCAGTTTTTGCAGCCAGAGTGGGAACTTCTGTGCATCTTCTATGCAATTTGCGTAGACATGCAAGCTGTGCCTATTCTTAAAAGTTCTCTATGCACTGAAATGTGAAAAACCGGCGTAGATATCCAATACAGCCAGCACATAGAAAACATCAGATAGCACTCAGCTAATGTTATACTACGGGACAGTGCTGATCAGCGATTTTTTTTTCTTTTTTTGTTGGACGGGAGTGAAAAGGCGTGCATTTCCTCTCACAAGTGTTATATGTGGCAATCGCAATTGATTGCGGTATATGGAAGATGGTAAGAGGTTAACATAGGGACCTAAGACAACCAGGTCTCTAGTATGTCAAAGGTCAGAACTATGATTCTTCACCAAATTTCCATGTTTGTAGGACCCTGGGGTTCTAATTTCCCCTGACCGCCAACTGCAAAAAAACATTGCCACTGCACAAACCCAGCAAGCGCTGATGTTTATCTACAGAGGGTGGTTATCAAGAAATTAAACCGCTTACCTTTCCTGTAGATAGGTGATAAGTCCCTTAGTGAGGTGCCTCCACCAACCAATCATTCCACTCAACCATGGGCAGGCTTGAATAGAGCAACAGTCGTGAATGACCAACCCCATTCTTCAGTGTCTGTTGGACAGACAAAAGTAGCACATGGCTAGCAGAGTCAGTCGTGAGGAGATTAGTGGAGCAGCAGGTTATACACAACCATGTGGTTTCATTCCATTCCAACCACACTGAGGAATATGGGGGTTTTGAGCCCTCTATCTACTCTGGTTTATGGTGGGGTCTCTGTAATTAGACCTTTATCACCAATCATGTGGGGAGTTTATGAAATTCCAATGGAGAACGCTGTTTAGATGCTCATTTCGATTTTATAGAGAACTGAGAAAAAAAAAAAACAATAACTTTTGGTATACAAATAGTTTTATTGGATTGTACAGAGAAAAAAAAAAAAACTGTGTCCTAGGACATGATCAAATTAGTTGTAACCTCATTCTCCCAGTTATTAAAGAGCCTTCTTACAGCTAATAACTGAAAAACGTAATCGCAAATCTGCTTGTCTGATGGTGTAGAATGGCTACAGCAAATGTCATTACTAGAGCCGGTTTAGAACTGTCTTGGTTCCACTTAATTCTGCTAACAAAATACAATCTTTGGCCTGAACTAATAAGAGGTTAATGAGATAAAAGGCAATAAGGCATTTAAAACAAAAAAAAAAATGTTAGATTATACAGCGTAAATCAGGACCATGCAGAAGAACGATGCAAACGTTGGCTGAAGGTGAAGGAGTTTTATTGAGACCTTGCAGCCAACAATGCCATTATAAATGTGACAGTTCTCATGGATCCTGGCATGATGTGACTGGAAGTACAGGATACAAAAGGCAACTTTATTGAAAGATTCAGATGAGCTAAAAGAAACATTCTACACAACCATGGTGGTGGCAGCTCCTACATGTCATGGGAGGCCTACACATACCACAGATACAAGACATGTTACCACAAAAAGGTTAATATTCTTTAAGGCAGAGTGAAGGCAAGAAAGTAGCACAAGTTACCTGTAACAGTGTTTTATAAGGCAACCTGGAAAACATTCACAAACCCCTTCTCCAGGAGGTCGAACTAAATATTTTAATCAGCTAAAAAATATCCTCTTAGGGTGCTTTCACACTGGCGGTTTTGCCCGGATCCGGACAAAAAGACGCATCTGCCGCCTAACGGCAGTAATTGTGGCAACCCCCATGCATTGTCTATGGGGCTTGCGGTAAGTGTGCGGCAGACGCGGCAAGTGTGGTTTCGGCACTTGCGGATAGTGCGGCCGCGAAAAAAAAAAAAAAAAAAGACGCTGAGCGCATCTGCCAAACCAACACTTGCCGCAAGCCCCACAACAATGCATGGGGCTTTCCACAAGTGTGCCGCAAGTGCAGCCGTTAGGCGGAAAATGCGGCAGATGCGTTTTTTTTACCGGATCTGCCGCATTTTTTTTTTAAACTACCAGTGTGAAAGCCCCTTAGAGTTGCAAGAAATATGTTATGTGTACAATAATAATTTAGTAATTGATGACAGGTGGTATTAAAACCTCACAACAGATACACGAAACAATGCTAGAAACAGAATTATGGACTGAGGGAACATTGCTGGATAAGGCAGATAACCGTGTATAACACCAACTGCAATGGTCTGCGGAAATAATTTTCTAAGTGGTAAAATCATGTGAGAAAATGTAATTTAACCTAATACCACCAACTTGCTTGTGAAAGTGATGGATATGCAAATATTTGGCAACCATTCCAACTCTCATGTGCCTCATCTATTCCAATCACAAGAAGTAATATAGTTGGACCATGCCAACAAGCCACAGTCCATGTTCCTCAGAAACAAGTGTTACTAAAAGCCGAGCCTCGGTACAATCAAGAGCAGGGTAACAGACCAGTGCCTATGTACTTGTCCACAGTGTACTGTGTAAGGCTAATGAATCAATCATATAAGAATAAAGAGCTAACAGACTGCTGAGGAATGACACCTGCACATGTCAATGCTATTCAAGTGTTCCTATGCCCGTACAGGCCGTCTTGTGCTGCCCATTCATAAAAGCCATCCTCTCCATGTTTGGGAATCTGCAGACTGCACAGCTCCTACATCACTGTTGGCATTTGTTTGCGTGAAAAATAGAAGTGCAGTGTACATTTATTTCTCAAACAAAAAGGGCACTTCATGAATGTCTCATTTCTCTACATAGTTCAGAAACAAAATGGATGAGGGTAATGGAGATGCCAACCTTACATGATGAAAAATGATCATTAAGAAAAAATCTGAAACTGCAGCTTAGTGTTTTTCTTGATTATATTTTAGACAATGGCTGTGCTTAGCAAAATATAGACAGAATTTATGAAAATGGTACGTATGAAGACAGTATGTATGTAGGTGCACTGGAGATAAAACTTCAGATCAGGTTATGTGCACTGAACTGGCCTCCTTCAGAGTAAACACTATGATATGGTTTCTCAATGGTAAAGCAATGTAGTGAAACACATGAAAAAAAATGTGAGTTAAGCAAATTACCTATGGAAAAGCCCCAGAAAAGCTTGATGCTTTGTAAAAGGTGTATATATAATATATTATAATATATATATATGAGGCTCATTTAGATCTTGAATTCCACACATTCTGTATAATTACACAGCATAGTGTGTTTGTACAATACAGAGCGGCTACATTCAATTCCGGGCAGATGGGATTACTGGTACCAAGGGGTTTTACGGGCCCAGCGAAGTGCGAATCCAGCATCTGTACGGATCTTGATTGATGCAGCTTCAGCCTCTCGGACCGTTTCTTTCACAGACTGCATCAGGTTCTGTGCATTATGGACAAGCATTTCTGTTGCCTGAAAATAAAGAAAAATCCACAAATTAATATTTTAAAAGTTCTAACCAATAAACCAACCACAGGAGACACAGGCAGGAGGCAGAAGAACCACCTCTGGGGCCCAAGTCACTTATTAGAGAAATGAGGACATTGAGACATTCACTTACTCCAGGCCTTTTCACCTTACCTGTTCAGACTCTTCATCACTAATGTTGGTCCTTCCCAACATAGTGGCCTTGACTGTACTAAGGATTTTCAACTGAGTGCTAATGGTTGGAATCCTTTCACAGACCTGCAATATATATATATAAAACTATCAGAATAAAAATCCTAACAGTGTAAAAACAGATGACTAATACATCAACTTGAGAAATGGACATTGCGTGTTCCTGCACACAGTCACTGCTATGCACTTGATTAGGGTGAAATGCTCAAGATGTCATTTTACACACTCCAGTGGTGAAAAAAAACCCTGATGGAGTCATGCTTTGTTTTTTTGTTTTTCAGCGCTGAAATGGTGTCATAAATTTATGTCTCCTACCCCCAATGTTATACTAACTATTGTCATTTTTATCTTTTGTCGGCATCACTTCAGTCCTGTGGCGCCATCTTGTAAACACAACTTCTGACTGGCCGAAGTCAGAAGTTACATCACAGCTCCAAAAACACATTGGAGCAGCCAGCAGATCACAAACCGGAGAAGACCAACGGGAGCAGCACAGATAACATGGAGACGCCAAAAGGGGAGTGTAAGAGTAAGAGCATGGTACTTAAATGTAAAGCTCCACTCCAGTGAAAACATGCTGTAGTGTGCTTTATAATTACAAGAATCTACATACATTTATATCACTTTATAACCGTATAATAGTAAAGGTCCAAAAATGGTTATAGTTGTCCTATTCTAGTCATGGTGTCTTAAAGGGAATAGTGGATTTTTTTTTTACCTCAAACTAATTGTGTGTATGTACAGGTGGTTTTAGGCCAATTAAATCTATAACATGATTGACGAAAAATGCCAATACAGATATCTACAATCTAGCATTGAAAGGTTTTGAAAATGAGCTGCAGGTGCTTTTAGAGTGTGACAATGTCCTTGAACCTATCCTGTCTTCCCTCACTACTCCCTGTTCTCTGCCTGCCTCCTTTGTCCAATTGACAGGTCAGTCTCATTTCAGTGACCTAACTTACCTGACCGTCATCTCCCGTAAGTGCCAATAGTGCCAGAGCTGATACATGCGCACATAGATTCCCTTGGCATGGCATGCAGTGACGGCCTAAATGCACATGAACTGCCTCAGGAACTAATAGTGATTTTAACTTCTCTTGGTCAAGGAAAAGCAAGCCACTGAAACAAGAGTGACTAGTCAGTCAGACACAGGAGGCAAGTGGTGAGCAGAGAATATGGAGCGAGGTAACGAGAGCTGCAAGTAGAATGTCCCCCTCCAAAGCAATTGCAGCTAGAGATGGGCGAACATGCAGATGATTGTTCGAGGAGGGTTCGTCGAATCTGGCAGGACTTGAAAAAAAAAAATGAAAAAAAGTCTGGTTCAGGATCGGACTTGACATCTATGCTATAAAATGGTGGTAGTAAGGGCTGGGGGCTGCAAAAAGCAGCAGAATGCAGGACAATTATACTTAAGAGTTTCTTCCATGCCATCACATTACTTCCACATCCACTCATGATACCTTATACAGATTCCTCTACTTTCCCCACCCACTTTCTTTGACAGCATATGTGATTGGTTGCAGACATACTGTGCCCCCATCCTCTGTGCCGCTGATTGGTTGCCCTACACGCAATAGTGTAAAAATAAATAAGTAAAAAAAAATGGCATGGGATCCCCATATTTTGATATCCAGCCAATATAAAGCCGATAGCTGCAAACTGTAACAATGTGCTTTACATTGCCTGAGTAGCAAAATATGGGGAACCCCACACATTTTTTTGCACACAGCTGGGGGACTGGTATTCTCAGCCTCGAGTAGCCCTACACAGGCTACAAATAGCAGCCCACAACCATTGCAGAATTGGAGCATCCATTAGAGGTGCCAAATCCTGGCGCTTTACATGGCTCATCCTGATTGCCCTGGTGTGGTGGCATTAGGGTTAATATAAGGGGTTAATCACCATAGTAAATTTGACAAAAATCTGATCTGCCATTAAACTCAAGGTTAGTAATGGGTAGTGGTCTATGACACAACCCCATTACTAACATGTAAATCAAAAAGAAATAAACAGTGAAAAATCCTTTATTTTAAATAGAAAAAAAGAAGACACACTCTTTTACCCCTTTATTAACTCCACAAGCACTCATGTAGTTCCAAGGTAATCCACCACATGACATCCCGCAAAGATTAAGCCACTGCTACATCCAGAATCTGCAGTGATGGAAAGCTTGACAACTCACTGCAGCTTCTGGGAAATACAGACAGCTGCGAGGGGGGCCCTCAGCTATGAGAAGCAGTAACATCAAACAGTTCACCAGAGTTCATAACCGAGGGCTTCACCACTGCCACCTGAACACAGTTGAAGCTGCTTGCCAGATTGCTGGACTGCTGTACCACTGTTTCACGCAATCTGGCAGCCCGCCAGCTGGTCCAACTGCGTTCACACCGTGGGAACCTCCAGTTGTGAGCTCCGTTAACAATTGCAAGACAGCAGAGTCACAATGACCCACACTCTGGCAGCGGTTTCAACTGAGTGTGATCTCTTTTGACCTGAATGCCAGATGCGGGACACGGCACCACAGCAGTTCGGCAGTCAGGTCAGTAGAGTTTACATTGCTCCCCCACTGCCCTCAGTGAAAACATTGGAACTCACTGCTGAACTGCCAGATTGCTTGACACGGTAGCACAGCAGTCCAGCAGCATGTTCAACTGAGGACAGCTGGGAAATATGTGAACTCCAGTGACCTGAGTGCTGGATTGTTGGGCTGCCATGCTGCCATGTCCAGCAATCGGATACTTCGGCAATCTGGCAGCGGGTTCAACTGAATTCACACCATGAAAACCTACAGCTGTGAGTCCAGTTGACGCTGCTGCTGGATTACTGGACACATATACCACCATGTCCTACAATCAGGCAGCGGGTTCAACTGAGGTCACCGACGGCAGTAGGGAAGCCCTTGGCTATGAACTCCAGTGAACTCTGATGTCACCACTTATGGTGAATGTCTCAATGTCCTTCTCAGTCATTGGTGTGTCCCAAAAGCTTCAGTGAGTGATTGCATTTTCCATCACTGTGGCTTCTGAATGTAGCAAAGCCGGATTCTTTGTGTGATATCATATGGTGGATTATTTCTGACCTGCATGGGGTGCTTTTAGAGTTAATAACAAAATGAAAGAGGGGGGTGTGTGTTTTTATTTAAAATTTAGGATTTTTGTCAATCTGTTTGGTGTTTTTTTTCTTTTGACTTACAGGATTAGTAATAGGGGTATCTCAGACTCCTATCCAGTACTAACCTAGTGCTTGATGGCAGCTGCCCCGATTGCTACCACACCAGGGCAATCGAGATTAACCAGGTAGGCGCCAGGATTTGGTACATCCATTCTGGGGCGTCTGCGGGCTGCTATTTTTAAATATTTAAATAATTTTAAAAACGAATGGCGTGGGGTCACCAGTATTTTCCTATCCAGCCAAGATGAAAGTACACAGCTGCGGGCTGCAGCTTCCACTCGTCAGCTTTATTTGCGCGGAGTATAAAAATACAGGGGACCCTACACCATTTTTTCCAATAATTTATTTTTACACTAGTGTGTGCAGGGCAAGCAATCACAGGCTCTGTCACAGAGCATGGGTGGGTCAAGCATTATAGCTCCTTTTCATAAGATTTTAATGCAGAGTTCCTGAGAAAAACAGAAATGGATTTCCAAAATCAATGTAAAGATTTAAATCGCCTGTAAAGAACCTTAAAGTGCTGCAACCCTTGAAAATTGTTCCAGAAAATGAAGCATTTCTCCAAGAAAATTATTGCAATTACACCTGTTCTGTCATGCACATTTATTTCCTCTGTATGTAAAAGAACACCACCAAACTAGAAAAAAAAAAAAAAAGAAGAGGAAGAGATAAAAGGCAAAGTGGACATAATTTCAAATGAAACAGCAAAAATGGACTGTACAAAATTGTTGGCACCGTTACAGAATTGTGGGTAAACAACATGTGATGCTCATTTACATTCACCTGTGGCAAGAAACAAGTGTGGGCAGTATGAAAATCATACCTGAACCCAAATAAAAATGGGACAATTTGAATCTTTGCATTGTGTGTCTGTGTGTGCCACACTAAGCAAGGAGAACAGAAAGTGCAGAAAAGAAGTGTTTGAAGGCTTGTGAAATTTCAAAATTATTGAAAAAATATCAACAACCTCAAGGTTAGTACCCTTTTCTAACTTCAAGCAAAGATCCTGTAGATGCGGACGGCAGAGAAAACTTGATTAACTATTGCAACGCAGGATAGTCCGGATGGTAGATAAGTAGGCATGTTCCAAAGAAGTCATGTTCCAAAGAAATTGAAGCTGTCCTGCAGGCTCAGGGTATATTAGAGTCAGTGCAAACTATCCATTGACATTTAAATGAAACGCAATGGCAAGAGACCCAGGAAGACTCCACTGCTGATAGAGACATAAAAAAGCTAAAATGCAGCTTGCCAAAATACATGAATGGGCCAAAATCCTCTTGGGAAAGCATCTTGCAGGCAACAAGACCAAGATAGAGCTTTTTGGTAAAGCACATCATTGCACGTTTAGCAAAAACAGATTGAAGCCTACAAGAAAAAAAAAAAAAAAAAAAACTGTACCTACAAGTTTCAAAGATGTTTCAGGGCTATTTTGAAGCCTCTGGCACTGGGTGACTTGACGGTATGCAACAGACAGTTGCACTCTGTAATACCAAGGCATGCACCAAGGATATTCTTATTCTTGTTTTGCATGTTGTAGCGTTATAAAGTGCAACTGTTTACCAAAATATGTTATGTTCAGTTATGCAACTTTTCACATTGCATGTTCGGGAGTGCAAGCAGTCTTTTCTTGTTTTGACTGTATTCAAGGCATCACAAATTCTGAAGATCACCAAAGGATTTTGAGTCACGATGAATTGCCTAGTGTCAGAAAGCTGGGTTTGCTTATTAGGTCATGGATTTTCCAGCAAGACAATGACGCCAAACATACTTCAAGAAGCCCCCCAGAACTGACTGAAAAGAAAGCGCTGGAGAGTTTTGAAGTGGCCAGCGATGAGTTCAGACTTAAGTCCCAACAATCACCTGTAAAGATATCTTAAAATTGCTATTGGCTCAATACACCCTTCAAATATGAGATCTGGAGCCATTTGCAAAAGAAGAGTGGTCCAAAACTCTAGTCGAGAGATAATAATCTTTATTTATATAGCCCAAACATATTCTGCAGCTCTTTACAATTCAGAGGTTCATATACAGTCATAAGTAACAACAACTATAAAAAAAACATAATAAAAGCAAAAATAAAGGCGACCCTGCTCATAACAGCTTCCAATCTACAATGAGGTGGGACCTAAACACCTAGTTACCCTGCTGATCAAGATGCCCAAGATGTCCAGGAGGAAGAAGCTGGACTCTACCTTGTGCCACACCAGTGTCGGGACCCACATGCGGTAAATCTGACATCTCCAGGCTGTTCAGCGGAGCTGGTGGGAGTGCTCGTAGATGATGGGTTCCCTGAGAAAGGTGCCGCCTCCTGCTCCCCGATTGAGCCGCAGAGCCCGAGTGATCAGCAGCGTTCATCGCAGGCGGCTTAGGTGACCTGAAGCTGGGAGATGATTCTGCCCCTGGAGAGTTGAGACCGCCAAGGAACCGATCGGGGTATAAGGCAGAGAGTGATGAGTCAGCAGCTAAACGCCATTCTGATGCTGCCATACTGCAGACTCTCTCCCTCCCCCATGCATCAGTCCACAGAATAAGCTGCAAAGTATAAGGGAATTAATACAGGCCCTACCATCCAAGCAAGACCTGAATGCAGTAGTAAAGAGACTTAAAGCCTCTCAGGAGCAGGCTTTGTGCTCCATAAAAGAGGATTTAGAGTCCCTGAACAAAACGGCAGCTAATGAGGAGGCTGTGTCCTCACTAGAAAGCAGAGTTACAGCCCTGGAAAGAGAAGTGGTCAGTTAACACTCACACATTGTGTCGCTTACTCTACAATCAGATGACCAGGAGAATAGGGAGAGACAGAACAATGTCCGCCTTAAAGGTATCCCTGAATCCGTCTCTTCAGAAGCCCTCATACAGAATATGTTAGACATTCTTGATACGATTACTCAGAGACCTCCAGGCTCCAACCATAAGATCAACAAGCTGCATAGAGTCTCCCGTGCAGGTCCTATCAACAGTGCAAACTCAAGAGATGTTCTCCCAAGCATGGGGCAGATTTCTTTGATAAGTACGTTTCTTCGAACGTGTTGAGGATTTCTCCAAGGGAATTCTGATATTGGGGGTGACTTCAATGTTGCCTGGAAACAGCTAGAGACACCTCAAAGGGGAACTCCGGGTTAAAGGAGTGGCTTTGCTTAGAAAGAGATGGTCTCTGCATGATCACCAATTACTAGACACATGGCGTCTGCTGCACCCTACAGATAGAGACTACTCATTTTATTCCGCAGCCAACGACACATTCTAGGCTTAACTTTCTTTTGACGACATGCCGACCTGGCAAGAGTACAGGACGCAGACATAGATGCCATCACTTTCTCGGACTACGCTTTAATCTCTGATTTGGTCTTGCTCTCGTCCCTCGTGCCAAGACAATGGCAATGGGAGCTGAACATTTCCTTGCTAGATGACCTGGGGGTATTCCGAGAGGTCTCTGAGATCTTATCTGAATATTTTGATCTGAACGCCGTGGATGGCTCTTCTCCGGTTGTAGTGTGGCAGGCGCAGAAGTACGTGACCAGAGGCATTCTTATAAAGCATAGGGCCAGGTTAAAAAGAGAAAGGAAGGCAAAGATTGTGGAGCTATTGTCGCACCTGAGGGACCTAGAAACACGACACAAAAAAAAAACAACCCATCCGTGGATGTAAGGGAGGCTCTGCTTGAAGTTGGAGAGGCATTACATGCTGTACTGATAAAAAAAGGCAAAGGGCGTGCTTTCCAAATGCAGTCGTCGCCACTATGAGCATGGGAACAAGGCCGGTAGATCCTTAGCTAGAGCAATGAGTCTGCAGAGGGCAGCCATATATGTTCCAGAAATCGCCTCTCCCACAGGAGCCCTCAGTCTAAAACTCCCTTTAGATATAGCCGCTGCATTTCCGAATTATTATGCCTCGCTGTATAATGTGGACGATCGAAATCCCGGGACCCCCTCATTTGACTTCAAGTCCCGTATTTGAGATATTAAAACATCGGGGCTACCCTTCCTCCAAGATACGGAGATAAAGTCACTGGAGGAATCAATTACGGAGCAAGAAATTAGTTATGCTATTTCCTCTTCTAAATCTGGGAAGGCACCAGGCCCAGACGGGTTTACGGTATTATACCATAAAAAACTTTGGGAGAGATTGATTGATCTGAAGGCTTCCTTCAGTGCCATGGCTGAGACAGCTCCACCCCTGATATATGCCCTTAGAGTAATTCTTGCAATAATCCACAAGCCGGGGAAAGACCTCTCACAATGCTCAAGCTACCGTCCCATTTCTTTGCTAAACGTGCATATCAAGTTGTTTGCCAAAATCTTAGTGGACAGACTATCACCCCTGATATGCAGCGTCGTTGACCCGGACCAGGCAGAATGTATGATGGGTCGAGAGGCCAGGGACAACACCGCCAATGCAATAAATTTAATCCATAAAGCTAAGATATCTGGCCCTCCACGAATGCTGCTGTCGATGGACGCAGAAAAGCATTCGACCAAGTTAATTGGACATTCATGGAGGAGACCCTGACCCATATTGGCCTAGGTGAGAGGATGCGGCGATGGGTGTTGTATCTTTACTCTGTACCATTGGCTAGGGTGCGGGTGAATGGTATCATATCCAACCCTTTTGAAATTAAAAATAGCACTTTCCACTTTCTCCATTGATTTTCATATTAACCCTTGAGCCATTGCTGAGACATATGAGGGCAAACTTAGACATGGCTGGGGTGAAGGTGAAATCTACAACGCCTGAAGTTGCTGCCTATGCGGACTTGTTTTTTTTTATAACAAACCCTGAGATTTCCTTCTCTAACCTTCTGAAAGACAGTTGCTCAGTAACTAAAATTGCTCCTAACCATCTAATTTCACTTCTGCAATGTATAATATACATTGTACATATACATGTCCGGATCTGTGATAATCACGGACCCGGACACAAAATAGGTCACCCCCTGTGGTGTCCTTTCCTGTCCGTGGGTTCCTACAAAAAGTAGGATCCCATGGACAGGAAAAAAAATGTGATGTGAAAGCAGCCTTAGTAAGAAAGTAGGCATTAATGTAGCGAAGGTTGTTGCGTACAGACCGTGGATTCCTGAGACTGAAATGGAAAGAGGGAGTTGAAGGTGTAAAAGTAATGATAATAAGGTCAACAGGGTTTCTATGTGAAGTGGGGGAGGGGTTGCAGATGGCAGAGGGTGGACCAGGATTAGGAGAGCTATCTTACAGAGATGTAAGAAACGTGTTGATGGTATAGACAGCGATTGATTGCATTTATTTATTCCAAAGAACATGCAATTAAATATTAAAGTTGAGGGTGCCAACAATTTTGTTCAGACAATTTTTTGGCCATTATGTGAAATTATGTCCAATTTGCCTTTTTTTGTGCTATTCCAATGAAAAGGAAATAAAGTGTATAACAAAACTTTTGTAATTGCAATAATATTCTGGGAGAAATACTTTATTTTCTGGAGCAATTTCAAGGGTGCCAACACTTTTGGATATGACTGTATAGGTGAATTTGCATGAGGTTATAAAATCCTCATACAGGTTCCCTTTATCAGATGCCTGTGAGCATGTGCTGTAGGACGCGCTGCTGGTGTGACCTGGTGATACTTCTATTGTTATTTAGAAAGACATTGCACACAGACTTCTTACCTCAGCACCTCTGGTGTCTTCTTTAGCATTAGTGGAGGACATCTTCCTACATATGAAGAAGGATAGAGCTTCCTACTGCACATGTTGACAGGCATCTTATAGGACAGGTTTCTCTCAGTGAAATAAGGCAACCCTCATTTTAATTCTATAGTGATTATTGCCCTAAACAAAACGAATGTGATTTAATATGTATTTAGGAATTTATTTATACTGACACTTACTTTATTTAGTTTGTTTTCTTTTCCCAGAGAACCCCATTAAGGCTGGTTAAGACTTACATATACATTAAAGGTTACCTGGAGTAATGGCTGTTCTTTGAGAATTGTGAATTACCTGGAGCAAATTAGTTCGGATCCTCTTGTCAGTGCACTGTTTAGCCACTTCTTTAGCCAACTTAGTCACCTCATCTGAAGCTTTAGCAATGTCCTTGGCACATTGAATTAAGGCTCTCTTGTTCCCACTGCCTCCTCTCACAAGCCGAGACATCTCTGCCATGAGCAGAGCCATGCGCTTAGCTGCTGCAATGATATCATTGCCCTACAACAGGGAGTCAGAATATATGTGTCAGAGAAGGGAGAGTCAGGCTGTCCAGCTTCTATGTGAATCACCCATTTCTTTCCAATTGGCAGCAATAAGCGAATGAACCTCAGGAAAAAATACAGAAGCATTATTTTGCAATTCTTCGGCAAAGCAACAACAGATCCATATTCCATATCCTGTTAGCAAAATCGTGTAGATGGAATATTAAGATGTGCTCTTTGTTCATGTGCTCTCAGTGGCTAAAGGATGCTTGTAAAAAATGTGAATATAAGAGATTATCTCAAGATTTGAGGCCCGATTAAGGTGTCTGCCCCCACTCAATAGCCAGGATCGACTTTGATTTTCAAATTTGGCAATTTTTAAATACATTACCTAATGCCAAAAATTATTTAGAATATAAATGGTTAAGTAAAATACCATCGAAATTCTGTTAGTCAAAAACCATTGAGAGACACCATGAATAAGAATCATGCTTGCAAGGTGGAAGTTACCTGCGTATTGCAGACAAATTAACTTTCCAGACTTCACAGTTCAAACAGCAACAAACAGCACTGAAACAAACTTTAATTTTACTATCACACAATAGACCATACACACTACAGTGTCTTTCTGTATGGAAACGTACAGGCCGTTGGTTAGTACAAGGCTCAGCATTTACTGTCATGCATTGGTGGCAAGAATTAGTACAGACATGACATAACATCGGGTGTAAAGTGGAAGGGGCTCTGCATTCAGTGCCCTTAATGCAGGACTAAGCAAGAAAGCAATCATCATGTTCATGAGGAATATTACCACTCCAGAGCAAATACGTTAGTATTTTCTGTAGACCATATTTCAGCAAGGGAAGGCTTTGAGTTTTTAAACTTTAAATTACTATATCATTTATTTAATCTCTGAAAAAGGTGATTAAGACAATTAACCATACAGCAATCCACAGACTACTGACCAGCCTTTCAAGTAGCAGCTTTGGCTTTATAAAAAGGTAAAAAAGTCCACATTAAAAACTTAAAGAAAATTCCATTAATGTGTTATATTTTACAACTGCTCCAAGTTTTAAGAACTCTGCATGCTATGACAGAATCGAGGCATTCAGAGATTGAACACGCGTATTGATGAGGTCCAACCAATACTGCTTTTACTTGTTAAGAACTGTACATAAGCTATGGAGGGCAGGATTTCAACCTTATCACAGATTTCACTTACTGTAAGCAAACATTATTGTACTTCTTTACTCAAAAGAGATCAAACCATTGATGGCCATAAATTATGTGTAATAAGAAATGACAGGAAAAAAAGAATTGTATGCATCAAAAAGAAAGGTACAAAAAGCCATGGAGAGTCGTGACACCAGCTTAATCAGTAATTAGGAAACAATCCTGCTACTCACTGAAAAATAAAGATCAGCTGATTCAACTGATAGCTTTTTGAAAAGCTGTCTCATTACCAAGCTGCCACACAAGAAACATTTCATAATGGGTAAAACCAGTGAGCTGTTTCAAGACTTTTGCAACTTTATAGTTGCAAAACACATTGATGGTATTGGTCACAGAATATTTCTAAATATTTCTAAATTACTAAATTACACTGTTGTTGGAGTCATAATCCAAAAGTGCAAGACTTATGGAAGTGATCCAGCAGTTAAGACTCCTATTGTCAGCTTCATTAAAAACTCCATTTTATTCCACAAATATCAAAACTATGAGGAAATCCAGAAGTAAGTAGTCAATGCACATATAAATGGACTACATTAGAGGGACTATGCGTTTCAGTTTATGCCTTCATCTTGGTCTTATACCCACTATGGTATTTCTACCACTATTATATCTGCTTTCCTTCTGTCTCCTCATTAAAACAATTTGTTCAATTAAAAAGGGGAGTGAATCCTCCTTATAGCCCAGACTGAGGGCAAAGCTTTTTTAAAACACACCCATTGTTCCACATAGAAAAACTGAACTTATTTTTTTAGAATCCCATATAAAACCATGCTCATATAGTAACACGTATATTATAGATATTTTCAAGGTTATTTCCGGACTAAAGTTAAAAACTATAGATATAATAATGAAAAGAAAAACACATTTGTTGTGTGTACAAAGTCTTGAGAAAAAAATGAATGAAAAAATGTCTAGAAACTGCCTGAGGTGGCATTGACCCATCACAAAATATGTATACAGTGCGTTGTGTAAGTATTTGGGCCCCTTGAACTTTTCAACCTTTTGCCATATTTTAAGCTTCAAACATAAATATATAAATTAAAAAGGAGAAGACTGATCAGAGATGCAGTCAAAAGGCCCATGATCACTCTGGATGAACTGCAGAGATCTACAGCTGAGGTGGGAGAGTCTGTCCAGAGGACAACAATCAGTCATACACTGCACAAATCTGGCCTTTATAGAAGAGTGGCAAGAAGAAAGCCATTTCTCAAAGATATCCATAAAAAGTCTGGTTTGAAGTTTGCCACAAGCCACCTGGGATACACACCAAACAAGTGGAATAAGGTGCTTTGGTCAGTTGAAACCAAAAATCCAACTTTTTGGGCACAATGCAAAACTATATGTTTGGCGTAATAGCAACACAGCTCATCACCCTCAAACAACACCATCCCCACTGTCAAACATGGTGGTGGCAGCAGCATGGTTTGGGCCTGCTTTTCTTCTGCAGGGACAGGGTAGATGGTTAAAATTGATGGGAAGATGGACCATTACAAAATACAGGACTATTCTGGAAGAAAACCTGTTGGAGTCTGCAAAAGACCTGACACTGGGATGGAGATTTAACTTACAACAAGACAATGATCCCAAACATAAAGCAAAATCTACAATGGAATGGTTCAAAAATAAACCTATGCAGGTGTTAGAATGGCCAAGTCACAGTCCAGACCTGAATCCAATCAGAATCTGTGGAAAGAGCTGAAAACTGTTGTTCACAAACACTCTCCATCCAACCGCACTGAGCTCCAGCTGTTTTGCAAGGAAGAATGTGCAAGAATATCAGTCTCTTGATGTGCAAAACTGATAAAGACATACCCCAAGTGACTTGCAGCTGTTATCACAGCAAAAGGTGACGCTACAAAGTATTAACTCAAGGGGGCCGAATAATATTGCACACCCCACTTTTCAGTTTTTTATTTGTTATAAAAAAGTTTAAAATATCCAATAGATTTTGTTCTACTTCACAATTGTGTCCCACTTGTTGATTCTTCACAAAAAAACTAGAATTTTTATCTTTATGTTTGAAACCTGAAATGTGGCAAAAGGTTGAAAAGTTGAAGGGGGCCAAATACTTTCACAAGGCACTGTATATACCGTATACTAATGGCTGCAAGATTAAATAGGCTCAATATAATTTTAGATGTTATATTCTGATTTTGTAGATTGTATTGTTTTTGGGAACTAATTAGGTTACATAATAGCTCTATAAATTTTGTGTCTCTAAAATGTATACACTGCCTGTAATTGTATATCTCCATTATGTGTCACTGCGAAATGACAGGAAACCGCTGATATTCCTACAGTTGCTGCATTTATCACATCACAAAGAGGTTTTCTGCTGCGCACCTTCAATGGCCCTGTAGTGCACCCGACGTATTGAATATTGCATTTATTGCTTTCTATTAAGTAAACAACATAAGTTGTATTAATTCTTTAATGTTATATTCTTCATTAGTTTTTGTAGAAGAGAAGCCATTTGTTTTTACTGCATGATTGCAGCTTTTGCACCTAGAGGCTCCACATTTGTGAAATCGTCACATCTAACCGTGTTTTGGAACAGGACTTTTTCTTATGAGAGAGACTTGGTGATAATAGTGATTGTATGGTTTGAGCTTTATTTGCAACAAAACAAATTTTTTTTTTCATTATTTCTTGTAGACCCCTTTCTTGATCTACGATAGGTATATATTTTTTAATCATCATTTTAAGCATCCGCCTGCGCACAGATCACATATGGCAGTGAATGGGTGCGCATGGTCATGCACAGTCAAAGGCAGCACCGTGCGCTCCCATTATAAAGATAGGGGCTTGCGGTGCTGCGGTCACATTGTGCTCCCCTCCGCAGAATGCTGCGCAGGGGAACGCAAATGTGAAGGTAGCCTAAGAAAGAAATGTACGAAAAAGAAGAAACTGGTCCGGGATGGTGTCTTAAGAGCACATCTGATATAGTGGATAATGTGGGCAGACAGACTTTGGTAACAAATAAATACAATAAGGGCAGTAATAGGAGGAACAATTATTTTCTTATAACTTTTTCTATAGAGTTTAGTAACCCAAATTAATGGGATAGTGAAAATCATTAAAATAAATCTACCTAGATCAAAATAGGGACCTAAGAGAAATAATTATAAAAAAAAAAAAAAAAAAAAAAAAAAGCTTGAACCATACAATCACTATTATCTCCAAGCCTCTTTCGTAAGAAAAAGTCCTGTGTCAAAACATGGTTAGATGTGAGAGGATTCACAAACGTGGAGCTTCTAGGTGCAAAAACAGCAATCGTGCGGTAAAAACATATACAATAGTTTATTTTCTAAAAAAAAGTGTTAAAGTGTTCTCTTTATTTTTTTGAGCAGTGTGGTTGTTTGAGCAACACTTCGGTGAAATGAACCTGTCCAGTTATGAAGCAACACAGGTTCTTCTATTTTCACATTAGCACTAACACTACTACATTAGCAATTTGCACTTTTCATCATAGTTATTTATGCCTTTGTGCCATTTCCAAACAGTTTTTATTTCTATTAGGCATCGGTTATTCATTGTGCTCTTGGTGTTTGGCATCCCAATATTAACCCCTTAAGGACCGAGTCACTTTGCAGCTTAATGACCAGACCATTTTTTGTAATTCTGACCACTCTCCCTTTACGAGGTAATATCTCTGGAACGCTTCAACGGATCCTAGCGATTCTGAGATTGTTTTTTCGTGACATATTGGGCTTCATGTTAGTATTAAATTTAGGTCGATAATTTTTGCGTTTATTTGTGAAAAAATAAAAAATTTGGCAAAAATTTTGAAAATTTAGCAATTTTCAAATTTTTAATTTTTATTCTGCTAAACCAGAGAGTTATGTGCCACAAAATAGTTAATAAATAACATGTCCCACATGTCTACTTCACATCAGCACAATTTTGGAAGAAAAAAAAAAATTTGTTAGGACGTTATAAGGGTTCAAAGTTCATCAGCAATTATTCATTTTTCCAGCAAAATTTACAAAACCAATTTTTTAGTGACCACATCACATTTGAAGTCCCTTTGAGGGGTGTACATGACAGAAAACACCCAAAAGTGACACCATTCCAAAAACTGCACCCCTCAAGCTACTCAAAACTATATTGAAGAAGATTATTAACCCTTCAGGTGCTTCACAGGAACTAAAATAATGTTGAAGGAAAAAATGGACATTTTAATTTTTGTAACAAAAATGTTCTTTTAGCCTCAATTTTTTCATTTTCACATGGGCAACAGGATAAAATGCATCCTAAAATTTGTTGGGCAATTTCTCCTGAGTACACCGATGCCTCATATGTGGTCATAAACCACTGTTTGGGCGCACGGCAGGGCTCAGAAGGGAAGGAGCGCAATTTGAATTTTAGAGCCAATTTTCCGTTCAAAAAGTGAAATGGCGCTCCTTCACTTCTGAGCCCTGCCGTGCACCCAAACAGTGGTTTATGACCACATATAAGGTATCGGTGTACTCAGGAGAAATTGCCCAACAAATTTTGGGATGTATTTTATCCCTTTGCCCATGTGAAACTGAAAAAATGTAGGCAAAAAGAATTTTTTTGTGAAAAAAAAAGTGTTTTTTTAATTTTTATGAATGAATTTGTGAAGCATCTGGGGGTTCAAAGTGCTCACTATGCATCTAGATACCTTCCTTAGGGGGTCTAGTTTCCAAAATGGGGTCATTTGTGGGGGAGCTCCAATGTGGAGACACACAGGGACCCTCCATACGCGACATGGTGTCCGCTAACAATTTGAATGGAAAATGAGCTCAAATTGTTAGCGGACACCATGTCGCGTTTGGAGGGTCCCTGTGTATCTCCACATTGGAGCTCCCCCACAAGTGACCCCATTTTGGAAACTAGACCCCCGAAGGAACGTATCTAGATGCATAGTGAGCACTTTGAACCCCCATATGCTTCAGAAATTCATCCGTAAAAATGAAAAAGCACTTTTTTTTCCACTAAAAAATTATTTTTTCATTATTACGGATCAATTTGTGAAGCATCTGGGGGTTCAAAGTGCTCACTATGTACCTAGATATGTTCCTTTGGGGGTCTAGTTTCCAAAATAGGGTCACTTGTGGGGAGCTCCAATGTGGAGACACACAGGGACCCTCCAAACGCGACATGGTGTCCGCTAACAAATTGAGCTCATTTTCCATTCAAATTGTTAGCGGACACCATGTCGCGTTTGGAGGGTCCCCGTGTGTCTCCACATTGGAGCTCCCCCACAAGTGACCCCATTTTGGAAACTACACCCCCAAAGGAACATATCTAGATGCATAGTGAGCACTTTCTACCCCCAGGTGCTTCACAAATTGATCTGTAAAAATGAAAAAAGAAAATTTGTGTGGAAAAAAAAAGTGCTTTTTCATTTTTATTGATGAATTTGTGAAGCATCTGGGGGTTCAAAGTGCTCACTATCCATCTAGATATGTTCCTTAGGGGGTCTAGTTTCCGAAATGGGGTCACCTGTGGGGGAGCTCCAATGTGGAGACACACCGGGGCCCTCCAAACGCGACATGGTGTCCGCTAACAATTTGAATGGAAAATGAGCTCAATTTGTTAGCGGACACCATGTCGCGTTTGGAGGGTCCCCATGTGTCTCCACATTGGAGCTCCCCCACAAGTGACCCCATTTTGGAAACTAGACCCCCAAAGGAACGTATCTAGATGCATAGTGAGCACTTTGAACCCCCAGGTGCTTCAGAAATTCATCCGTAAAAATGAAAAAGCACTTTTTTTCCACAAATAATTTCTTTTTTCATTATTACGGATCAATTTGTGAAGCATCCGGGGGTTCAAAGTGTTCACTATGCATCTAGATATAATCCTTTGTGGGTCTAGTTTCCAAAATGGGTCACTTGTGGGGGAGCTCCAATGTGGAGACACACAGGGGCTCTCCATACGCGACATGGTGTCCGCTAACAATTGGAATTGTTAGCGGACACCTTGTAGGATATGAAGAGCCCCTATGTGCCTAAACATTGGAGCTCCCCCACAAGTGACCCCATTTTGGAAACTAGACCACCCAAGGAACGTATCTAGATGCATAGTGAGCACTTTGAACCCCCAGGTGCTTCACAAATTGATCCGTAAAAATGAAAAAAGAAACTTTTTGTGGAAAAAAACGTGCTTTTTCATTTTTATGGATGAATTTGTGAAGCATCTGGGAGTTCAAAGTACTCACTATGCATCTAGATACGTTCCTTCGGGGTCTAGTTTCCAAAATGGGGTCACTTGTGGGGGAGCTCCAATGTTCAGGCACACAGGGAGGGGCTCTCCATACCCGACATGGTTTCCGCTAACAATTGGAGCTAATTTTCTATTGAAATTGTTAGCGGACACTATGTCGCATATGGAGAACCCGTGTGCCATCAGCACAAGGGCAACTGGTAGAGTTGGGGTACAGCACCAGAAAATGCCGCCTCTAATGAATGCGCTATTTTCTTGGGTGGCTGTGGGTTGAAATTTGCAGCGTGGGGGACCCACAACATTTGAGTCTCTCCACGCTGAGGATTCCAGTCAGCCAGCTACCAAGTTGTACATGGCTGGCTACAAATACAGCGAAGGCTTTATTTTATTTCTAGAACTAATTCTAGAAAAAAAAATGACGTAGGGCTCCGCCATATTTTTGGTCCAGCCAGGTACAACTTGGCAGCTACAGACTGCCAGCAACCCCCAGCTGCCTCGTTGTACCTGGCTGCAACCAAAAATACAGCAAAGCCCATTTTTTTTTATTTCTAGAACTAATTCTAGAAAAAAAATGACGTAGGGCTCCGCCATATTTTTGGTCCAGCCAGGTACAACTTGGCAGCTACAGACTGCCAGCAACCCCCAGCTGCCTCGTTGTACCTGGCTGCAACCAAAAATACAGTGAAGCCCATTTTTTTTCATTTCTAGAACTAATTCTAGAAAAAAAAATGACGTAGGGCTCCGCCATATTTTTGGCCCAGCCAGGTACAACTAGGCAGCTGGGGGCTGGAATCCTCAGCATGGAAAGGCCCAAGCGTTCTGGGCCCCCCATGCTGCGAATTGCAGCCCGCAGCCGCTCCAGAAAATGGCGCATTCATTGAAGCGCCATTTTCTGGCGCTGTACCCATGCTCTTCCAGTTGCCCTGGTGCCGGTGGCGAACTGGGTAATAAAGGGGTTAATGCCAGCTTTTTATTGGCAGCTGGCACTAAGCCCGAGATTCATAATATAGGGCCAATGTTAGACCCGCCATTAGGAATCTCTGGTAAATAGTCAGAAAATACACACATAGAAAAATCTTTTTATTTGAAAAAAAACCACAAACAAAATTCGGACTCCATCTTTATTATGAAGATCCGACGTAGTCCACAACGAAGGTCCCACGACGCTCGATTGCCTCCGACGTAGTCCACAACGAAGGTCCCACGACGCTCGATCGCCTCTGCTCAATCCAGAGACTGCAGCAAGGGATCAAGTGTCCTCTTCCTACAGTCTCAGGGGTCAGAGTTATGGTGCACTGTATGACAATGATCAGTTATACAGTGCACCATGACTATGATCCCAGAGACTATAACAAGAGGACACTTGATCCCTTGTTGCACCCATCCATCCACCTATGCACCCATCATCCACGCACGCACATCCACGTATGCACATCCACGCATGCACACAACCACGCACGCACATCCACGCATGCACACATCCACGCACGCATGCTGACATCCACGTACATCCACACACACATCCACGTACATCCACATCCACGTACGCACACTTCCACGCACGCACATTCACACACGCACATCCACGTACGCACATCCACGTACGCACATCCACGTACGCACATCCACGTACGCACATCCACGCATGCACACAACCACGCACACACATCCACACATGCATATCCACGTACGCACATCCACGTACGCACATCCACGTGCTGACATCCACGTGCTGACATCCACGCATGCACACAACCACGCACAAACATCCACACAAGCACATCCACGCACGCACACATCCATCCATCCATCCATCCACCCATCCATCCATCCACCCACCCATCCATCCTTTCATTCTTTCATTCATTCTTTCATTCATTCATACTTACCCAGCGATGAGGAGGAGGAGCCCCTGAGAAGAGGAGGAGCCACACTGCAGAGGAGGCCCGACGGTGCGGGCGGGTGCACCGAGCGTGCAGCCCGCCGGGAATCGGGATAGGTGAGCGGGGCTGGGGACCAGGGATCGGGGGCTGGGGAACGAGTCCCGGGGGCTGGGGACCAGCAGGGAGGAGGAGGGGGCCCTGCAGCTTTGCCGGCGGGCGCAGAAGCCCGCCGGCAAACAAACTGTGCAAGGTGGAGGGCGGGGATGGACGGGAGACAGGGGGGGCTACACAGGGGACGGGGACAGGACACAGAGGGCTCAGGACACAGGGGGGGCTACAGGACACAGGGGGCTCTGGACACAGGGGGCGGGGACAGGACACAGGAGGGGCTGCACAGGGGACAGGGACCGCACACAGGAGGGGCTGCACAGGGGACGGGGACAGGACACAGGAGGGGCTGCACAGGGGACGGGGACAGGACACAGGGGGCTCAGGACACAGGGGGGGGGCTACAGGACACAGGGGGAGCTGGACACAGGGGGCGGGGACAGGACACAGGGGGAGCTGGAGCATCAGCTCATTGCCGGCGGCTGCGGTGCAACCCGCCCGCAGATAAGAGTGATTGCGGTGGGGGAGGGAGGTGAAGGGGTTAACAGGGGTGCCCACACCTCTGCCCCTAACCCTTGGCTGTCACTGACAGCTTTTAGATTTGAGCTGTCACTGTTCGTTTAGGAGCAGTGACAGTTCAAAGCCATGGCGAGTATACTCGTCATGATGCGGGAACTGACATCTTTTCATGACGAGTATACTCGTCATTAGTCGTTAAGGGGTTAAGGCACTTTTTGCATTTTGTTTTTAAAGGGGAACTCTGGGGAGATAAAAAAAATATATGGTCCCTGCACTCCTTGACTATAATACTGAGCTGCCAGTTAACTTGTATAATGTTTAGAACACATATAAATCACTTATTCACTAACTGCGCCTTACCCGTCACCCCTCCCATAGTGGACAATACAGAACAGAATGATGTCAGATGTTGTGGGTGTGGACGATGATATGCAATGAAATTTTATCCAGTCATCGTGCACACCCACAACATCTGACGTCATGATGATGTTGCTAATTGTTTGGTATCCTCATTCTGGTTTTTATTGTTGGCACAATGTATGGTCCGGTTTGTGTCCCTGATGAAGGACCTGGGACGGCCTCGAAACACGTTGGAAATAAACACCATTGCGTTAAGACCTTGTGTGGTCCTCATTTTCTCAACAGCAGCATGGACCGTGGAAGCACTATTCCTTGGATTTCTGTATACACGCCACTTTGCACGTGGGAGTGCTGATTCAGCAGCAGCTGTACAAGCGCATATACCAGTTGTGGGTTTACACAACTGGCTCAGGTGAGCACATGCAATCATAGGGTATTAATCATCCCTAAACGATAAGACCCATTGCACTCTGTCTCTCATTTTTAGATAGTGGATAATAAGTTATGCCTGATTGAGCAGCTTTCCCCCCCCCCTCCACAGGAGCATCTGTTCGTCCGATAAGAGACACTGCCTCATTCAATCACATGGGCATGATGTCACATAAGGCCCTATTGAGTCTCTGATGAGAGGAAGTGTGTCACCCCCATCTCTCTCTACTGGGTTGAGCCTAGAATGTATGAGCTCCTTCCATATTAATGGGCGTGACCAGCTTGGTTGGTGGGCATGGCTACATTTCCTCCCATCCAGTATAATTAAGCAACAAAGGCTTCACCCCCCCCTGCCCCCACACCTCACCTGGGGTTTTTATTCTCAGGCCCCTGCTTCCATTATAAACTCCATGCCCACGTGAACTTAAAAAAATTAACAAAAAATGATGTTTATTCTGTCTGGAATACGCCCCTACGACGTGACGGAAAGCAGCCTATACATTCTAGCATCTACCCTCTGTACAGAAATAGTTATACACATACCAACTTAGCGTAGGACCTTTTATGACTTCACGCCCATGTGATTGAATGAGTGTCATTTATCGGACATGCTGAATGTTACTGAGAGGGAGAGGAGAGCTGTCCAATACAGGACAGGTGACTAGTAAGGAGCAGTTCGTGAATAAGTGAGTTATACGCGCTCTAAACATTATATTACAAGTGTAACAGGCAGCTCAGCATTATAGTACAGGAGTGCAGGTACCACACAATGTTTTTTTTTTTAATCTCCCAGGAGTTCCCCTTTAATGTGTGCTTTTTCATTATTAAAAATGGCCTTTTGATTATTAGCCAGTGGTGTGCGCATTATCATGCTTGGTCTCTTCTTTTTTTTTGTTTGTCGACAGCAACAATCCCTGCTACACAGACACAAGTACTGGAATATATACAAGGGTGGACAGAGCATTGGTGAAATATGTGCAACCGCACTGAGGCACAGGAAATAAGGGGGTCCATTATCACCACTAAAGCAGAAGGAATTTTACGTTATGATGATCTATTGGCCTGCAAAAGGGCTATGTATTGGTCTGGTACAGGACCCTTCGTTTTTTTGTGTCAGCTCCTGAATATATAATCCAACGTGTTGATCTGCGATTGTAAGGGTTGTTAACATGATCTATGCATCATTACATGACCAACTACAGTCCACAGCATCCTGCTCTTCTATACCATCTACCCAAAGTGATGGTCCTTTAGGAGAAAATACACTATGGAGCACTAGTTTCTGACAATTTTATGCTTTATTCGTTGGAGAGTGCATCTTGTGCATTATTTTTAAACGTGAGAACAGAACTATTACCAAAGAAGAAAAGATGTCTAAATAGCAAAAAGGAACCCCTCAGCTCCATACAAATTATTTTCGCAATAAATCATTGTCACGGCCAAGTGGCTTTGATGCTTGTTCATAGGTTTTCGTTATTTACCAAGTAAAAAGACAAATTATATCCAACACTAAGTGACAGTCAAACATCTGATTTAAAGCCATCGCCATTACAAGCCATGCGACTGTTCTCAGCGTGAGCAGCAGACAGGACACATGTATCACACATCTAGACTATATAATGTGTGTAAATAGAAAACCTGAGCAAATATTTCGATTTTTACTGCTAAAGAATATGACGGAGGTTATATCACTAATAAATATAAGACCCAGCTTGCTTTGCAAATCAGTGCTAAAATATTATAAAGTTGACCTCCGAGAGCAGAGAAGACCAGCCAAAGTAATATACAAACTGAAAATCTGCAGCTGCCCACATTCCACATTTTCCAATATGAAAGCATAGACGTCTCCATGTCTATGTATAGGACATCTCGTCCACAGCCAGATTCTAATGCAGACTAATACAGTCTTGGCTATTTATATAGAGCCCCTCTAACTAGACATTGCTAAAACTTGCTTATTACTTTTGTTTTATTGTGTAAATTAGATCATATAAATACCTCTGAATACCTGAAAACTAATTGATCTGGAAATGAGGCAAACAAAGCAGTATTAATTTATATTAGTATTAACATAATAGATCCTGATTGGAAGGATAAAACCTAGTGAATAGTTAGCATAATACTTTGTAAATACATTAACATGGTTGTCTAGGATTAGAAAATGGTTGGGAAGGTTTCCCTTAAAGGCACCATTTTGTTACATTGGTGGCCTATGGTAGTACAGCTCATGCTGAAACGCCTGTCAAGTCAATCAACTAGAGTGTTGTACTTTGTTTGCTATGTGGAAAACCATTGTGTGAAAGACCATGAAATGGGCAGCGTTAAACCTCCTAATAGAGTAACACAACAAAACATAGACAAGCCAATTTTGACTAACAAAGCCATACATGGGCTCACACAAGCTGGCACGAGAAAAATCACACACAGCGACACCATCAGCTAGGTGCAGACTGGAGGCGCAAACCGTGTCATGTATGGAGGGAGAGGGTGGGATGCATATGGCGGGGTGGAGGATGCAGAGCTTGGTAACCATTGAGTACCTTACTGGACCATTTTGTAGCTTCTCGATGCAAAGACTGAGCTGCAGCTAGCATGGGCTGGTTTACAGGCTGCCCCTCAGGGACTAATAACAGCTCGGGCTCATAATCATCTTCAATGTCAGAGGAAAGGGCAAATTCCACTGACGCATCCTCTTCCTCACGCTCCTGCTCTACCTCAGACACAACGGCTTCTCTACCCTGCAGAGTAGTGGGTGCAGGGCTTCCAGGTGACTTGGAGGGCAGGGAGAGGTAAAGAAAGGGGGAAAGGTTAGTATCAAAAGCAGAGGTGGGTAAGGAGGGCCATGGATTTAATGCACCTGAAGCCAGACCATGTCTCTATAAACGAAAATTTAAATTCACCATAAAATCTTTCTCAGTCTTCATTGGGGGGACACAGAAACCATGGGTTAGTCTGTTGCCACCCGGAGGCTGACACTAACTATCTATCTCCCCAGCAGACAATGCCGATCCCACTAGCACCAGACTTCTTCAGTTAGTCAAAAAGCAGTGGAAGCAAAAAGAAATAAAGCCTACTACCCAGAGTTAAAAACCATCTTGAAAGCAAGGGTGGGTACTGTGTCCCTAATGACGGATATAAGAAAGATTTTACACCGAGTACCTAAAAATCTTAATTTTTTGGTTGATTCATTAGTGGACACAGGAAATAAGGAACATCCTAATGTGGTCCTTGAGTTGGGGAGAACAAACATTTAATACAGTTAGCTCAGAATTATTTGTTTTTGCTTAGGCTGGTTTCACACTCTTTTTTTCCTGATCAGGTTCCATACGGTTTGTGTGCCAAAAACAGGAGAGGAACTTGCAGAGAAAAACTATAATTGAAAGATTGACACCTGTTCTGAGTTTTGGAGACACTCCTGGTTTTGACATACAAACCTAATCGAGCCTGATCAGGTAAAAAAAACTGCAGTGTGAAACAAGCCTTAGGCCGGCTTCACACCACGGTAGAATTGGGTCCTGGGCTGTCCGGTGTGAACCTGACAGCCCCGGACCCGATCTTATTCTAATGCAGCCTTATGGGGCCGGATGGCAGCTATGTGCCATCCGGCTTCCATCTGTACTGGAGGATCCGGAAGAATTCGGATTATTCTCCCGGACACAAAAATGTTGCTTGCAACGTTGTGTCCGGGGCGAAAAAAACTGCCGAAATTGGATCCTCCCGAATCCGGGGCAATCCAGCGCTCCCAAACATGGGAGTCTATGGCACTGGATTGCCCAGATCCGGGAGGATCCGGGAACCGGACACTGGCGGCTGAAGTTCAGCGTGAGCTACGCTGAACTTCAGCACCAGGGAGAAGTCCCCTGTGAAGTGGTTCAGCACCATTTCAGCAGGGACAGCTCCCTCAGCTGCGCTCTGCAGAATCTGGCTATAAACAGGACCAGAGGGCTATTAACCCTCCAGTTCTATTTGTCCGGAGCTGTCAAGCTGTGTCCGGTGCCTCCTGCAAAGCACCGGACACAGCCTGACAGCCGAAAAAACCATGGTGTGACGCCAGCCTTAGACGGCTGCCTGTATGACCACTGCCTGCAGCACCTTCTTGCAAAGATTGATTCGGCTGAAGGAAAGGTATAGGCCTTGTAAACTGGACAAAGGGTATGAGCTGATGACCAAATAGCTAAATGTTGATGGATAGCCCAAGAGGCCATCCCCCTCCCCACCCAGCCTGCATAGATTACTCCCACATCTTGAATGGGGGGAAATCTGGCCTTCACCCTATATGCTTCAATAATGACTGAATAAATCCAGCAAGGAGCTGCACAGGCCGTTCGCAATGACAAACAGTTCTGTTGGAATGGAGTAGTGGCCAACAAGAAGCACTGCTTTGCTCTGGCCATTTCCACATTGTGCAGATCTTTCTCAGTAGGACAGGGGTGAGGAACTCCAGGCCTCGAGAGCCGCACACAGTGCAGGTTTTCAGGATTTCCTTAGTATTGCAGAGGTTGGAATCATCACCAGTGCAGATAATTCAATTATCACATTTGCAACAGTAAGGAAAACCTAAAAATCTGCACTGTGTGCGGCTCTCGAGGCCTGGAGTTCCCTACTCATGCAGTTGGTTGAGGGGGCAGAATGAAGGTAAGGCAATATCCTTTTGGTGAAAAGCTACCTTATAAAATATAGTTTGAAGTGGCTTCAACACCACCTTGTACTGGTATAGCATGAAGTAAAAAGTGCAACAGGAGAAGGCAGACTGCTCCGAAACCCACCTGCTTGAAGTAATAAGAAATAAGTTGTAAGAAAAGCCACCTTACAGGAGAGACAAAACAGAGAGATGTCTCTAATTAGTTTAAAGGGTAGGGATTGAAGCTCTTCCAAAAAAACATTGAGATCCCAAGAATCATGGGGCGTCCAATATAGTGTCCTCTTGTGAGTCACTCCCTGGAGAAAGGTCTTGACTTGCAGCTTAGAAGCCAAATCTCTCTAAAATAAAATAGACAGAGAGAAAGAGAGAGCAAGGGACATACTTAACTGTCCTGAAGAAGCAAAATCCTCTGGCTTGGTGTTGGTGAAATCTGGACTCAACCTTCCTCTCCATGCAAACATGCCGTGCTATGGGAGGATGAAGGCAAAAAGCCTAAATACCACAGGTACCCGATTGCCGATTGCATCAAGGTACATGATTATGCCATACCGACGAAAAAGGATACAGGATTAACAGTATAGTTTGTACTCTCCACGGCTCCATGGGATGAAACAAGAATACTCATTCTCACTCTCTTACCCCTCAATGTCCTAATGATCATTCATGATCTAAATCACACTCACACACAGAAAAAGAAGGTTAGTGCCTGACCTACTAAGGCTAAGTATGAGCAACAGATCCATATCTGCCTCAAACATTATGCTAAACTGAGGAAACCTGGTGCTAGCAGGCGAGGTATAGGCAGCTTTTATTGTTAAGATATATTGTTACCATCATCATCCAGACTAACCCATAGTTCCTGTGTTCCCCAATGACTCGACCAAAAAAATACATTTACCCTTACGTAGAGACGTTCTGTTACATATTGCATGTTAAAACAAGGGGATAAAAAGCAGACAGCAAATTTATATATAATTCTAAGTTGTAACATGGAAGCCAGATCTTAAGAAAACATATGTATTTACAGGCTGCTGCTTTAGTAAAGAACAATTACGTATTAAAAATTATTTTCTAAAGCTATGCTCTGGGTAAGCAAATGCATCTAAGGGCAAATCATCACACATTTCTGGAATTAGTTTAAAAACAAAAAAAAATAAAAAAAAATGCAACAAAACCTCAACATCAAATTAGATGTATTCTCAGGAGAGCTGGAACCGTAGTGCTATTTACATTGAGACCTGAAGTATGTCAGTAATGTCCACAATATGGTTTTGTGAGCTGCAGTCATAGGGAGAGAGCTGCCAATCAACACAGGTGGTGGGGTGGGTGGCTACTGCTAAGAATTCACTAGACTCCAAGCTTGTACTGCCACTAAGAAAATGAAAGAACAGTCAAACAATAGCATATATAAAAGATACACTAATGTCAACTGTGATTATGACTAAGGGAAAAAAGGTCACTTGCATTCTATCAGCAACACAATGAAGGGGATTTCTGCACCCACATATTAGTAGGACAAATGGCATTTTTATTTAAATATTAACCTCTCTTCTACAGCCAAATTTGCTCAGATACGAACACAATTGAATTTAATTTTGTGGTGCGGAAAATAAATATGATGCTTAAATTTGCGGATTGGCCCTGTGAAGCATTGTCCGCGCAGCGGGCATTGCGAGCCATTGCAGCCTCGTCAGCAATGCCCGCGCAGCGGCCATTACGAGTCTCCCACCCCGGCGAGCTACAGACTTCGTCGCTCCGACCGACGAGAGCCGAGCGCCGTGGCCGAAACAGAACCAAGTGCTGGCCATGCACAGCTCTAAAGACCGCTATGTATCTCAATGGCAGTGAGCCTATGCTCATTGGTCGGTCCAGCACACAGCGACCAATGAGCTTCGCGCCTCACTTCCTATTGAGATACATGGAGGACTGAGTTTCAATTTACCGCTGTAAGTGAGGCGCGAAGCTCATTGGTCGCTGTGTGCGGCGCCGACCAATGAGAATAGCGCCTCACTTCCCATTGAGATACATGGAAGACTGAGTTTCAAATTTAGCGCTGTAAGTGAGGCGCGAAGCTCATTGGTCGCTGTGTGCTGGTGCCGACCAATGAGAATAGCGCCTCACTTCCCATTGAGATACATGGAAGACTGAGTTTCAAATTTACCGCTGTAAGTGAGGCGCTATGCTCATTGGTCGGCGCCAGCACACAGCTACGTCGGGAAGCAAGCTCCTGTACATTATCAACCCTAAATCAGATGAGATATCTTTTTTTGGTTAACAGTATTATTACTGCGTATATTGTACTCATGACAGTAGCAACATTAATCCCTTACATTCCGTTTTTTTCTGTAATTTCTATTACACAGTGTATAGTTGTAATGCCACTGCGAAATTAACCCATTATATACCAGTTCAGCATTAACTGCATATTTGGTAGTGTTTATAACTACTGCCACTGGTACATTAACCCCTTGAACACCATTTTGGATATAATTTACAGCGCTGAGTCTGTTGTGGGAGTGCCTGTGGGACATTAACTCCTTCAATAACATTTTTGATATCATTATAAGTTCCTACTCTGTTATAGTCCTGTTAGTCGGACATTAACTCTTTCTACACCTCCACTATATTGCTACCCTCACAGTTCTGCCTACATCGGCTACTTAGTCATATATCTGCTGTTTAAGTCTATTATTTAAAACTCTTAAAAAAATTATATACAGATTCTAGACTCCCGATTCTTTAGAATCGGGCTCACAGCTAGTAGTTTATAAACGCTCTTTGTGTGAAGTATACAGTTTTAGGATTTTTTAAGCTTGGTTTCTTAGCATATTGATATGTTTCTATATATTTTTTTCAGATGCCTCTGTCTTGCATTAATAAAGTGGATAGTGTTTGCTGCATATGTAGAAAAGTCACTTTAGCTTCCCAAAGGCGAAACCTGACTACCATTATAGGAAAATCCTTCAACCTGTATTTTGACGGCAGAATAGGCGATCAGGAGAGGAGTCGGGCTCCACACACATGCTGCAATAGATGTGCATCACATCTTACCCAATGGTTGCTTTGGGAGAGGCATTCTACAACTTTTGCAATCCCAATGATCTAGAGAGACCCAACCGATGAAACTACTAATTGCTATTTCTGCATGGTACCCTCCATTAGGAAGAGTTTTAAGGATGAAGTTGACCATTTCATCTGGACCACACCGTTTAAGACTTTTGACCAGATACGAATCTCTAACAAGATCGTTCAGTTCACTTTGTAAGGCTGAGCTCTTGGGCTCCAGGCAACAGCAGTGGAATCTCATAACGGACGATGTTCACATTTCTTCCTTTTGCAACTGTGACATATATATTGTCCAATACGTCTTCATGAAGGGCGATCTTGTGGCATCCAACAACATCAAAAATTAAATGGAAGCTCAAAGAAAAATCATAATCCAGTGGAATTATGGATCGATTCGTTCAAAAACAGCCTAAAAGTTATACTGCAGAATGACAATGTGCTACCTTTAATTCCAGTTGGTTATGTAATCCACATGAAAGAAACCCAACACAACGTAAAACAGTTGAGTTGCATGAGCTATGACCTACATTTGTGGCCCCTTTTTTGTGGCATAAAAGTGGTTGCCCTTTTTCTTGGCCTTCAGGGTGAATACACGAAAATCTGCTGCTTTGTGCGAGTGGGATAGTCATGCAAGAGAATATCACTATAATAAGAGACATTCACTGCAGCCAGGTAGTAAAAATGTCCTGCCTCCAGCACTTGTTGACCCACATAAGATTTTGTTACCACCACTGCAGAGAAAATTAGGAATTATGAAGAACTTTGTTAAGGCAATGGATAAAAATGCAAAAGCATTTAAGGATCTCATTGATAAATTTCCAGCGTTGTGTGAAGCAAAGATAAATGAAGGAGTCTTTATTGGACCTCAGATTCGTAAGCCTCTTAAAGATGAGGAGTTTCGCAGTTTGTTGTAGGCAAGGAAAAGTTTCCATTGATAGCATTCGCATTAGTGGTAACTAATTTTCAGGGAAACTCAAGAACAACTATGACAAGTTATTCACATCCAGGAGAGGAGTGAGCACCAAGCACAAAGTTTTCACCAAGATATTGTGGCTACTGGAGAAAAGAAAACAAGGAAAATGGAATCCATTAAGTAGATTGGGATATTTGTAAGACTGTGTGAGGCAGGAGTACAAGAGATAGGCAAAAATGAGTTGTCAAGGCATCATGTTATAGAGGAGGGGGAGCAGAGCAGATTGATTGTTTTACATGAAAAGATTCAGTACAATCTGTTTTTTACTCATTTAAACCTCTGTGCTTTGTAGAATATTTGGTCCAGTGGGCGGTTCTATCAGTGATTGACAGCTTTGTTTGTACAATTGTGCATAGAGAGAGCGAGCTGTCAATCACTGATAGGACCACCCACTGGACTGAAGATCCCAGAAAGAGCAGAGGTTCAAATGATTAAACAAGTTATAATGAATCTTTTCATATAAAACTATCAATCTGCTGTGCTCCCCCTCCTCTATAACATGATGCCTGCAGATTGGACTGCATTTTCATGACAGATTTACTTTAATGACAATATGCTAAGAAACTAAGCTAAGAAATGGGAATCTGATACAAAGAAAGGTGAAGCCTCAACTGCAGTACACTCACCTAAATGAATCTAGTCCCAGGCAGAAAAAGCATTTACAAAATCCAACTGCAGCATAAAAAAAATGAAGAGGCTTCATCTTCTACAAATATTAATGTTTCCAATAAAAAAATGAAAACTAAAGCGCATTAGCAGAGCCTCTGCTGCAACACATGGTGGTCTCTCCTGATGCACCCATAAACATGAGCCCTTGGCCATGGGGAGAGATGATGAAGGCAGTGACTTATCTGTCCTAAAAATAAAAGTCTTCCCGACTGCATTTGTTTGAGAAGAGTTGGTAGGACCTCAGACATATCAGATTTGTGGTCTGTCCAGTCTAAATTGGGGAGTTTGGTTGACAATCATCCACTTAGAAGGGAAGAAAAGCAAAAGAATTATTCCAGGCAACCAACTAAACCAAATAACAGCCTGCGGAAGCCTAACAGTTAATTGCCCCCAGATTAATCCTTTATAAGCAGCTCTGTTCTTTTGCAGGTCAATTACATCTGATCACCCTTAATCCTGCCAAATATCTGCACAGAGCCAAAATTTGCCATTTAGACATTGTATAGAATTCTCCATCCACAGTTGGTATTTCCTATGAAGCACAATCTCATCAGAATTAGAGCGGACTATGCTTAAAATAAAGTAAAACATATGTCACTGTAATATTGAGGGAAATTATCTGACTTGCTAATGACCTGTATTTCAGAAAAGATGTAGAATTTCAGCTACTCTTGTGGTTTTCGCAGACCTTTCTCTTTAATGATGCATGTTTGCAGCCTGCACTTTGTTGTATGCTTGCAAGCATTTGTGCACTCTGAGTTATGGTATTTGTACTCATGTAAGCCAGATATGCATATAATTTTCTGGGCAAAACAAAGGCAGAAAGTGTTTTTTTTGGACACAGGGGGGCTCAAGAAGGCAATATTAAGTTGGTGGTGTATCCACACTAGGCACACCTGATGGCCATCACCTTAAAGGGTTTGTGGAGCTTGTTTCAGCTGTGCAGCTTCTTTAAAGGTGACACTGCTTCATCAACGTGCATGACTTCTACTCAATGAACACTGTGCTGTCAACCGCAGCATTTTCCTATACACAAGTAAAAGGGGATGCAGGTATACAGGTAGACCAGCGCTGAAAAAGATGTGGTGCTATGTTCCACCTAATTTTGTTAGAACCCGCATTACTAGGTGGTTTCCCCCTGGACTAAACAGTCTGATCCTGCGGAATCATATTGACTGTGCATCTTTGATTCTAGGTTGAACACAATTTTGGAAGAAGACCGCTCTTGTGGATTTAATTTTGACTGTGACCAGACAAGAGGGCTTCTTGCGAAATCCCCATTATTGTGCTGCTGATAGGAAGTACAGGTAGGCTTGCTTTCTAACGGTAATCTATTTCTCCATTGCTGTAACAGCATAACATGCTTCCTGCCATAATCTTGTTACTTCTAGAGTAACTTAATAATAGAATATTTATCCAAGTCATTGGAACCATAATGGACCTTTAGCACCATTTTCCTCTATGGTCAATGGAGACGTTTTCAGTCATTTGCATTGTTTCACACTTTCTATCATTGGAGTCAAAATTAGTGGATTAATAACTCCAGGCAGTTAAACATGCTTTACTCTTTCCTCTCGAAACTTTGCCACCCATGAGTTCTGAAGAATATAGTAATGACTGGTTGGAGATGTGCCAAATACATATTATGGTATATATATAGCCTTTTAAAAAAAAAAAGCGACCAATTTAGAAAACATACGTTATTGTAGGTCTCCTACATTAGCAGACTAATTTGAGCAGTTATTCATCATTATGGACTAGTTTTCATCATGTTTACAACTGTTGAGTATTATTACCTTGCTGGACCACTTGCGAGCTTCATCGTGAAGCTGTCTTGCAGCAACCATGATGGGCTGATTCACTGCCTCGCCCACCTTTTGCTCAGGGAACTCCTCATCCTTTTCTTCAGGAGGCGGTGGTCTGGGAGGTGGAACCTCTCCCTCAGGAAGTGGAGGCTTTGGAGGTGCTGCATCATCAGTCAACTAGAAACAAAATACAAAAAAAATGTATTGAATTGTATAAAATGACTCATTTCCATGTCAATACTAAACTACATCAACGTTATAGGCAGATATGGCAGGATTTAGGACCTGTTTCTACAAAAAGCTTAGAAAGAGTCAGCAAGTCTGCTTTTATCGCGTGATGTTATTGACCCATTGGAAACAAGAAGAATTAACGGTGTAGAAGTACAAAATGAACAATTGTTTGCACATTGTGCTATGTAATTAGGCGACTAATATATTAAAGGGATAACAATTGTTATGGGAGTGCTTCTATAAGGGCATAGGCTATATGTTTGACGTCACTGCCCAGCTTCAGCAAGAGCCAAGTACAGTCCCCGCTGGCCATATCCGGCCCTCCGTCTTTTCCAGTCCAGCTCACAGAAACAGGCAACAGACTATAAACCTGGACCATACAATGCCCTTTCCCCGCTGGCATTCCGAAAACATAGCGATCGGCATCCTCAAGTTTCAGTTAGTGGTAAATACACTGGTAGAAGACGGAGCAGATGTCTCTTTGTTCAAACAATCCGTGTGCGACAGTAGATGTAATGACGTCACTTCACTGCGTTTGCTGTGCACAGAGTAAGAACACCAGGGGAACAGGAACGAGGCAAGAAAGTGTTTTTTTTTTTTCCCTAAGTGTGAGCTAACACTTACCCTCAGGTGCTCCAAGTCAGGAGGAGGAGGTGGGAATTCTGGCTCTGGTGGCTGGAATGCTTCCCTCACCTTAGCAACTGCTCCTAAAATCCTGTAACCAGAGTCTAGGAAGCCCTTCTGTAAAGCTGATGACAAAAGAAACTTCGGTTCAAACCATTTTTATATATCAGGACCTCAAAATTAATTAACCTTCGTCCGGCTGAGTAGTTACAATTGTAACTATTCCGTTTTTAAAATTGCATTAACTTTTTTTCGAAAAGCCGTAGAGGGCTGAAATTGCGTGACATCTCTGCACTTTTGGTCCAGAATATCTTGGCCAAATTTCAATAATAATGTATGAAGGTACAATTGTACCTCTGCAGCCTGTTAACGTTGTAAAATTATGCAGCCTGACGAAGGTTAAATTAAAACCAGAATTTCAAGGCCAGTCCGTAGGATAGGGAAGTAAAGTTTTTTCCCCCCTAAGCATTAATGGTTGTCATGGATCACACGTCACAGCTCATTCATTGCTAATTGCAAATACAAGTACAAAAACTAACCCCTTGTGCAAAAGGTTTCATTTACTGCGGTTGGTATTAGAGAATGACTATAATGCACATCGACTCCTTCCTGGAAGATGAATTAGTGATTTGCTGGTTAATGTAAATGGCTGGCAGGTCTATGTGATTATGGTCCAGCAAACAGATACAGCAGCCACAAGATACAAGAAGCCTCAGGTCACAGAAATGGTGGCCATGTTCTGTGGTATGTGCAAGGCCAATGCACACAGAAGGAAATTGATAAAGTGTGGGATTCTGCATTATCCACCTGAAGAATTAGTGACGAGTAACCCCTGGTTACTTCACTCTTTCTCAACTGTGGTCCAACAAAGGCATAGGGCCTGATTTATCACTTGTGATGCCTGGAAGACACTTTCTTTTTAGTCTTGATGTATTCCCATCCTTGTCCAGTTTTAGCAAAGGTTTAGCACCAAAAGGTGTAAAGCCTTTAACCCAGGCAATTTTTTCATTTTTGCTTTTCCTCCCTTTGTACCAAGAGCCATTACCTTTTTTTTCTGTCAGTATAGCCGGGTGAGGGCTTGTTTTTTGCAAAATGAGTTGAAAAAGTGAAATTCTGCAAAAAATATTTTGTTACTTACATTGTTTATTTTAACATAAAACTGATCTGGCAGTATGGTTCTCCAGGTCAGTACAATTATGTTGATACCAAACATATATAGTTTTTGTTTTATTTATATGCTAAAAAAAATTCTGAAGTTTTGAAAACAAAAAAACTAATTGCTTGTGTCGTGACTTTCTGAGGGTTGTAATTTTAAATTTTTGGGATATGTAGCTGTGAGGGATTGTTGATATTTTTAGTAATATTATTTTGGGATACATATGAGGTTTTGATTATCTATTACATTTTTTTTCCTTTTGTTGTGGAGCAACTCCGGTGGGTTGATTTTCTTCCCTCGTTACGCTTTTTACCGATCAGATGAATTTATTGTAAATTTTGATAGATTGGACTCTTCTGAACGCAGAAGTACCAAATATGCATTTTTTAGAATAGTCTCATTTTCAATGGGGCAAAAGGAAGGGGGGGGGGGAGGGTTCGGGGGAGTGATTTGAAAGTTGTGCTTTTTTTTTTCCTTCTCCATATTGTTAAAAAAAAAAATTTGTTTTTACCAGTCTCCTTTGAACATTGGATCGCAAAAGGCATTCACAGGAGGATCGTCAGGACAGACAGCGGATGACTCCTGCCAGTCATGACAACCCATTAGCGCCCCACAATCACGTCACGGGGGACACGATAGGAGCAGAGAATGATGTGTGGCCCTGCCACTGCATGTTAGATCCCACTATCATAGATTGACAGCTAAATATAACTGGTTAACAGCCACTAGCAGAGCAATGCTCGACATGCAGCTGTTAGGGTACCTTTACTCGTCGCAACATTGCATGCAATTTCACTTGTAACTTACTGGTTGCAGTGAAATCATGGACACATTGTTCTATTTTGTTGCCGTGTACAAATGGAACAATGTGTCCATGATTTCTCTGCAACCAGTAAGTTGCAAGTGAAATTGCATGCAATGTTGCGACGTGTAAAGGTACCCTTAGAGGCACATGTTCACTGATCAGATGAGCAGACATTTGCAGAGAAAGATGCGGGCTCGGTGTATGTGCCAGCATTAAAAACAGAAAACGACCCAACACGTCATGGATCAATAAATGTAAAAAAAAAATAAAAAAAATTGTTACAAACTGAAAACTTCTCAAAAACCTAACTATAGGAAGGGAGTAGAATGAGGTGTGCCAAAAAAAAAAAATTCAACATTTTAGTAAAAGTCACATTTCATGAATCTCTCTAAAACATGGTTTAAATAGTGGTGAAAAATGTAGAGAGAATAAAATGCAAATACTAAAGCCATGTTACTTCAGAAAGGTGGAGAAACCACAACAATGATTCTTTAGTTTTAAACATCTTCTATAAAGAAAACAGCTGTGGAAATAACTGAGGCACCAGGAACTGAGGTAGCAGTCTTGGCACAGACAACTATGGATCCCAGGAGCGGAAGGGATAAGTGAAGAATAACTTTGTTTTCTTACTGGTTGATATCAGCATTTTTACAATTTTTCTGGGATAGTCACTAAAAGGTGCCGGTTATGTAAAAAAAATGCTATTATCCTGCAGATTTGGGGTTAATCTGCAGGTTAAAGTGTTCCAATGCCGTGTAGCTGCCTCATTAAAAGCCCAGCTGCCATTAACTATTTCCTCTCAGCAGCCTTTAGATTTCAGTTGTGGGCCGACACGGCTTCAATCACTGCTCTGTACAAAGTGAGTGGCAGTTGTAACTATGCCCCCTCCACCCCGGAACTGACTGACAGCCAGTTCGGCATTGCAGAGTGCAGAGCTGGCTGTCAGTCAATGCCAGGGGATTGGTTACAGCTACCCATCACTATGTACTCAACAGTGACCGTATCACTGAAAGCTTGAGGATGTTGGGAAGAATAACATTTGTTTTTATTCGGTAGCGAGGCTCTGTGTGCGCAGGCGCCTTCAGATTATTAGCAGGGATTTATTTTTTTACATGACAGATTCCCTTTAAACCCTTTAACCTCAGGTGATCTTCCATTTTTTTTTCCTCCCTTCCAAGAGCCATAACTTTTATATTTTACAGTCAATATAGCCATATGAGTTTTTTTGCAGGACGAATTGTACTTTTGAATGACATCATTCATTTTACCATAAAGTGTACAGGTAAATGGGGTGAAATTACACAAAAAAAGCAGCTCTTATTTGGGTTATTTATTTGCCATGTTCACTATATGGTAAAACAGACGCCAACATGACAACATGACGTCTCAAGTAGGTAGAAGTTCATAGATGCCAAACGTATACTTTTACCTTCATCTGAGTGGTGTATTAAAAAAATAAAAAATCACTTTTGTTTTGTTTGTTTTTTAAATACAAAGAATTGTGCTTTTGTCGACATTTTTCACAATCCCTAGCTTTCTCATTTATCAGAATCTGGAGCTGTGTAATGGCGTGTGACGTTTTTCATTATTCCTTTTTTGGGTAGATGCAATGCTTCGATTGCCCTTTATTGCAATGTTGCGGCAACCAAAAAAAAATAAAAATGTAATTTTATAGTTTTTATTTATTTTTTTTTCATTAGGCACTTTCCTGATCAGATTATTTAATTTTACATTTCGACAGATTGGGCATTTCTAAACGAGGCAATACCAAATATGTGTATTTCTTTAATAGTTAATTTTTTCCCCCAATTATACTTGGCCCTCTAGGGCACCTTAACAATGCAATGTCCAATTGCTTTTGCAGTACAGAGTTATGCTAATACATGGCTCTACTGCAGAAATGATCATCTGCTGTAAACACCGGCGCTCAGCTAGCACTCACAGATAGTGAGTCATGACAGTGACAACACATCGGTGCTCTGTGATTGCGTCATGGGGTTGCCGATGGCGGTGGTGAGTAGCGCAAACCCAGTTGCCACATGTCAGATTGTGATGTCAGAGTTTGGCAGTGCAATCTAACGGGTTAAGTGGAGCAGGGGAATCGCGGATCCACAAGCACTCGTTAGTTGCACATGTCGGCTAAGATCTCACTTGTCTGCACATTAGTTATGCTATGTTTATTACAGTCCAATAATGAACCATATATGGCCAGCATGAGATGACTGTGACAGACCTTGGCAGTTCATGAAAGGTGAAGGCTGTGTGCTGTTCTGTATTATATGGTGTGGACTGAAAAAAGTAATGTAGTTTCCCACAGACATTTGTTCACTGATGATAATGACAGATAACGGATTTTAACAGTTGTTTTAACCCCTTAGTGACCAACCAATACACAAAAACTGACCTGAGAAGATAATAGTATCCCCCAATGGATGAAAATGCATCAGCTGTCAGTTGTACACGATAGCCACACACTGCTGCATCAGCCATGATCAGTGTTGGCACGGACCATTGCCATCTAGATGACAAACAGAGTGTGGACTCCCTCTTTAACCCCTTCAGCAATCAGAGATCTTGATTGTGTGGTTCTGATGGTTTCCATGGGCATCAATGGCCAAATAACAGCCTTAGAGTCTGCCGGCAATAGTTAGCACTAAAGGAATATACTATAAAAAATTTATTGAATATACTTTTTAAAAACAACACCAAATAAAGTGTAAAAAGGTGTACAAGAACAATACAACCCTCTCCCAACCACCGCAGAAACACAAATATATACAGTGGAGTTGCCAAACAGTTACCCTCAAAAGTACTAGGTTCGATTTACCATCCTGATCTAACGGCACTTATCTCAGTCAAAAACGTCCAAGGTCAATTGTCGTAATCCTAAAAGTCTGAATTGATTATATACTAAAAGAGGGGAGCCAATAGGCAGAAAAACCATCTATCAAATGATGCAGAAAAGCAGACGCGTTTCGCTAACAGATTATGGTAGCTCATCAGGGGTGGCAGAAATCATTAATATCATACATGGTTTCAAGAACAAAGTTTATAACCACACACAGGAGGCTGCTACACAGTTAACATTAGTCTTGGTTTACTGCTTAGTTTCACTATGACATTATGGTCAGACGCTTGCCACATTGCTCCACATAGTTAGACTATCTATGTCTAACTATGTGGAGCAATGGGGCAAGCATCTAACCATGAATGTCAAGTGAAACTAAGCAGTAAACCGAGATGAATGTTATCTGTTTACCAGCCACCTGCGTGTGATTATAAACTTTGCTCTTGAAACCATGTATAATATTAATGATTTCTGCCACCCCAAATATCAACCTAGAAAGATGATGGGAGTGTAGGTGTGCCACGGTCCGCGCTGCTCCAGGGCTTAAAAAACTCACCAAAGAGACAGTCAGATTTCCATCCTTTATTCTCCTCCTCCTACGCGTTTCGGTGCCTAGCCTGGCACCTTCATCAGGGATATTACATCAAACAGTAACAGTGGGGTTTTTATAGCCCCAAACTTACAAAAAACAGGGTGTTGTCTGTGTACCTGTGATGTCATTTGCATCATCAAAATGGGAGGATCTCCTCATTTTCCCGCTCACTCTTTGGTGAGTTTTTTAAGCCCTGGAGCAGCGCGGACCGTGGCACACCTACACTCCCATCATCTTTCTGGATTAAACCACTGTTCAGTGGTCGGTGGAGGTCCTGCAGCAGCTTGGAATAATATTTCCTAAACGCCTTCAAACCAGTTGTGGGGATCACAACTGCACCAGGTGAGTGGCTTCTCGGCATCACCCCATTACCATCAGTGTCACTAGTGATAGGGCACTATTGCGCCTCTTGTCCCCCACCCTTTTATATTTTTCAAATATCAACCTGACATGACCTGCAGTGATGTCAAAGTCATGTGACTGATCACATGACTGACATCACCACAGGTCCTGTAAGCACACAGCAGCAAGGTACTCTCCCAGCACTAAGCCCGCACACACCGAGCACACAGTCCCTACACACTCTCGACCCGAAATCACCCCCATCCGCCCACACTCACCCACCACACTCACTAACCCCCCATCTGCCCACACTCACTCACCCCCTCCTCTCCATCAGCCCACACTCCCCGGCCACCCACCCCGCCGGAAATACTGACCTGACAGGGCCTGCAGTGATGTCAAAGTCATATGACTGATCACATGACTGACTGTTATGATCCGATGACCTAGGAGTAACAAACAGACTTCACAGAAGTAGTTGGCAACTGTACTGACCACAGTCCCTGACTAAATACTGCAACTAGAAGTAGCTGTGGGATGTAACTAACCATGCCCTAGACACCTTGACACGCCCGGAGAACTAGCTACCCCTAAAAATGGAACAGAAAAGTCTATTTTGCCTCAGAGCAGAACCCCAAAAGAATAGCAAGCCCCCCACGAATATTGACTGGGAAATAGGAGAGGAAAAACACACACAGGCAGATAATAGAGTTTAGCAAAAGAGGTCACATTAAAGTAAGAAAAGGGAGTGGACGAGGGTGTGTGGACGAGGGTGTGTGGACGAGGGTGTGTGGACGAGGGTGTGTGGACGAGGGTGTGTGGACGAGGGTGTGTGGACGAGGGTGTGTGGACGAGGGTGTGTGGACGAGGGTGTGTGGACGAGGGTGTGTGGAGAGTGTGTAAGAGTGTGTAAGAGTGTGTGCGTGAGAGTATGTGTGTGAGTGTGAATGTGTGTGATTGTGTGTGTGTGTGTGTGTGTGTGAGTGTGTGAGAGAGAGAGAGAGAGAGAGAGAGAGAGAGAGAGAGAGAGTGTGAGTGTGAGTGTGAGTGTGAGAGAGAGAGTGCGCGCGCGCGTGTGCGTGTGTGTGTGTGTGTGTGTGTGTGTGTGTGTGTGTGAGGGTGTGTGTGTGTGTGTGTGTGTGTGAGGGTGTGTGTGTGTGTGTGGGTGTGTGTGTGCGTGTGTGTAAAAAGAAGGTAAACCAGGATGGGAGGCATCACTAGAAAAGAGGATCAGGATGATGGGGGACATCACTACAAAAGGGGATCGGGATGGGGGACATCACTACTAAAGGGGATCGGGTTGGGGGACATCACTACTAAAGGGGATTGGGATGGGGGACATCACTACTAAAGGGGATCGGGATGGGGGCATCACTAGAAAAGGGGATCAGGATGGAGGACATCACTACAAAAGGGGATCAGGATGGGGAACATCACTACAAAAGAGGATCAGTATGGAGGACATCACTAGAAAAGGGGACCAGGATAGAGGACATTACTAGAAAAGGGGATCAGGATGGAGGACATCACTACAAAAGGGGATCAGAATCCGGGG
The DNA here is from genome assembly GCA_033576535.1 of Allobates femoralis. Taxonomy (NCBI): domain Eukaryota; kingdom Metazoa; phylum Chordata; class Amphibia; order Anura; family Aromobatidae; genus Allobates; species Allobates femoralis. The sequence goes on along the minus strand of JARQOC010000006.1, from coordinate 194,093,898 downwards.
CATCACTAGAAAAGAGGATCAGGATGGGGGTCATCACTAAAAAAGGGGATCAGGATGGGGGACATAACTACAAAAGAGGATCAGTATGGAGGACATCACTAAAAAAGGGGACCAGGATGGAGGACATCACTAGAAAAGGGACCAGGATGGAGGACATCACTAGAAAAGGTGATCAGGATGGAGGACATCACTAGAAAAGGGGATCAGGATGGAGGACATCACTAGCAAAGGGGATCAGAATCTTGGGCATCACTACAAAAGAGGATCAGGATGGGGACATTACTACCTGATAAGGACACCCCCACACACCTCACACTCACTCACCACCCCTCCACACCTCACACTCACCCCCACCCCCCACACACCCCTCACACTCACTCCCCCCCCCCACACACACACCTCACACTCATCCCCATACCCCCCACACCTCACACTCACTCACCACCCCTCCACACACCTCACACTCACCCCCCACACCTTACACTCACTCACCCTCAGCACACCCTGACCCCTCCACTCTGCACTCACCCCCCCTCAGCCCACACTGACCCCCCCCCACAAGAGCCCGCACCCTCTTGCCCGAACGTGCTCGACCCGCTCACCACTTGGTCCGCAGCAACTGCCCGCAACGAGAAACTGTGCCAAAGACCAAATAAACACAGGGAGGGGCCCAAGAGCTTGCATTGGGGGGGGGGGGGGGGGGAGCAGAGAGCATGCATAAGTGGGGTCCGAGAGCGTGCACAGGGGCAGAAAGGGGCCAGGGGGAGGCAAAGATGGATCATGGGTGAGAAGGGGACAGAGAGGGACCAGAATGAAGGAGGGAGAGTCAGCACAGGGGGAGTGGAGAATGACTACAGGGGTAGGCCCAAGAGTGTGCACAGAATGGGCAGAATGCAGCACATTGGGGGGTAGAGAGTGAGGGGGGAAAAAAAACAGCACAGGCAGGAGAGACAGCCACCGTCCCCAGAGCCACAAAGCCGACCCCCCAATGCGATACTATCAGGCCCACATCTAGTTAGTGTATAAGTCAATTCAGACTTCTAGGAGTACGACAACTGACCTTGGACTTTTTTTTTTTTTAGTTTATACGGGGGTTGGGTGAGGGTTGTGTTGTCCTTGTACACCTTTTTACACTTTATATGGTGTTGTTTTTAAAAAGTATATTCAATAAAAATAATTTTATAGTATATTTCTTTAGTGCTAACTATAGCCGGCAGACTCTAAGGCCGTTATATACACTTCGTGAGATTTATATTCTGCCAGCTATAGTGACCTGTTCAGAAGTTAGTAACATTTAGGCTGCTTTCACATTACGATTTTCGGTCATCCAATTGTATCAGTTTCAAAACGGATACACTCGGATCCGAAATCTGATCCCATGTCCCCCTATGGGAATTGGAGCGGATTGGATGTGCCACTATTGGCATCCGATTTTGGCACCATCCGATGCTGTCCGATTTAATCACAGGCACAAAATCGCAGCCTGCTATGATTTTGTGTCCGTCACTCAAATCGGACAGCATCGGATTAGTGCTGATCCGAGTGCACACAAAATGTGAGCCTATAGATATCAGATCAGAGATTGGCTCCGTGTTCCCCGTCTCTCCCTGCATCTTCCTTCCCCCATCTCCTCTAATTCTGTCCCCCCCCCCCCCCCCGCTATTCTATTCTGTCCCCCCGCTCCTCTATCCTGATCTAATCCCTATCCTGTCCCCTGTTCGCTTCCGTGTGCTTAAAAAAGAAACTCCTCCCAGAGGATACATCACCTTGTCACTGGCTCCCAGGATGCAACACCATCAGGGCAGAAGGGCCTATGGTGATGTCAGAGAGCTGGTCAGCTGACGTGTCATGTGATCGGTTCTCTGACATCATCACAGGTCCTTCTGCCCTGATGATGTCGCAACCTGGGAGCCGGCGACAAGGTGATGTATCCTCCGGGAGGAGTTTTTTTTTTATAACACACAGGGAAGAGAAAAGGGGACAGCATAGGGATTAGATCAGGATAGAGGAGCAGGGCGACAAAATAGAATAGCGGGGGGAAGAAGATGGAGGAGGCAGGAGCAGGGAGACACAGGGGACCACAGGAACCACACGGATCCTGCATAGAATCGGATCGGATGGCTATTTGCCTACCGATTGCAGGGATCTGTGGCTTTCCGTGGGATCCTCCTTCAAACTCGGATCCCACAGACAGGCACTAAATCATGATGTGAAAGCAGCCTTATGGGGTGAGAATTCCTGAAAAGTAGCTGAAGGGTTAATAAACTTCATTACAGCAGTTTTAAATGTTGAGGGGCGCTGTTTTAGAAATTCTATTACTTTTGGGTATCTTGTATAATATAATTCCCCCACAGCCACTTCAAACCTGATTAGGTCCCTAATTAAGTTTAAGTTTCCTAAACTTCTTGATAAAAAAAATGAAAAATTACCGCTACAATTTTAAAGTTTCTAAGGCCCCTTTCACATCAGCGGTAATCCCTGATCGCGGCAGTTGAGGTGAAAAAAACGCATCTACCGCAGTTACCGTATAACGGCCGCACTTGTGGTTCACCTGCGGCAAGCCCCATGCAATGTCTATGGGGCTTGCAGCCGGTGCGGCAAAATTGCGGTTTCGGCACTTGTGGCCGCGAAAATAACGCGGCTGCTGCGCGTTTTTTTCACGGCTGCATCTGCCGCAAGTGCCGAAACCGCAACTATACCGCTCGCACTTGCCGCAAGCCCCATAGACATTGCATGGGGCTAGCCGCAGGTGAACCGCAAATGTGGCCGTTATGCGGTAGCCGCGCCAGATTAGGTTTTTTCACCGCAAATGCCGCGTATGAAAAGGCCCTTACATAGTAACAAAATAATAGAACATTTTACAAATGGTGCAGATGTAAAGCAGACATGAGGGAAATGTTATTTATCAACTATGGTATGTTTTGTTGTGTGATAATCTGGTTTAAAGGGATAAAGCATAAAAATTGCTAATTTTTAAATACGCTTGTTAAATTTCTGATATTTTTATAAATACATGCAAAATATTAACCTAAATTTTCTATCATCATAAAACAATGTGCAGTGAAAAAAAGAATGCCAAAATCCATGGGAGTCAGTGGAAACATTTCAAAGTTATTGCCACATAAAGTGACCAGATAAATTTGGCCTGGTAACATAAGGGGTTAAAGATTACTTCTGTTCACTTAGATATAAAAACGTCACTTCGTTACCTTGGTCTGAGATATTGCCTGCTACAGCTTTAGCCTCTAGAACCATGGGAGAAATCGTTTTGCTGAGCTCATCCGATGCCGCTTTCACAGCCTCACGGAATTTTGGATCCTCAGAGTTCTCTACTTCCCTTTTGGCTACTAATAAAATACGATTGGCACGGCGAGCTATACTCGTAGCCCCAGCAACTAACATCTGGGGCTGCATATTAGCCATAGCCACCTTGCACTTGTCAATATCCTTTTTGATGGCTTCCTCCGATGCATCCAACAGGGACCTTGTGTCAATGGCTTCATCAACCAGACCTTGATAAAAAATAAAATTAATAAACCTTATCTGGCAAAGGAAAGCACATGCAATAATATAATTAGTTTACTATCGCAATTAATCATAATGCAGATTATAACAAAGTCAAACCTGTCATCTTTTCTACATTATCAATCCACTGGTTCTTCATAGTTTCAAAATGTTCATGAGCTGCCTGATTTCCTGGGTTACGCAACAGGATTCGAGCTGCAGACACCACCTAAAGGAAAGCCAGAACACGCTTTAAAGAGTTTTAATGGAAATTATTTTTAATACGAAACTACAAAATCATCTGAGGAGGACCCAATATAGGCTGCTTTCACATCAGCGGTTTTCGCTTATCACGGCAGTTGCGGTGAAAAAAACCGCAACTGCCGCATAACGGCTGCACTTGCGGCAAGCCCCATGCAATGTCTATGGGGCTTGCGGTAAGTGTGCGGCAAGTGCGGTTTCGGCAGCGAAAAAAAAACGCAGCTGAACGCTTTTTTTTTGCGGCCGCACTTGCCGCAAGTGCCGATACCACACTTGCCGCAAGCCCGCATAGACATTCTATGGGGCTTGCCACAAGTAAACCGCAAGTGCAGCAGTTATGCGGTATCGGGGCAGCTGCGGTTTTTTCACCGCAACTGCCGCGATCAGCGCAAAAACGCTGATGTGAAAGGACCCTAAGACCTGTCTTACAGAAGGTGCCCATATATCTTTGATAATTCACCCCCTTCTTTACCCAGCAGCTATCGCTCCTGACTCCCTGTACTTGGGAATGCTCAGCTGAGCCCAAGTTTATGTGATCCTTGTGGGGAAGCAAAGAAAGCCACTTCTGATATCTGCATGAAAAACAAATAATCAGGCGATTGAATTGAAAACAGATTTAAACCTCATCTACCCGGGAAAAAGGATATGGGAACATCAAGTACAATAGATGGTTGGCTGTCATTTTCGAACTTGGCGAGGTTGGCTAAATTTACACTAATATGTATGGCGGCACCTTGTATGTGTAAATGCTCTCGGTTGCACTACTGCAACATTTCTATTTCCAAGTCAAATTACTGTACAGTACTTGTTCTGTTCCTCCCAGAGATGAACAGAGTTTGAGCTTTATTCAACCTGACTCTGCCAAGGTTGCCGGATGATGTGTGCTTTAAGCTAATGAGAGACATTGGTAATGCTCAAACCATGCTTTATGCAAAGAGATGTGACTCCAGATCAAAGTTTCCCAATAATATGTACAAAAATGGTCAGCAGGCGTAATGTAGACTGATTAGCTAGTAAATAAGGCCAAGAATAACACGAAAAAATGGTGCCAAGGTTTTTCAATGGATTTAGGTTATTTTGAGGCTGCTGAATTAAAAAATCCAATTCAAACAAAGACTAAGGGAGTTTTTTCTGCTTTAAATGTGAACAGTGTTTATTTCTACAAAAGTGCCACCCTTAAAATTGGTACAATTTGTTAGAAATCTTTGATGCGGTGGATACCATAGGCACTTGACAAAATTGCTAGCAGCACAAAATAGTATTGCACATATCCCCAATAATAAATCTAGGTTACCGAGTACATGAATCAGTATGTTTTTTTCAGCAGCGATATACATATACATGTAGTATACGAATTGTGTGTCCAAACATTTAAGAACGGACCATGTCCTACATACACATATACAATGTACATTTTACACAGAATTTTCAGTAGTACATAAGTAACACTTATTAATAATCATTACAAGTATGCCATAACAAAGTGCAGGTAGTGCAAGTATTGAGCAGAGTCAGGAAAAAAGGGAAAGACTCCCTCAGGTAGAAAGTCCCCACATACGTATCGCGTATGATTGATAGGACACCTTCAGCTGACTTCTATCCATCTTACTAGGATCCATGAAATCTGAAAAGACTGACATCCTTCGGTTATGTTTAACAGCAGCCAGGGAAATAATTCCCAGACACTAGAAAACACCACACTGCCCTCTACTATCTGAGTGGCTGGAGGAAATGGGCAAGATCCAGAGAATGGAGGAGGTTACGGCTGAGGTCAGTGATGCCAGGGATAGATTTTTACGTACTTGGAGTCCATGGATGATATTTCGTGACTCCTCCGGATTTCGAGAATTACTTGAGACAAACCCTACATAGGTCTCTTGAGATCCTCTGGAGATACTTAGGGATATATCCAAATACAAGATGTAGATCAGTGGACAGTCCCCCCCAATTTTTTTCTCTTCTGATACCCCCTATTTTTTTGTCCCCCTTTCCCCCCCCCCCTTATCCTTTTTACTCTTATTTACTATTTTCTATGGATGTTATATATACAGAATTGAGGAATATATGCTAGGCTTCACGGATAACACACCAGAAGAGTTCATAACTTTACTGACACAGCCAGTACTAATAATATTTATATACCTACTTAATGTTTTAAGAGTAATAAGGTTACGGATCTTAGAGTATAAGATGATATAGTAACCATTTTAAGAAACTAACTAGTAACAAGCGAGCTAACATACAGAGGATGTTAGTTAAGGTTAATAGTTCACATCCCAGTCAAAAGAAAAAAAACAATAATTGTTATTTTTGTGTTCTAAAGATTTAAGGCTTTAATCGTTACATGAAAGCTTGGTGGGATTATTTTGATTTGGAATTAGAAGATTACCTATTCCATATGGCAATGCCATGCCAATCCCATACCAGTGTTTAGCAGACTACCAGACCATTTTTTGTCAGACTCTGAAAAGAAGCATGGATTGGAGTGTACGACAGGTAGTAACAGTGAAAGGGAATTTGAGGGAAGCTCTTCCAAGGCCTCAACCATTAAGCCAAAAAGAACTCAATGACCTGATTCAAAATATAAATCTGTCCAAGAAAGCATCTAAAATTTTAGCGGCCAGACTTTAATTAACAAAATCTTATAAAGGCAGAAGTTAAAATGAAATCCTATCGGACAAGGGAATAAAGGCTTCTCCTATATTTTAATCTAGAGGAAGAACTTGTATACCTGCAATGATATCCCAGAAATTCTACTTCAAATGGGACTAATAGAATATCAACCAGTAGGCTGGCAAATTTTTATAGACGGCTCCATTAGATGCTTGAATTGTGTTTTCTAGCAATATGGTGATTATTATGTGTCTCTTTCCATTGCTCACTCAACAGAATTTAAAGAATATGAAAATGTAAAAATTGTATTACAGAAAATCCGTTATCATGAACATCAGTGGTCTATTTGTTTTGATCTGAAGATAGAAACCTTCTTACTTGGACAGCACTCAGAATACACAATATACTCTTGCTTCATGAGCCTTTGGGATAGGGAAAAGCAAGATAATTGGACAAAAAAAAGTGTCATGGCCTACAAGGCAGTAAATGATTGTTGGCGCTGCAAATATCAACAAACAGCTGGTGCATTGGAACAAAATAATTAACCCACCGCTTCATGTTAAGCTAGGGTTCATGAAGGAATTATCTGATTTGTCCAAAGTTCTACCAAATTGCTTTAAGTACATTTGTAGATCATGTCCCGGAATGAGCATGGGAAAACAAAGCTGAAATCTTTGATGGTCCTCGTAAACTCATGAACGACTCCGATTTTGCCACATGCTTCAATGATGCAAGAGGCTTTAGCCTGGAAATGTTTTGTGTTTGTTATGAAGATGAAGAATTGGTGCAAGATAGGCTCGCTACCTTCACAAATGTAAATGTTAATATAAGCATAAAGATGCACTCCATCTTCTCTTCCGTGATCTCCATAACATCTAACACCTTCCCGACTTTGCCTTTTCACTTAAGCACTTTCATGTTTTCCTAACTTCTTCCAAGGGCCATAACTTTTTACTTTTCTGTCAATATAGACATATGAGAACTTGATTTTTGAGGAGCGAGTTGTACTTTTGAATGACATTTATTTTACTATATAGTGCATTGGAAAACAGGAAAAAAATATCCAAATGCGGTTAAATTCTAAAAAAAAAAAACATGTTTATTTTGCGGGGTTTTATTTATCATGTTCCCTATGTGCTAAAACTGACCTGTTGGTATGATGACTTGGGTCAGTACGGGTTTGTAGATACCAAATCCAAGTGGTAAAAAAAAAAAAAAATTAAAATTCTGAAGTTTTTGAAGAAAAAGAATTGAGATTTTGGCCCTATTTTCCATTACCCGTAGCATTCTCATTTTTTGGGATCTAGAGCTGTGTAATGGCTTATTTTTTGCAGCTTTAGCTGATGCTTTTAAAAGATACCATTTTTGGGTAGATATGATGTTTTGATTGCCTGTTTTTTTGCAATGTACTATGGAGACCAAAAAAATTTAATTTTGTCATTTTTACTTTTTTCCCCACTACGCAGTTTACTGACCTGATTAATTGAATTTATATTTTGATAGATCAGGCATTTCTGAATTCGGTGATATCAAATATGTATATATACATATATTTTTTTTAATAGTTTTATTTTCAATGGGCAAAAGGAGGTGGTTTGAAGTTTTAGGATTGTTTAATAATTACTTTTAATTTCTCTTTATCCTACTTGGACCCTTAGGGCTGTGTATTAATTAATTAAATCATACATATCGTTTTCCTATCAATGTTCGATATTTTGAACTTTTTTGGTATGATTTTAGACTGTTTACTTACTAGTAACAAAAATAATATTATTGCAATTCTGAATGAATTCAATCGTGAAGCATTAATTAACTATTAAGTATTTCAAAAACTAGATCCAATCTGGCAAAACCAAAGTCATATTCTTAATCAGCACCATAAACTTAATATAAAACAGCTTAGACATGGTTGGCACCAAAATCACTGTACACTACTGTAATCAAACCATAATAGAGCCATTTTAAAGTTCTACATTTTAACATGAAAATTACAGAAATTTGCATATTGTCTATGGTTATTTTTACATGCTTACAAGGATCGTTAAACTGATTGTTAAAGCAAACCTGCGGCGTCAGCTCCCTGGCGGTCTTCACTGCTGCCTGAATTCCTTCAACAGTGGCTTTATTAGCAGCTCCCACAGCTGCCGCTTTCTCAGCAGTGGCCCCTAAACGTGCTGCGTGGTTCTCAAAATTTGCAGCTCTCTCTTCAAATACCTTTTTCCAATTTTTAAAACAAAATTAAAAATTATTATATAAAGTATAAACTATTTTCCATCAGTTATAGAATGAAATCATTTCAACTAACCTCATCACGGTTGGGTGCATCAAGGGGAGCAGTAGCAGCTACAGCTAAGAGCTTTATAGGAGTGGTTGTATCGCTGAAAACATCAGACACCTCCTGTGTCATCGCTTCCTGCATTCTTGACTTCAAGTCCTTCAAAGAAAATAAAATAATAATAATAACAACTTGTAAAATTAATCAAAATGGCCAAATACTATTAGCAAAATTAATCATGAGCATGAAGAACAAAAGACTGGGCATTAGAAATTAAACCACGTCTCCCAACAACACCCTTAAGCTCTGGTAAGCCTCCCATCCCAAAATTAGCACGTATGGCCAATTTTAATCTGAAGTACATGGGGGCCCTTAAACTTGATCATTTGTATTATGCATGATGCATTAAATATTAAGAACCAAGGGCACATACTATGAGGTGACCCGAGTTGGTCCCCGCAGGCGGCACCACCTGCTGGCAAATAGAAGGGCAGCAGTTGCCCCCCCAGACAACAACTATGGGGGGCCGTCACCCATGATATGAGCACCAGGCCCGGCCGTTGTCTGTCTTCAATTCTCCAGGAGGAGAGAAAAGGGAGCAGAGCGGACACCTCAGCCAAAGTTTTTGCTGCCCTCAGCATGAGTCGGACATCAAGTACAACTCCCGACTGCAGGTAGAGCCGCCACTACTGCTCCCTCCCTCCTGGTTGTGCAGAGTGTGGGGGGGTTGTGGTGATCCTGTTTGTGGTGGGGTCAGTCGTCGCTCGCAGTTTATCAATCACCACAAGTGACGACGACACCAAAGAGTTGTTTGGAGGAAGCGTACTTTTGAAGGAGGATTGTTGTCCTCCAAAAAGATCCTGAATCCTGCTCTGGGGATCCCTGCTGACCGGGTAGGAATGTGTGGTTATGAAGACTCCCACTCTCCCCCACAGCAGTACAGACCTGCTGACTGCAGAGATGCCGCTCGCAGTTTGTCAGTTAACATTTGTAGGTTAAACACCCGGATTCTGCTCAGGCTGTCTTCTGTCACTGCAGAGGGTTTGTTACAGTGTGTCACTCTGGCAAACTCTCTGTGATCTCCAGACAGACACATTGTTACAAACCTTCTGGGACTCTCCAGGCCAGTGCAGTTTCCATTCACTGATGGCTGGCAGAGCTCCTGGAAATAATGAGATTAGAAATTCGATTCTCCTGTATTATTAGTCTTTTATTCTGTTATTATTTAATCTGGGTGACATTGTCTGCAAGGAAGGTTGTCCCCCCCATTCCTCCCATTGACGCTGGCACATCCACCTCTCTCCATCTCATCTACCCCCTCCCCATGACGCTGGCACATCCACCCCTCTCCATCTCACCTAACCCCCTCCCTATGACCCTGGCACGTCCACCCCTCTCCGAGTCACCTACCCCCTCCCCATAATGCCGCACATCTACCCCTCTCAATGTCACCTACCCCCCTACTTATTTCCCCCCCTTCCCCACGATGCTTGCATGTCCCCCTTTCCATGTCACCTACCCCTCTCCCAACAGCGCTGGCACGTTCCCCTCTCTGTCTCTTAACCCCAATCTGGAGCTGGCTCATCCCTCTCCGTGTCACCTATCCCCCTCAGACCACAGCGCTGGCACATCCCCCTCTCAATGTCACCTAATCCACCCCCCACAGCGCTTGTATGTTCCCCTCTCCATGTTTATATTATATGGAGGACTACGGGGGTGCATTATAGTATGTGGAGAATTTGGGTGTGCATTATACTATATGGATGGTTATGAGGCTACATTATACTATATGGAGGGATATCGGGTGCATTATACTATATGGAGGACTTTGGGAATGCAATGTAATATATGGAGGATTGTGGGGTGCATTATGTTATATGGAGGAATAAGGAGGTGTATTATACTAAATGGAGGACTATAAGGGGTGCATTATAATATATGGAGGATTATGGGGTGCAGTATACTATTGGGGTGCAATTATAATGTAGGGAGAGCTATGGGGGAGTTCAATATATGGAAGATGACATTATATGTGGAGGGCTATGGGTGTACATTATAATATATTGAGGACTGTGGGGTGCATTATAATGGGTGACTATGGATGATGCATTATAATATAGGGAGCCAATTATGCCATATGGAAGCCATTGTAATATTTGGAGGACTCTATGGGGGGCATGATAATACTTCGAGGGCTATAAGGAAACCTTTATACTCTATGGAGGGCTATTTAAGGGGTGTGTTGGGGGCCATTATACAGCGTGAAGAGATGTACCACCTCACCCTATCTCACCTCTTACATCCCCCCCCACCCTCCAATAACCCCCACCTCACCTCATCAGCAGACCTGCTCCTTAAACTCAAACTTCTCCTACTGGAATATAAAACAAGCCGGCCACTCTGTTTCACCCACCTGCTTTCCCTTTCTCTGTTGCTTCTCACTGCTGGTGACATCTCCCACTCCCGGTCCCCCAACCCATACATCCCACCAATCCTCATCCCAGTCTCCCTCAAACGAAGATAAACCACTTGAGTACTTGACATCTCTTCAAGAAGAGTTCCGAGTTCTCTCATTGGTTACGTGATCGTTAGCCAGCCTCATCCGCTGTGGTTATTGGAGAACTACCCCTTCCCCCTGGTCTGTTCCACCTCCACCACTTAGCTCCTTCTTCCTCTTCTCCATTTCTTTACCTGTACTTGTTTCTTTGCCCTCCATATTCTTAACAACATGCTTCTTTATACTTGTTACGTTTATGCTGTGTTTTGTTGTTTTGATTAAAAACTAATAAACATTTTCAGAAAAAAAAAAACAACTAAGATAAACTACTGCATTCCCTCACATGTAAAACCCATGCCCCCGACTCCACCCCCCGCTTCCTCTCTCTGGAGCACTTTGGAATGCCGGCTTCGTTCACAACAAGCTCCACATGATCCATGACCTCTTACTTCCCGGAAACTTTCCTCCTTTGGCCTCAATTAGACCTGGCTGACACCCTCTGACTCTGCCTCCCCTGCTATGGCAGCCTCCACTTTACCCACACTCTTCGCCCTGGCAACAGAAATGGTGGAGGGGTGGGTTTCCTTCATTCTACAAACTGCTCCTTCAACCCAACCCCCAACCATCCCTTATCCTCCCTTCTTTCTAAGTTGACTCTGTCCGCATCTGCTCTCCCTCCACTCTCCAAATGGCCGTTATATACTTGCCACCGGGCTCTGCCACTACCTTTATTGAACAATTCTCAACCTGGCTTCATCACTTTCTCTCTGCTAACATTCCCACCATCATCATGTCTGAACTAAATATACCTACTGACACCCGCCAAGTCAGCAGCCTTCAAACTCCTCTTACTTTATCCTTTGGACTTACTCAGAGGTCCCCCACAGGACATGCATTAGACCTCATCTTCACCTGCTTTTGTATCCTATCTCATCTGACAACCTCTCCCTTCTCCCTTATCTGACCACCATCTACTCACCTTCGCATCCTTGTCCTCCTGACCGGCCCCCCAATGCCCAACCACTAACACATCCTCGCAGAAATCTTTCACATTTAGATCTTCATCAACTCTCAGACTATATTCTACCTCTGTCTTCCATATCGTCACGCCACGATATGGACAGTGCCATGGCTTTCTATAACACCTCCCTCACATCAGCCATAGACTCAGTCAACCCTCTCATGCACGGCAAGGTGCAACGAATCAATAGGCAACCCTGGCACAACAATCTCACCAAAAAACTTCAACAAGTGTTCAGGTTTGCGGAGTGGTGTTGGAAGAAAACACACCTGCCAGACGACTTCACTGCTTTCAAACAAGCAACACTTGCCTTCAAATCAGCCCTCACCTCTGCTAAACAGACTTTCATCACAAACCTTGTATCTTTCCTTATCCTTCAATCCCAAACAACTATTCAGCACATTTAACTCTCTCCTCCGCCCACCACTGCCCTCTCCGACCTACCTCATCTCTGCTGAGGACTTTGCCACATACTTCAAAAATAAGATTGCATAAAAACATGGCAAACCTTTGTTCCACCACACCAACCCCTCCATATACCAGACCTCTGCCGTTCACTCAACCTCCTTCTCAAACATAACTGAAGGAGAGCTTACTCATCTCCTCCACAAATCACAGCTCATCACTTGTGTACTTGACACCATCCCTTCCCACCTCCTCCCCAACCTCACTTACACGCTCATCCCAGCCCTAACCAACCTCTTCAACCTATCGCTAACTTCTGGTAGCTTCTCCTCTGCTTTCAAACATGCCACCATCACGCCCATCCTCAAAAAGTCAAACCTTGACCCGACTGCTATGCCCAGCTACTGCCCCATATCGCTGCTCCCGTTTGCTTCCAAACTCCTTGAGCAGCATGTCCATGCTCAACTTTCCCCCCACCTCTCATCTAACCCTCTTCATGACAACCTCCAATCTGGCTTCCGGCCCCACCACTCCTCCACCGAAACTACCCTAACCAAAATTACTAATGCATTACAGCCAAAGCGAACAGACAATTCTCCATCTTCCTCCCTTCAGACATGTCCACTGCCTTTGACACAGTCAACCACTGCCTCCTACTGCAGATCCTCTCTCCCCTTGGCATCAAAGCCAATGCCCTGTCCTGGTTGCCTCATACCTTTCCAACTCTCACACTACCTCCTCATCCCGCTCTCTCGCTCTGTTGGGAGTTCCACAAGGCTCTGTCCTGGGGCCCTTACTTTTCTCCATCTATACCCTTGGCCTAGGACAACTCAAAGTCCCATGGCTTCCAGTACCACCTGTATGCTGATAACATGCAGATCTCTGGCCCAGATATCAATTCTCTGCTGTCCAGATTCCGCAGTGTCTATTAGCAACATCCTCCTCCTCTCGCTTCCTAAAACTCAACAGACAAAACCGAACTCATTATCTTTCCACCATCCCGTATTTCATCTTCGCTACCTGATCTAATTATTATGGTAAATGGCATCATGCTCTCTCCCACACCTAAAATTCACTGTCTCAGGGTAACTCTCGACTCTGCCCTGTCCTTCAAACCACACATCCAAACTCTCGCCATCTCCTGTTACCTCCAGCTCAAAGATATTTCCAGAATCCGTCCTTTCCTCAGCCCTCAGTCTACTAAAACTACATGCCCTCATCATCTCCTGCCTCGACTACTGCAACATCCTCCTCTGTGACCTCCCTGCTAACTCTCTTGTACCTCTCCAGTCTGTCCTTCACTCTGCTACCTGACTAATCCACCTCTCTTCTCGCTACTTCCCTGTTTCTCCCGTCTGCAAATCTCTTCACTGGTTCCAAATTCCCCAACAAATCCAGTTCAAGCTACTAAGGGCCCTTTCACATCTGCGTTTTTCGTAATTCGCGGCAGATGCGGTGAAAAAACCGCATCTGCCGCGTTTGCCGCATAACGGTTCCACTTGCGGCACGGTTGCGGTTTTTTCCATAGGAAGTATAGGGGGACTTGCGGCAGATGCGGCAAGTGCGGTATTGCACTTGCGGCAGGTGCGGCAGAGAAAAAAACCGCGGCTGACCGCGGGTTTTTTCTCTGCCGCACCTGCCGCAAGTGCAATACCGCACTTGCCGCATCTGCCGCAAGTCCCCCTATACTTCCTATGGAAAAAACCGCAACCGTGCCGCAAGTGGAACCGTTATGCGGCAAACGCGGCAGATGCGGTTTTTTCACCGCATCTGCCGCGAATTACGAAAAACGCAGATGTGAAAGCACCCTAACACTGACCTACAAAAACGTCCATAACCTGTCCCCTTCCTATATCTCCAAACTAATTTCTCAATATCTTCCCTCACCCAATCTTCAATCCTCCCAAACCACCTCCTCTCTTCTACACTTATTTGTTCCTCACCCAATCACCTACAAGATTTCTCCAGAATATCCCCCATTCTCTGTAACTCTGCACCCAAACGCGTCTGATTATCCACCACGCTCGGATCCAATGACGATGCTGCCGCCTCATCACCACCGAAGCTGCCGCTCTACTGCCACCGGAGCTGCCACCCCATCTGATCTGCTGCACCCCTGCCCTACTGTCTCCTCCCCAATATTCTGTAGAATGTAAGCCCACAAGGATAGGGTTTTCTCCCCTCTGTACCAGTCTGTTATTGTTAATTTGTTTACTTTTAAGTATATCTATAATTTTGTATGTAACCCCTTCTAATGTACAGCACCATAAATTAATGGTGCTATATACATAAATAATAACAACATAGGGGCCATTATACTGTATGCAGATCTACTACACTGCATGGAGGGCTGTGTGGGGGTCACAACTGTAGATAATACTGCACCGGGATCACCAGTTATTGCTGGGGTAGTTGAGGGGGGTACAGTAGGGTCATCATACCGGGTGTGTGGAGTGTACTGTGGAGGAATCATTGTGGGGGGGGAAAGGAGGGGGAAAGGGAAATCATAGTGTGTTTGTGGGGCACTACTATTGGCATAATACTTAATGGGGCAATGAAAGAAAAATCCAGGAGCTTCAATAGGAGGAAAATTACTTTGCAAGGGCTGAAAAGTTGTTAGTTTTGTATTCATGCATCCCAGACAATTTTTTTTTTAAATTAGTTTGGGCGTGGGGGGAGGGGGGTGGGGAAAGCAATTAGAACTCTTGCTATGGGGCCCCATGATTTGTATGTAGGCCCCTGGTGGAGGATGCAATGTCCCTTTTACATATGACTTTCACAGGACTGATTGGCCATAACTTACACACCAGGTCCAGTGCTGCCCTTTGGTACATACAAATAGAGTCGGTGGAGCCTCTGTTAGAGGTCTCAAACACAGGACTAGCCAGATATCCCTCCAGGGAAGGACCCAGCCAAAGGGTTGGCTCCTTGCGGAGAACACCATGTGACTTTGGCATACAGGCATTCCAGCCATGTTTCTCCGGAGTGGCGGTTGGTCGGTGGCATATTGGCTCTAGACAGCCATGTGTGCGGTGCTTCTGTTTGGCCAAGCATTTCATGAGAAGGAGGTGTGGTCTGTTGTAGGAGAGGTGCCATCTTACCAGGTTAGTGCAGTGGCTGCTTGTTGATGCTCAGACTCCAGGTCGTTGCATGTGGCGTGTGGACAGT
This sequence comes from Allobates femoralis, assembly GCA_033576535.1. NCBI lineage: Eukaryota > Metazoa > Chordata > Amphibia > Anura > Aromobatidae > Allobates > Allobates femoralis. The sequence continues at coordinate 194,078,154 of JARQOC010000006.1, read as the reverse complement.
GCTGACTAGTTAGTGCCAGGCAGCGACCACATTGGAACTGCCCAGTTTTGTAGGAGTGTACCAGAGATAATAGGTTAAAAATCAGTGCTGTATGCTGTGCTATAAGGATGCAAGACTGGGTCTGCCTACAGAAGCCCCACTCTGCCAGCCATCACTGTGTGTCTGTATGCTTGAGCCAAGCCTGCCATTAAAATTAATGATCCTTGTTCTGGATTCTTCTGTGTGGTTCTTGTATGTGCATGTGATGGCACCGACATCCTTGTGTTTAAAAGAAAGGGGCACCATTTTGCAGTTCGCCTCAGGCAGCAGAGCGGCTAGGTTCACCCATGCTAGGGACATTTATTTTTCCGGCATTTTTTAATTAAAATTAAAGAATTTAAAACTTACAATAAAAGTTTCAATAGCTAACCAATGTTAGTAAGCTAGACAAACATCGGCCAAAGCCAAGTTACCTTTAATGCATCCTGGAGCTGAGCTGCTACTGCACGAGCCTGAGGCGTATCTCCCTCACCACGTGCAGCCAGTTCTGCGAGTTGCCCTGCCAGCTGTTCTACACGGTCACATTTAGCCAACATATCTTGTCGGAAAGGCCCCATCATCGAATTAGCTAAACGTCGGCCTTCAGCTACTAGACCACGAATGGCAGCCTGACCTTTAAGTAGAGGTAGAACAAGACACAGATCAACAAACTCACATCTCACATGAATTTAAGGTCTGAAAGGCCACATCTTTACTAAATATTTGGCTTCACTTTTCATTTAAATAACTTTATTCAATATTCACCAAAGGATAATCTGAAAGTAATAGTTTCAAGATAAGATAACAGATGGACAAACCTACACAAAGATAACAGGAGTACCCTGTGGACCAGGGCTGTGGAGTCAGAGTCTTTGTCCATTTTGGGGGAGTCAGTCGGTATAAAAAGGACCAACTAAGACTCCTAAAATATATAATTAATTGGGTACAGTTGCATTATGTGCTGACTTATTAATTATTATGTTCTTTCTAAATAGCTTGATTACTGTATCAATCATGATTAAAAGCCTGATCTTCACATCGTACTACAGTAAATTACTGTATCAATCATGATTAAAAGCCTGATCTTCACATCGTACTACAGTAAATTCATCACAAACATAAACCATGTAAGAGGGAGTCGGAGTCAGATTCAGGGAAATCAAAGAACCTGAGTCGCTGGTTTGGCTTACCAACTCCACAGCCCTGTTTCAGACAAAGCATGTTTTTACATTAGATTAGCGATGCAATGCTATATTTCCCCAGTTATTTCCTACAGAGGAAAAGTAAAGTATAGTTACAGGCCGGTGGTATAATCCTAGTTTAAGGCCGCCCAGCTAGTGAGAGCGGGAATGTCTGTGGGACCCGGGACTGTAGCGGTGGCTGGAACCAGCACCCCCACAACACTTGGTCCTAGCAGCTCCCCCCCTCCCCCACTTGGTCTCGCCAGCACCACACCCCCTCTTCCCCCGGTCCTCAACTGCTGGCCCAGGCTGGGCAAGGTGAATTGCACCCGGGGCAATATCAGCCAGCCCCTGCTGTAAAAAAGACAGTTTCTCACTATCTGACATGAAAGTATAAAAATACCTTAAGGGTATGTGCCCACAGGACGTTTTTGCTGCGGTTTCTGCATGCAGTTTACCATTGGTTTTATGGTAATGTATGCCAATTTGTTCCTGTGGTTGGGCTTCCCTGCAAGTGTCAAGAACTGTCAAACCCCTCCAGTTTTGCCTCGGATGGGAGAGACTTGACATGTTCTATTTTCCTGCGTTTTTGCTGCAGTCAATGGCAAAAACGCAGGAAAAATGCACAAAAAGGCGGTAAAGATACCCCTTACCTTTCCACCCCTTTCCTAACCAAAGATTTGATATGAGTCTTTGACTCTAGCTCGGAGTAATGGCCTCGGTAAAGTTTGCATCACTCAATTGCGTGGTTTTAATACCCCACAAAAACGGAGTCAGGTGTTACATGGTATGCATAAACTGAATGTCCATGTACTCGTGTTGCAGGAGACGCATTTTAAGACTGACCACTTTCCTGACATTTGTAGTAAATATTTTCCACTCTGGTTCCATGCTTCAAATCCCCTGGCCAGGTCAAAGGGTGTCAGTATTGCCTTTCATAAAAATTTTCCTGGCACGGTACTGGATGTGGAAAAGGACACTCATGGAAGATTCCTATTTGTGAATCTTTCCCTTTATGACCACACATATACGATTGTAAATCTCTATCTTCCTAATAGGGGGCAGGCTGTCACAGGAGCTCGATTCTTGCGGAAATTGGAGAAGTTCGCAAAAGGTCTTTTGGTTATCGGTGGTGATCTAAACATGCCATTGGACAAAGAATTGGACACGCTTGAGTTAGTCGGTAATTCCGCACTCACACGATTTCTTTCAAAAATACCCTACATTCTGTGAAGGTTGTAGATGTCTGGCGCATACTCCACCCGGCTGACAAGGACTTCACTTACTACTCTTCATACAGCCGCATTGACCTCTTTCTCCTCAGCCATACCCTACTTGGTTGGTCACCCACCGTTTTTATAGGGTCAGCGACCTGGTCGGACCACGCTCTGATATTTTTCACCTTCCACCCCCCAGATTACCCATCCAAGACCTGGAATTGGAAACTCAATCCCAATCTATTATCCGACGTAGATGTCAAACGATCAATTTCAGATGCCATCACTGACTTCCTACACAACCACGTCTCTGACAACACCCCTATCCCGACCCAATGGGAAGCTCTCAAGTGTGTTATTAGGGGAGGTCCTTATTTGGGAGGGATCGAGACTTAAACGGGAAAAGACTAAATTAATTGATACTCTTGCTACTCCTATCCATGACTTAGAATAAGCACATAAAAGGACCCTGATGAAGGTGCCAGGATAGGCGCCGAAACACGTTGGTGAATAAAGGAGATCTTTGCTTTGGAACCTTGCTTTCCTTGTGACTTCTTGGAGACATCCATTCCTTGGGATTCCATTGAGGCAGCAGCGCGGACTGTGACACACCATCTTCCCTATATAGGAAGAGAATTTATGACTACCTTGCAAACATCCCACTTCCTGCCTTATCACCAGACACTATTAACGAGCTAGAGACACCGTTTTCACTTGAGGAGGTCTCCCAAACTATCTCTTCTTCACCTCCCAATAAAAGCCCAGGCCCAGAAAGGTTTACCACTAAATTCTATCAGATCTTTGCAACAGTATTGAATCCCTTTCTATTGAAAGTCTTTAATTCTATCTCTGCAGAAATGCCTTTTGCACGGCAATCCTTGGCAGCGACCATTGCTGTTATTCCCAAGCCTGGTAAGGACCCCCTGCTCTGTTCGAACTACCGTCCAATATCACTAATTAATATAGACGTGAACATCTTTGCTAAGCTTCTTGCGATGCGTCTAGGACCCTCTCTGCCTCGACTGATACACAACTATCAAGTGGGCTTTGTATCTGGAAGAGAAGCCAGGGACAACACCATAAAAACAATTCTTATGCTCTCACACATTAACAAAACTAAGTCTCCGGCATGTGTGTGGTCAGTCGACACAGAGAAGGCTTTCGATAGGGTCAGTTGGCCCTTTCTTGGACAGGTGCTTGAGCGGATGGGGCTGGGCCCAGGATTCCGGGAGAAAGTGATGGTGCTTTATACCACTCCCTCTGCTAAGATTCGGTGTAATGGTATCTTTTCTGGTTCTTTCAACATTAGGAACGGTACACGCCAAAAGTGCCCCTTATCTCCCTTGCTATACACCCTGGCGATGGAGCATCTAGCGGTGGCTCTTAGACAGAATTCTGACATTCGCGGGATACAGACTGACAGAGCGACCCATAAATTGGCCCTCTACGCGGATGATCTCCTGATCTAGATTTCAGAACCTGAAGTGTCACTCCCTTCCATCTTGAAAGAATTTGACCATTACAGCCAAATCAGTAATTTTAAAGTCAATCTGACAAAATCGAAGATCTTAAACATCTCCCTTCCCAATGACAGAAAGTCGAGGTTGCAAGAGGCGTTTCCATTGCAATGGTGTAGAGGAACTCTGCAATACTTGGGGATTCATCTGAGCGCACACCTTTCAATGCTTTACAACCTAAACTATAACCACATTGCAGTGCATCTCTACAGACCTTGCTTCCTGTAGCCTGTGATACCTTTCATGGTTTGGCAGGATTAACGTCCTTAAAATGGATGTCCTCCCCAAACTGCTCTACGTGTTTCAAGCGGTTCCCATAGCTGTCCCTAGATCCTTTTTCGCCCAACTTAAGATGATCTCGACAGCTTTTGTCTGTAAGAAAGGAAAACCTCGCTGGTCATACAGTTATTTGACGAGACACAAGATGAGGGGAGGTAATGGTCTCCCAGACTTTTCTCACTATCATTCGGCAGCTGTCCTCACTAGAATAGTGGACTGGTTCCACAGTCGCGAAATGAAGCGGTGGGTTGACATAGAGGCTGACTTTTCGGATTTATTACTGACCTTTTTGCAGTGTATCTCCAATACAAACGCCCTAAGGAGATTTCTGACTATCCTTTAAAGAATGATCTCCTTCGAATCTGGGATAGTGTGTGTGCTAGACATGAGATCTCCTCTATGGTGGGTCCTTTGACCCCCTTGTTCGATAACCCCGCCTTCCCGCTGGCAGTCGATGTGAATTAGTTCATGGCTTGGACTAAGGAGCAAAAGACAAGACTCTCTGAAACTTTAATGGGAGCGTCCTCCCTCCCGACCTTTCTCGACTTCCGTGACCAATTCCCCAACTTGCAAATCCACTGGTTCGCATATCTACAATTGCCTTCTTTTTTATCCTCCATTTGTCGTTCGGTTGACCTGGTCAGGGATCTCTCTAAATTTGAAATTCTGCTGTCTCAAACGACGATCCCATCGCATGCTATTTCAAAGATATTTAATATCTTAATGGAGCCTCCAGGCTCGACCGCAGTTTGCTTTGTGAGGGCTTGGGAGGGGAAGCTCGGGAGCTTGCTACCGCATCTGGAATGGTCTAAATCATTTATGTATACACACAAGCTACCACTATCCTGTAAGATAAAGGAAACTAATTTTAAAATTTACACGTGATGGTACAAATGTCCACGTGAGCGTCATAGAATTTTCCCATCTATCCCGGACACGTGCTGGAGATGCGACGCCTCTGGTAGCTCCATGCTCCACATTTGGTGGCATTGCCCTGAGATCCTCACTCTCTGGCGTAAAGTCTTCTACATTCACAAGTTGGTTATTGGATTATTGGCCATGATACTTGGAACCTTTAAAAGACATTAAATGTGGTCTCTTGCGACATTTTGTAGCTGCGACCAGATAAATAATACCCAGAGAATGGAAGCTCAAACAGGTCCCCACCCTACTGGACTGAATTAAAGAAATGGATTTCATTTGCCGCATGGAAAGCTCACTGCCCACACAGACACCCAACTGACCAAATTTGCCACCTCCACATCCTGGCTCTTGTTTCGAGAATCCCCGGAATTTGCTGAGGCCATTCTCTCGCAGGAGACTTGAGACGAGGCGAAAATTCACTAAATAATGTGCGTGATTAGAACGGACACCTTAAAAGTAATTTGCAATGCCCATGACTCTGATCCTTTCCCCTTCTCCCTCTCCCTTTCCTCCTGTACCCCCTACCTTCTCTCCTTACTTTTCTTTCCTTCTTCTATTTCTCTTCTTCATTTTCCTCCCTGAATTTACATCTAACTCTGCTGATATGTAATCTCCTCAATTGCCTGAACACCTCACGGAATTATGATCATTCTTCGCATGTTACTAAGGATGAGACATAGGTTTGCTTTATACACACCGGGACCTTTTTGTGGGATGATGTATCCACGTGTGATGTTATCCTTCTGTCACCTTTTCCCGGTTTTTGCACTTTCAAGTGATATAATCTTGTTATTTACATCTGTCTATGAAACTGTATGGTTATACTATTCTAATAAAGACAATTTTTAAAAGAAAAAAAAAAAAAATGCGATAACACAGGCCCTGAATGCAGCAAACTGCAAGGACTGTAGGATCCTTGAAACCAGTAACGGTTTTGCTGCGTTCAGGACTGTTAAAAACGTCCTGTGGGCGCATACCTTAAAGGGAACCTGACCTCACAACCTACCCCCCAGCATCTTTACACCTGTCCCTCCCCTCAGCACTGCAGCAAGCTAGAGGGGCGGACATAATTACAAGGGAGCAGCAGACAGGCACGCCTATTGAGACTTACCATACTCAGAAACAGAGAACTTACACAGGACGAGGTAAATATAACCTCTTCTCTACTTTACAAAATCGATTTTTTTTCTGCAAAAGGGATATCTAGAAATGATAAGAGGGGGTGCAGGGACAGGTATAAAGATGTGTGTGGGGGGGTCAATTTGTGGGGTCAGGTTCCCTTTAAAACTCTCTCTCATTATTCTTTGGGATTTGTCAAATAATAATTATGGTAATCCAAATTGACCAAAAGTATATTCTGATTTCATGTCAGATATTGAGAAAAGCTAAATTACTTACCGGTAATGTTTTTTTCTCTGGAGCCATGACAGCACCACCTGAGAGAGAGGGGTTTCCTGTCCTGGATGGGTGGAACCTGAAGTAAAAAGGGGACACCTTCTCTCCTGCCTAAGTTGGTTACAGAGTATGGAGACAACTACCAAAAAATCATTAGTGCATGCCACTACCAAAAAGAATTATGCCAACAAAAAACACCCCACACGTGTAAACAACACTATGAAAAAGATAAGGGGGGAGCTGTGGTGCTGTCCTGGCTCCGGAAAAAAACATTACTGGTAAGTAATTTAGCTTTTTCCATCATTGCCATGGCAGCACCACCAGAGAGATTCCAAAGAAAGGAAAAACTTAGGGAGGGATCACCGCTTCAAGGACCCATCTACCGAAAGTCACCTCAGAGGTGGAAGATAAGTCAAGCCGGTAATGGGTGAAAAAGATTAACAGAAGATCAAGTAGCAGCTCTACAAATGAGCTCTAAAAGGTACATCAACCCGTTCCGCACAGGAAGTGGCAACTGCTCTGGTGGAATGGGCGCCAAGACCGAACGGTACAGGGACCATGGACGAAAAATAGGCTTAGGCAATAGAGTCTCAAAGCCACCTGGCTATAGTGCCTTTGGTTACACTGCTACCTTTGGAAGCTCCCTGGAAACAAATAAGGCCCGAGTTCTCCTAAACTGTCTGGTGACCTCTAAGTATTGAAGCAGGGTTTCTAGCGTAAAGGCCCAGTTACACGCTCAGATAATTGTGCAGAGATTGTTCGCAGACATCTGGTTGCAGTGAAATCAAGGACACATTGTTCCATTTGTACACGGCCATAAAATGGAGCAATATGTCCATGATTTCACTGCAACCAGAGATCTGCGAACAGTCTCTGCACAATTATCTGTGTGTGTAACTGGGCCTTAACATCTAGTGTATGTAGACCCACCCTCTTTTGGTTAGCATGTATGTCACAAAAGGAGGGTAGGGCAACTTCCTGAGTTCTATCAAACATCTTTGCAACTTTTGGCACATAAGCAGGGCCTAGATGAAGAATGACTATCCGCCAAAACCTGAGTGCATGGAAGGGACACAGACAGGGCCTGTAAGTCACTGATCCGTCGTGCAGATGTTAGGGAAACCAAGAGGGCAACTTTGAGGGTCAAAACTTTAAAAGGAGAGTCAGATAAGGGTTCAAAGGGGTTGTTTAGTCAGGGCATCTAAGAAGAGATCAAGGTCCCATGGAGTAACTAACCAGGGTAGCTCTATGACAAGACTTAATAAATCTGGATACCCAGGCATTTGAGGCAAGGTTGTAATTGTACAAGGCTTCCAGGGCAGAAGTTTGGACCTTAAGATTATTAACTGACAACCCCATATCCCATCCCTTCTATAAAAATTCCAGATTGGCAGTTATAGGGACCTTCCCCACAGGGAGTGCACCCAAACAGGAAAGTAATTTTTTTTCCCACCTTACCAAATAATCTGGTGGTCACCAGCTTCCTGCTGTTCATAAGGGAAGTCACCAAATTGACAGAGATCCCCCAATTCCTCAGTAGCTCCCGCTCAAATTCAAGGCCATAAGCCAAAGTTTTGAGACTTGAGGATGGTACATCGGGCCCCGAGACAGAAGCGTAGGAGAGTCTGGAAGGATCGGTCACTGACATCCTGGAGACCCAATAGAGCTAGGCCCTCCTCCGCCAAAAGGGCACTGTCAGGATAACCCTGGCCCAATCATCCCGAATCTTCCGCAGTACAGCTGGAAAAGTTACTAGTGGAGGGAAAGCATATAGCAGACTGGAGCTCCATCGCATCTAGAGTGCATCTACAGCATGGGGCCTGTCTCTGGGATCTAGAGAGCAAAACTGAGCTGTCTGTTTTGTCGAGTAGAAAAAAAAGGTCTATTACTGGGATCCCCCATCTCTATGAGATCTGAGAGAACACCACCGGGTCCAGTCTCGATCCCCCCTTTGTACGAGTCAGGAAGTCCGCCGGTAATTCAAATCCTGGTAATTCAAATAAAGAAAGATGGATAGTCTCCTCTAAAGAGTCTGCTAAGTGAACCTGTTCCCGGAGGACCTCCCACTGAAGCTGTCTCTTGTGAAGCCGAGCCCAAGGGACCGCCGGGATGCAAGAGGTTAGGGTGCCTAAAAGGGACATGCCTTCCTCAGAGTCATCTGATGGTTGTGTATGGTCTCAGTTACTAATGGGATGACCCTCTGCTGCTTCTCTGGAGGAATGAGACAAGGTTGGGACCGAGAACCTAATACGAGACCCAGGAAGGTCTTATGTGTTGAGGGTATCAAGCTTGAATTCTCTATATTGATCAACCATCCTAGATTCATCAATACAGTCCTGACAATCCCCAGCTGAATATTGCAGCCTAGGTGTGATTTCACCACTATCAAGAAATCATCCAGTTAAGGGACTATAAGCACTCCCTAATGAGTGAGCCATCATTTCTGCTACAATCTTGGTGAAGATTCTCAGGGCACTTGACAAACTGAATGGAAGGGCTTGAAATTGAAAGTGCATGAGCACATCTCCCATGTAAAGTGCAAACCGGAGGTATTTCTAATGAGATGGATGAATCGAGACATGTTAGTAAGCATCCTTGAGGTCTAATACCACCATGAGACAGTCCGCAAACAGAAGCTTTATAACCGAGGCAATGGACTTCATCTTGAAGGATTTCTGAACTAGAAAGGTGAACAGCTTCTGGAGATTGATTATGATCCTGTAGGATCCATCTGGCTTGGTGATCAAAAAAAGAGGGTAGTAGCACCCCCTGCCTCTTTCCACCACTGGCACGTCTCTAAAGACACCCTTGTGAAACAGAGATGTTACTTCTACTACAAGGGCCAGATGTTTTTCTGGACTGCTGGCCGGAGTTATTATAGGGACCCCATAGGGGTCGAGACAAATTTCAGCTTCAGGCCGTCCTGAATGATCTTCTGGGTGGTTATGCTGGACTAGGCTGGGAGAAAGGAGAGTCTTTCCCCCACCGGGGCAACCCATCATTTTAAGAACTTCTTATGGTCAGAGATGTTCTTGAACATGCACCCCAACTCCTGTCACCTTTCTTGGACCAGTAATCTTGGGATCTCCTGGGTGACTTCTTACAGGAGAACCTTTTCCGCCAAAAGGAACAATCTTAAAGGTGGACGTAAGAAAGAAAACTGAATTAGTCCTTACCGGTAATTCCTTTTCTTGGAGCCTTCCACGACAGCATTGGAGGATGTCGTCCACGCCCTATTGGGGGACAGGAACACAGAGAGGTTAAAAGCCCCTCCCCTTCCTCAGTACTCCAGTGTTTACCAAGATCACCCTTAGCCATGGATTACCTGATACAAACCGGAATCAAACACCAACAAGGGGGCGAACTGATGCTGTCGTGGAAGGCTCCAAGAAAAGGAATTACCGGTAAGGACTAATTCAGTTTTCTCCATTCGCCTTCCACGACAGCATTGGAGGAATACCACCGATACTCCTCAGGGTGGGACTATTGCCTGTAGGACTTTCCTACCAAAGGACAGATCCCGACTGAAGGACAGATCTAACCTATAGAGGCGAGAAAAAGAGAGGAGAGACTACCACGTAGCCGCTCTGCAAATCAGCTCCGATGAAGCTCCAGCCTGCTCCGTCCAGGACGTAGCAGCAGTCCGAGTTGAAGGAGCCTTCAACCCCACCGGAGGAGCAAGGACCGGAGTGACGTAGGCCTCACAGATCACCTTCGTGATCCAGGAAGTGATGGTAGCTTGGGAAGTCTTCTTCCCTGTATTATTCCCAAAAGCCGAACAAACAGGTTCTGATCTAACCTCCAGGAAGCGGTCTCTCGGATAGAGGAGGACAGTCCGACGAACATCCAAGGATTGAAACACGGCCTCAGCCGCATTAGCAGGAGATTGACAAAACGAAGGCAGAACCACTTCCTTGGGACCGATGGAAATCCGACAACTTTCGAACGAAAAGATGAATGCAACCGAAGCGTAATGCGAACAACGGACACCACGAGGCATGGAGCCCGGACAGAGAGTGCGGACACCATGAGGCACGGAGCCCGGACAGAGAGTGCGGACACCACGAGGCACGGAGCCCGGACAGAGAGCGCCTGCAGTTCTCCAACTCTGGGAGCAGAAGTGATGGCCACCAAAAACGCCACCTTGTGAGAGAGAGACGTAAGGGATGCAGCAGACAAGGGTGCAAAGGGACTTCGAGCAAGCCCTTGGAGAACAAGCATCAAGTCCCAGGGAGGGACAGAAGGCCGAATCCGGGGACGCCACCCCCAAGCAGAAGTAAAAAACTGCTTGAGCCATGGATGGGAAGCAAGATCCTGGGCAAAAACCGCCCCAAGTGCCGACCTCTGGACTTAAAGAGTGCTCGGCCGAAGCCCCAAATCCAAGCTACGCTGCAAAAATCCAAGAGTTGGGCCACATTAGGATGATGCATGGTCGGGATGGAAGGAGCACACCAGGACAGGAAACGATGCCAGCCCTCCCGTAAATAGCATTTGTCACAAGCTTCCTGCTCTGCTGAAGCGTGTGGATCACTGCCTGGGAGAGACCCTTGATCCTCAGGATCCTGGCCGCAACAGCCAGGCCGCCCGAATGAGCCACTGAGGGCCCGGGTGAAACAGAGGACCCTGGGACAGTAGGTTGAGACTGTGGGCTAACATAATCGGTCCCTCCAGGCCCAGGTCTCGGATGGCGTCGTACCACGCCAGTTTGGGCCCCAGGGGAGCCACCAGGATAGTGTCACCCCCTCCGCCCGAATCCGTTGCAACGTTTTTGGGAAGTAGTGGGATTGGAGGAAATGCATACACCAACCGGAAGTCCCAGGGATGGGCAAAAGCGTCCAGCCCCCGAGGATGGTCCGACCGCGTCAGGGAGAAAAAGGTTGGCACCTTTGTATTCGAGCCCGAAGCGAACAGGTCGATCGAAAGGACACCCCACCTGTCCGTAAGAGAGCGAAATACTTCCGGATGGAGGCACCATTCTCCTGGGTGGACCTCCGTGCGGCTCAAGAATCTGCCTGTACATTGACCATTCCCTTCAGATGTACTGCCAAGGAGGAGAGAAGATGGCGTACTGCCCACAAAAAGAACAGTCTTGCCAGCCCCTGCAAGTGTAAGCCACGAGTACCGCCATGGTACCGCAAGAAAGCAACCGTAGTCACGTTGTCTTGACAGGACCTTGACATGATGACCCCGGAGAACGTGAGCTGCAGCAAGAAGCGCTTCCTCCACTGCCAGAAGTTTGAAGACTGGCGACTGACCGAGCGACTCCAAATCCCCTGGGAGGGTGTGCGAACTACCATCGTACCCCAACCGGAACCGCTGGCATCAGTGGGAACGGAGGTCACAGGAAGGTGTCTGGGATTCATCCCCAGGAAAGCGAGGTTACCACCCGCCCCAGGGTCCGGACCCGCGAGGTTAAGGAATCCTGACGTCTGTCCCAAGAACTCAGTATGTGTTCCTGGAGCAGTCGGGAAGGAGCCTGAGCCCATGTTACTGACTGAATGCAGGCCGACATGGCCCCTAACAGGGACATTGCTTCCCGCAAGGAGATCGACCCCCTTGCCCGGAAGCGGGTCAGATTCACGCGGCGCAAAAGCCGATATGCCGCAGGAAGAAACGAGGTCTGTCTGGAGGAGGCCAGCAAGCCCCCCAAAATTTGACGTCGGGTTGCAGGCACCCGTTCCGATTTTTGAAGATTGGGTACCCATCCCAGGGACTGAAGAATCTCCAATGTGTTGGAGACCTTTGTGCGCAGAAGCACTGCCGAAGGAGCTACCACCAACATGTCGTCTAAATAGGGAAGCACACATCCCCTGGGTCTGGATGAATGTGATCGCTTCCCCCATGAGTTTGGTAACCTCTGGGGCCGACGAAATCCCAAAGGGCAGCACATTAAGCCAAGAATGGACCGTCCCGCCTGCCCCGGAGATCGTGAATCGCAGAAAGCGCTTGTGGGACGGGTGAATGGGGACATGAGAATACGCGTTCTGGAGGTCCACAATAACCTGGAGTAGCGCCCCTGGCCCTCCTCTCCAAGAAGAACTGGGGACCCCACACCCGAATCCAACAGGTGTCGCAGACCCGACAAGAAATACTGTGCGAGAGTCTCCCTGAGGAAGGGAGAGGACTCGAAGACATGGAGGAGCTGGCTCTCGAATTCCAAGCGTAGACCCTCCCAAATGGTCGAGAGGATCCAAGGGCACAAGGAGATTGCTTGCCACTGTGGCAGAAACCGCAGGAGCCGCCCCGCAATGGGGAAGGCGGCCTTGTTTAGGGGCGGCTGGTGATGCCGCTGCTGGGGGAGCAAGATATTACAGGTCTTGTCCCCGTACTGGAAAGCCCAGCGACCAGACTTACCATTCCCTTTAGACTGGGAGGGTTGGCTGCGCTCAGGCCAAAAGGACTGCCTCCGAAAGGGCTCCTGATCCGGGAGACACATTTTCCGGTCTGACACCTTTTCCAGGATGTCATCCAATGCCCTTTGCAAGGGGAGGCCACATAGCTGGAGCTTTGACGTGACCTCCCCATTCCACATCGTAAGCCACACTGCCCTGCAAGCTGTGTTAGCCAACACTGCGCACCTGGCGCCAACGCGGAACGACTCAGCAGAGGCATCAGCCCGTAGCACGTCTCATAAGTGGAATGGAGTCCAAAGCTCCTCCCTGGGAGTACCCTGCAGGAGGAATTCTCCCAGCTCGGTGAGCCACTTAAAGACAGACCTGCTCACATGTAGAGGAAATGTTCACATTTAAAGACATAGCTGCCGCCTCCCAGGATTTATTGAGGACACTCTCCATTTTACAAACGAGGGGGTCCTTCAACCAGGAGGAATCTTCAAAAGGCAACGCGGTCTTATATGCTAAGCTTCCCAAATGGAATACTGCCATAGACCTTCATGTTAGAAGTCCCATTGACTTTATAGAGACTTCCATAGAGATTTCCATTGGGTCTCTCATTTAACAGAGGGTCAAGGGCATGCACAATGGGTTTACAATGGCAGCTGATTGCTACTCTGGCCACCTGGATGTCCACCTTCGGGACCTCCCAGACAAAGTCATCACCCTCCAATCCACTCGGATGGGGTGAGCCGCTTAGCCTTCAGGCCTCTGAACATTCAGTCCTGCACAGAAGAAGGGGTTTCCACCACCTCTACTCCCATGGTACAATGGACAGTGTCCACCAATGCACCCATGGACTCCGTGGAAAAATAGTAGGGTCCAGATTCTCGTGTCTGGACAGAGGCAACAGCGGCAATATCCTCGCCGTCCTCTAAAGCTGAGCTCTGGCCAGCCTCCATGAGATCCACAGAGTCACAATCCTGGAGCTTCCTCTCTTACGGAGGGGAAGGCCCGGAAGCTGCAGCAAAACCCCGCAGTGCCGAGATACAAGCCTGCACCTCTTCCCTAATGGATTGGAGCTCCTCCAGCAGGGATGGGGAGTCCATCCTGACAACCCTGTCAGTCATGGCCGACACCTTGTTGTAGGAAGAGGGAATTTTTTGCCGCAGCCCCATTATTGCTCCTTTCCACAGACGGCCCTCGTCTCCCTATAGACAAAAAGGGAAGAGAAGGGGTCCCAGTGTGAGTGCAGGGCCTAAATAACTCGACCCCTTGTGACCACCCCCAGAAACACTTACATGAGCTGGGGGGAACGCTGGGCTCTGCAGAAGCAGAGGTGGAAGCCTATCACCCTCCATGTTTCAGGGATCAGCCTTACCTGGGTGTAGCTTCCGGCGGGTACTTATCCAGAAGTACCGTGCCCCCAACGAGGAACTCCTGTTCCCTCCCTCCTCCTGGTCACCGGCCGCGGGCAGTAGCGCGCGAAAGTCCTGCTGGGTTCCCTGGAGCCGCGCCCAGCCTGCCACAGCCCTTACAGGAGCCGTAGCCCGAAACCGGAAGTGCCACACCCGAAACCGGAAGTGCCTCCACGGCACCTCTGGTGCATGCCCCAGGGACCGCAGCTGGAGGAGGGAGACGCCGGAGAGCTGAACAGGCCTCCGGCGTTGCAATACACGGCCTGCTTTGCCCCGTAGGACGAAGGAAGGCCGGATGGTCCCACCACGGGAGCCCCGAGAAGGAGGAGGCCGCGCCCGACGTCCATCCCTGGCCCGGCTGTAAGTACACCCCAATGCTGCCTCTGCCGGCCTGACAGCACTGGAACCTCTCCATGCCCCAAGGGGGACAGGAAGACACTGGAGTACTGAGGAAGGGGAGGGGCTTTTAACCTCTCTGTGTTCCTGTCCCCCAATAGGGCGTGGACGACATCCTCCAATGCTGTCGTGGAAGGCGAATGGAGAAAAAGAGAATTTTGTTTACTTACTGTAAATTCTTTTTCTTCTAGCTCCTAATTGGGAGACCCAGACAATGGGGTGTATAACTTCTGCCTCCGGAGGACACACAAAGTACTACACTTTATAAAGAAGTGTAGCCCCTCCCCTACTGCCTATACACCCCCTCCTGGGAAATTCCCATCAGTTCGGTGCACAAGCAGGAAGGAGGATAACCCACACCAGAAAAATCAGGTCCGGCCATATAACGGCGGCCAACTGATTAACGTAAGCAACCTGTGTTAACACAAGAAACTTAACAGAATAGCCCGAAGGGCAACAGGGTGGGTGCTGGGTCTCCCAATTAGGAGCTAGAAGAAAAAGAATTTACAGTAAACAAAATTCTCTTTTTCTTATTCGCTCCATTGGGAGACCCAGACAATGGGGATGTCCAAAAGCAATCCCTGGGTGGGCAAACAACCCATAATGGCAAGGTGGCAGCTCCATTCACAGGTGGGCAACGGCCGCCTGAAGGACCCGCCTGCCCAGACTTGCGTCTGCTGAAGCATATACCTGCACTTGGTAATGCTTCGTAAAAGGTGTGCAGACTGGGCCAAGTAGCCATCTGACACACTTGCTGAGCCATCGCCTGTTGCCGCAAGGCCCATGAGGCTCCAGCAGCTCTAGTAGAGTGCGCCTTGCTTCCCAAAGGGAGAGGCGTTCCAGAGGAAAGGTAGGCCCCCTGGATAGGCACCTTGAACCACTGTGCCAAGGTTAATTTGGAATCCGGTGTACCCTTTTGTTGGCCTGTTGTAAGCACAAATAGGGAATCAATGCGGCGTAGAGGGTCCGTACGGTAGACATAAATCCTGAAAGCCCTGACCAGATCCAAGGAATGCGGAGCCTTCTCGGACTGGTGGACAGGATTTGGACAAAAAGATGAAAAGGGAGAAAGCCCTTTCGGTAAGAAACTCAGCCACCGGTCTAAGCACCACCTTGTCCCGGTGAACCACCAGAAAGGTTGACTTACAAGACAGGGCTGCCATTCAGAGACACTCCGGAGAGAGGTGATAGCCACAAGGAAGGCTACTTTCTGTGAAAGCCTAGAGAGGGGCGCCTCTCTTAGTGGTTCAAAGGGCGGCTTGAGATTAGCCAGACGTTTGTTGAATAGCACGAATAGTGCAGAAATCTGTCCCTGAAGGGAACTAAGAGATCACCCTAAACCCAATCCTGAATATAGAAAGGAAAGCAGGGTTGGCAAAGGGAAGGGCCAAGGAGAGTGCCCATTTGAGCGGCACCAGGAAAAGAAAATTTTCCAAGTCCTGCAGTAGATCTTTGCTGACGCAGGTTTCCTGGCCTGTCTCATAGTAGCGGCAACCGCTGGGGAAAATCCTAGGGATGTCAGCAGCCAGGATTTAAGAGCCACAAAGTCAAGCTGAGGGCCACAGAATTCTGGTGAAAGAACGGACCACGAGACAACAGGTCTGGATGATCTGGAAGCTTCCACGGTTCCCCTGCCGTGAGCTGCCACAGGTCTGGGTACCAGGCACGCCTGGGCCAGTCCGGGGCGATCAGTAGAGCGCGCCTGCATTCTTCCCTGATCTTGCGCAGGACTCTGGGCAACATTACCAACGGGGAAAACCCGTACGGGGGACGGAACTGAGACCAGTTCTGGACCAGTGCGTCCGCAGCCAGGGTCAGGAGATCCTGAAGCCGGGCCATGAAAACTGGAACCTGAGGCCATCAGGTCGACGTCTGGAAGACGTCTGGATGAAGGAACCACTCGCCCGAGTCCATGCCCTGGCGACTTCGGTCGTCGGCTTCCTAGTTGTCCCCTCCGGGGATGTGGACTGCCGAGATGGAGGAGTCGTTGTCCTCTACCCCTTGAAGGATACGTTGAACCTTGAGCAGTGCTGAGATGCTTCGAGTTCCTCCCTGGCGATTGACATAGGAGACACTATCGCGTTTGATGAAATCCGGATCTGTCTTCCTGACAGGAACCGTTGGAAAGCCAAAAGTGCTAAGCAAATGGCCCTACTCTGCAGGACATTGATCCGGAGAATGGATTCCGACTCCGTCTAGGTGCCTTGAGCCCCGTGGTGTAGGAATACTGCGCCCCAGCCCGAGAGGCTGGCGGCCGTGGTCCCAACTGCCCAAGAGGGGGGCAGAAAGGGCCTCCCCTGTGACAGACAGGGGTAGCAGTCACCAATGAATGGAGACCTTTGTCAATGCAGATAGGGAGACCTTCCTGTCGCGGGAAGATGGTGCTTGTCCCCACTGCGGAGGATCTGCAACCGCAGTGGCCGCAGGTGAAACTGTACGAAGTATACTGCTCCATGGCCGCTACCATTTTCCCCCAAGATGTACATCAGCCGCCCTAGGGAGACTGAGCGTGACCGAAGGTGTGAGCGGACTTCTGACTGAAGTGCCAGTTGTTTGTCCAGATGCAGCTTGACAAAAGCTGAATAGTCGTGAGACTCCATGCACTGGCACGTCAGAGTCTGAGTAGGAGTGCAGAGGGTCGCGAGAGACTGCATTGGCATTGTTCCAGAGAAGATGCCTTGACCAGTAGGTCGTTCAAGTACGATATTACTGCATGGCCCTGGGCGTGCAGGGCCGCGAGGACAGAACCACCAAAATGGTCGTCCCACACCGCAAACTCAGCCAACGCTGATTAGCGGACGCCATAGGGAAGCGCCGGTACGCCTCCTTGATGGCGATCGATGCTATGCAAACGTTCCTCGAGAGGAACAGAAACAACTACTCCGTCTCGCCTCAAGGCATCCAGAGCCTGGATAAAGGTCTGCGCCTTTGCTGGAGGAAGCGAGGAAGGGAGTTTAGTAGCCATGCGATATAACCGGAGAGCCTGTCCGCGACCGAGGATGCGGCTTGAAGAGGCGGATAGGCATGAGGAGGCCGTCACAGAGGCTGAGCCTCCTGCCACTGAGTGCAGGCGATCTTGGAACGCCATGCCGAGTCACACCATTAGCTTTAGTCCAAGCCAGTGGACTGAATCCTTTGGTGCACAGGTTTCCCAACCGTAGCGTGCGGCACGGAAGAGCTTACCTGCCAGAGGAGTCCTTCTAGCTGCTCCCAAAACAGCCTGTTACCAGCAAAAAGACAACCCCGTAAAGTACCTTTTTGGATGTGGGGTCAGCTAATCATATTCCGAGGCCATAGACCTGCGGATAGCCAACCAAGCTCGTCAGAGACGTTATGCAATGACCTCAGGCAAGAAAACCCCCAAAAGGGAGCGGACTCTGCCGAGCACGCAGACATGGCTGCCCTGCTTCTACAGCTGCGAAAGCTGAGGACAGTAGTTTCATAGATCGAGTTAGTAAATAAATCAATCTGGCGGTCCGTAGCTCTTTCAGGGAAGAGCCGTTAGCCACGGGCACAACGGTGCGGGCTGCAAGTCTGGACCCGGAGGGACCACCTCGTGGGAATGAGACCAACCATTGACCACTTCCGAAAAAGGAGATAGTGACGGCACTGCTGGTTCTCGTAGGACAGTGCTAGTCCGGGCCAGCCTGGGCTTTGGACAGCATCTCCAAATTAGGGTGGTGGAAGCAACACACTGTGAGCCCTTTTAGGGAACCTAAATTGGTGTGTTTCCTGAAAAGGTAGCCGGCTCCACCGGAGAAGGGAAGCATGTGGAACAACCATGTTGAGGAAGAACAAGGTCATCTACCAGTGCGTCCCCCCTCAGGGGCATTCAGAGTCAACATGAGCTCGGACTCTGAACCCTGACCCCCTGCTCATTCTCGACATCCTGAGAGTAATGCAAGGAGGAGGGGGAGGTAGCCCCGCGGGTCCGCGGACAGTGGCCTGAGGAAGAGTCCTCGGCTGTTTTCCGGGGCAGTCCAACTAGTGGGCCCGCAGCCCTGGACTTATGGAACCCCCCGGGGAGGGTCAGGCGTAGGGGGATCCTGTGAAGGACCCGGCCTAGACTCGTGAGAGCGGTCCCGTGTGGGATCCTGTAAGGGACCCGGTCTGGGCTTATATAGCCTAATATAGCCTTAAGTAAGGCTCGGACAAGGGTTCCTGGAACCTCCGTCCAGTCGGCGTCCTAGAGGGCCCTGCGGGAGGGCAGCAGGGGGATCCACCTGGGTCGAGGTGCTGGAGTGAGCCTGTGGCTCTGGGCTTGACTCTGGCTGCGCGCAGGCAGAGACGTGCATCCAGCGGGCAGCTAAGCCTTATATGAAGTGCAGGCTGCGACATGCGCGCGGCCGTTGGGGGTTATACTCCAAATGGCCCACATAGCTGTATAACTGTGGGAATCCCCAGCAGAGGATGCCCACGCAAGGGGGCTCACAGCCGGAGTAACTGGTGTGGCCCGACCGCTGGACCGCGGTGTATCATCAGATCCCACGGTCCCCCAGATGCTGCAGAACCTCTCAGGGAACTGCAGCTGCTGAACATATACCGGTAGAAAGCCAAGATGGCCGCCGGAGCCAGCCGAGGGGGAGTGAACAATGGACGGACCGACACAAAGTGCGGGAATCTGGGGCCCCATAGAAACAGAGAGGAATGGGCATCACTTAGGCAGTGGGGAGAGGCCCT
Organism: Allobates femoralis; assembly: GCA_033576535.1. Classification (NCBI taxonomy): domain Eukaryota; kingdom Metazoa; phylum Chordata; class Amphibia; order Anura; family Aromobatidae; genus Allobates; species Allobates femoralis. The sequence continues at coordinate 194,058,797 of JARQOC010000006.1, read as the reverse complement.
CCATGCTTCAGTATGGCCGCAGGGACGGCCGAAAACTCCCCCCTCTGCTTGAATGGCAGCCGGGGGCGGGCATTACAAAACTAGACCGCAGGCGAAGCCAGGGCCTAAATTTGAGACCGTGCCCGACGTGCAGGCACGGTCGGCGCGGAGGTCCGGCGCGATCACTGGCCGACAGCGCTGACACCCTCAGAGGGGGTGTCGGAGACCAGCCCCAGGGGTCAGGTCCTCCATGCACAGTAAAAAAGACATATGCCCACAGGGATCCGAAGGCCTGGGCTGTAGCAGCTGCAGCAGTCGCAGAGGTCCGGTGAAAACTGGGTTACCTGCTGTGATCCTGGCAGCCGCCAGCCCCCGAAGGGAGATGTGCCAGTCAACAACATAATACCCCCAGAGTACCTCACAGATAACTGGGTCGGATCTGGAGCCCCGGACTGCAGCTGCAGCCATATGCACATATGATACAGAGTACCTCGATTAGGTGCGGGGCCTGGTCCCTGGGGATAACAGTGCTCCGGCCAGCAGGTCCACCAGGGTCTGTGGACGGAGCAGGGGCTCCAGCGAAGCATGGATGCCCGAGATGACTCCCTCAGGGATGGCGAAGGAGATGGCGCGGGGAGCCGGCGTCAGAACCGGTATGCCCGCAGCATGGAAGGGACCCGACTTACTGAGCAGCAGAGTGCCGGTAAGTCCCACAATGTAATCACCCCCAGTGTACCTCATCAGCATGTGGATGGATCCGGAGCCCAGGCTGCAGCAGCAGCAATGCACAGATACAGAGTAACTCATTTGGTGCAGGGGCCGATCCCTGGGGGTCCACAACTGCGGCCAGCAGATCCCACAGGGGCTGTGGATGGAGTCTGAGCTCCAGATTACATGGAAGCCCGCGACGATCCCACTTCTCCAGGGCCCCTAAGGGATGGAGAAGGAAAACAGCATGAGGGCTCCAGCCCGTTGTACCCCATGGGTACCTCAACCGCCCCTGCCCGGGGGTGAGGAAGGGGACATGCTGGGGATCCATATGGATCCACTTTGCTTCCATCCGACACTCTCCAGGGAGAGTGAGTAAGACTAAAATGAGAGTGGATGAGTGCAGAGTGTGCCTCCTTCAACACAAAGCTAAGAATTGATGGGAATTTCCCAGGAGGGGGTGTATAGGCAGTAGGGGAGGGGCTACACTTTTTTATAAAGTGTAGTACTTTGTGTGTCCTCTGAAGGCAGAAGCTATACACCCCATTGTCTGGGTCTATATATAATGTGATTTTTATTTTCTACGCATTTCGGGATTAACCCTTTATCAGGAAAAAAAAAAAAAAAATCACAAGGTTAACAGATGTACATCAGTTAACCTTGTGATTTTTTCCTGATGAAGGGTTAATTCCGAAATGCGTAGAAATTAAAAATCGCATTAAATATATCTCCGCGAGTTGAGATTATTCGTCCAGGCGGGGGCGCAGTCTGAAAACCCTTTTCTTTCCACACAAAGTGCTGCAGACATGGCTGCCAATCTTAAGGAATCAAGTATATTGAGCTGGAAAAGAAAGGTGGAATATAGGGAATACCTGTGTGGAACAGTTTTTAAGTTGTGAGTTATGGTTTGCTCACCTTTTTTGGTTGTGGAAGTCACAACCAACTTTAAAGTGTTATCTGCTTGATATCCTGATGATGACTGTCTGCAGCAGTGTCCCTTCAAAGACAGCAAAAAAACAGGGAGAAAAGGAAGAGGGATTCAGTCCATGCTTCCATCACTCTAATAAATCTACTGGAGAGATTTTTTTTTTATTGGGATTTTATTCCTATGCGTTACGGGTACAGGAAGGACCCCTTCATCAGGAAAAATAACAGATGTACAGTACATTTGTGATTTTTCCTGATGAAGTGGTTCTGTACCCCGAAATGCGTAGAAATAAAATCACAAAAAATAAATCTCTCAAGTAGATTTCTTACAGTTTGACGGAAGTGCGAATATTAAGGAATCGGCAGAAGCGTCGGATAGAAAGGCAGCTGCCCCCTGGATGCTGGGGAGAGAGTACAATAAGTCCTTTCTAGAAACATTACCCTTTATCTGGGAATCCAGCTGCTGTAGCCATATTACCGTGGATCGGGCGACACAAGTACTTGATGCTGAAGGCCTAAATATGCTTGATGTAACCTCCCAGGCACCTCTCAGATAGCTATCATCTTTTCAGTCTAATTGATCCTTTAGGGAGCCTAAATCCTCTAAGGGCAGGGTTGACCTCTTGGTAGATTTTGCCACAGCCACATCCATTTTAGGACACGTGTCCCAGCAAGTAGAGGCTTCAGGATCAAAAGGATATCTCTTCTTGATGGAAGAGGCGAGAGATTCCTTTCTTTGTTTTTTTTCCACTGTTCCCTGATTAGTGATTGCAGCTTGCCATTAAGCGGGAAGGTTCACTTCTTTCTTTGTGAAAAGGTCCCCAAACATGAGGTCTTCTACTGACTCCAGGTCCTCAGCCCACATTGTGGACCTAACTAACTTAAGGTGGTTGATCTCATCCCTGGGGAAACAGGGCCTGCCTTCTGAGCCGCTTTCAGAAGAGGAGTCATCAAGAGGGAGAAGTCGTCGAACTAATGTCATGTGAAGCTCTGAGGGTCTTAGCTGGGGATTCCTCCTGATCTGAGCAGGAGTAATGCCTTTTGCGTTTTCTTTTCCTGAGGGACTTGAATTCCTCCCTGACTAAGTCCTTGAGATTAGCAGTTAAACTTGGAACAGTGTCTCTCATGGTCCTATCAATACAGAAGGAGCAGAGAACTTTAGCATATCCATCTGGAAGAGGTTCTTTACAAACACCATATTTATTGTTTTTACAAACTTTCTTTTTTGCATCTTGAAAAAAAAAACAATAAGATAAGGACCCATCAGAGGCAGCTTTTTCACACAGTACTCACCCTGGGATCTGCAGTACCAGTTTCAGAGGCTGTATGGAGTCACCATCTGGATTCCCAGAACACTTGCTGGACTGGAGACTACCCGCCACAGAATGATTAACTAAAGCTATGTCAGTATTTCTCCTGCAGCATAGTGTGCAGTAAGTCCTGCTTGTCTGCCATACCTGGGAGTGCAGAACACCAAGCAGCCGCTCCATCGCCCTCTTTACAGCCACCTGGAACCAGGAACCTGTGTTTCATGGGCGCCGCCATGTTGGAATCATCTGTGCATGCGGCGGTGACGTCACTTCCAGTTTTCCAGTCCTAATCCGGAAGTATCCCGTAGCGCAAATTTGACTCAGGGACCGGCTTCTGAGCTTCACCTGGGCGCACATCGTGATCAGGCAGGAGCTGAGCATGTGTGCTGCCACAGGCGACGCTGAGGCCGAGGTACGACTGCTTCTGGTCCCCTTCCAGGCTGAGGAGGCACATCTGGACCAGAGATCCGAGGCCACAGCCAGGTAAGTCGCTATTCCAGCCCACGGGTCAGGACCAAGGAACAAGAATCTGTGCAGCAGTTCAGAGGTTTCCCTCTCCAGGACAGGAAACCAAAACTGAGGCAGAGAGGAGATGCCGCCCTTTTTATGATATCAACTCCAAACTGTTGGTGGAACCAGAAAGATTTTTCCTCAACTGTGGTCCCACTCCACCTCTCTCAACTTGGCACAAGAGCATAATGTGTGCATTGGATAAATGCATGGTCAGTCCATCAGATGCATGAATTACAATATATAATTATTGTACACACCTACTCCACGGTCATCCACTGAAGGGTTGTCAATCCAGCGCTGAGCCTGCTCTACTTTCCCCTCCATGTTTACTGCTGCTTTCACTGGACGAGTGTTGCCTACAGCACGGTTCACTTTAGTTTGTAGGTTCTGCAGTGAAGTGGCTATTTGTTTAGCCAGGGCACGTGCTTCAGGAGTGTCACCTTTTCCCCTAATTTGAAGAAAAGAAAAAAAAAGACAATATAATTAGCGTCCATTTCTATTTATTTATGGCAGTGTATATATATGCCAGCTTGTAATCACTTTCCCTTTCGGTGGCTCACAATCATATTTTGGTTATTTTAGACAATTTGGGACTCATTTACACTTATTTGGAACAACTGACCAAGTTTTTTTGCAATTTGGGATAAAACACCCTAAGGCTGCGTTCACACATTTGGTATTTTGCTGCGCTTTTTTGCCGCGTTTTTCAGCCGCGCAAAAAAGTGCAACAAAATACACAGGGCCTTTCACAAACTGCGCTTTCTTTACCCCAGAAAGCGCAGTGATGTCACAGAGGGGGAGGAAGAATTCTGCTTCCTCCTCCCCTCTGTGACAGCTGTGGCCGCCCATTAGACTTCACAGTGTATTACTATACACTGTGAAATCTAAATTAAACAAAAGCAAGTGTATGAAAAATAAAAAAGAATCAATACTTCACCTGTCCGACGCCTTCTCCCGCTGTGCGATCTCCGGTTCCAAGTGAGATGTGTTCTGCCAGGACCTGTGGTGACGTCAGAGGGGCGTTCCCGGGGCGTTCCCAGCGCTGATTGGCTGCTCGCGGTCATGTGATATGTATCACATGACCGCGAGTGCCCGGGAACGCCCCTCTGACGTCACCACAGGTCCTGTCAGAACACATCTCACTTGGAATCGGAGACCGAACACCGGAAAAGGCGTCGGACAGGTGAAGTATTCATTCTTTTTTATTTTTCAGACACTTGCTTTTGTTTAATTAAGATTTCACAGTGTATATTAATACACTGTGAATCTAATGGCCGGCCACAGCTGTCACAGAGGGGAGGAGGAAGCAGGATTCTTCCTCCCCTCTGTGACATGACAGGGAGAATACGCAGGAGCAGCTGCGTAAAGAATTGACATATCAATTCTTTACGGAGCTGCGCTTTCTCCCTGAAAACGCAGTGCGTATTTTTGCGCAATGTCTGCACTGCAAAGTGAATTTCACATTCACTTTGCAGGCAGACAAAAGGCACATTGCATATTTTGAAAAGCGCGCGTAAAAAACGCAGCAAAATATGCAATGTGTGAACGCAGCCTTAGCTACATTATTTCTCCTTAGTGATACATACTGTTTACGGAGTTCAGATAACTTCCCAGTAAGGGCTGCAATCTCCCCCAAGGAGCGTAGGATGTCCTCTCTGTCTTTGGGATCCTCACATAGCTCAGCAATCTTCTTAGCTTCAGCTAGAATGGCTCGAATGTTTTCCTCTCCTTCTGGACCACCATTAGGATCCGCAAGCCAGCTCTGTGCAATGCAAATAAATGGATTTTAGAGAACAAAATGCCTAGTTTTTTAATAGAGCTCCATTAAAAGAAAATCAATTAAAAGTATGCCTTCATACATATTAGTCAGCCAAGTCGGCCATGCAGATGCCTATAAGAGAGACTGGTCATACAGGATCTGCTGTATGCAGCCATGTTGTAGCCAAGTACTATCTTAGGCAGACTTGATCAATCTAACTCTGCAGCTAATGAGATGCAAAGTTCTGCCACCAGCAGACATAAATAACAAGAGTTCTCTGAGCAAGTGTAAGAAGGTCTTGAAAGGTTAAATGAAATAGGAAAAGTGGATTAGGTCATTTGATAGGTGGTGATACATAGTCATGAATAGCATGAATATTGGTTTGATAAAGAAACTAAGTTTCCAATAAAGTTGTCAGTCTTTGAGGAGTTATGTGAGTAATGACGACATCACTGAATTGATTGGAAGTAACAGAGGCAAATTGGATTGTAATGTGTTTTACCGCAATGCTCGTAAATAACATCATGATGTAATCATTATATTCTTTGTTTCTGCAATGAAAACGCCTTTACTGCAATATCTTCCTTCCTTTGTTCAAACCATGTATAAAAAGCTCTCACACCATAGTATGGGGCCAAACCAATAACATCGTCTGGACACCTGCGTGTGTCTGATTGCTTTTGTTCTTGTATTCAATTCTCTGCTCTATTGCATTCTCTGAATAAACTTCAGTCTACTTCAAGGAGAGTTGTCTACGGTGTCTTATAAACGCTCAAGGATTGTTAGTGAGACTAATATCCAAAAATGCACACTCCAGGTAAAACGATGTTCTGTAAAAATAGAGGGAATTGAACTCCTCCAGCAGAAGCTGCCCTCTGATGGGCATATGTGAAATTATGCAGATGGGAATCTTGTGTCCCGACAACCTCAGACATTACTTTAGTTTGTGCCTCCTTACGGGCTCGTTCAGACCACTGTATTTCCGAGAAGAGTTTGATCCGATAAAACATTGGATAATACTCTGATCATTAAACTATTATTCAATGAAGCAGTGCACACGTACGATTTTTCAATAGATCGGAGTGGGAAAAAAATCCCGCAGCATGCATGATTTGCCGCCAAGAATCACATAGGCTACTTAAGTTTAACATGTACACAATGACTAAGACTCCGCCGGAATGCAGCGGTTTCTAGGTGGGTGTAGGGGTCTCGTGTTTTTTGTAACTTTTTTTGTATGCATAAATCAAGCTTTTGAATATGCTCACTGGATTACTTTGTCCTTTGGATACAACTTAAATTTATGGGTTCGTGAAAAAAAATGAGGTCACATTTGGATGATAAGGCCCTGTGCACACAATGTGTTTTTATAACTTTTTTATGCATTTTTAGTGGACAGTTTTGTCACAAAACTGCATGCAGATCTTTATGCCAGGAAAGTCTAATAGAATCCTGAAGTTCTGCGTTCATGTTGCTTTTTTTCCTTACAGATTTGGTGCACAAATAAATCTGCGGAATGTCAATTATTGCAGTGTTTTTGCAGCATTTTTCCACCCCAAATGCATGAAAACACATGCAAAAAAACACATTGCGCTTGTGGTGCATTTTTCCTGCCAGGAAATGCACATTTGGTTAAGAAATCTCTGCAAACAAATATTAACATGCGCACATACCCCAAGAATGCGGACCGATTTTCACGGACTGGCATAATGGAGAAACATGTCAACATGTTCACCATTCTGGTTGCTCTGTTGTGTCCTCATCTCCTGCCGCTGCGTCTTACTGATGGAGACTGTGCGCACTCCCCGTCTCTTATTGAGGCGGCATGGTTATTCCAGAAGTGCCTCCGACCTATGGCTGAGAGGCACTGAGTAATTCCCATTTAGGGAGCTGCCTGAACAACGCATGTTTTCAGCTTGTCCATACGTTTTCTAGTTGACAGATCCCCATTATCCAGCCCTTGTCCGCTGTATCTGTACCCAACCCAGTCCTGTATTCATGTTGCCATGTACCTGCTGTCCAGCCTGTACCTGCCATTTAGCCTGCATCAACCTGACAATTAACTGTCCAGCCTGTTTCTGCCATGCCGTCAGATACCAGAGTCAAAACCTGTATTCCTGAACCATGGGCTTAGCTGCCACAGTACCAGGGACTGCCCAGGAGTGGTACCTGGTAAGTACCTGCAGCACAAGCCTAAGCACAACATCAGTGGCCCTAATGAAAACCAGGTTGTTCCTTAGTCACACTCCTCTGAGGTAATCCTGGCCCCATGGCGCAGTTGCTCCACACCAACTAGAATGACAGTTTGCTCAGGCCCTGGACTCCACTGACCCCCACCCCCTAGGGTTTCAGCATTGTATCAGGAGGATACCCACCAACGGGATCAGCAGGATCAGGCCTGACCTATTTGCAATCCATGAACATCTCCTTAAAACACTTTGGCACCGGCTGCGTCATCTGCACCTATTGAGTGCACAGTTCCATCCCAGCCGGTTACTGTTGTGTTAAAGCTTTGGGCTCAGTTTATCTGCTCCATTGCTGTTTGATGGCAACCCTAAACAATGTTGTGGGCTCATTAACCACTGGACGCTGCACTTTGAACTACTGGCTCACCATTTTCCGTTGGGTGTAAGGCAGCATTTCAGGATCCCCATTAACTTTTTTTTGGATACAAAGTCTAGTAAGTTAACTGTTAGGAAAACTAGAAAATTGAACTTGTATATTAAACACCTAACTTACTGGACATCAAATCTAAAAGATGGTTAATAGAAATCCTGAAACACTGCTACACCCTCTGACCCACATGGGTATATTGGGTACATTGGTCATTTAGATCATAGGTCCACTTTTTTTTTGTGTGCATCTTATTCTCTAACTCGCATAACCATTTTCTTTACAATTAAATATTGATTATTATTCATGCCCTTTTTAGGCTGTATACATTTACTAGGCCATTTTTGCATCTGGCTATAATTTCTATACTATGAGTATATTAAGCAACTATATATGCGTCCCAAGCTGGAGCACACAGCCTCTGTTTATATTGCTTAGTAAAAGTTAAACAAGCGGTTTAAGCAGGCGCATTCTGAATAAACTCCGAGAAGTTTGTCCAATTCAATAATAAAACTTCTTTAATGAGTATTACTGGTCTCTCTCACTACGCATTTCGGCGTACTAGCGCCTTCCTCAGGTGATCACTGACCCCTGATACTGCACCAGGAGCGCCCCTCTGTTTTTTATCTGTTTATATTGCTAGCACATTCATCCTTTGGACGGCGATGCGGTCCGACCTGGAGCTTGCATCATGTCACTTTGTGGCATGATGTGCGTTCCACGATGGAGCATAGTGTGCCACGTCATGTTTGGTCACTTACTGAGTGATGTGCCTTCCACACTGCATCGTAGTGCCACATACAGTTAGGGCCAGAAATATTTGGACAGTCACACAAGTTTTGTTATTTTAGCTGTTTACAAAAACATGTTCAGAAATACAATTATATATATAATATGGGCTGAAAGTGCACACTCCCAGCTGCAATATGAGAGTTTCCACATCCAAATCGGAGAAAGGGTTTAGGAATCATAGCTCTGTAATGCATAGCCTCCTCTTTTTCAAGGGACCAAAAGTAATTGGACAATGGACTCTAAGGGCTGCAATTAACTCTGAAGGCGTCTCCCTCATTAATCTGTAATCAATGAAGTAGTTAAAAGGTCAGGGGTGGATTCCAGGTGTGTGGTTTTGCATTTGGAAGCTGTTGCTGTGACCAGACAACATGCGGTCAAAGGAACTCTCAATTGAGGTGAAGCAGAACATCCTGAGGCTGAAAAAAAAGAAAAAATTCATCAGAGAGATAGCAGACATGCTTGGAGTAGCAAAATCAACAGTTGGGTACATTCTGAGAAAAAAGGAATTGACTGGTGAGCTTGGGAACTCTAAAAGGCCTGGGCGTCCACGGATGACAACAGTGGTGGATGATCGCCGCATACTTTATTTGGTGAAGAAGAACCCGTTCACAACATCAACTGAAGTCCAGAACACTCTCAGTGAAGTAGGTGTATCTGTCTCTAAGTCAACAGTAAAGAGAAGACTCCATGACAGTAAATACAAAGGGTTCACATCTAGATGCAAACCATTCATCAATTCCAAAAATAGACAGGCCAGAGTTAAATTTGCTGAAAAACACCTCAAGAAGCCAGCTCAGTTCTGGAAAAGTATTCTATGGACAGATGAGACAAAGATCAACCTGTACCAGAATGATGGGAAGAAAAAAGTTTGGAGAAGAAAGGGAACGGCACATGATCCAAGGCACACCACATCCTCTGTAAAACATGGTGGAGGCAACGTGATGGCATGGGCATGCATGGCTTTCAATGGCACTGGGTCACTTGTGTTTATTGATGACATAACAGCAGACAAGAGTAGCCGGATGAATTCTGAAGTGTACCGGGATATACTTTCAGCCCAGATTCAGCCAAATGCTGCAAAGTTGATTGGACGGCGCTTCATAGTACAGATGGACAATGACCCCAAGCATACAGCCAAAGCTACCCAGGAGTTCATGATTGCAAAAAAGTGGAACGTTCTGCAATGGCCAAGTCAATCACCAGATCTTAACCCAATTGAGCATGCATTTCACTTGCTGAAATCCAGACTTAAGACGGAAAGACCCACAAACAAGCAAGACCTGAAGGCTGCGGCTGTAAAGGCCTGGCAAAGCATTAAGAAGGAGGAAACCCAGCGTTTGGTGATGTCCGTGGGTTCCAGACTTAAGGCAGTGATTGCCTCCAAAGGATTCGCAACAAAATATTGAAAATAAAAATATTTTGTTTGGGTTATGTTTATTTGTCCAATTACTTTTGACCTCCTAAAATGTGGAGTGTTTGTAAAGAAATGTGTACAATTCCTACATTTTCTATCAGATATTTTTGTTCAACCCTTCAAATTAAACGTTACAATCTGCACTTGAATTCTGTTGTAGAGGTTTCATTTCAAATCCAATGTGGTGGCATGCAGAGCCCAACTCGCGAAAATTGTGTCACTGTCCAAATATTTCTGGCCCTAACTGTAATACGTCCTGCTAGTTATTGTCAGTTCTGGACTGTGCGTTCCACGCAGGCACATTATGCGACTATTGTGTCACATCTGGGAGATCATCTTTACGCTCAGACTATTATGCAAATTCTGCACACTGTGAGGCAGTGACCGGGGTGATATATGATGGCCGTTATGAGTCTCCCAGGCTGTGCTCTATCTCCCTATAAGATCCCCTCCACTCCGGGTCTTTGAGAATCCCCATGTCCAAGGCATGTGTTTAAACTGGACTGCAACACAGGGTGTGGTCTGAGTGGAAGCCAAGAAGGCTAAGCAGCAAAAGATGTGAGACAGGGGCTGTATTATGGAAAACACAGCCCAACCGTGTGGTCTTGGCTTGTGGACTTATACCAGTGTGTACCGGTCTGCACTGGCTGCGTCCCGGAACCCTGAGGTCTGTAATCGCCGGGTCTGACAAACTGTGCTATGTGAACAATTAATTGCCTGGGTCACTGCTTACGTCTTGCCAACAAACGCCGCTACCTCACAACACCAACATGCCCACAGCTACATGTGTCACACATATTTAAACCTATTAGATGACCAAGGTTCTCTCTTCTATATGCGTCTTTCATGAGGCTTTCTGTCCTTCCATCTGGATTACAGTGGCATCATGGTCTAATATGCAGGTTCATCCTGGCAACTACGTACCCTCTCTATATGGTCACATGTATTGTGCCTATATGCATTTGCACTTTATAATTATATGAAACATACCGTAACTCAGAATTTTTGCATATGCACCTTAATTTCATATAAGCATTTGCAGTTTATAATTGGGAAAGAACCTGTTGCTGCCTTACCAACTATACTAATAAAGGGACCTGCATTTGGAATAGCTTTTTTATTGTATGGCACCTTTTTCTCTATTTGTCATCATCTATCTTGACACATTTGTTTTTACCGTACATTCCTGAAGAACCTCCGATTTTGAGGGGAAACTTGTCCAATGCTTTTTGGAGTTTCTTACAGGACACATTTTATAGCTTATTTCATTTGTCCAGAGTGGAATTTTTTAGTGGCTAAAAAGACATTTTTGTTACCGTTATTTATAGGTTTTGTGATTTTTTTTTTACCATCTTATGACTTTCTTTGTAGCTTAAGGCTACGTTCACACGTAGCATATTTCCCGCTTTTTACGCGCACTTTTCCCCAAAAGCGCGTCTGCCTTGCGTTTCCCGGCTAAGTGAACGGACTTTCACTTTTGCCGTTCAGACGCTGCACTTTTTTCGGCCGCGCTTTTGCGGGAGATAGTGCATGCATAAAAATAATTAACATGTTAATCCTTTGTGCAAATATGCGTGCGCTTTTTACCATAGGCGCCATTAAAAGTGATGGAATACGCATTGTCGTTTAAACATTGCTGTATTCCAGCGCCTATAAGCGCGGGCACAGAAGGAAGTGATGTCACACGGGGGCAGGAATAATCCGGTGTTCCTTCCCCCGTGTGACATGTCGGGGCTGTAGTTTCGATTTCGCAGTGTATCTACATACACTCTGAAAGCGAAGTAAAAGTGAACAAAAGATATTAAAAATAAACTACTTAACTCTCTGCCAGCTGTCATGGGACCCGAGGGGAAGACGTCCGATCGCTGCAAGGACCAGAATGATCGAATTGGCAGGTAGCGATCAGCTGATGTCACGTGACATGAGCTGATCATGACGTGACATCAGCTGAGTGTTGAAATCGCCCGCCAAAACCAATTGGTTTTGGTGGTCAGTTTAAACCGCTCAGCCGATGCTGTCAGGTGACACGTCAACTGAGCGGTTTGCCGTCGGTCAGCTGATTCAGGTTCTGCAGCGATCAGATGTGGACGCCTTGCATCCCGGGACAGTCGGCGGAAAGGTGAGTATTTTTCTCTATTTTTATTACCATTGCTTTCTTTTATTTTGCTTTAGCAGTGTATGTACATACACTGCTAAAGCGAAGGTACACATACACGTCACACGGGAACATGATTCTTCCTCTCCCATGTGAAATCACTTCCTCCTGTGCTTTTGGCGGCATAAAAACCCACGGTGTGTGAATGCACCACGTTTTTTACCGACGCTAAATGGCGAGGCCGCAAAACACGGCAAAAAACGCACCTGCAAAAAGGCGTGGAAAATACACTACGTGTGAACGTAGCATGACAGTTATAGTGTCAGTATATTGATTTTTTTAATGAACTATGATTGTTCTGTGTAATATTTGTGGCTGTGAGCATGTGTAGGTGCATCACTATTGTGTAATTTGACTCCTATCTTTACCTTATGGCCTGGAAGGACTAATCAATGGTGAGCAGGGGTGCAATTTGTGCAGAATTAGGGTGCCAAACTCCGTGGATAGGTAGGGTCACCCTCGGGCCTATTAGGTCTAGCTTACTGGTGTATTTGTATGTTTATGTACCGTATTTTTCGCATTATAAGACGCACTTTTGTTCCCCAAACTTTTGGGGGAAAGTGGGGGGTGCGTCTTATAATGCAAAAGAATACTTATGTGGTGGGGGGGGGGGGGGGGGGGTCTGTGGAGCGGTGTCCGGGGCTCTCAGGAGGCTGTAGGAGGCTGCAGCAGCGGCCCCATGGTCACGTGGGGCCGCTCATTATCTCCTGTAATATGCACTGCTTCCCGCTGTCAATCACCAGCGGGAGCAGCCCATATTACAGGAGCGGGACCGCAGCCCAGCAGCTGCGGTCCCGTGTGGATAGTCAGTGCTTTCCACGCAATGAAAGCGTGGAAAGCACTGACTATCCCTGGGAGCACGATCATACTCACCGCTCTCCTCGCTCGCTGCTGTCACCGCCATCCCCGCTGTCTTTGCCGGCATCCGGGTCCTGTGAGTGTCGCTGCAGAGTGACGTCATCACCTGCGCGCTGCTCACAGTACCCGGATGCCGCCACAGCACAGAGAGCGGGGATAGCGCGGACGGCGAGGGAGCGAGGAGAGGGGTGAGTATGATATGGTTTATTATTTTAAACGTGTGCCAGCCCTGCATGGGGGACAGTGTGCCAGCCCTGCATGGGGGACAGTGTGCCAGCCCTGCATGGGGGACAGTGTGCCAGCCCTGCATGGGGGACAGTGTGCCAGCCCTGCATGGGGGACAGTGTGCCAGCCCTGCATGGGGGACAGTGTGCCAGCCCTACATGGGGGGGATAGTGTGCCAGCCCTACATGGGGGGGGACAGTGTGCCAGCCCTACATGGGGGGGGGGGGGACAGTGTGCCAGCCCTACGTGGGGGACAGTGTGCCAGCCTTACGTGGGGGACAGTGTGCCAGCCTTACGTGGGGGACAGTGTGCCAGCCTTACGTGGGGGACAGTGTGCCAGCCTTACATGGGGACAGTGTGCCAAAATGAAGGCTATGTGGGGGATCTATATACCAGGTTATATAGCGAAAGACGGACACTGGCATTATGAGGTGAACCCCATTTAGCATTAAAAATTATTTTTTCCTCTTTTCCTTCATCAAATGTGGGGGTGCGTCTTATAATCCGGTGCGTCTTATAAAGCGAAAAATACGGTATATATTTTTTTATTTGGTCATTCTTTCACAGTTTTTTAGGTGTTTTCACATAGGTTGTTATTTTCCTTCTTAAAGTTTTAAAAACTTATATCAAACATGATTTTAGGAGGGTTTTTTTCTGGGAACAATGTGCTAATTTGAATACTCCAACCTATCATTATTTGTTTGTTCTTGTGGTAATACCAGGTTCTCAAAGATGGCCTATCTGGATTCCGGTTCTGCTGCAAACTTCATGCAACAGGCTGTTGTTGACCGGTAGAGGATTGCCATCCAACGCCTTAGAGTCCTTTGTTGGTGTCGTCCGTTGATGGGAAAGCACCATCAGAGGTTGTCCATTCTGTTATGAAGCAAGTGGAATTTCACGCAAGAATTCTGCACTCTGCGGAGTATATTGCCTTGTATGTGTTATCAGGCCTGGCACATCCACCGCTCCTTGGCAGTCTTGGATGGGAAGTCTGGAGAAGTACTTCGATTTGAGCAATCCTACAATGAAAGATATCTCGTTCCCAAACTTCCTGCCCGACCTCCAGTGACATCGTCTAGCCTACCAGGTCTGGCATCTGCCTACTGGTCTTTTAAAGAAGTCTTCGATAAACAGAAAAGAGAGACTTTGTATTCACAGAAATTAAGAGCAGCGTTTAAAAAGGTTAAAACCAGTGGACAAAGCTCAACCACCCCACCCCCCACACTCACTGCTGTTAGATGCAGAAACTGGCTATTGTAACACAACCATCCTCTTCTGAATTATGCAGGCTCCCCTCCTGAGACTGCATCATAAATAGGGACCCAACATATGAAGTAATCGTACATATGTCGAGTATAGGTTAATCTTCAAAAGCACAATGTGTCTCTAGGTATTGCACCTTTGTCAGGGTGAAAGTGTTGCAGCAGTGATGACAAGTGGTCCCTACATAAGAAGGCTTACTGTATTACTTCAATCATGGGAACTGAAATCTCACAGGCTCAGTGGAGTCTCACCTGAGCAGCATCAATCCTTTTAGCAATAGCCTGCTTGGAGTTGGTTAGGGCTTCCAGCTTACGGGCAGCATTTTCTACTTTAGCTGTTAGGAGATCTAATCCTTGTGATACTTGCTGTGCTTTTTGCATGGCTGCAGGGGTAGCTCCCTGCCCTCTGCAATGAAAAAGAAAGATTAAATGTAAACAATGCCACCCTTGAATAACTCTCAGAAAACCATCAGGTTGACAAGTTTATTGCTGCCTGATGTGAACACGTGTATAACAGGACATCTTCCATTTAAGAGTGAGGGTATTTGTTCTTCATGTTTTTCAGAAGCCAGAATAGCCAAATCGTTTTTACAGCAGAAGTCGCTGCAGGAAAACATTGGCTATGCTTTCTCTGAAGCATCTTTCACATTTTTCTTTTTGATGCATCTTTTTCTTCACTTCATGTTTAAGACAGTGGCGGCTTCTAAGTAGAAGCTGCCCGAAGAATGGACCAGTCACTTCTTTTACCCACTATACAGCTCTGAATCACAAAGAAGTCACAAAAGATGGAACATTGAACAACCAGTCGTATTGACACCAACAATCCTTATGTTGAATATTTTTGGCATTTTTTTAACGTTTTTTTTTGGCACGTTCCAGGCAGGATCTGCCTAAAAAACACATTATGAGCACATCCCCTAAAAAGGAATGTTGTACTCTTTCCTGATTCAATCCTACTCGAGATTAATCCATCTATTCAACTTTTCACTAACCAATTGTGTTTTCCCATCTTTTAAACATGCAGTTAGCACACCCACCTTTAAATTAAATCACGTTTTATGTTTTTGGTCACGATTACTTTTCCTATATCACGATATACATAGAGAGTCTAATGGCTTCTTTCTATCCAGTAAATACCAGAGGCTCAATTATTCACATCGCTCAACTCCTCCCTCACTTCCCTACACAATGATCAGGCAAAAAATAGTAATGGCGGTCTGATTAGGAGCGCTCTAAGGATCAAGCAGACATGTAAGATATTTTGGCAAACCTTTTATTAATTTCTTAGCTCCCCTCACAGCTCCACTACGCGTTTCAACTGTATAAAACAGTCTTCATCAGGTGGTGTCCTACACATTTGCACCCCTTTTCCTTTTTGTTCTGCACAATGATCAGAGCATGCCTGGAAATCTTTCCTGTTAGAAGTCAATAGGTTAAAGCCTTTCTATTATCCATGTGGCACCTTGAAAACATGAATCTAAATAATGATAACAGAAGCTTTAGCAAGATGTCAGCCCCCATAAGCATGTGCAAAATAAACACTGAAAAAAAAATGATGCACCATATCATGTATTAAGAAGCCGTTCCTCAAGCCATTCTCTGTTCAGCCATCACCCATCTCATTACTTTCATTTACCCCAAAACCTCACTGCTCAGCTGTTCTCTGCCGAAGCCTTTTAACATTTATAGATTTTATATACACTTCTAGACCAGTCTAAAGGGGCCGTTACACGGTACAATATTGTAAACGATCTCATCCACGATCTCACAGGTGCGTGCACGTGGACAACATAGTTAGTGAGGTGTCACACGTATAGATATAGTTCATGACGCACCAACGAGGTTACGTGCAGGGATCGTTCACACACTACCGTGAACGATGCTTGCCAATGTTGTGAATAGGCAAAATCATACAGCAGATCGTTATCGTGGTGTCACACTGAACGATACAAGCAGATTGCATGAACGACATCGTCTGATTTAGAGTCCGGTTCTCACATCTGCGATGAACAATCAGCCCACTTATCGACATGTTACATGCAACGACGTCCTTACCTCGTTGTCTGAACGACTGAAAATCTGTGACGTTTCAACGATATTAAGGAAATCGTAGCATGTAACGGCCCCTTAACGCATTCAAAACAGAGGACCACTGCTTCCCAAGACAAACTCATTATACTGGGCATCCCAGACTTGACCCTCTCTTGGGTGTTCTCACACCCCCATCAACCTGATATTTAAGCGTACTCCACTTATACCTAACCTCCTCCCGCCTTTCTCCGTGAGTGCCCATCAATGCCCTTTCCTGGAGCACCATTCCTCTTCACCTACACCATTAGTCTGGCATCCCATGATCCCAGAATCCCATGGTTTCAATGTCAGTATTAAGGTGAAGACGTTGAATTGTGCCTCATTGGCCCAGATGTTGCTATGCAGAATTACATGGGTCTATCAGCTATATCTATAACACTTTTCCCAGCCTCAGAAAAGTCTATTGCTACCTCTCCAAACAAATCTCCTCACTAAACCTCGTCTCTCTCCTCACGCTAATCGTATTTTGCTCTTCACACAACCATATCTAAGAATTCTCCAGGCATCCCTCATACTACATAACAGAAAATCCTTAACACATCCGACTGATAAACCCTTTTCCCAACTTCTGTGCCCTGGAATTAATGGTGCTCCAAATCATAGAATAACGATCATTACTAGTAAGCGTGTATACCTTTGGTGGTGTCAATGTTCTAGGTGAAATCTTTGACAACTCATTCTAGACATTATACCAAAGTCTACAAAAAGATACTGTCAACCCACCAAGGCGCCCTATTGTGTCAGGCATTGATGGATTATGTGATCCTCTGCGCAAATTTGATTATTCTTTAAAACCTTTTGTTGAAACTTTGCCTTTCAGACGTCCTAAATAGGATTGACAGGATCTTTGTGGAATCAGACAAACTCCTTGTCACAGCGGTCGGTCACTTTACACATACATCAAACAGGATGATGGACTTGAGGTGGTCCATTTCTTCTTGGGAACCAGCAATTGGGACAGCCATATGTGTGAGTTAGTCTTTGAAATTCTCCAATTTGTTTTGACAATTTTTATTTTTTGTTCTTAAGGATATTTTTAATTTACAGAGACGAGATGTCATGAAGGCTGCAGGCTGTGCACCAAAGTCTTTCTGGGTTTCTAGGAGAAGGACATTTTTGGTGACGAAGGCGGGCAGACCACAGATAGTGTCCAATTATGGATAAGGTACATTGATGACCTTTTGATGTAGGGTACAACTTTACAGTTGAGGGAGTTCATGGACCAACTCAACACCAGTTGCTTTAGTATTAAATTGACAACCAACCCCCTCAGCCCCAGGCAATTTTAAATTTTTCCCTCCCCTTCTTCCAAGAGTCATAACACTTATTTTCCCGTCAATATAGACACAAAGAGTGCTTGCTTTTTGTGGGACGAGTTGTACTTTTGAATGACATTTATTTTACTAAAAAGTGTACTGGAGAACAGGAAAAAAAAAATCCAACTGCGGTGACATTCCAAAAAAAGTGCAATTGCACTGTTTGTTTTTTTATTCATCATTTTCACTATATGGTAAAACTGACATGTCAGTATGATGCCTCGGGTTGGTACGAGTTTGTAGGATACCTAACATATACTTTTACTGTTATCTAAAGGATAAAAAAATATTCAGAAGTTTGCACAAAAGAATTGCACTTTTGCACGCCCCATAGCGTTCTAATTTTTTGGGATCTGGAGCTGTGTGATGGCTTATCTTTTGCGGATTGAGCTGACATTTTCAATTATATAATTGCTGGGTAGATGTGCTGTTTTGATCGCCCGTTATTGCATTTTATTGAACGACCAAAAAAAATGCAAGTTTGGCGTGGAATTAATTTTGTTATGCAGTTTACGGATTTGTTTTTTTTAGTAAATAATTTTTATTAATTTTCTAACAAAGTTAACAAAAACATAACCATGACCGTGTCATAGTCCAGAGTACAGCAACGGATTTGATTGATTGATTTTATATTTTGATAGATCAGGCGTTTTGGATATTTGTTTACAGCTTAATATATATTATTTATGTATAATCAGTCATCTATTATACTTTTCTCTACCGTATACAGAACTAGATGGTCTGACTAACATGCAATAAGCACTTTACGGGTGTTCGTATTAAGGGTGGCCACATTAGGGTCCTTTAGGGCCAGATGATGTGGAAGGGGGTACCTCATATCTTGAAGTGATACCCTCCACAGACAGGCAAGGACTCTATCTAGGGGCATTTTTTTTAGTCTTTCTGGCTGTAGAAATTTAGGCGGGCTTCACTCTAACACTCTACACTAAAATTGACTGTTTTTTGCTTTGACAATTGTTAACGATTTACTAAAAAAGCACTTGTTTTTAGTATGGTTGTATCCTAGTTTTACCCTTTCTACATATATATTTCTCTACGGTCATACACATTGTACATGCAGTCTAAACTGTCTAGAGGAGAAGAGCAGCAGAATGATATATACATTTGTAGGAAAAGTTGTTTTCATTGAAATCCTGGGTGCTTTATACATACGAGTCCAGTAGCCAGTACTACTACTCTGTGATCGACAGGCTTTCTTGTATGACTGCACATGCACTGCTGTCAATCACTAGTAGGAACTCCCACTGGACTCTTACAAACACCAGAATTTCAATGAATATAATACAAGTTTCAGAAATACCGTATGTCTATGAATCTGGTCTGCTGCTCTGGCGCTATAATGTCTACCTGCAAATCAGATAACAATTTCACATGTCAGGTCCCTTAACTCCTTCACGACCAAGGACGTAAATCTACATCCTTGGGCATATATCAAAGAGGAATAATTTCTAAAATATAACTTTTATTTGATTTTGTTAAAAAGAAACCTATAGTTCCTGTGATGCGGTTTATGCAATCCAAACCTTACCAAGGGGATCTAGGAGGGTGGGAACGCTGTCCCTATACTCTCCCTATCTCACCCTGCCTTGCAATGGAGTTTTAGACACGTAAAGTCCTTGCTGGTGTCCCCATACCACGGCGACTGCCCCTCCTAACCCTGATTGCACACTAGGGTGAGGGGTTATGGGTCTCACAATTTCACACTAACCTAAAGACCTATTTGTCTCGTATGTGTGTCATGGAAGTGCAAAAAGAAGTCCTACTAGCAGAGTCCGGGTCAATCCCCGTTACTCAGTGGAAAAAGCCACATAGGACGTGTTTGTACAAAAAATCTGTTTCTTGTGATAGGGACCCCCTCTATCACAGGGTGTGTGTATAGAGGCGTGTTAGTGTGGTGACCTTTTTTCCAATACCAACAATGGTTGGCAATAAACCAAATCTCAGATGAGATATATGTCACACTTTACCTATAACCAACACACACCCATAAGATATGTACATAAAAACACTGTCAGAGACCAAAACCTGGCCCAGACCATAGCATGTAGGACATATAAGACACACAACCGTGCCACTGAGGGCACCTGTAAGGCAGGGGTGTAGTACCCAATGTAGCTAGCCACTAGTCACTTAGCTTAGCATGATGATGCCGCTCCCCCACCGTAGTTCTCGTTGGCGGGTTCCTAAAGGAGTGATCCTCCGCAGCACCTTTTATACACTCCTTACCTGTGATGATTAATTAGGGGGCGGAGTCATCAACTAGTTCAATAGACTAGTTGACGTCACCATGACAACCAGTGCTGGATCCTGCAACTAAGCAGCTAAAGTTTCCTGCAGCACCAAAGAATAGACACTCAGTAAAGAATAGATCTTCAAGCAAGTGGGGCTGGTGAGCCTCCCCCGAGCCCAAGCTGCACAGACAGAAGACAGAAGATATCTATATTTCATTCTCTTCCCTTTTCCTTTCCTCATTTTCTTTCCTTTTTTACCTTCATCTCAATTTACTTTATTCTAGCTAATTCTAACTCTATCTTGTCCTATTTTCTTCTATCATTTTACCACCAACAGCTGTACCTGCCTCAGGTTTTATGATTGCTATTACTATTGCTATTATATTTTATATTGCTATTACTTACTAAAGTTTCATCTCTGACTAAGCTACACCTACTATACATTGTAATTAGCCAACCAATCTTACAGTTAGCCATTTTATTGGTCCTTGTGGGATACTGAACTTAACTACTTTAGACAGAAAGAAAAAAAACAAAAAAAAAACCTTTTCTGCTTTTATATATTCCTATTAAGTAGCAGAGCTATATAATTATAAGGATCTTACAATCCCCTATAAGACCTATTGTCTGATATTATTTGTTATAATTTCCTTATCCTTATCCTCCACTATCATTCCATCGGTGGAAACTATATATAAGGAAATTGAGTTTACTTTTACTTATTGAAGCATTACGTGCAGAATTTCATTGGATTACACCTGAGTCACACTAGCTTTACTTTATTACAATCTAAAAGACTCACGCACTAATCCTCTAGTTTACACTGTCTACGAGTCACCCTAACTACCTGCCTCATACAGTAGACTACAGACATAGCACTGTGATCGCTCTAACCTACTAAGAAAGTTTCTTGTCAATGAATTATTGCTGCATCTAAATCCTTATTTGTTCTAAACTCTGAAATAGCATCTTACTTCCATTTTAATTACTTATTAAGGGATGTTCCTTTTATCACATTATTATTGCTATTGATATTGCTATTGTAATAACTAGTATTGTTAAACCTGTTATTGATACCTAGAACTCTGCTATCTGTTTGCAAACAAAGTCACTCAGCGTAAATCTAACTCTCCTTACAATTAAACCGGGTTTACTACAAATCCTCTCCATACTCATCTATCACCAGCTTCCACCCCTCCCCCCACACAAACGAAGAGTTCCAGAGTTTTCTACTGACATCACTTAGTACCACTTTCTTGCAATTAACTTCCATAAGTCCTGCTTTAGAGTCCTCTAGAGCACCAACTGAAGTAGAATGCCCTCAAAACTTAAACTCAACTCCAGTAACAAATCTGCTAATAATGAACACACTACTGATTCGGGTAAAGACAACCAAAAACTCAAATCAGTTTCTTTGGCTCACATCACTACCAGTACTCTACCTGACGATAACCCAGAATCAACTGTAACTTACCCAGAGGACTCGGGAACCTCAACAGAAGATTTGATGGTATACGAAAATTCACAAATCATTACTAAACGCAAAGAAAGAGAAACCCCGACCAAACTGCATCTAAGCTGCAGCCTTCCAGAAGATACTGATTCTGAAGACGAAACTAAATTTAAAAGCCCTGCTCGACGACGATCAAGAAAAGATAACGCTGATGATGACCCTCTATTGAATTTGAATGTGGGCCAACCGATGGACAGAGATTTCTTTCATAAGCTCTTTTCGGCCTTCAAAAAGTCACTAAAAGCAGATCTTACAGAACAGTTTGAGGATATGCGATACTCACTAGCAACAGTTGTATCCAGAACTGAAAACGAGAGAGCTGTACTTGACCTTAAAAAGGAAATCAAAGAACTCAAAAAGGGTCAGGACCACATGAGAGAAGAAATAAAGTACTTAAAGATAATAGAGATAGGGAAGATCGTGACCGCCGCAACAACCTCAAATTTAGAGGAATTCCAGAAAAGGTTAAGAATCCAGAACTCATGTCTTCATGAAAGACCTGATTAAAACAACGATTCCCAATTTATCGGACATCCAATACTCTATAGAAAGAGCACATAGACTTCCCAAGCCATCCCACCTACCCAATGACATTCCAAGGGATGTTATAGTCAAATTCTCATTTTACCAGACAAGGGATCAGATTACCAGCTTCATGTGGTCTAATAAATCTCTGCCTCCTCCATATGAGAAAATTAAAGTTTTCACCGACATATCAAAAGAGACCATGACAAGACGCAAGGCTTTGAAACCGGTTACGGACATTCTCCAAGAGAAAAAAATACCATATAGATGGGGTCGTCCATCCACCAAAGCTATCTTCTCCTTTAAACAAAAAACAATTACAATTGATGAGATCTCAGTGGGATTAAAGACTCTTAAGGACCTACACATCTCTAACACATGAGCCTATAAACTACACTCAAGCACTTGATCCAAGGTCACTTCATAGGCACAAAGGCTAAAACTTTAGTCTCCTCGGAAGTTTATCACCGGCCTCGGCCCTTCCGCCTATTAGACCTTTAGTGGCAAACAAGCCACTTACATTTCACGAGTTTGAACCCGGCTGTTCAAAGTTTCATTGTTAACCCCTGTTAAAAACGGAAGTCTTAGTATTATTTCATCAAAGTTTTACCCTAATGCCCCTATGTACACTTATTACCTAAAATCACATATCGACACTCAAGCACCTGGTCTAGACTATGGCTAACAAATTTCTATCCTACAATGTTAGAGGTCTAAACTCCCCCCAGAAAAGATTCTTAATTTGGAAAGAATTGAAAAAAACTCAATGTAGACATTGCAGGTCTACAGGAAACTAAATTTGCCTGTGACAACCTACCTAAATTCACAAACAAAAATAATCCAAATATCTTTTTATCTTCCAATAAAAAGGAAAAGGCAGGAGTGGCTATCATTGTTAAAGATGCTGTTAAGTTTGAAAAAATTAACCTTATAAAGGATGATGATGGTCGCTTTCTAATTCTCATCTGTAAAATTAATGACACATGCTACACCCTTGTTAACGTGTACGCGCCCAACAAAGGACAAATTACTTTCTTAAAAAGAGTAATTAAAACTGTACATGAATTACAGAAAGGCCAGCTACTCCTTTTCGGAGACTTTAATGCAGTACCAAACCCTTCCCTAGACTCCTCCAACAAATCCAGAAACTTGAACACATCGCTAGACACATGGATGAACAGTGAGGAACTCTTCGACGCCTTTCGCTGCATTAACTCCTTTCAATTGAGTATACCCACTTCTCTGACGCACATAAATCATTTGCTCGGATTGACCTCCTTTTAACTGACATACATACATTACATTATATCAAAACTATTAAGATTCACCCTAGAACGTGGTTGGACCACTCACCACTCACTTTTGAAATTTCTTATGGACCCATTCATTCTGAACAAAAAATCTGGGGAGCCAACTCTTACTTATTTCACCATCCACATTATAGAGAAACAATTCAAAATTATATCAATCTCTATTTTCAAGAGAATGATTTAGAAAACACCAAAATCTCAACCCTTTGGACCGCCCACAAAGCAGTTATTAGAGGCCATTTAATACAACTTAACTCTAGACTTAAACGTAACACCATAAAGGATTCCGAAAGAATTATTAAAGAAATTAAAAACCTAGAGCTACAACTTGAAAAGTCCCCCAATGATAAAATCTATACAGATATTCTCCAACTGAGAATTCAACTAAAAAACTTATTAGCATCTGAATATGATAAATTCATACGCACCATAAAAAGCAATTTCCATAACTGTATGGACAAGCCCTCCAAACTCTTTGCCAATAAAATTAAAACTCAGACGTAAAACTAGAATCCTCCAAATAAAAAACAACAAAAACGTAATACATAAAAACCCAAAGGATATCTCGAATATCTTTGCCAGTTTTTATAGAAATCTGTATAATTTAAAGGAAGACCCAGCAGAACTTATTCCCTTAAAATCAGATATAGACAAATTTCTAGACTCCATTATTCTTTCCTCTCTTTCAAAAGAAGACTTGAATTTCCTTAATTCCCCTTTTACTGAAACAGAAATTCTAGCGACAATTAACTCCCTAGCCAAATGCAAATCTCCCGGCCCCGACAGCGTACAAAACAAATACTACTTAAACTTTAAAAACTCTCTTGCCCCATACCTCACAAAACTTATAAACTCTTCCACCACATCCCAAGACGCCTTCCCAGCGGAAATGCAGGAAGCAATCATTATGGTGATATCCAAAAATAAAGGAGACACCGAAAATGTCACCAATTACCGTCCTATTTCCCTCCTAAACTCTGACTTAAAAATCATTGCTAAAACTATCACTTCGAGACTTCAGAAAATCTCTCCTGGACTTCTCCATAAGGACCAAGTGGGATTTATTCCGAGTAGAGGAACCTCTGATGCCACTAGACGTGCCATTAATCTGCTATTCTACATTGAAAAAACTAAACCCCCCCCCTTGATGATCGCGGTCGATGCTGAAAAGGCATTTGATAGAGTCCATTGGGGCTTCCTCTTCCAAACCTTAAAAAAATTGGGTTTTGAGGGCAATATTTTAAACTCCATCACATCTCTCTACTCCACTCCCTCAGCAAGAGGCCTGACCAATAATGTTTTGTCAGACAAAATTATTCTCACTAATGGCACAAGGCAAGGTCGCCCACTTTCACCCACCCTTTTTGATTTCTACATAGAGCCCCTAGCCGAAAAGATTCGATCTAATCCTTTAATCTGCGGTATCCCGGCACACAAAATACATTTTAAAATATCTTTATTCGCAGATGACATTCTTTTAACACTATCTACTCCACTTAAATCAATAAGGAACTTATTGGACACTATTAAAACATTCTCCAATATTTCATATTACAAAATAAACTTAACTAAAACGCAAGTTCTACATCTAAACCTAAATCCGCAAACGTTAGTTGCTCTTAAATCGGAGTTTAATCTGGCCTGGGAAAACGACCATATCAACTATCTTGGAATTAAACTTATTAAACCTCTAACATCAATTGTAGATACTAACCTAAAAACCATTTACAAAACTATACAGACTGATATTCTACATCTGGCAAAGATAGAAATTTCTTGGTTTGGCAGAATCAATGCATACAAGATGAGCCTTTTACCAAAACTTTTATATATTTTTAGATCTATCCCTTTAATAATCCAGAATAAGTGGTTACAAAAATTGCAATCTCAGTTGGTTACATTCATCTGGGCAAAAAAGAAACCTAGGATAGAGAGATTAATCCTAGAAAAGAACAAAAAACATGGAGGACTCGCCTTGCCCAATTTAACTGCCTACTACCATGCTACTCTAATTAAATTAAGCCAGATTTGGTGGGCAGGAGAAGATGGGCCGACTTGGCTAGATCTAGAGGAATCTAATAAACCTCAGGGCGATCTTGGCCTCAACACTCTCTCCTACCTATGTGACAAAACTAAGAAACTCCCTGAGGAAATTGCTGTCAGATCTGCAATCCTTTCTTGGAGAACTCTACTAAAACTATCTCACAAGTCTCATACTACGGTGTCTCCAACGTGGATAAATATAGATATCTTGGAACTTATATCATCAAGAATTAAACTAAACGGTTCCATGACAATTGTGTACAAGATAATTGTGTACGGACAATTGTGTACAGACAATTGTGTACAGGCCAATTGTGTCCAAGGACAATTGTGTACAAGGACAATTGTGTACAGGGCAATTGTGTACAAGGCAATTGTGTACAAGGCAATTGTGTACGGACAATTGTGTACAAGGACAATTGTGTACAGGGCAATTGTGTACAAGGCAATTGTGTACAAGGCAATTGTGTACGGACAATTGTGTACAAGGCAATTGTGTACGGACAATTGTGTACAAGGCAATTGTGTACGGACAATTGTGTACAAGGCAATTGTGTACGGACAATTGTGTACAAGGCAATTGTGTACGGACAATTGTGTACAAGGCAATTGTGTACGGACAATTGTGTACAGACAATTGTGTACAAGTGTGTACAAGGCAATTGTGTACGGACAATTGTGTACAAGGCAATTGTGTACGGACAATTGTGTACGGACAATTGTGTACAGACAATTGTGTACAAGTGTGTACAAGGCAATTGTGTACGGACAATTGTGTACAAGGCAATTATTTGTGTACAGGCCACTTGTACAGGCCACTTTCACAATGACGCTTACTTTCAGTTTCATTACTCACCCCTTGCAACTTTCACCATGACTTTTACTATGAGCAAGTCTGAAAAAGACAAAGATGTCCTTAGGCTTGGGGGACACGAGTATATCCTGCACAGGACACGTGATGACAGCATCAAAGAATGGTGGTGCAGGCAAGTCAACAAATTCAAGTGTCCCGCACGCATGCACACATCTGGAGCCGCGATTGTTAAACAGCCGACTGAGCACAGTCACTCTGCAGATCCAGTTCAAGCTGAAGCCAGAGCTACAATGGCTGCTCTGAGGCAAGAAGCAATCAGCTCTCAAGCATCTACTAGAAGCATTGTTGGACAGGTTCTTCGAGACAGGTCTGATGACGTGTTGTCTCGAATGCCCAAGCGAAGTGACGTTGAGCGAAATACACGTCGGGTCAGGCAGCGAGCAAACACCATGCTGACTCCTCCTCAAAGCATCAATTTTGCTATCCCCCAGGAATACAGCGACATCATTTTATATGACTCTGCAAGAGATGACCCCCACAGGATTCTTGCCATTGGTAGCAATGAACTGTTGCCTTATTTCGAAAGAGGAGAGACATGGTTTGGCGATGGAACGTTCAAGGTGGTGCCAACCATGTTCTTTCAGCTGTATTCTCTCCATGCAAAAGTCGGCAACTCCTATCCTCCCCTTATCTACTGCCTGCTGCCAAACAAGACTGGTCCAACCTATCGTCGAATGATCACGGCGCTCAAAGGGTTGATGCCAGGTGCAAATCCCCAGAAAATTCTTCTTGACTTTGAGATGGCAGCAATGTCAGCTTTCCAAGATGAGTTTCCAGCTGCAGCGATTTCTGGCTGCTTCTTTCATCTGAGCCAGTCCATTATTCGAAAGGTCAATGAGCTGGGCCTAAAGGCTGAATTTGAGGCTGAGGATGGAGAGTTCAATCTCAAGGTAAAATCTTTGGCCTCCTTGGCGTTTGTCCCACCAGCCGAAGTAAGTGCAAGGTATGACGAACTAGCCCAAATCTTCCCTGATGATGATGCTACCAATCAGCTCCTCTCCTACTTTGAGCATACCTACGTTAGGGGGCCAGGAGTAGGTGGACGCTTTCGAAACGCAAGGTTTACTCCAGAGGTCTGGAATCATTATGCTGACGCTTTGGCCTCTGCCCCCAAGACCACGAATTGCTGCGAGGGGTTTCATAACGCCTTACAAGCACTCTTTCTTTGTGCTCATCCTACCGTGTGGAAACTGTTCAACGGACTCATTAGTGACATGGCAATTCATAGACTTACAGCCCAGAATGCTGAGGTACTGAATGTTGAGCATCCACGAAGCAAGTATGTCCAGCTAGCTGAACGACTGCGTGTGAAAGTGGCTGATTATCACAATCAAGGAGACAAGCTGCGGTATCTACGAGCGATCAGCAACATGCAGGCACGATAGACAAGACCAGCAATATTTGTAGAATAAGAATAGAAGAAGCTTTGAAACTGTTATTCAATAAGCAATCTTACGTTAAAATCAATGATGAATAAAGTATTTCCTTTTTTTGGACGTTTAATTTTTTGTTTTCCCTATACTTGTCTGTAAATAATCGTCCGTACACAATTGTCCGTACACAATTGCGTTGTACACAATTGCCTTGTACAAATTGCCTTGTACACAATTGTCCGTACACAATTGCCTTGTACACAATTGCCTTGTACACAATTGCCTTGTACACAATTGTCCGTACACAATTGCGTTGTACACAATTGTCTGTACACAATTGTCCGTACACAATTGCCTTGTACACAATTGTCCGTACACAATTGCCTTGTACACAATTGCCTTGTACACAATTGCCTTGTACACAATTGTCCGTACACAATTGCCTTGTACACAATTGTCCGTACACAATTGCGTTGTACACAATTGTCTGTACACAATTGTCCGTACACAATTGCCTTGTACACAATTGTCCGTACACAATTGCCTTCTACACAATTGTCCGTACACAATTGCCTTGTACACAATTGTCTTGTACACACTTGTACACAATTGTCTGTACACAATTGTCCGTACACAATTGCCTTGTACACAATTGTCCGTACACAATTGCCTTGTACACAATTGCCTTGTACACAATTGTCCGTACACAATTGCCTTGTACACAATTGTCCGTACACAATTGCCTTGTACACACTTGTACACAATTGTCTGTACACAATTGTCCGTACACAATTGCGTTGTACACAATTGTCTGTACACAATTGTCCGTACACAATTGCCTTGTACACAATTGTCCGTACACAATTGCCTTCTACACAATTGTCCGTACACAATTGCCTTGTACACAATTGTCTTGTACACACTTGTACACAATTGTCTGTACACAATTGTCCGTACACAATTGCCTTGTACACAATTGTCCGTACACAATTGCCTTGTACACAATTGCCTTGTACACAATTGTCCGTACACAATTGCCTTGTACACAATTGCCTTGTACACAATTGTCCGTACACAATTGCCTTGTACACAATTGTCCGTACACAATTGCCTTGTACACAATTGTCCGTACACAATTGCCTTGTACACAATTGCCTTGTACACAATTGCCCTGTACACAATTGTCCTTGTACACAATTGTCCTTGGACACAATTGCCCTGTACACAATTGTCCTTGTACACAATTGTCCTTGGACACAATTGCCCTGTACACAATTGTCTGTACACAATTGTCTGTACACAATTGTCCGTACACAATTATCTTGTACACAATTGTCCTGTCACCAAACTAAACTCATGGAAGAAACTAGGTGTCAAGTACATTGCAGACATAATAGATAAAAGTAAAAAACTCATTCCTTCCAACTTCTTATGGAAAAATTTAAACTCGACATTCTAGAAGAGATGACATGGAAGAAGATTCAAAATCTCATCAACTCCCATAAACTAAATTTTTTCTACCCCAGAACCTAGCTCAGATGTTTAGATATCCTCGAAGCCTTCTTTTCTGGAAAACTGGGCATATATATATCAAAGCTTTAACCAAGACACTCATTTTTCATACTCATCAAATGTAAAAGCATGGGAAAAAGAACTAAACGTAGAAATTACAACGGATGTCTGGCATCAAATTTTCAAATGTATCTACTCTTACATCCCCTGCTCATCCCTTGCAGAGACCCACTATAAGATTTACACACGCTGGTATTATACCCCTCTTAAACTTCATCAAATTCAAAACTCCAACTTCCCCCTCTGCTGGAGGAATTGTAATGCTATTGGTAGCTTGACTCACATTTTTTGGAGCTGTAGAGTTCTCAAATACTTCTAGGACAGAGTTGAGGCTCTAATTAATAGCATCACTGGTTTGAAATGACACCTATCTTCTGAACTAGTACTTCTCCTTGTTGGCCTTGAATCCATCCCTCATAAACATAGACCTATCATTACGCAAATTCTACTCACAGCTAAAAGTAACATTGCTGCCCTCTGGAGGGACCCTATTCCCCCTACGGTGCAAAACACAATAGAGAAAATAGCATGTCACAACACATACGAATACACATACGCCCTTAGAAACAACCTTTTAAAAAAATACTCCAAAAAATGGAAGGAGTGGAATAAAATTATGTCTCCTACAAATCAACCATAGAGACCTCAACATTGTACAAGACCAGATTAATCTTCGTACCCCAATCCAACTTATTTAGCATTACTATTTCAAGTAAATCATACCCACGTTAATTCATAGCGGGCATTCTTATATACGTACTCTTTGTGCTTCCATGTATGTAAATAGTTAAGTTACTGTTTAGCAACTCGCTATACATTAAATAACCAAATTAATGGAATATGATTGATATTTATATAAATCATTGACCGAGCGACTAAAGCCTTGAGTAGTGTTATATATTTCTGATTCATCCTCGGTCTATGAGTATATAGATTGTACATCTTTCTTCATATTGTACCACCTAGATTACTAATCTCCTTTTATTGTACTTCATTGATTTTTGTATAATTTATGCTAATCATACTGTATGTTATACCGTTCTTTTATTTGCAAACCAATAAAAATATTTGAACATAAGGTAGTTAGTTTTCATGGACAAATGGTAAATAAGTCTGCCCACTGAATGCCAACTGTAAAGCACCACTACACAACATTGCTTAAATGCTTTTCAGCGGCACACAGACTAGATTCTTCCCACGGACCAAATATATAGTACATTAGTAACTTACTAAAAGAGCACAAATGAATATGAGGTTTGACAAAGATCCCTTATCAGGAGCATAAAGACCTTACCGGTGTCCATATTTTGGTCACATTTCTGTATTAATAATATTACTTTAATAAATTTTACCTAAAATGTATTTACCTGGCTCTTAGATCAGCTACTTGATCGGTCATTTGGCCTAGAGTCTTGCAGGTCCCGAGGATATCCTTCCTCTCCTTCCCTGCACATAGCTCCCCAACCTTCCCAGCTTCATCTATGATCTGGCGCACAGCTTGTTCTCCCGCATCGCCTGCAGGAAAGGGAAATGAGGCAAAACCAGCAGCATACGCAGAAAAATCCTGCAACACTCCAGTCTCCACATAACTGCAGCCATCACTAAAGGGATCCATCATCTAATATATAAAGCTGAAATGTGTGTGTGTGTGTGTGTGTGTGTGTGTGTGTGTGTGTGTGTGTGTGTGGTCCGGGATTGGCATCTACACCGTCGCAACTACAGCCACAAAATTTTGCACAGTCACTCTCTGGACCCAGAGAGAGTCATAGGCTATGTTGAGGCAAAATTTTAATCCAGCGCGTTCCAATTCACCAAACAATTTTGGCCCTATCTACATAATGGAGAGAAAGTGACAGTTACCAGTTGACAGTTGTGAATGAGAAGGGCTTAATGACAGCACCAAAGACTAACAGCATATAGTCACTAAGGTGGGGCCCTGACATGGAATATTCACCACGCACCCGAACAGAAACACACACCACAAAGAGACACACACAACACAGACACCCCTCCCCACAGGGACACACACACACCCTTAAATATAAGGGACACACACTACACACACCCCCACAGGGACACACACCACAGAGACACCCCTCCCCCCACAAGGACACACACCACAGGGACACCCCTCCCCCCAAAAGGACACACACCACAGGGAACCCCCACAGGGACACACGCACACCACTGGGACACAAACACACCCCCCCAGGGACACACACACCACACAGACAGACACAGATGTGCCAAATCCCTCACACAACTCGCCTCATACGTCTGGTATCTTTAATTTCCAAAAATAAACATCTGATTAAAAACAGCCAATGTGCAACACATGTGCCATATAGGGAATTAAGGCAGATGTCAGTCACATGAGCTGTCTATTATGTGTATGTGTGAGGTAATATATACTGCCCGGCCAGGGGGAGGGTTTACTGTTGGCTGGAGATTCATCAGGCTGCCTATAGCAACCAATCACAGCTTAGCTTCTATTTTCCTACATGTCATTAATAGGACATATTCAAATTCTATTTTGTTATAGCTAACAGCAGTTATTTATTAACCCGGGCGTAGCCGGGTAGTACAGCTAGTATTAAAATAAAGCTGTTCTATGTAGATTTCCCCTGCACATATGCTAAATCAACGAGTTATGCACATGGCAATATCTGGTAGAACTTCTCTGAGTTGCATGTAATGATATGTTAACGATACAGAGCCATAGTATACTCCCACATTCCTTGGAACTCACAAATAGACACTCTTAATCAAATTAAGAAAAGATTGATTGCTCTGAGTGGGCGAAACAAAATAGTAATCTTGTAGTTGTGATACTTTATTTATGTTAGCCATTAAAAGGCAAATGATGTTACAAAGCAGCAAACATTCGAGACTTCTCACGTCTCTTCATCAGGTATGGTATGACAAAGTAATGTAAGAAGCACAAATAGATACACACACAAAAACTTGAAAAACTTAAAAGAAAACTTGAGGATTCTAAACAGCCAAACAAGTCCGACTAGACAACAAGAAAGACTCGGACTAGACACCTCGTCTTGGCCACAACACCGTTTTTTATCAATATATTGACTCATTCAGACATGTTGTAGTGCAATCAACAATATTAGATAAAAAACAAAACAAAGGAAATATCTAATATCAGTGTGCAAGAGAGTAGGCAATTCACAGCCTGAAGAACAACAGGGAAATCACTATTAAAGGGAACTACCATATATGCCCGAGTATAAGCCGACCAGAGTATAAGCCGAGACACCCTAATTTTACCACAAAAACTGGGGAAACTTATTGACTAGAGTATAAGCCTAGGGTGGGAAATGCAGCAGTCCCCAGCCTGGCATATAACCCTCATCGCAGGTATATAGCACAATCCTCGCAGGTCTATAGGGGACCCCAGTCACTCGGCTATGGGGCCCCCATCACAGGCCCATAGGGGCCCCATCACAGGCATATAGCGCCCCTCATCACTGGCATATGGCCCCCATGCTGGCGCTCACAATAAAAAAGATTTAACTTAACCTCCGACGCTTGTCTGCAGGCTCCTTGGCTTTCTCTGCTCTTCCTGCTTGTCCTTGGCTTCTAATCATGTGGCCGACGCTGCAGCGATGACATCACTGATGCCCCAGTCACCTGATTAGATTTGCTGGGAACAAGCAGGAAAAGCGGAGGAAGCCACGGATCCTACAGACAAGCGTTGGAGGGGAGTTAAATCTTTTATTATTTTATTGTGAGCACCAGCAGAGGGGCACATACTGTGATGGGGTGGGTGTACACTAATGTAAATGTGCCGCTTCCCTCGCCGGTGATTGACAGGGAGATGCAGTGCATAATATATTACACTAATGATCGGGAACACATGACCTCCCGCTGTCACTGCAGCCTACTCCTGCCTCTTCCAGCCCCCAGTAACCCCCCCAGCAAATACTGGTGACTCGAGTATAAGCCAAGGGGGGCACTTGTCAGCACAAAAATTGTGCTGAAAAACTCTGCTTATACTAGAGTTTATACGGTAACCAGCAGAATTTAGAGTTATAAGGTGAGGCCACTCCCTTACAGGCACTGGGATACTGAGTGCAATCATACCTTTATTTTAATGATTACAAGTATGATTGCAGAGAAAAGGGTTATCAAACATCAGGAAATCTGTGCAGCAGAAGGATGTAAAGTGTGCAGCACATTCGCATAAGAGGGGCTGATTTTCACTTTATTACTCCTGTTTGCTTTACGCCAAACCCTCCCCCCTCTACCTGATTGTGATTGTCATAAGCAGTATGAGGTCCCGCATCCTCCAGTCTCTGTGCGTCCCGATTTGTCTCCTCTCACAGACCAGGACAGACACCTGCTATTGTCATTACAGATGACAATATTGGGGATCTGTCCAATGAGCATGCTGGGAGGTGTAGTGTCACTGGCTCAGGATCTGCAGATCCAGAGACACTACAACCCCTAGCATGCTTTATCACACAGTCTGCACAGCCAGAAACACTATAACCACCAGCAGAAGCAGGAGATGGAGGGAGGGGGAGGGGGAAGTGATGAGTTGGGGCACACAGGACCTGCCTGGTAGAGTGACAGGGAGGGGGTAACAGGGTAGGGAGAGAGGGAAAGGAGGAGGGTGAGGTGATGAGCTGGGGCACACAGGACACAGTGCCTGGTAGAGTGACAGGGAGGGGCGGGAGAGAGGGAGGGAGGGAGAGAGAGACGGGAGGGAGGAAGGTTTGGCTTAGGGTAAACAGAGGAGTAATAAAAAGAAACCCAGCCCCTCTTATGCTAAATGTGCTGCACAGATTTCCCAATGTTTCATAACACTTTTTTCTGCAATTATACATATAATCATTGAAGTAAAGCTATGATGGCACTCAGTATCCCAGTGCCTCTAAGGCAATGGCTTCACTTAATTGCCCTAAAACCTACTGGTTATTTCCCTTTAGCCAGCAGATAAAGGTGGTGCCATAGTTCTACTGAATACAACAGACTAAATTAAAGAAGTACAACTAATGGATACTACACCAAACTGGATGATGACCCAACCCCAAAATATAGGAGGGAGTTGAAAAGAAACATCGAATGTTAGGTAGAAATTCCAAAAATCTTCTGGACTTAATACCTGAGGATCCAAAGATAGGAAGCATATAGAAAACTCCCTAAGATTCATAAACCAGGTAACCAAGAGAGGCCAATCATCTCAGGGCTGGTAATCAGGGCTATGGAGTCAGAGTCGGTGTCCATTATGGTGGAGTTGAAGTTAGAGTCTGTAAAAAAATGGACCGACTCCTAAAATATATAATAAATTTGGTACAGTAATTTAATGCAGAATGTGCTGAATATGGTTATTATGAATTATGCTCTATCTAAATATTTTGGACTTTGGCATCAATGATTTAAGCCTGATGTTCACCTTGTACTACAATAAATGTATCACTTAAACATAAGCCATGTATGAGGGTGTCGGAGTTGGAGTCAGATTCAGGGAAATAGACGAGTCCAAGTCAGTAGTTTGGCTTACTGACTCCACAGCCCTGATGGGAACACTCACTGAATAAATCTCAGGATGGGTAAAAAATGTCCTTGAACCGGTGGTAAGGAGGGCAGCTTAGCCACCATGGATGTGGAATCCCTATATTCTAACATCATACACAAAGATGGACATACCCTCTGCTGAATGTTCCTCAAAATTAATGGGATCCCGTTCGAGGCTGTGAGATTATCTTGTTTCTCCCACTGAGAGCAATCCATCCTTTTTTCAACTTGCTAACACGGTACGATACTAAACCTTTTCTTCTTCTATTCAAATTAATTGATGCCAAGATATGGTAATATTTCCCAGTAGAAACACTTGTTCTGGAAAGGACCAGGGTGGGGGAGTGTGCGTGTGTGTGTAGCCCTAAAAACATTGTCTGTTAATAAGGGCAATCAGCTAAGGCTGGATTCACACCACGGTATATGTGAACCGGACAGCCCCGGATCAGATTTCGGCCCCATAGCATTCCTATGGGGCCAGATGGCAGCTATTTGCCATCTAGTTTCCATCTGTCTGGGAGAATCCGGGAGAATTCAGATTTTCCTCTCGGACACAAAAACGTTGCTTGTAGCGTTTTTTGTGTCCGAGGGAAAAATCGGCACAAATCAGATCCTCCCGGAATCCGGCGCCATAGACTCCCAGGTTAGGGGGCGTCGGATCCGGATGCGTCTTCCGGACGCCGGCTGCTGAAATTTAGCAGCGAGTACTGCTAAACTTTAGCACCTGGAGCTGTCCCCTGCAGAGATTTCAGGACTGCGACTAGCTCCCCACTAGCTGCAATCTTGAAATTTCAGCAGCTGCAGCTGCGATCTGCTGAATCCGGCAGAAAACAGGACAGAACCTGAAACACCACAAACTGGTGTGAAGCCAGCCTAAGCTTTAGCTCCAATGTCAAAAATCAGCAGATCTCACCCAATAATCAGTACCAAATCAGGTACAAAAAGCCATGTGATTACCATTAGAGCCTAGGTATAAAGCTTCACTCTGCCTGGTCCAGTCCACTGTAGCAGACAGACCATGGCAGTTCAGCATCCCAGCTGCCCTTACGTAACACTATGAGGCCCTGGGAGTGTAAGGATGCCTGGTGTAGAAGTGAAGACTGTCTTGGTCCAGCTGCCATGGAGGATCAGACTGATCCGGACCTGTGCAAAGATTTGTCCTCAATTCTAGTTCCTGTAGATAGCACATATGAGAACATATTTCACCATTGACAGTGGAGGTGCCTGACAATTCTTACCTGGAGGAGCATTTGGGTCCCTCAGCCAACCCTTCGCCTGATTCATTTTAGAATCAATTAGTGCTAGCGCTCTCTTCATTGCTTCTGTGTCCTATCAGTTTAAAAAAAATTGGACATTAGATATTAACCAATAAATTAGCATTAATCCAACACAAACTGTCCACAGCAAACTAGTAAAGTCCTGCTTCTCTTTACAGTCGTACCATGGAACACGACATGCAAGTTTCACCTTACCTCAGACCACCACCAGAATGTCATACGGCTATGGAAATATGTGCGCACAGCCTACGCTATACAGACAAGGGTACATGGTATTGGTGACTGACCCTATGTACTAGTCTATAGCACCATAAAGGGTAACCCATTAAAAAAAAAAAAAAAAAAAAAAAAAAAAGAGGACAAGAATCTGAGATTAAACCTCATCAATCTCAATACAACTGAAATTAAATGGACAGTGTTCATATAGAGACAACACAAGATCACAAGAGCACAAACTGGATGAGAACACACCTGGATAAGAATCTACAACCTGCAAATTATAAGTCTACCACAAGATGGCAGTGTAGAATCACAAGTGCAAAACAACTACCGTATATACTCGTGTATAAGCCGACCCGTGTATAAGCCGACCCCCCTACTTTTGCCCCCAAAACCTGGGAAAATCTATTGACTCGCGTATAAGCCGAGGGTGGACTCCAGCACAGGTATACAACCCCCAGCAGTGAGGTATACAGCAGCCTCCCCAGTGGTAGTGTACAGCAGCCTCCCCAGTGGTAGTATACAGCAGCAGCCCCAGTGGTAGTATACAGCAGCCCCAGAGGTATATGCAGCCCCAGAGGTATATGCAGCCCCAGAGGTATATGCAGCCCCAGAGGTATATGCAGCCCCAGAGGTGTATACAGCAGCCCCAATATACAGCAGCCCCAGTGGTATTGCAGCCCCAGTGGTATTGCAGCCCCAGTGGTATTGCAGCCCCTATATACAGCAGCCCCAGTGGTATTGCAGCCCCAGTGGTACTGCAGCCCCTATATACAGCAGCCCCAGTGGTATTGCAGCCCCAGTGGTATTGCAGCCCCTATATACAGCAGCCCCAGTGGTATTGCAGCCCCAGTGGTATTGCAGCCCCTATATACAGCAGCCCCAGTGGTATTGCAGCCCCTATATACAGCAGCCCCAGTGGTATTGCAGCCCCAGTAATGCAGGGCCCCTATATACAGCAGCCCCAGTGGTATTGCAGCCCCAGTGGTATTGCAGCCCCTATATACAGCAGCCCCAGTGGTATTGCAGCCCCAGTAATGCAGGGCCCCTATATACAGCAGTCCCAGTGGTAGTATACAGGCAGCCTCAGTAATGCAGGGCCCCCCCCTCATGCTCCGGTCTCCTGTAAAGCAAGTTATACTTATCAGTGCCTGCTGCCGTCCGCGCCCGCCGCTGCCGACATCCCGATCCTCCGTCTTCATGCATCTTCTTCCTGTTTCCTGTGCGCGTCGCCGGTAATGACGTCACTGCCTGCGACGCGCACAGAGCAGGAAGAAGATGAATGAAGATGGAGGATCGCATGTCGGCAGCGGGCGGCGCGGACGGCAGCGGGCACTGATAAGTATAACTTGCTTTACAGGTGACCGGAGCATGAGGGGGGGGGGCCCTGCATTACTGGGGATGCGGGGGCTGCTGTATACCGCTGTATACAGCAGCCCCCGCACTGACTCGCGTATAAGCCGAGGGGGGTACTTTTCAGCCCAATTTTTGGGCTGAAAAACTCGGCTTATACGCGAGTATATACGGTACATGCTGCCAAGGAGAAACTATAGAACATAAACTATAGAAAAGGTAAATAAGTGAAAAAATACACTAAACAAAAACCATAGATGATAAACTTCTAATTGGCTCAACCAATGTGTGTGTGGGTCACAAAATTAAACTCCCAGAAATGCTGAGAAAACCCCTGAAGCTGGCATATTAACTGACGCTTTATAGATTTATTTTCTATGTAGTTTTTCCCAATACAGCTTGTACATATTTATTTTGCTCTAGTAGTTATATACTGCCATCTTGTGGTAGACATTGAATTTTCAGGGTATACTTGGTCCTAGACATGTGTGAAGTCGATTAGTTCCTTATATCTTTTAGCTTTACTTTAGGTGATATATGGTTTGTCTTTGACAGGATATACATACAAAGACCTCTATTGAGCCTTTATGT
Source organism: Allobates femoralis (assembly GCA_033576535.1). NCBI lineage: Eukaryota > Metazoa > Chordata > Amphibia > Anura > Aromobatidae > Allobates > Allobates femoralis. Next base: position 194,020,441 of record JARQOC010000006.1, on the reverse strand, counting down.
GGGACAGGGCAGTGGGTAGATGTGGTGTCCCCTGAACAGACAGTGCACGAGGGCACTAACCATGTGTCACATTGCACCTATTCAAGAATAAGGGAGCGTCTTACTCCTATATACTGAACTATATCATATTAATAAATAATATCATAAATAACATGATATAGTTCAGTATATAGGAGCAAGACGCTTCTTATTCTTGAATAGGTGCAATGTGACACATGGTTAGTGCCCTCGTGCACGGTCTATTCAGGGGACACCACATCAACTCCAAACATAGAACAAAGCAGCCCTGGTTCACATCACAAACTCGATTCCTCCAGCAATGCTCTAGGAGTGCTGAACGCCTATGGAGGAAAACTCGCTCACCAGAAGACTTCATCCATTATAAAGTCATGTTAAGAACCTACACCTCTGCCCTTCACGTTGCCAAACAGACCTACTTCACCACCCTGATCTCCTCACTATCCAACAACCCAACAAACTCTGACACCTTTCACTCTCTCCCCAGTCATAAAGTGCAGGCCCCCATTACTGACCTCTGTGCTGATGATCAAGCCTCATCTTTATGGAGAAAATAGACAACATCCGCCAGGAAACCAGCTCCGGCCTCGAAGCTCAGCCACTCCCATTCTTCCCCACATTTCCTCCGGCTCACTCTCCATATTTGACCCAGTCACAGAAGAAGAATCTCCACGCTCCTCTCTTCCTCTTGTCCCCCTACATGCACCACTTACCCCATCCCCTCTCACCTACTCCAGCCCCCTCTTCTGGTAATTAACACTCACCTATCCAAAATCTTCAACCTCTTCATCTTTTCTGGCATCTTCCCCTCCCTCCTCTTTCAAACACTCGATCATTACTCCATTATTAAAGAAAACTTCTCTTGACCCATCCTGCACAAATAACTACAGACCAGTCTCCAATCTCCCTTTCATCTCTAAACTCTTGGGAGCGCCTGGTCTACTCCCGTCTTACTCATTACTCACTTACTCCTCTCTTCTAGATCCATTGCAGTCTAGTTTCCGCCCCCTACACTCGACAGAAACTGTCCTCATCAAAGTGACCAATGACCTTCTGATGGCAAAATGTAATGAGCACTCTGCTTATTGCCTATCTCTCTGCAGCTTTTGACACTGTTGACCACCATCTCCTACTCTCCATGCTGCATTCCATTGGCATAAAGGACATCGCTCTCTCCTGGTTCTCTTCCTATATTTCTGACCGCTCTTTCAGTTTATCATTTGCTGGCTCCATTCCTCCCCTCTTCCTCTCACTATTGGGGTCCCTCAGGGTTAAGTCCTTGGACCTCTTCTCTTCTTTCTCTACACGGCCACGATTGGACACACCATCAGCAGATTTGACTTCCAGTACCATCTTTATGCTGATGACACAATTATACACTTCTTCCCCTGACCTTACCCCTCCGGTTTTCAAGAACACCAATGACTGTCTAGCTGCAGTTTCCAACACCATGTCTGCTCTCTATTTGAAACTCAACCTGTCCAAAACTGAACTTCTCCTGCTCCCGCCCTCCAGTAACCTCCCTAAATATGACATCTCTCTCAGTGTGCGACACCACGATAATGCCTAGGCTGCAGGCTCGCTGTCTGGGATTTATATTTGACACGGATCTCTCCTTCACCTCCCATACACAACCTCTCATTCGCTCTTGTCGCTTGCACCTGAAGAACATCTCTACAGTCCGCCCCTTTCTCACCATGGAAACAAAAACCCTCACAGTGGCCCTAATCTATTCACGCCTTGACTACGGCAATTCTCTATTAATTGGCCTCCCCCTCTCCAAACTTTCCCCTCTCCAGTCTATCCTTAATGCAGCAGCCAGGATCACCCATCTGGCCAATTGTTAATCAGATGCCTCTGCTCTGTGCCAGTCATTGCACTGGCTGCCCGTACACTACAGGTTCAAATTCAAACTGCTTGTTCTCACCCACAAAGCTCTTCACACTGCAGTACCTCCTACATCACATCTCCTCCCTCATCTCTGTCCATCACCCCACCCGTTCTCTACGTAGAAATGACCTTCGACTAACATCTGCAGTAATCCGATCCTCCCACTCCCTGCTCCAAGACTTCTCCTGAGCTGCACCAGTTCTCTAGAATACTCTACCCCAAGGAATTAGGACTATCCACAACTTGCATGGCTTGAGACGCTCCCTAAAAACACATCTTTTTAAGGTGGCCTATCATGCTCCCTAACAGAGGTCCTTTATACTGTATATAGCCCACTCACTATCTCTCTCGACATAATCTTTCCAACTCCACCAAACCCAAAATCTCTAAACAGGTTGTCTGATGACCATTCATGTAACCTTATTTCTATCCCCCATTTCTTCAAGATGCCTCGAACACCATTGTAATAAGCCTCTGCACTTTGTGTAACCCCTACCCCGTTGTAGATTGTAAGCTCTTTTGAGCAGGGTCACCTTTATTTTTTGTTTTATTTATTGTAATGTATTTTTTAAATTGATTCTATGCGTATTGTATCTAATTACTGTACTGTATTTTCTCTACTGTAATTACTGTATTGTGTATTTTTCGTATATGAACCACTGCATTGTAAAGCGCTGCGGAATATGTTGGTGCTATATAAAAGATTTATATTATTATAATAGCACTATGTAAATGAATAAATATTTTATTATTATATACCTCCTCATCAAGAGGTCATAAAAATTGACTAGCTTGAGCAATCAAAGCCTTGATTTTTTGCACTTGTGGTAATACACTGCCATCTTGTGGTAGACATTGAATTTGCGTGTTATACATGGTCCTAGACATTTATGAAGAAAATGTTATACACTGCCATCTTGTGGTAAAAATTGAATTTACGCAATATGTAGTATTTTCCCATCCAGTTTGTATCTTGTGAGGTCTCTGTAGTAATATGGTCTGTGTGTTGTATTTTGCATGCATTAATAAAGATGTGGGTTTAATGCAGACAATTCACATTTTTCTTTCATGTTTTCCTGTGTAGGACGGGTTAACAAAACAAATACATTTCTGATTAACAACCATTGACACATGGTGCTCAAAGGTGAAAATACTCAAAATCTTCTTATACAGCATTCTAACTGAGGGATACCCATTTACAAGGGCACTAGGACACCATTCAATTGGTATAGAGTCATGAAGACAACCCTGTCCCCATCATGGAATATGGCTGCCCCCACTTAGGAACCCCCTCACCAATGAGCAAGGGCCAATCAGAGCTTCCCACTCTAGAAACTGACCAATCACTAACGCCATTCAGTACGACTTAAATCTAACATCAGTTGTCTCTTGTTTCTGATTTTCATGTATAGTATTAATTTATGATTTTATTAAAGTTACTTTACATTTTCCTGTAGGTATCACTTTACATGCACTCAACCAAAGCAAAAAACGGTTTTCAATTAGAAAATCCAAATAAAAAAACATAGCGACAATTTAGTACAACTTCAATACCAGAGCCTTGATATACTATGATATACTTTGTCCTATGTACAAAGTTACATATAAACCCCACATTGTCAAGTCAAAGCCAAGGAAAAAAAGCACTTAAATAACTATAGTACAGACAAGGCCAATATATAGAATACACTGCACGCTTGTTAACAGGGCATGCTGCCTATGCAGACATCTTACCTTCTATACCCCAGAACATAAAAAAAATAAAGAAAAGAGACAATGTAAGAAAAGGAAAAAAAAAAAAAAAAAAAACAGATCCTACTAATAAAAAAAATGGTCTCCTTTATCACAGATTCACTGCCATATGTACTTCAAATGCAAAACACAATTTAACAGAGAAATGTATTATATATATATATATATATATATATATAATATATATATATATAAATATATATAATAATATATATTTATATATAATATATATTATATATAATATATATATATATACACATACACATACATATCATACATATATATTTATATTAAGAAAAAAACACAGACAGCACTTCCTTAAGCTCTTCAGCCTAGGTGCAGATCTATATAGCTGAATTGGATATGTACCAAATTAATAGCAGCACACTGGTTACGCCAATGCATGCTATTTGTAGGTGTTACTAGATATTTTTTGAGAAAAATATATGCCAGCCCTTCAACCACTTCACGGTGACCATAACTCTGAAGCGTCCCTGTATACACTATAAGCCATATATATGTATATGCCGGTCACATCTTTGCATAACCAGGCATCAAAAGATGGCGTCTGCATGAGTGAGTGCACATGCTCGCGCATGCCACTTATGCAGCTGCCATCTCTGTACACCATGGAGGAAAGTGGAATGGAAAAGCCAGCACAAAGAGAGAAGGGCACACAATGGGGTTCTCCACCCGATCTACCGTCTCTCCCCCCGTGCTGTCTTCTCCCCTCTGTATGCTGACTCCCCCTTGTGATCTCTCCTTTGACCTGTCTCCCCCTCTGCGTTGTCTTCTCCTTGTATGCTTCCCCCCCCTGTGCGCCGTTCCCCCTCACCCCCCCCACTGTGTACAGAGATGGTGGCAGCATAAATACGGACGATGGGTTATGCCATCTTTGCATACCCAGGTGTCCAAAGATGGCGGCTGCATGAGTAAGTTCACATGCGCACTTACACGGCTGCCATCTTTAGACACTTGGGTATACAAAGATGGCCACCTGAGTAAGTGTGCATGCACACTTACTCAGGCAGAGATTATCAGTGTCAGCGGTAGCGGTTGCGGGCGGTAGTTTGTGGCGTTTGTATCGATTGTGGGCAGCTGTGTCACTGTTGGTGGTGCTGCACAATGTGCCAGTATTGCCAATGGCACCATATTTGCACACCCATCACTTGGATGTGCAAATATGGCTGCCAATTGTGCATGTTAGGAGGACATCAAGATGGAAGTTGATAAAGGACAAGATAGAAAGATTATGCAATATTATATATATATTATATATATAACACACACACACACACACCACACACAAACACACATACATACATACACATCTTTTTTTTCCCCCTCTGGTCAGTGCTGCTGAGCTGTCCCACTGCTCCTGGCAGCCATTGCTTCTTACAGCCACCAGATGGTGCCCACAACCCATCTCCTCCTGCCCTGCGCACAGAGCCTTGGACTTTCCTGCCAGCTGTGTGCGGTGGGGAGATGCTGCGGGCAGAAAGCGGGGGAGTGCAGGTTGCACGCGCGGGCTGCGGGAAGCAAGTGGTGTGTGCAGCGTTGACTTTGGTTGTTGGCACAGCCGCCATATTTGCACACCCATCACTCGGGTTTGCAAATATGGCTGCCCTGGTGGAAGTAGATTGCGCGTGATAGGAGGCATTGGAAATTGGTGATGGACAGGAGAGCGCAATTATGTAAGTACTGTACCATAGATAATTAAATATATTATATATACAATAGATGCTTTTAGTAAGTCCACTGGTGTCCAGTAGAGGGAAGGGCATGTGGACACATGCAATAGATCACAAATAAGATAGCCCATCTGCTTTGTGCAAGGTATACTGGACTTTTCTGACTTCTTGCAACATTACAAGCAGTAGAAGTAGATTTTAGCACTCCCGTAACATATGTTTATCAGTCTGCTACCACCTGCAGGCTATTACTGCTTCTAAACATGGCTCCTGCACAGCAGACTATACCTCGCCTGCCTAAGTCAGACTTTCTCATGTTTGTGAGAAAGAAGTAAAAGAAAGCAAGAAAAGAAGAGAAAAATATATATAATCACAAGCCCAACCAAGCAACCATATGAGGGAGCCGTGTCTCCCATTTCAGACTATGACAAACAGTTTTTACGGAGAGTAATAAAATCTATTTTTCTTACTGTGGGACACAGAGCCATAGAACCTCCTAAAGCTTTCCCCAGGGAGGGAACAAAACAAATAACACCTAGCTTTCTGCTCCAAGACAAGCAGAAGTCTGGGCTACTGTCGCCTATCTTCCTACTAAGGCGTGAATCTGCCAAGGCAATAGTATGGACCCTGTAAAACAAAATGTATCTGCATTACAGAGCTGCAAACCAATGCCTGATGACTTGCCACCCAGGAGGCTCCTACTGCTCACATAGGGTGCTGTAATCCTAAATGAAGCTGCCCCATCCTTGGCACTATAGGCCTGAATAATCACAGTCTGGATCCAGCAGGCAATGGTTGCTTTAGAAGCAGCCTAACCCAATAAGTGCCCTCTGGAATGTTAAACAAGGAATCAGAATGTCTAAATATCTTAACTGTGCAGAGCCCTCGCAATAGGATGAGCTGATACTAGACAAAAAGGAGAGCAAGATAATATCCTCATTTAGGTGAAAACTCACAGTGCATCATTCCCGGAAGGAGGAACAAGAATTTTTAATGGGAGCGCGCTTCTGAATGAATGATTGCACCCACCGGGTTGTGATCCCAGCATCGAGAGGGGGAGAATGCAGCCGTGAAGAACGCCTATCGGGTTGTGATCCCAACACTTGAGGGGAAAGAAGGGGGGAGGGGGGAAGAAGAATGCAGCCGTGGAGAATGCCCAAGATGACCAATCACCATACAGAGATGTAAGTATCAAACTCATTTTTTACAACCATTATAGGATAGTTTTAAGTCAGGCAGGGAAATGTAGCAAGGTGCACGGACAGGTAGTCATAGGTTTGGGCATAAAAATGAGTTAAGTTTCCCTTTAACCTAAGGTTTGAAAACCATGTCCCTCTGAAATAAAACAGACAGGGTGAACACTTGACCCTTGAGAGAACTAAGTTCCCTGCCTTCATTACAGACTGCAAAAAGGAGAGCATCGCTGGCAAGAAAAAGGACATTGGCAAAGTACTGGTAGACTCACACCACCAAAAATAAGCCCTCCATGTGTTATGATACACTCTTTTTGAAGATCGTCTTCAGACCCTAGACAATCTGAGTAACATATTGAAATAGACTTGCAGCCTTCAATATCTTAGTTTCAAAAACCAAGGCATCAAATAGAGTGCTCATAATTTGGATGGAAAAACAAATCCTGGACCCAGAGGTCCAGACAGAACAGAAAAGCCCATGGGACATTTGCCAGGAGACTGACCATCTCTACATAACAGGCTCTCTGGTGCCAGTCTGGAGCAATGAGAAGGACTTGAACACCCTGTGCTCTCATCTTCTTGAGGTGTCTGGGTAGATGCGGAAGAGAAGGAATTGGGTAAAGTATAGAGAACTAGGTTTAAGAGATTACTAAAGGCATTGTTTGCAAACGCTTTAGGGTCTCTGCATCTGGTCACAAACATTGGTACCTTGTGGTGCAGTCTAGATGCCAAGAAATCGACATTTGCAGTAGCCTGTCATCAACAACTTTGTCGAACACTTCCGGGTGGAGAGACCACTCCCTCAGAGCTGGAAACTTTAAAAGTCTGCCTCCCAATTGTCCATCCCTGATATATGAACTTCTGAAATTAATAGTCTTGTCTTCTGTCCATTTCAAAATTTATGCTACTTCCATCATGGCAGATGAGCTCTGCGAGTCTCCTTGGTGATTGATATAGGCCACAGTAGTAATATAGTCAGTGTGTTCCCAATCAGAATTCACTTGGACAAAGTGCTGCCAATGTAAAAGGGCTACACGAACTTTGAGTTCTAAAACACTGAGCGGGTGAAGTCTCTCATGGCTGCTCCAAACTTCTTGGACCACCAATTGACGGAAGACTGCTCCCCAGCTGGAAAGGCTGGCATTTGTGATAAATACCTGCTACTGAGTAGGGCAAAGGGAGCGTCCGTGAATTAACAGTGGAGACATTAACCACCGCTTGAGAACGACAACAGTAAAGGGGCAGATGTATTGGCTGATCCAGAGACTGAGTTGATTTGTCCCAAGAGGCTAAAAGCATTTCCTGCAGAACTTGACCTAATTTGAGAAACAGAACCACGTTGAAAACAGCCATCATTATTCAATAGGACTGTCGTGCAAAACCAAAGGGGATATTTTGCCCAGACATCTAAAGGCACTGATAGAAGACTAAAGTGATAAGCTCTTCTTTTCTGGGAGAAACACGGATGCCTGAACAGTATCAAACACCATACCCAGAAAACGTAACCATTTCATTGGGACCAAAACAGATTTGACCTGTTGACAATCCAACCGAATTGCTCAAGGGTCTCAAAAACGATCTACAGACTTTCCAGATTCTGAACAAAGGATGTGCCTTTGACAATTACATCGTCCAGATAGAAAAAAATCTAATATCCTCCTGGACCATAGCAGCACCATTACTAGGGCCAAGATTTTCGTGAACACCCTGGGCACAGTGGCTAGTCTAAAAGGGAGAGTTCTGAAATGATTGTGATCTAGCCTGAAAGCAAAGCAGACAAAACCGTTGATGGGCTGAAAAAAACTGGCACATGCAGATAAGTGTGCTGAATATCTATCAATAAAAGGAATTCACCAGCTTCCTTCAATGAAATCACAAATCAAAGAGACTACATCTTGAAGCGATGAAGCTGAACTCTTTTGTTCATACGCTTTAAATCGAAAATTGGCCACACCGAGGCGGCCTCATGCAGAGAAGACTTGGGAGGATGAGAATGAACAAAATTATCCTGAGGTAGGGTGGTAAACTATCCTGTAATCCAAAAAGATTACTTCCCTAACCCAAAGATCGCTGATTGCCCCAAGTCATGCCTCCTGAAAAAGCAGGAGGCAGCCATTCTCCTGAGAGGAGCTCCCAAGTGGGCCGCCAGTCAAACATTGCTCTTTTTACTGCCACGACCAGAGGGCTTAGACCTCGATCCAAAAGGGGCATCCTGCTGAAGGGGACCTAAAGATAGAAGGACTATGTTTTTTGAGGAATCTTCGTCTCGATCTGCCTACCCAACTGAAAATTGACAAAAGGGTTGCACCTGAAAAACCCCTCACCTCTGAAAGGAACTGCTTGACCTGGATTGAGGAAGCAGAGTGCTATGCCACCTGAAGCTTCAGAAATGATCTTATATAATCTGGTTCCAAATAAAGCAAGAACCCTAAATTGGCAGACCTGTTAGAGCCTTCTTTAAAGCTAGGTCGGTCCACCACACCTTAAGCCAGAGTCTTTGGCAGAGCTCCATGCAATTACTGGCCGCCTGGCAAAAGCACAACACTGCATCTAATAATGCTGAATAGAGATATTTTCCTGTCTGTGCAATCTAATCAACGATCTCTGCCAACTGCAAATTCTATAGGGTGACCCACGTTACTGGTAATTTTATTAAGATGCAATAATAGTTGGCAGCAAACTAACTATCCCTTGGTTCTGTAAGACCCAATAAGACGAACAAGAAATACTATTTCACACCATTTCCCCATTGGCAGTGAGGAAAATGATACTCTCAGAGCATAAAGGACATCACAATAACCTATGCAATGTATCACATGTAAAGATTTCTACCTATATACGATTTTATTATTACCCATGCTAAAATAATATGTCAATATTAAAAATGGTCATCAATATCTCTTAATGGAGATTGTGAATATGAAGACTTCTCACCTTGCTGGCCCAAGCATCCTCATCCCAGGAAGTAAGCTGTAATACCCGTATAATTTCATTTATTTCTGCACTCATTTTTTCGACTGTAAAATTACGATTTTTCAAAGCTTCTTCAATACCTTGACTGCGCGAGTTCTTAGTTGTTACAAAGATCTTCATAGCTGAGGAAAAGAAATTGTGATAAGAATTTCTGAAATATCCCTTTTCTCAATAAAGAGCATGGATGATAGGGCAAACCTAGAGAAAACAATATTCCCAAGAAAAGAAGGAAAACTTAAGACTACCAGCCTAGGCCAAATACATACCAGAGATGAGAACCGGCAGAAGATCTTTGACAGTGTTCATAGAATTTACAAGCATGATACGATGTTCTTGGTGGGTGAGCTCTTGCTGTCGTTCATCAATCATCTTCGCCATCTTTGTCATTCCTTAGGCAACATACAACAGTGGTTAACTAAGAACTGCATGTGTTATTACAGATAGACCCGTTTTGATCATTAAAATCTATTCTAGGCAGGTCATTCTATGGTGGCTAAGAATCAGGTCTTACTATACACCTATCCACATCCTCCCTGATCTTTACATCACATTCCCATCTCCAAGACTTCTCTCATGCTGCACCAGTTCTCTGGCATGCATTACAAAGACAATCCAATGTTTTTACAATTCCACAATTTTAAGCATGCCATAAAAGCAAATCTTTAGACAGGTCTATCACCTCACTTCACTATTCTAACTCTGTTCTCCCTTACTACAGTTTCCTCAGAATCTAGTCCTTCCTGTTCATCTGTTCTTTCACACTCCCTGCACCCAAAAGCACCATGTCTTTCTTTTTTTTAGTCAGCTCATTTTTATTTAAAATTAAAAAGTTTTAAACAACAAGCAAATACAGCATTCACATAAAGCTCCTCGTGGACAGGTCCCTGCCCCTCCTGTACCTGTACGTCCTGATCGCCTAGATTTAGTGTACTTGTTCTTGTCTCCCTCATCCTCATGTAAAGCGCCATGGAACCCAATGGCGCTATATAAATAAAATAATAATAATAATAATAATAATAATGAGCACAACATTGCCCACCAAACTCCCCCCCCCTGTATAGACCAACCCCCAACTCAGGACCTTGGACACACATGATATAAGAAAATAAAGACATCAGCACATAATATTATATATGGCAATAACCAAACACTGTACCAAAGCAAACTCAGTAATAACATAGATATTAGAGGGAATATCAACCATCCAAATATTATTATATACTTCGATTGAGGAGAACCCGAGAGAATCGCTCCTGCAATGCACTTAGAATAGCAGATAAGTAATACCCATGAAATGTGCACCACTTATTCCATACTTTGTCGAACTTGTGAATTGTTTTACGCTTTTTATACACCCCTTCCTCCATTTTAATAAGGATCCTCATTCTATCCACGAATTCTCCCAACCTAAGAGGCTGTGGGTCAAGTCAATGCGCGGCAATCATTTTTCTTATTTGGAACAAAGTGCGTGTCAATGCCAGTTCTTCGTTAACCTCATATCTATCAGAACCCACACAACCCAACAAACATACCAATGGATGAAGCGGTAGAGCAGAATCTAACACATTGTTTACATACCTATACACTCACTCCAGGATCTTACAATATGCCTACAACTCCAGAACATATGTAACAAATCTGCATCATCCGCCCCACATTTTGGACAACAAGCATCTACTCTAAGATCTATCCAATGCTAGAAATCCGGTGTTCTATAAACTCTATGCAGTAGGTATAGTTGGTATAATCTTTGTGCCTCACACATATATAGTAGGGGAACACTGTCCATTATATCTTCCCAAGATTCACTGTCTATCTCCCTCACATCTCTCTCCCATTTTTCCTTAATTAGTAACGGCTTATCCCAATGGAATTGTTACATTAGAATACCGTAGATCCTGGATATCAGACCCTAACCCCCACCATGACTCAAAGTGTTGAACAGAAGGTGATGCTGTATTTTACTCTAAGTGATGTGGCTGACTCATCCATGCATGACGGAATTGAAGGTAGAAAAAGAATGTGTGTCGTGGAATGAAAAACTCATCACATAGTTGCTGAAAGGACTTAAGTGTTTCCCCAGTCAGTATTTGTGCTACAAATGAAATACCTTTTCCCTTCCATATACCAAGCCATTCAGTTTATACATTTCTGACAATGCTGGATTATCCAAAAGTGGACTAAACGGCGTATGACCCGATATATCTAAAATGTTTTTAACCTTCTCCCAGAGCTTTTTAAGAAGAGCAAGCGTAGGTACCCTTATTCGGCAGTCCCCATCCAAGAGCCCAACCTCCAAAAAAAGAGGTAATTGAAATATCACCAACAACCTCACGCATTAATTTATCCAGACTCCCATGGATAATTGCTAGCTGTTGGAGTTGGGACGCCAAAAAGTACACCCACGGATTGGGAACAGCTAAGCCCCCTTGATTCTTAGGTCTCTGAAACATAGCAAGACGCATTCTGGCCACCCCTTCTTTCCATATTAATTCCCTGAAGAGCGCCTGCACTTTATAGAAAATCCTCATGGGTATCCACACTGGAGAGTTATGCAATATGTATAATAGTTGGGGCATCAAAATCATTTTCACCAAGTTGGCCCGACCAACCACTGACAAGGGAAGTTTACACCATGTATTAATTTTTTGTTGAAATTTGCCTATCAAATTCGTTAAATTCAAGGAAACAAATTCAGAGACCAATGGAGAAATCATAATACTGAAATATTTAAATTCCCTTACAATTTTCTGGCTTGTCTCCCCCACCCTCGTATCCACAGAGAGCATCCGCCGACATAAGCACAGACTTGCCCAGTTAATTTTTAGGCCCGAATATTCCGCAAAATCACCTATTAGACCCATAGCCGTAGACAAGGACTGCTCCATGTCTCCCAAAAACAGCAGATCGTCCACGTATAATGCCACCCGTTCCTCCACCGAGTCATGTGAAATGCCATGTCTTCTTGCAATATAAACATTATTTTCAATCTTCCCCAAGTTAAAAGGGACTAACAAGATTTCTTGGTGTCACTTACCTGGCCCCAAGTTTTTGGTATAAGTGACCAGATCCTCCATGCTCTCCACGACCTCTGCCACTGTCAGATACTCCAGTATTCCTTTACACACTCTGGTGATTTTTCTTACCTGTATAAATGAGAGAGCAATGATTTCTAGCTCGTATAAATGCACATGTAACTGGCAATTTTTAGCTTTACCACTTTACCTATGACAAACTATGAACGAATACTATTTTAGATCTCTCCATGGCCTTAGTCAATAGGGGTGTGCAAGTAGAACACTTCAATAGCTATGCTGTGTCCCATATATAAATATTTACTAAATAAATCAGATAATTGGCTATCAGCAAATAAAATTAGTCTCAGAAGCATCATATACACCACACACAAAAATAATAAGTATGCCAAAAAGGATCCACAAGTCGCCCAGTAACGATTTGGGGTCTTTAGTGGTGCCTCACCTGCTCCTTCTAAATGAACGTGTCTAAGGAGCATCAATTGTAGTCCTCATAAGATTACACTCACATTAGCTTTGGGGTAAAGATACTCTGCTTATGCTTCAAATGGTGTATATGACACTGACTTCTAATGGTGACCATTAAGAGCCCTCTTGGCTTCCAGCCTTTTGAAGCAATAGGGCTGCCGCATTTCTTCATTTAAATGAGACAAGACAAGGCCTCTGATGGAAGGGTGAGCCAGTTCCCTAAGATGTATGAAGCAGTTTACACAAGTTTTTCTTGCTCTAAAACATATTAAAAAAAAATCATGGAGCCCTATTGGTTGTCCTTTGCTTGTATGAACAGTCACATTTGCTCAATTCCATCTATGGAATCCAAACCAATAGGTGCCACCAAGGTGGGGCCTACAAGCTTGGTTGACGTTCAGAGCATGTTCCCAAACAGCTGGTTCTGCCACTCTTGTATGTAAAGCACGACTGGCCACACAGTTAATGTACTTGATGCACCACATTTGCTGCCCAACTTGGGCTTAATGGGAATCTGTCAGGACAAAAATCCTATGTAACTTATTTTCTAATTCCTCCATCTAAGCTCACTTTATTGATGTATTTCTTTTATCTATATTTCCCTCTAATCCTGTGCAAACTGCAAATAATGAGATTCAGTCCATCTGTCAATCACAGCGAGTTCTCTGCTCTCCACTCCCTATAGGATAAACATTCATATCACATTCACATCACTGCACAGGAGATCAGTAGAAATCACTCACATTGGAGGGCTGTATCCTCCTCTCTGTTCTCTTTATTTGCAGCAAAGCAAGAAGTCAGATAAAACACAGAATCTGTCACAGGACAGCAGGGATACCTGCTTACAGAAACAAATGGAGAAGACACCTAACCTACATCAGGTAAGGCAGATATGTGCTTGAAATCTCTCCCTTCCTCTCCCTATCAGAAGCTCCTAAATGAAAGTGAAACCTGACATGTAGAGTACAGAAGAGAGGGAGGAGGGAAGGGAGAGCTGTCCGAGAAGGAATGCATAATAAATGAACTCATCCTCTGTGAAAGTAATGGAGAAGACGAATGCAGTAGCTGCCTGCAGGGTGGGAAGATGCTTATAACAAGAAAACTACAGACGGCACAATAATGATTTTACATTTTTTTTTTTTTAAAAGGTCTGCACTATTTAAAGGTAATATTAGTACCCTACTGGAAATTGACCTGACAGAGTCCCTTTAAAAAAAAAAAAAAAAAAAAAAGAGTAATCCACTACAATGGTTCTACAGGCTTATCCTCAGGAAATTTAATCAAAATCGGAATAGTGGTTAACTGACATTCGACACTCCCACCACCAGCTGTCAGAAGCTGCCTAATCTCAGTCATAAAATAAATATTTGTATCTTAAAAGAAAGCTTACATTTTCATAGTTTGCGGAAGCACACGATAATGCTAGTAAAGACTGTTCTCTTCCTGCCCTCCTGATTAAAGGAAAATAATATGACAGTTCTTCCATATCACGAACACTGGCTCATAGAAGTCCATTTTATCACCACTATCATCTGACATGCAACCACTTGTCCGACTTAGAGAACCTTCCAATAAAGTTAACAGTACAAAAGGCACTCCATAGATCTGGCTTATGAAGAAGTCCTCAGGGTGCACGCCTCGTGCTAAAAAATACCAGACAAACCAACTTACAAGAGCGAAAAAAACGTAAAGAGAAGGGCTAAAGGAGAAAAAAAATATGATTAAGTAGGTAGTCTCATCATGTGGTATATTGGATTGACTGTAGAGCTTCTAAAGTAAAATATATCATTGCACAATAAGAAAATTAAGGCCATGTGCACACGTTCAGTATTTGATGAGTTTTTTACCTCAGGATTTGTAGACAAAACCAGGAGTGGAGCAATCAGAGGAAAAGTCTAATACAAACACCTGCACCACTTCTGTATTTAATTATCCACTCCTGGTTTTGGCTACAAATCCTGATGGTGGGCTTACACGTTGCGATATTGGCGTCCAACTCCGACCAAAAGTCACGTGGTTCGTGAGTTGGACCCGATATTGTTCCTGCGTTGTACGGTGCATTGTACAACGTCCCCCATTCACTACCATGTTAAATGATCAGTCCTGGGTCGGGGGGCGTACACATCGTCGGGACGTTGTATCCCGATATCGGGGCGTGTAAACCCCCGATGCGATTCAGGGAGAATCGGGCACTAAATGCGCGCTCCTGCGCCGTTGTATACGATATCGGAACGATATCGCAACGTGTAAACCCACCATGAGGTAAAAAACTCATCAAATACTCAGCGTGTGCACATGGCCTTAAGGGACACAAAGCTGAGCACTTTAATATAAAATGCAATAACAGTTCCTACTCCGGAACAGTAAAAGGTACCGTCACATGCGGCAATATTGCTTGCACATTCACTGGCAATTTGCTGGTTGCAGTGAAATCATGGACACATTGTTCCATTTGTACACAGCAACAAAATACAACAAAGTGTCCATGATTTCACTGCAACCAGCAAATTGCCGCGTGTGACGGTACCTTAAGCATTTTGTTAACCTACACAAAGAGGATGTCTCAAATTTAAAGTTATGGTTTTGAAAGGTTAAAAATTCCAAAATAGGTGTGACCTGCAAAGAAAATGATCCACATGTGAGGCTTTTTGGATTTTATTACTTAACACCAAGTTCCCTCAAGGTATGAACTTTAAAGATCACCTTTTCTAGATTTTTAATAAATTAGATATTTATCATGTTATTTGACTTTTAGTATTTATATATTTGATTTTGTATATTCTTACTGTGGGCTTTTCTTTTTCTTCTTTATATATAAAGTAGTTTAGTATTGGTCCACTGTGATTGGTTCTTCAGGGTTTATATTTGGCACCTTTAGATATATTTCTTATATACTATGACTAAGAGCTGGAAATGTGTCAATGTGTTTTTAATGCTATGGAATACTTTGCATGCTGTTTTTACTGGATAACAAATACAAGAATAAAATTATGTTTTATTTGTTTGAATGGAAGTGCTGATTTCCTCAAAATCTGTCTATTTGTTGCTGTGCTTCACCAGCTTAATGTATGTCCCTTGACATATTTTTAAGCTCGTAAAGAGCTGGATATTAAAGGGCCACTTAACATGGTGGTTATGGTGGTCTCCGCAAGGAGCCACCCCAAGGCTAGGTCCTTCACTGGAGGGATATCTGGCTAGTCCCATTTTTGAGACTCCTAAAACGAGGCTCCACGGACTCCATTTGCATATTTGTAATTCCCAGGGGGCAATGCGACTAGGAATTCACTGTGTTGAGCACTTTAGCGGGCTGCCCGCAGTGTTTTCTTGGACTGGTCTCCCTGAGATCAGTGATCGCTTCGTGATGTTGGACTACTAGGCATTGCTCCCACCTAACCAGAATCCTACTCCACACTGATGAGGGGCAACACCCTGAAACAGCGGTCTGTGGATGGATACCTGGCTTTAGTATTCCCTTGACATATCTTTAGCTCGTAAAGAGCTGGATATTGAAAGGGCCACTTAACATGGTGGTTATGGTGGTTTCCGCAAGGAGCCACCCCAAGGCTAGGTCCTTCCCTGGAGGGATATCTGGCTAGTCCCGTGTTTGAGACTCATAAACGAGGCTCCATGGACTTCATTTGCATATTCACCAGCTTAAGATGGCACTAATGGAAACTTCTCGGCGCATTTCAATTACAAGAGTGGTGAGCTTGTTCTTCCTCTAGAATAGAAACCAGTCAGTCTCTGTATGACCCCAATGCACTGCTTCAGAAACAAGAAATAGCACTTATAAGTGGTTGTCTGGCAGCACATTAGGGTGTTATGATGCTCTTCAGCTCCTCAGCCTCACACTGTATTTCTTGCCCATTGGCCAGTGGAGGATGCTGGTAGGCTGGAAAACAGGATGAGGCTGAGGAGCTGAAGTGCATCATCACACTCTAATACGCTACCAGACACCACCTCAAAATGTGAAGTCTTTGAGCAGTGCTTTGTATGTCCAAAAGGACCGACTGGCTTCACTTTCAAAGGGCTACACAGTCATAAATAAATTGAGGGAGTAGTTTGACAGGTTCTCTATATAAGTGATAGAGGTAGAAAAACCAAGTATTTTTTTTTAACCATTTGCCCTGTTGATTCATTCTACATATTTTTCTAGTTCAACAGGTAATCCTCATGGTTTAACAGTGGCCACACAGAGATTATAGCAGCAGTAGCGTGCAGACGAGTCTGTGTGCTACTGCAGCTGTAATCTCTATGGTTGTTCCTGTAACTTTTTAAAAAGCATCAAAATTTAGTGCAATTTGACTCCACTTTCCTGATGTATTATCAATAATGCCACTATTTTGGTGGGGTTTTTTTTTTTGCAACAACTGGCGAAACGTTCAACTTCTGGTGACAAATCACAAAAGCAGTTCAAGAGTGCACAAAATATTTTTTTCAATGTGACAAATTCATGAATTGAGAATTTACGTTTGCCTATTAAAAAGGCCTTACATTCATTCGCTCAGCCTGCCTTTGACATCTTCCTGCAATGTTTAAGCTTTAGGCTCAACCAGTCCCAGAGGTATACATAGGGCTTATATAATGGTTATAAACAAATATGACAATGATCTCTTCCCAAGGTGCAGGCTATCACCCCACCTCCTTCCTAACTGTGGATACAAAGCTTGGAAATGTTCTGTTGTCTAGATTGGCCATTTTTTCTCATGCATCATTCACATTTAATCAGGCGGGCTTTATGGTGGGGAGGGAAGTAGAAGAAAACACAGCGCATAAAAAGGTCCTTCTTTCAACGTACACAGTATAGGCCTTCGATAATGATCTGCTCCTTCATGGAGATCCTAGGGAATACAGGCCTAAAGCCTAATATGTTAAGTTGGATCTCCTAATTGTATACAGGTACTCTCCAGAGTCTGGGTTAATCAACAATATTAATAGCACCCAACATAAATTCCCATCTAACCTCTTCCATTTATTTTCCCTCTAGACCCAATTCTGAGCCACATTAATGTTTATAGAATCACAATCTCTGGGTTCACGGTTAAGGTTGCGGCTTAGGTGGATTAATTTACTTATACATCCAAGCCACCCCTATGCAGCCCATTGATGGTACCATGGCAACAGTTATGCATCCTGTGTACTCGCCTCTCTTAGTCTGTGCTCGGAAGCCGCGATGTCAAGAGGCTCCTTTTACCCCACAGCATCCAATGCAGCAGAGTTTAGATTGTGATGTAGGACCTCGTGTCGTATTATTATCGGAGGGTATCTGATGGGATTAAGGGTACTTTCACATCAGTGGTTTTTGCCGATCGCGGCAGATGCGTTGAAAAAACCGCATCTGCCGCGATTACCGCATAAGGCCCCTTTCACATCAGCGTTTATTTGAAATCGCGGCAGAAGCGGTGAAAAAAACGCATCTGCCGCGATTACCGCATACCGGCTGCACTTGCGGCACGGTTGCGGCAAGCCCCATACAATGTATAGGTGGGCTTGCGGCAGGTGCGGCAAGTGCGATTTTGGCACTTGCGGCAGGTGCGGCCACGAAAAAACCCGCGGTCAGCCCGCGTTTTTTTCGCGGCCGCACCTGCGCAAGTGCCAAAACCGCACCTGCCGCAAGCCCGCCTATACATTGTATGGGGCTTGCTGCAACCGTGCCGCAAGTGCAGCCGGTATGCGGTAATCGCGGCAGATGCGGTTTTTTCACCGCATCTGCCGCGATTTCAAATAAACGCTAGTGTGAAAGCACCCTAACCGCTGCACTTGCGGCACAGTTGCGGCAAGCCCCATGCAATGTCTATGGGCTTGCGGCAAGTGTGCGGCAGGTGCGGCAAGTGCGGTTTTGGCACTTGCGGCAGGTGCGGCCGCGAAAAAAAACACGGTCAGCCGCGTTTTTTTTTGCAGCCGCACCTGCCGCAAGTGCCGATACCGCACTTGCCGTAAGCCCACAGACATTCTATGGGGCTTGCTGCAACTGTGCCTCAAGTGCGGTGGTTATGCGGTGATCGCGGCAGATGCGTTTTTTCACCGCATCTGCCGCGAACGGCAAAAAACGCTGATATTAAAGTACCCTAATAAATTGAAGAATGAGACTTTTCCGTGTGATTTTTTTTATAATAAAGGTTTCTCCGTTTTCTTTGTAATAAAGGATTTTACTCTGTCTGTTTTTTAACTCTTTCCTCACAGGATTAATAATGTGCTGGGGGACATGGCCTGCAGCCATCGATGTAGGAAGCAGGAAGTGCCTGCTCTGTGAAATTCCATCATAAATCAACGAAATAAGCAATTCTGGAGAACTTTCTATGGGAAGGATTTCCCTAATCGGATATCCCGAGTACACCCTTAGGCGGGTCTGGGAATTCTGTATGGAATATTAAGAGTGATCTGAGGTTTGCGGTCTGGCGCACTCTGGCGGCACAAAGAAGAAGCTGGGGAAATTCCTCTGCCGTAAAGCGTGGATATGCAGTAAACCTATCACGAGCGGCACTGCAATTGCGAAGTGGGTAGTAGGCAGTTAAACAGACTCTGGGTACTAAGAATAAAAACTGGTATTGATCATACTAGATCAAAAGTTTGGAGAAACATAATACCTCTAGGGCAGGAGTGGGGAATCTCAAGCCTTAGGGCCGAATGCGGCCCTTGATGACTTTTTTGCGGCCCTTGGGCAGATTCCTGGGGACCGCAGTGCTCAGGCTGGGAGATGCGTTTTGCTGACTGTCTGCCCTTTAAATCCAGCTCTCCAGTGATCTCTATGCCCCAGCCTCAATCTCCCCAATGAGGTATATGCTCCCAGCCTCTCCTATGATGTCTAGAGTTCTAGCAAACCTGGAAAAGCAGTTAAGAAGCAACATGATCAATATCACCCGCGCCAAAGAGGCAGCTCCAGCCACCACAGTAGGGGCGAGTTGATTGTCCAACCAAATATAGCGGGTAATTTTAAAGTTGATCATTTTGTGTGGCCCCCGAAGGATAGTAGACATTTCCAAATGGCCCTTGGCAGAAAAATGATTCCCCACCCCTGCTCTAGGGAATAACACTTAAACCACCTGATGACCAAAAGGGGGATCCAGTTTACACCACTCTGCCTTAAACAAGAGTATACGGTAATCCTTTGCCATCCCAACTCAGTCCAGAAAGTGATAACTCAAGATCCTGCCTTAGAGTACTGCCATTTATTATATGGAAAGAAGGTCTCAGCGATTAACTCCTGAACAAAACCAACCTCAGACACTCCCTACACCGCTGACAACATGCCTAAACCTAAAAACAACTCAGCTAACGGAAAGAACCAACTAAGCTCTCAAATCTAAATTTCATATCCAAGGCATTAAACCGGTTTCAAATAATGGGACTACTGATGTTGAAGGTTTAAGAGGTGCTTATATACAAAAAGAGGAGAACAGTGTTGAGGAGAGCCATAGGATCAAATACTTAATTAACCTTAAGACATAAGGGCTTGAGAGAAACAACACAGTGTATTATTTTACACTGCATAAGCTTAATTGTGACTTAAAACATGGCTGCCATTTGCTGTTGCAGCACACCATGCCATGGAGTGCAAGATGGTGACTGGATCTATGACTACATCCTGTTTCTAATAAGAAGTTCCTGGAGGAAGCTGAGTTCCATAGAAGTACTGACCAATCACAGAAATCACAGAATGCCACATCACCTGGAGAACCTCAATCAAGACCACACACCCTGATGACCTCATGGATCCGCCCATAGACTAGCCCATTATCCAACCCACTAACCAATGAATACATCTGGGTAGGGCTGGCCAAGCCCCTTACTGAGATTTTATAAGTTCATGCTTGTTCAAATAAACCACATTTGGAGCCACATTGGGAGCTAACCAAGTAGAGGATACATCTGACAGTCTGGTGTCATACTTTCATGCTAGCACTTGGTGCATATTTAATAGGTCAGGAGCAGGAAACTAATTATTATTATTAATATAAATCCATATCAACAGCAGTGGTATGGTCGTTTCTCCTAACAGTCTACCAAGTTCCATGGGGAACAAATGATCCAACAGCTCCAGAATTTAACCCTTTCCAAAAAGCTGTCGATGCCCAGCCTGAGCCCACGGACATGGAATCTGCTTCCTTTAGAGTGGTCACAAAGTGAAAGTTGCCTGGGACATGGGGATCATTGGATGCAACATGAGATGAATTCACCCAGCGACTCGGATTCATCATCCTCTACTCCCTCAAACAATCCAGATAAAATTCGCCTGAGATTAGACACAGCCTGGTTTCAAGTCCGAAGGACATCATAAGACAAACTCCAGCCAACTTTGGCTAGAGTAGAGTCTCTGAGCCTCTTATAATAGAATTAATCTATTTAACAAGAATCACAACCAGACAATCAAGAAACAAACAAATGTCATTCAATCAACAATTGAACAGCTGAACAACAGATTCAACACTAATGAGAAGAAAATCGAATCAAAGAAAAAAACAACTCCCAAGAGCAGAATCAAAAACATGGAACAAGAATGATCCTTTCTCAGTTTAAAGATATCAGATCTCGAAGATCGATGTAGGCGTAACAATATCAAATTAAGGGGAATTCTGGAGAAAATTTCACCCAATAAACTGTCTGAATAAGACCAGGGCCACACTTGCGTTTGCAATCCTGCTTCTGGATCCTGTTCATCATCCGGAAAACCTGATCAGGTACCTGACCCATAGACTCCAATGTTAACATTTGTTTGCCAAAGTGCAATCAGTCTACTGGATCCAGTTTTTGAGATGTCAGGTTTTAATATGGTCTGCAAAGTTTTCTGGTGTTTGATCAAAACCTGACCTTTTTTTGTTACATGGGACTCTATGGGAAACGGATCAGGTACGGATGGCACAAATAGGTACCATCAGGTACCTGATCCAGTAAAAATGACTCAAAAATGGCAAGGGGAAAAACTGGATCCAGTAATGAATCCAGTTACTGGATGCAGGCTCCTAAGTGTGGCCTTAGCCTAAGTCACCCTTCATCTGATCAAGAGTTAACCATTGACCGCATTCACCGTCTGAAATCAATCTCGGAGGAAATCCCGAGTCACAATCCTGCACCTGCATTTCTACAATACAAAGGAAATTTGATGGATCTACTAAAGAGAAAAAAAATCAAATTAAAGGGAACCTGTCAGGTGGTTTATGGCCCCCCAGCTATCACTATCTTTACCTCCAGCTTGATAATACTATTCTAATCATCCCTGTCTGAGCTCATAGTGTAATGTAAAAGGTGAAAAAAAGCATTCATACACTTACATTTCAGTCTACACCTTGGAGGAGGAAGACTGTCTGGCAGAATATAACTCACTATTAACTTGCATGGCTAAAGAACCTGTGTGATGTAACGATCATGTGACTAGTGGGCGGAGCTAAGCAAGCAAACTCATGTTATAGGGACTTAGCCCCGCCTATTGTAGTCACATGGTTTTGACATCACATCAGGTCTCCCAACATGTTCTAACACAAGGCTGAAATGTTAACTATTAACCTGCCAAACAGTCTCAGTCCTCCAAGCTGGAGACTGACTGCCTCATTACATAAGGAAATGTAAGTGTATAAATGCTTTTTTTTTTTTCCACCTTTGACATTACACCATGAGCTCAGGCAGGGATGATTAGACTGGTATTATAGAGCTGAAGCTACAGGCAGTGATAGCTTGGGGGGGGGGGGGGGCATAAACTAGCTGACAGGTTCCCTTTAAAGTCTTCTCTGACCTATTAAAAGGCTACTATGGATCTCATGAAGCTTTTCTTACCTACTACCAATAGTCTGAGACAGAGGGGATCCTTTACAAAAGGAGCTTCCCTACAAACTGCTTGTATCTTACAAAGGGAAAAAAAGGAAATTTGTATGTACTCACCGTAAAGTCTTTTTCTCCTAGCCTCTAATTGGGGGACATAGGACCGTTGGTGTTATGCTGCTGCCACCAGGAGGGAACACTAAGGGATTCGGAAAAATATTAAAGTGGCTGCTTTTCTGCAGTATACACCCACAGGCAATGCCCAACCCAGTTTTAGTGCCAAAGCAGTAGGAGTATAATCAACATGAAAACCAAGGCCTGGAAATAACCAGGCAACTAAACATAACGTGTCACATGTACAAAACAGTAGTAAAGGCCCTAAAGGCAACAGGGTGGGTGCTGTGTCCCCCAATTAGAGGCTAGGAGAAAAGGATTTTACGGTGAGTACACAAAAATCTCCATTTCTCTGTTGCCTCATTGGGGGACACAGGACCGTGGGACGTCCAAAAGCAGTCCCTGGGTTGGAAAACAGTAGAAATGTCCGTGCTGAAGCAAAGTCAGCGGTACACTACAGGTGGGCAATGGCCGCCTGAACGACGCGCCTGCCCAGACCTTAATCTGCGGATGCATAAGCATGAACTTGGTACTGTTTAGTGAAGGTGTGCAAGCTGAACCAAGTGGCAGCTTTACACACTTGCTGCACCGACGCCACGTGCCTGAAGGCCCAGGAGACCCCCACAGACCTGGTAGAATGTGCTCTGAGGCCTGCCGGAGGGGGCGTATGCTTGAGGTCATAAGCATCCGTGATGGCGGACCGGATCCATCTGGCTAAAGTAGCCTTGGAGGTGGGTTTACCTTTACGACGCCCAGATGTGAGCAGAAAGAGAATCCGAGCCTTTGAAAGGTGCCGTTCTGGACAATTTGGACCTAGTTAGAGCCCTTCGGATTTGTGTACGTAGAGCCTTCTCAACCTGGTGAACGGGGGCCGGACAGAGGGACGGCAGAGAGATGTCTTGGTTCAGATGAAAGGCCGATACCACCTTAGGTAGGAAAGTGGGTACTAGGGGTAAGACCACTTTGTCCTGGTGAAACACCATAAACGGCGGTTTGCAAGAAAGTGCCGCCAGCTCAGAAACTCTACGTAGCGAAGTAATGACGACGAGAAACGCCACCTTTTGGGTGAGACTAAGGGGGATTGCCCTCAGCGGTTCAAAAGGTGGGCTCTGAAGCACCGTGAGGACAAGGTTCAAATCCCACGGATCCAGGGGCCTCCGATATGGGGGGACAATGTGACAAGCCCCCTGGAGAAAGGTCCACAACTGCGGAAGTTTGGCCAAACGCTTCTGGAACATCACCGAGAGGGCCCTGGCCCTTCAGTGAGCCTAAGGACAAGCCTACGTCCAGGTCCTGATTGTAGGAAGCTGAGCACCGTGGACAGGGAATAGGGCCACGGGGGATGACCTTTTGAAGTACACCAGGCCAAGAATATCTTCCATATCCGGTGGTAGATCCCCGCTGAGGCCGGCTTGCAGCACGGTGTAAACGACCTCTGGCGGTAAGCCCACTTGAGTCAGAACCCAGGACTCAAGGGCCATGCCATCAAGTTGAGTGCTGAGGAATTCTGACGGAAAAATGGCCCTTGGGATAGAAGATCCTGCCGGTCTGGGAGCTTCCAAGGCACGTCGGCCGTAAGCTGTACGACGTCTGGATACCAGGTGCATCTGGGCCAATCTTGGGCCACCAGAATGGCACGTCTGCACTCATTCCTGAGTTTTCTCACCACCTTGGGGAGGAGTGGCAGTGGGGGAAAAGATGTATGGCAGACGGAACTTCAACCAGTCCTGCACCAATGCGTCACTCCTAGAGCCTGAGGGTCGTGTGACCTGGCCATGAACGCCGGAACCTTGGCGTTGAGGCGGGAGGCCATGAGGTCGACGTCTGGTGTTCCCCACCGCTGACAGATGAGCTGGAACACCTCCGGGTGCAGCGACCATTCCCCTGAGTCTATGCCTTGGCGGCTTAAGAAATCTGACTCCCAATTGGCCACCCCTGGAATGTGGACAGCTAAGAGGACCGAGTCGGTGGATTTCGCCCACTGGAGTGTGCGGAGTACCTCCTGCATCGCCTGGTGACTGCAAGCCCCTCCTTGATGGTTGATATATGCCACTACTGTAGCATTGTCGGACTGAATCCATACCTGTCTGCCCGCTAACAGGTAATTGAAGGATTGGAGATTTAGGTAGATAGCTCTGATCTCCAGGATGTTGATGGGAAGAAGTGACCAGTCCCGAGTCCACGTGCCTTGTGCCCTGTGGTGGAGATACACTGTGCCCCAGCCCTTGAGGCTCGCATCTGTGGTAAGGACTTCCCAATGTGGGGGAAGGAACGATCGACCTCGGGACAGGGATCTGGTCTGAGCCACCAACGTAGGGAAAGCCTGGTCGAGGGAGACAAGCGAAGTTGTCTGTCGAGAGAAGCTGGATTCCTGTCCCAATTCTTGAGTATTGCCAACTAAAGTGGCCTGAGATGGAGTTGGGCAAATGGGACTGCCTCTATCGCTGCCACCATCTTGCCTAGGACTTTCATCGCCTGTCAGAAAGACTGTGTCCGACGGTGAAGAAGGGTGCGGACTCCCGACCGGAGAGCTTGTGCCTTGTCCTCTGGTAGCTTGATTTGGGTTGTCACGGTATCGAACTGCATGCCCAAATAGGTCAGAGACTGTGTTGGTACCAGCGTCAACTTTTGGATGTTTATCAACTAGCCGAACCTCCGCAACACGTCTGCCATAATGGCGATGCTTGTTTCGCATTCTGTGAATGTGGGCGCTTTGATGAGGAGGTCGTCCAAGCACGGGATCACCACAATTCCTCGAGAATAGAGGACGGTCATGACGTCCGCCATGACCTTTGTGAAGACCCTTGGGGCTGTAGCCAAGCCGAATGGAAGCTCCACGAATTGATAATGAGCTTGATCCACCGCAAGTCTGAGCAGTTGTTGATGGGACACTGCTACCGGGATATGCAGGTAAGAATCCTTTATGTCGATGGACGCTAGGTATTCCCCTTGTTCCATGGATGCAATAACGGAACGCAGGGACTCCATCCGGAAATTACGTACTTTGACGTGTTGGTTTAGGAGCTTGAGATCGAGTACTGGGCGCACCGAGCAGTCCTTTATAGGGACTATGAAGAGGTTGGAGTAGAACCCCTGAAATCGTTCCTCTTGCGGTACCGGCACGATGACTCCGTTGCGTCGTAGGGATTCCACCGCCTAGTGTAAGGCCAAGGCTTTTCCTTGGGACGTCGGCGGTTTGGTGAGAAAAACACGGTGGGGGGGGACGCAGGATTGTAGATCTATCTTGTAACCGGAAGACACGAGATCTTGAATCCATTTCTCTTGGACCAGGGGAAGCCAGACGTTCTGAAAATGGAGCAGTTTGCCCCCGACCAGTGGGATGCCTTCCGGGGAAAGGGAGTCAGGAAAAGGTAGGCCTGTGGGACCTGGACCCCTTGGGCTTGGATTGTAAAGGTTGGGATTGCCAGTAGGAGCCGCTCTTCTGAGATATCCCGGTCCTGTCCGCATGAGAGGGTTTATTGGCAGCGGTGGTTGGTCTGGATACTGACCAGCCAAAGGAGTTCCGAAAGGATCGGAACCTGGACTGTTGGCGGCAATTGAACGGCTTCTTGAACTTTTGCTGTGGAAGTGAGTGCTTTTCCCTCCTGTAGTGTCCGAGATAATCTTATCAAGCTGCTCACTGAACAGACGGTCTCCCACAAAGGGTAAGCTCGTAAGGGATTTCTTTGAAGCAGGGTCTGCTTTGCACTCTCGCAGCCAGAGGGCTCGATGAATAGTAATGGCATTAGCGGAGGCTAAGGCAGCTCGGTTAGCCGATTCCAACTCGGCGTGAATGACGCAATTAGCTGCGGCAGCCACATGAGTTGTTAGTGAAGCAACTTCGGGAAGCGAGTCCTGAGTCAGGGAGTGGATCTGAGTGATCCATGCCGAGATCGCTTTCACCGCCCACACCGAAGCGAATGCAGGTGTTAACGAAGCACCGGCAGCCTCAAATACGGATTTAGCTAACAGTTCCACTTGGCGGTCCGTGGAGTCCTTAATGGAGGAACTATCTGGTAACGACAGCAGCATCCGTGGTGCCAACCTGGATACTGGAGGGTCGCCTTAGGAGACTCAGCCCAGTTGCGCAAGACCTCTGGGTGGAAGGGGTAACGCGCGTCCGGTGTTTTACGGGCATGGAAGCGCTTGTCGGGGCAAGAGCGGTGCTTCTGCACTATTTCCTGAAAATCAGGATGGTCAGCGAAGCATCTGTGTGTCTTCTTTGGATGTTTAAATAAAATTTTATTAGCCGGGGCCTCCACGGCCGGATCAGATATCTCTAATACAGTGTTAATAGAGTATATGAGCTCCTCCACCAGTGCATCCGAATCTGGCGCATCAAGGTCCAGGGATGCATTGTAATCCTGATCTGAGCTATGGTCAGATCTGTTGTCCGAATCATGAGTCTCTCTGCGTACCTGGTCACCCTGATTAGGTCCAGACCCCTGGGAAGAGGATGGAGAAGGAGACCTGTGAGTCCTTTTCCGGCCCAGGGACTTGGAAAGAGATGGTGCCTCTCCTGTGGCTTCGCCCAATGGCTGATCAGTGGGATCATGGGTCGAACGACTCTGCATAGCCTGCAGCAGGGTTCTAGATAGCTGCTCGATTGCTTGAGACATCGATTGGGACATAATAGTGGCCCAATCCGGAGTGGCCGGCAAATGCGCAGGTGCCAGGGGTATGGGAGGCTCTGGCATCGCGGCCTGCATGCAGTCAGAGCAGTGAGGAGAGGCGCATCCCCCAGGTAAAGGGGCCTTGCACACCGTTCAGGTGGCATAGAAAGTAGTAGGTGCCTTTGTGGCCTTACTGCGTGTGCTTGACATGCCTGGTATGGGTAAAGGGACTGCCGGCCTGAGGGTGTAAAGGGATAAGGAGGAGATCCACAGTCTGAGGTCACTGCTGTGGCTTACCGACCGATGGTATCTTCCGTCCTCTGTGGCTTCTGCTGCTGCCCAGCGATCCTGTGTCCCCCCGGAACCCGAGATGATGTGGGGATGGGGAGCCCACGTAACGGTGCTGCCATCTCCCAAGGCTGAGAAGATGGCGCCAGAGGAAAATGTGGGCGGGCACAGGATGGGTGTGGGAAGAGCGCGTGTGGCTCGCCCTCCCGGTCCCGCCCTCCGTGGGCTATACTAGGAGGGGCGGGTGCGGCAGAAGACACTCGTGCCATCTCCCTATGAGGTGGACGGAGCTCTGCAGGCGCGAGGCCCACCTCCCATGATGAGATCAGGGAAGGGGAGCGGCATTTAGGCGTGTATCCCGCCCCCAGCGATGATGTGGTGATGTCAGGAACGCTTCATCTAGTGGGCGGGGCTACAGGCGGCAGTCTGTTCAGGCCAAAGCTGGGACCTAAACTAGGCACCATGGCCGTGAAGCAGGGGACCCCGGCGCGGTTGTGTGACAACACAACCGCCCGGGCTGTAAGAATGTGCCACATGGACATGTCCCGATCGCCCCCCATGTTGGCGCCGTGCAATGCAGGGGCCCAAAGGGCTGGAGCTGCCGCCCGGCAAAGTGTGCCTAAGGGGACCGGTACCTCAGTGTTCTGGGGATCCTGCAGCCCATATCCTGATGGAGGTCCGGATCTATTCTCGTCATCAGGATGGATGGGGTATCTCAACTTCTGCCCAGGTACCTACAGGGGCTGGGGAAGGAGGACGGACACATGAGAATTCATGGAGGTCCGTGATGTCTCCACTTCAGCCCAGACCCCAAGGGGGAATGGCGAAGGAGGAACGGCATATAAAAGGGAAAAAACGGAAATCTCAACCTCAGGTCTGCAGCCCACAAGGTGGGGCGAGGATGGAGTATGCGGGGGGCCGCTCCGGGCCCACTTTTCTTCGTATCCAAAAGATCGAACAGAGAGAGAACAAAAATGTGTGTGTGCCTCCTAGGACACTAAGCAAAAAACTGGGTTGGGCATTGCCTGCCTGTGGGTGTATACTGCAGAGGAGCAGCCACTTTAATCTTTTTCAGATGCCCTTAGTGTTGCCTCCTGGTGGCAGCAGCATAACACCCACGGTCCTGTGTCCCCCAATGAGGCGACAGAGAAATTATCCTGCTATTCACTCCTGAGGGAGGACTGGATTTCATATCCTCGCTCGATAAATGTGTACCTGCTCGCCCTCAAAAATCTAACACCTGATTGGTGGAACAAAATTGTGGTCTTTACAACTTCTGGGAGACAGATGGGTGACTGTCAATAAGTATCCCCTTTCACTTCAAAGGATCCTTTGAGGCTCCTCAAGACACTCATTGACATCGAAGATAACTTTACCCAACCCTTTATTCATGGTATGATTGTTTTATACTTTCTCCATTAAAATCTAGGTTCGCTCTAAGGTCACCGAGCGGTACGGCTCGAACGCTTAACCACAACAGTTTTAAAGTTTATGAGCTGGATTTAACTAACTGGGGAACATTTGGTCCCAGTCTGTTCACCCTATCCACCCCATTATTGGAAATGTACCATCTTTGGCTAAGAGTGTCTTCCCAGACACCCATAGGCAGGGGCGGACTGGCCCAGGTGGCAGGGGGGCAAGTGCCCCCTGGGCTGGTGGTATAGCCCCCACCTAGGGCCGCCCACCCACAGAAACGGGCCGGCCCTCACCTAAGGGCTGGCGGGACTGAGATGGGCTGCCGAAAATTTTCGATAGCACCCAAACCCCCCCCCCCCCCGGACCTCACCCGAGGGCTGGCAGGACTGGGCTGCCGAAAATCTTGCCACCCAGGGTTTGCGTCACCAGTTAGCCCCTGCCCATAGGAAGAATATACCTTTGTTGGTCCCTCAAGGTCAAATAGACTTGTTTTAGCTAAAGTTTTGTGTATTTTCTATTTGTTTTCCTGAAGGAGCTTGTATTTTAGACAAGGATACGCAAGTATATTTTTAAGCGTATCTACCTAAAGGACCTAAGGCTAACACAAATAAATTTTTCTCTATTTTGTAATAAAAATATTTAGATCACCAAGTCATCAGTGACTATAGCTATTATTGATTGGTTTTATACTTTGTCTTCCATCTTTAAACAAAACAAGTGGACATCCTCTCTCCCCCCCCCACCGATGGTTTAAAGTGAGAACACCAAATTTCTAACCTTTAACATGAAGAATCTCAACACAGCCTCGAAAGATTCCTTACGTGGAAAGAATTAAATAAGAGTAAAGCCGATATCATTTGTCTGCAAGAGGTTAAACTAGTGAAAGATAACCACCTTAATATCAACAATACATTCCTGCACATCTTCGCATCCCTCAACGACAGAAAAAAAAGCGGGAGTAGCCACTTTGATAAAAAAAATTCCATTTCTTTCAAATTAGATAGTGATAAGAGCTAGAAGGCAGATATCTAATTCCGATAGGCTACTTTAACAATGAATTAACTAAAATAGTTAACATTTATGTTCCAAGAAAAAGCCCAAACTTTTTTTTTTTTTTTTTTTTTTTTTTTTTTTAGGGTAAACTGGCAGTCAAAATTCATGAAGTCAAAAAAGGTGAAAGCCTTACCATGCGTGACTTTAACCAGTACCTGATGGTACGGTGGACTCCACAGCCCCTCGTGGAAATACAGTTGTGGCCAAAAGTTTTGACACCCCTGCATATCTGTCAGATAATACTCAGTTTCTTCCTGAAAATGATTGCAATCACAAATTCTTTGGTATTATTATCTTCATTTAATTTGTCTTCAATGAAAAAACACAAAAAGAATGGTCTTAAAGCCAAATTGGATATAAATCCACACCAAACATAAAAAAGGGGGTTGACAAAAGTATTGGCACTGTTAGAAAAATCATGTGATGCTTCTCTAAATTGTGTAATTAACAGCACCTGTAACTTACCTGTGTCACCTAACAGGTGTTGGCAATAACTAAATCACACTTGCAGCCAGTTGACATGGATTAAAGTGGACTCAACCTCAGTCCTTTGTCCTTGTGTGTACCACATTGAGCATGGAGAAAAGAAAGAAGACCTAAGAACTGTCTGAGGACTTGAGAAACCAAATTGTGAGGAAGCATGAGCAATCTCAAGGCTACAAGTCCATCTCCAAGACCTGAATGTTCCTACCGTGCGCAGTTCATCAAGAAGTGTAAAGCCCACGGCACTGTGGCTAACCTCCCTAGATGTGGACTGAAAAGAAAAATTGACGAGAGATTTAAACGCAAGATTGTGCAGATGGTGGATAAAGAACCCCAACTAACATCCAAACAAGTTCAAGCTGCCCTGCAGTCTGAGGGTACAACAGTGTTAACCCGTACTATCCGTTGGCGTCTGAATGAAAAGGGACTGTATGGTAGGAAACCCAGGAAGAGCCCACTTCTAAACCCGAGACATAAAAAAGC
This sequence comes from Allobates femoralis, assembly GCA_033576535.1. Classification (NCBI taxonomy): domain Eukaryota; kingdom Metazoa; phylum Chordata; class Amphibia; order Anura; family Aromobatidae; genus Allobates; species Allobates femoralis. The sequence goes on along the minus strand of JARQOC010000006.1, from coordinate 193,989,218 downwards.
CAGGTTGGAGTTTGCCAAAACTTACATGAGAAAACCTAAAACGTTTTGGAAGAATGTTCTCTGCTCAGATGAGACAAAAGTAGAGCTTTTTGGGCAAAGGCATCAACATAGAGTTTACAGAAGAAAAAAAGAGGCATTCAAAGAAAAGAACACTGTCCCTACAGTCAAACATGGCGGAGGTTCCCTGATGTTTTAGGGTTGCTTTGCTGCCTCTGGCACTGGACTGCTTGACCGTGTGCATGGCATTATGAAGTCTGAAGACTACCAACATATTTTGCAGCATAATGTAGGGCCCAGTGTGAGAAAGCTGGGTCTCCCTCAGAGGTCATGGGTCTTCCAGCAGGACAATGACGCAAAACACACTTCAAAAAGCACTAGAAAATGGTTTGAGAGAAAGCACTGGAGACTTCTAAGGTGGCCAGCAATGAGTCCAGACATGAATCCCATAGAACACCTGTGGAGAGATCTAAAAATGGCAGTTTGGAGAAGGCACCCTTCAAATATCAGGGACCTGGAGCAGTTTGCCAAAGAAGAATGGTCTACAATTCCAGCAGAGCATTGTAAGAAACTCATTGATGGTTACCGGAAGAGGTTGATCGCAGTTATTTTGTCTAAAGTTGTGCAACCAAGTATTAGGCTGAGGGTGCCAATACTTTTGTCTGGCCCATTTTTGGAGTTTTGTGTGAAATGATCAATGTTTTGCTTTTTGCTTCATTCTCTTTTGTGTTTTTCCATTGAAGACAAATTAAATGAAGATAATAATACCAAAGAATTTGTGATTGAAATCATTTTCAGGAAGAAACTGAGTATTATCTGACAGAACTGCAGGGGTGTCAATACTTTTGGCCACAACTGTAAATACCCAGCCTTAAAAACTTGACTCTCAAAAAACGATGTCTACAACAGTTTTAGATGTTTAAACACCTACTCAACTGAATACACATACTACTCAGAAGTGCACAAAACGTTTTCCAGGACTGATTTATTTAATTTTAATTTTAACAGATGTGTTCAACATATCAAAATTCAGGAAGGTTGGAATGAACCCCCAAGACCTTTTTGGATCATTCTCCGGTTTGTTGTGATTGAATTAGGAAACAACTCATCTGCAGTTTTCCTGTGACAATGCAATTCATTCTTAATCCACAACCCTTAATTCAAACAAGTGGAATCCACTAGAAAATACTTTTGGTAACACCTCAGACTCTATTTAACCCCTTCACAATCTGGAACGCCCACAAGGCAGTAGTTAGGAGTAAATTAATTCAAGCATCAACTAGATGCAACATCCAGAAAAAACAAACTGAAAGATCTCCAATCACAATTAAAAAATATCGAGGACTTCCAGCAAAATTCCTCACCAACTTGCTCCTGAGCTCCACCATAAAATCCTACGAGAGTAAGATCGGAAATCAAATCACACCTGTTTACCGACTATGAACGATTCATAGGCTCTCTAATGTCTTACCATTACGCTTCAATAAATAGGCCATCCAATTATATGGCATCTAAACTCAAACAAGCAAGAAATACAAACAGGATTGGAAGCATAAAAAAAACAACAGCTCAAAATGCACCCACCCAAAAGAGATAGTTGAAGCCCTTACAAAATTTGGCGAAGGATTCTACAACCTAAATCTAAACACAATGACCCCTCAACCTTTAGAGGGCTAGGATCAAAGATTTCCTTTCTCAAATTAAGCAACCTTCTTTAAACTCTGACTTAACGCTACTAAGCCCCCCCCCCCCTTACTGTTGAAGTAGTATCTGGGGTTATGAAAAAATGAAAATAAAAAAAAAAAATCTCTAGGCCCAGACAGGTATACAGATGAATATAAGAAATCCTTTTCCCATATACTTTATCTGCACTTAGTAACTTTGTAGTATTTTTCGCTTTATAAGACGCACCTGATTATAAGACGCACCTAGGTTTTAGAGGAGGAAAATTAGAAGAAAAAATATTTTGAGCCATTTTGATGACACTCTTATGGGGGAAATCTGTGTGCTGGTTTGGCAGCCATTTTATTGAAGTCTTTGTGCTGCAGACACAGGCACCAATAACGTATTCCCCCACCAGACCGGAAACGCACGGCCGCATCCAGAAAGTGCAATGGCGCCAGCCTGCACTTTGCCACCCACATAGCGGCGAACACCGGAGATCACCACGGTTCACCGCGCTGACAACCCCCAACACCAGGCCTGCTGCATTGGCCCTCCGGACCTCAGTATTAACCAGTCTGCTCCACCCCACAGTAAGAATGTTTCTTTGCACTTTTACAGCATTTTTTTCACTATTGGCTTTGTTAAACGCACCCCCATTTCCCCCCAAATTTGGGGGAAATTAAAGTACGTCATAAAAAGCAAAAAATACGGTACCTTCAACACCGCAGCCACAACGGGTTCCTTTCCTAGCAAAATGCTAAAGGCCACCATCATACTTCTTCCAAAACCCAAAAGTAACCCCAAAGAGATTTAAAACTACAGACCTATCTCCTTTCCACAGGTATTAAGATTTGCTCCAAAACTATAGAAAACAGACTTAAAGATATACTCCCCACATTAATATCTAAATGAGCAATTGGGTTTTCTCTTGGGATGACAGACCTCAGATGGTACCAGGAGCGCAATCTAGTAAATATTGTGGGAAAATCAAAGGACCGTGCATTCCTCTTCACCCTGGATGCCAAGAGGACCCTTGATAGAATTATTTGGAAGTATATGTCTTGTACCTTACACAAATTTGGTTTGAACTCCGAATCCTGTCTGTAAATCATGGCATTGTACTCATCCCACACTGCGAAAATTTTCGCAAATGGTCATCTCTCTAAACCCTTCAGAATTACCAACGGCAAACGGCAGGTTGTCCTTTATCTCCTGTTATTTGCGTTATTGATGGAACCATTAGCCAAAACAATGTAGGGAAAAATCAGGATATCAAGAACTTACTCAAATACACATGATTTCAACATTACTCTCTTTGCTGACTATTCTTCCCCATCAGACTATATCATTCCTACCAGTGAATCGGTTAAACTTTAAAAGAATTTGCCAAAGTCTAGTACTTCAATATCAATTAAAAGAAAAAAAAAATGGATTTTAATATTAGCCCGACGATCAGGGGAGCTGTGGAAGGCATCCTGGCATTCGAGTGGGAGACTACATCCATCCCTTACCTGGGAATAGAGCTAGCTAGAGAACAAATTAACAGTCAAAAACCAACCTTGAAAACATCATCTCAACAATTCAAACCAACTTAAAAACTTTGCTAAAAATGACCTTTCCTGGCTAAGAAGAATAAACTCATTAAAGATGGTTATACTCCCCAAATTCTATATACTTTTAGAGAATTACCAATCTTTGTCCCAGCTAATTATTTGAATAATATCCAATCTCCATTAAACACATTCCTCGCCAATCAAAATAAAAGGAGAGTCGCCAAAGACACACTGATGAAAAGTAGATGGAGGGGTGGCTCGGACCTCCCCAACATTACAAGCAAATAGGTCACCAATTTAATTAACCAAAGCCAAGCATGGCTCAAAGACTCATCTAAACCAGTTTGGGTAGAAACTGAATCGGACTTAAATAATAGACCCCAACTCCGCTCCCTAATCTTAAACTCCAAATCTAACTCTCCCTGATCCACTGACATTTTCTGCAACCATTCAGGTATGAAAAAATTTGGTTGCTTCTAATAATAAATAGTCACTATACGAGCAAATAAACAATTATTCTAAGCTTCATTGCTCTGCTATTTGACACCAATGTTCCAAGCTATTGGATAGAAATTTTTTTTATCAAAAGTAAAAAACTTGTACGATGGGAAAACTACTCTTTCGTCACTCCAAAAACCCTCCCCGAATCAGATATATACTCATTCCTTGCTATTAAGAATGCGGCCTCAACGCTGCTACAAAGTAAACACCCAATGAGTCATGAATTTTACTCCCTCCTAAATTACAATAATTAACTTCTTTGGAAATCTAGAGATATCTATGATACATTTGACAAGGACATATTTGTGGTTAAACCCTTTATATCAGCGCAGGAAAAAAAAAACCTAAAACAAACATTCAAGCTGGAGCAATGGGAGAGAGGTTTGAAAGACACGTACTCTCCCAACATCTCTCTCCATTACATGTATTCATATTCTTCTAATAGTGAAGAATTTATATAGCAGCATAATTCAGGGCACAAGACCATGATTTTAGGCATGACACACTTATTAGGCTTTATGTTGTTACAATGCACTTAGTGCTTTATCAGCAGGAGATTATCACTTCAATGCTACAGCTCATACAAACAAATCGGGCTAATCTGTGTAATCACACCTTTAAGCCCGCATTACACATAGCGAGATTGCTGATACATCACAGGTTTTGTGATGCAACAGCGACCTCTCCAGCGATGTCACAATGTGCGACATGTAGCAGCGATCAGGCCACTGCTGTGAGGTCGCTGATCGCTGCACATCGTTCAGGACCATTTTTTGGTCCTTGGTCTCCCACTGGTTAGCACGCATTGCTGTGTGTGTGACAGCGAGAGACCAACGATCAGCGACCTCACAGGCTGGTAACCATGATAAACAGCAGGTAAATAAGCAGCATGCGCCGCCTAGATACCCGCTGTTTATCATGGTTACCAGCGTCCTCCCGCTTACCCAGTGATGTGGAGGTGGCTCCCTGGTCACTGAGGAGATCTGGCTGTTTGACAGCTCCCCAGCGACCTCACAGCGATGTTCCAGCGATCCTGGTCATTGTCGGGATCACTGGAACATTGCTGTGTGTAACGGCACCCTTACTGTTGACCATGTACAGTGTACACAGGAAGCTGACAGTCAGATGTGTGGGCGGGGTATAAACAGTCCACAAGACTTGGCACTACTTCATCTAAATCAGTGTGAACAGGGGTTCTATGAAAACTATACCAAGCTGCCAGTAAGTGACATCACTGCAATCAGGTTTTCTTGACCATTGTTATGCTGTTCTCAGAGTATATAGCAAAAATCTGCTGATGAATTCCATCTAAATCCTTTTTAACTAGATTTCCATTTTCCTTGTTAAAAAGGGACTGGTGTATTCGCTCTGGTAAAGAAAAATCTAGCCTCCTGGCTGCATAGCAAACCCTAGAAAACAGCAGCTCCTTATCTTTGCCTCATTCAGAAGATAGCTCTTATTATTTTACAGAGAACACTTGTTTAGCGCTGTCTATACAGGAATCAAGAAAGAAGAGACCGTAATAAACAGACATCACTTGGCTGGATAAACTCCATATTTTTTTGGACTATAAGACGCACCGAACCACAACACGCACTTAGGTTTTATAGGAGGAAAATGGGGGAAAAAAAGTAAGCAAAAAAAAGTAGTCATGACACACTGTTATAGGGAACCTGTCATCTACTTTATGCCTTTCTACCATGACACCAACACAAGCACCACCTACCTCGGCTTCATCGAATGTCAAGAGCAAATCTGAAGTGCCAGACAGTATCCCTCTGGAGCCATCAATGAGATAATCGCGAGCTGGGACAGAGTACGGGTCAGCATGGAGCATCTGAGCAGCTTGGACCAGTTTTGCAGAAGCATTTTCTACTCTGCAAGAAAAAAAAATACATATGTGTAGAGTACAATCCTGTCGTCACTAGACCTAGATTGTAACAAGTGTTATCATGGCTTCATTTAAAACAAAAAAAACAAAAAAGTGTGAAAATGTGAAACTGCAGTTATATTTTGAACTAGCTGTAGTACCCGGCTACGCCCGGGTTAATAAATAACTGCTGTTAGCTATAACAAAATAGAATTTGAATATGTCATATTAATGACCTGTAAGAAAAAAGAAGCTGAGCTGTGATTGGTTGCTATAGGCAGCCTAATAAATCTCCAGCCAACAGTAAACCCTCCCCCTGGCCGGGCAGTATATGTTACCTAATCATTTATTTGTAAAAAAAAAAGAAAAAACAAACACCTGCCTCATTCCCATCTTTATTTCTCCCAAGAAAAACCCCTCCGCATCCTCTGCGACATTCGTTCATGTAGGGCCCCGAAACGTGATTATTGTGAAGGCTTTGTGTGGGAGTGAGGGATGTTTCTGTTCTTTGTTCAAATAAATTATTTTCACAGTGTGATATATTATTTACTATTTGAATAAGTTGAAATCCGACTCACAGTTGAAGAAAAATTATTTTTCTTTTATTTTCTCTCTTCAAGGTGCATTACAAAATCATAGAAACATGATGAGCGTGACCATGTCAGCGCGTTTCACATGCTGAACACACGCTTAATCATGACATCCTGTATCATCATGTCATTATTCAGTATGCATTTAGCATATGAAACATGTTTACAGGGGTCAAGCTTGTCATGTTTCTATGATTTGTAATGCACCTTAAAGAAAAAATAAATGAAAAATATATTTTTTTCAATTGTATGAGCCAGATTTCAACTTGTTCATTCATTCATTCATTGCTTTAGTCATGGCAGGATTGCTATCCGTGCTCCCTTTGGAACAAGAGCTTGGTTACATGTGGTAACCTGAACTAACCTTAACTTACTGTATTTACTATTTACTTAGACTCGGCCACTACGAACCTTTAAAATTGGCACCACATTATGACACTCTGGCTTAGTGGCAGCTGGCAGTTGTATCATGTCCAATCTTCACAACGTCACTTTTGAGTCTAAGCATAATGAGTTGGATGATTTAGTCCAGTACCCCATGGGGACCCTATTGATATCCATGACTTATTCTATAACGAAACCTAATTTAGTGGGACAACACCCTGACACCTTTTATAAATACTGGAAGCAACAGTTGGGAGATGTTGCTATTCCCTCCAAGATCAGAAAAGGATGGTCCACTTTCCGTAAAAATATAATTAATAAATCTTGGAGGGAAACTCAATTCAAACTCATGCATGGAGTTATATAGGCAGTTAATATTTTTAAATCTGACCCCAAATAGGACAGGCTCACTGCATGCCCTATGTGTCAATTACCTAACTCAGATCTACTCCATAGTATTTGGACATGCCCAAATGTTGATCCCTTCTGGACGTTGATATCTGATCAGAAAATTATTAAACTTTGGAGCTTTTTCGACCCTCTGACCCCAATGACAGCACTGTTACGTTCATGGGGAGACTTGAAGTTCGAAGGTGACAGAGGTAAAGGTTCCCCCAAAGCTCTTACATACTATACTGATACTGTCTAAGAAACTATTCCTCAAGCACTGGTTGAGCCCTGCCGTCCCATCAATTCCTGGAGTAATAACCCAATTACACCATAACATGGCAGTAGAACAAGGCGACGCTCTCACAAAGAAAAACAGGCAGGCAAATTTTTAATGAAATAGAAACTGTTTATTGGTAAATTCTGTAAGTAGAGAGGAGAAAAAGATGATACCCGGTTACCTCGACTGCTTGGTATATGACAGAGCCTCAAAGGCAATGTAGGCTACAAACAGACGACTAGAACTCTCGGACTGACTGCATGACAAACTGGCTAGGAGAAGACAGGAAGGAGGAAGACAGTGAACAGAGAGGGAGTAAAGAAAGAAGGAATCCTCCCTTTTTTTCTTAGCTGGTCTAAAAAAACTTTTGTTAGTACTATTACTATTTACTAGAATTGCAAATAATGTTGTTCCTCAAGAAGAAGGTCATATCAGTCTTACGATTACTGTATGCAATAAGTCTGTACATTATTGGACCTCCATTATTGGACCATACCATTCATGGAGTTATGTGGAAATATTGTCAACGTTGTTAATATCTTTGATATTGTTGAAAATTTCAATAAAAGTTTATATTAAAACAAAAAAAAAACAGGCCTCCAACAAATGATTATAAAGTACTAGATGGCGGCCCGATTCTAAAGAATCGGGTAGTCTAGAATCCATATATAGTTTATTTACTAATAGTTACGGGAGTGCGGTGAAATACAGGTGGCTCAGTGGGTAGCAGAGTATACGGTGGCTCAGTGGTTAGCAGTGAGTGCGGTGGCTCAGTGGTTAGCAGTGAGTGCGGTGGCTCAGTGGTTAGCAGTGAGTGCGGTGGCTCAGTGGTTAGCAGTGAGTGTGGTGAGATTGGTCAGCGCAGAGGACAGGGGGCAGAGGCGGCTGGGCAGAGGACAGGGGGCAGAGGCGGCTGGGCAGAGGACAGGGGGCAGAGGCGGCTGGGCAGAGGACAGGGGGCAGAGGCGGCTGGGCAGAGGACAGGGGGCAGAGGCGGCTGGGCAGAGGACAGGGGGCAGAGGCGGCTGGGCAGAGGACAGGGGGCAGAGGACGCAGAGGACAGGGGGCGCAGAGGGGGCAGAGGACGCAGAGGGGGCAGAGGACGCAGAGGGGGCAGAGGACGCAGAGGACGCAGAGGGGGCAGAGGACGCAGAGGGGGCAGAGGACGCAGAGGGGGCAGAGGACGCAGAGGACGCAGAGGGGGCAGAGGACGCAGAGGGGGCAAGGAGGACGCAGAGGGGGCAGAGGACGCAGAGGACGCAGGAGGGGGCAGAGGACGCAGAGGACGCAGAGGACGCAGAGGGGGCAGAGGACGCAGAGGACGCAGAGGGGGCAGAGGACGCAGAGGGGGCAGAGGACGCAGAGGGGGGCAGAGGACGCAGAGGGGGCAGAGGACGCAGAGGGGGCAGAGGACGCAGAGGGGGCAGAGGACGCAGAGGGGGCAGAGGACGCAGAGGGGGCAGAGGAACGCAGAGGGGGCAGAGGACGCAGAGGGGGCAGAGGACGCAGAGGGGCGCAGAGGGGCAGAAGACGCAGAGGGGGCAGAGGAACGCAGAGGGGGCAGAGGACGCACAGGACGCAGAGGGGGCAGAGGACGCAGAGGACACAGAGGGGGCAGAGGACGCAGAGGACGCAGAGGGGGCAGAGGACGCAGAGGCAGAGGACAGGGGGCAGAGGACGCAGAGGGGCAGAGGCGCAGAGGGGGAGAGACGCAGAGGGGGCAGAGGACGCAGAGGGGGCAGAGGACGCAGAGGGGGCAGAGGACGCAGAGGGGGCAGAGGACGCAGAGGGGGCAGAGGACGCAGAGGGGGCAGAGGACGCAGAGGGGGCAGAGGACGCAGAGGGGGCAGAGGACGCAGAGGGGGCAGAGGACGCAGAGGGGGCAGAGGACGCAGAGGGGGCAGAGGACGCAGAGGGGGCAGAGGGGAGCAGAGGGGGCAGAGGACGCAGAGGGGGCAGAGGGGCAGAGGAAGGGCAGAGGGGGCAGAGCAGGGGGCAGAGACAGGGGCGAGACAGGGGGCAGATGACAGGGGGCAGATGACAGGGGGCAGATGACAGGGGCAGATGACAGGGGGCAGATGACAGGGGGCAGATGGACAGGGGGCAGATGGACAGGGGGCAGATGACAGGGGGCAGATGACAGGGGGCAGATGGACAGGGGGCAGAGGACAGGGGGCAGAGACACAGGGGGGCAGAGGACCAGAGGGGCCAGAGGACAGGGGGCAGAGGACACAGAGGGGGCAGAGGACACAGAGGGGGCAGAGGGGACAGGGGGCAGAGGACACAGAGGGGGGCAGAGGACACAGAGGGGGCAGAGGACCAGAGGCACAGAGGGGCAGAGGACGCAGAGGACACAGATGGGGGCAGAGGACACAGCAGGACCAAGAGGGGGGCAGAGGACACAGAGGACACAGAGGGGGCAGAGGACGCAGAAGGGGGCAGAGGACAGAGGACAGAGGGGGCAGAGGACAGAGGACAGGGGGGCAGAGGACGCAGAGGACACAGAGGGGGCAGAGGACGCAGAGGACACAGAGGGGGCAGAGGACGCAGAGGACACAGAGGGGGCAGAGGACGCAGAGGACACAGAGGGCAGAGGAGCAAGGACGCAGAGGGGCAGAGGAGCAGAGGACACAGAGGGGGCAGAGGACGCAGAGGACACAGAGGGGGCAGAGGACGCAGAGGACACAGAGGGGGCAGAGGACGCAGAGGACACAGAGGGGGCAGAGGACGCAGAGGACACAGAGGGGGCGAGAGGACGCAGAGGACACAGAGGGGGCAGAGGACGCAGAGGACACAGAGGGGGCAGAGGACGCAGAGGACACAGAGGGGGCAGAGGACGCAGAGGACACAGAGGGGGCAGAGGACGCAGAGGACACAGAGGGGGGCAGAGGACGCAGAGGACACAGAGGGGGCAGCAGGGAGCAGAGGACACAGAGGGGGCAGAGGAACGCAGAGGACACAGAGGGGGCAGAGGACAGGGCAGAGGACCAGAGGGGGCAGAGGACGGGCAGAGGACCAGAGGGGGCAGAGGAGCAGAGGACAGCAGAGGGGGCAGAGGACGCAAGGACAGAGGGGGGCAGAGGGCAGAGGCACAGAGGGGGCAGAGGCACAGGGGGCAGAGGACGCAGAGGGGCAGAGGACAGGGGCAGAGGACAGGGGGCAGAGGACCAAGGGGGCAGAGGACAGGGGGCAGAGGACAGGGGGCAGAGGACCCGGGGGCAGAGGACAGGGGGCAGAGGACCAGGGGCGAGGACAGGACAGAGGGGGCAGAGGACGCAGAGGGGCAGAGGCAGAGGGGCAGAGGACAGGGGGCAGAGGACGCAGGAAGGGCAGAGGACGGCAGAGGAAGGGAGGGCAGAGGAGCAGAGGACGGGGCAGAGGACAGGGGGCAGAGGACGCAGAGGGGCAGAGGACGCAGAGGGGGCAGAGGACGCAGAGACAGGGGCAGAGGACGCAGAGGGGGCAGAGGAGCAGAGGGGGCAGAGGACGCAGAGGGGGCAGAGGACGCAGAGGACAGGGGCAGAGGACGCAGAGGACAGGGGGCAGAGGACGCAGAGGACAGGGGCAGAGGACGCAGAGGACAGGGGGCAGAGGACGCAGAGGACAGGGGCAGAGGACGGCAGGGGACAGGGGGCAGGACCAGGGGGCAGGGGACGAGGAAAGGGGGGGGCAAGGACGCAGAGGGGGCAGAGGCGCAAGAGGGGGCAGAGGAGCAGGACCAGGGGGCAGGGACGCAGAGGACAGGGGGGCCAGAGGACGCAGAGGACAGGGGCAAGGACAGCAGGGTCAGGGGGCAGAGGGCACAGAGGACAGGGCGGAGGGGGTCACAGGACACAGGGGGCAGGGGGTCACAGGACACAGGGAGGGGGCCAGGAACGGCGAGGGGTCACAGGACAGGGCGGAGGGGGTCACAGGACACAGGGCGGAGAGGGGTCACAGGACACAGGGCGGAGGGGGTCACAGGACACAGGGCGGAGGGGGTCACAGGACACACAGGGCGGAGGGGGTCACAGGGACACAGGGCGGAGGGGGTCACAGGACACAGGGCGGCGAGGGGGTCACAGGACACAGGGCGGAGGGGGTCACAGGACACAGGGCGGAGGGGGTCACAGGACACAGGGCGGAGGGGGTCACAGGACACAGGGCGGAGGGGGTCACAGGACACAGGGCGGAGGGGGTCACAGGACACAGGCGGAGGGGGTCACAGGACACAGGGCGGAGGGGTCACAGGACACAGGGCGGAGGGGTCACAGGACACAGGGCCAGGCGGGGGGTACAGGACACAGGCGGAGGGGGTGACAGGACACAGGCGGAGGGGGTACAGGACACAGGCGGAGGGGGTACAGGACACAGGCGGAGGGGGTACAGGACACAGGCGGAGGGGGTACAGGACACAGGCGGAGGGGGTACAGGACACAGGCCCGGAGGGGTGCACGGACACAGGCCGGAGGGGGTACAGGACACAGGCCGGAGGGGGGGACAGGACACAGGGCGGAGGGGGTCACAGGACACAGGGCCGGAGGGGGTACAGGACACAGGCGGAGGGGGTGACAGGACACAGGCGGAGGGGGTACAGGACACAGGCCGGAGGGGGTACAGGACACAGGCCGGAGGGGGTGACAGGACACAGGCCGGAGGGGGGTGACAGGACACAGGCGGAGGGGGTGACAGGACAACGGAGGCCAGGCAGAGGGGGTGACAGGACACAGGACCGGAGGGGGGACAGGACACAGGCCGGAGGGGGTGACAGGACACAGGCCGGAGGGGGGCACAGGACACAGGCCGGAGGGGGGACAGGACACAGGCCGGAGGGGGGACAGGACACAGGCCGGAGGGGGGCACAGGACACAGGCCGGAGGGGGTGACAGGACACAGGCCGGAGGGGGTGACAGGACACAGGCCGGAGGGGGGACAGGACACAGGCCGGAGGGGGTGCACAGGACACAGGCCGGAGGGGGTGACAGGACAGGGCGCGGCCAGGCGGAGGGTACAGGACACAGGCGGAGGGGGTACAGGACACAGGCGGAGGAGACAACAGGCGAGGGACACAGGCGCGGGAGGGCGGCAGGACACAGGCGGAGCGGGAGGACGGAGGAGGAGGGCAGACTACCGGTGGGCGGGCCAGGAGTGACGGACAGGGAGGGGGCGGCACGAGCTGCACAGGACAGTCAGTACCCGCCCTCTCTCCTCTCCAGGCGCGGAGCACGGACCCAGGGTGTGGGGCCCCGCCGAGGTGCGCAGGTGGAGGAGCAGGTTGGGGAGCCGTGCGCGGAGGCCGCACACCGGAGTGGAGGCGGTCGGGCAGGTTCCATGTTGGTGGGCGCACACCGGTGTGGAGGACCCGTGGCGGCATGGCGGTCCCTGATGGGCGGGCGGGACTGCAGGGTTGTGGGCCGGATGTGGGTGGGCTGCAGACGGGGGCCCTGTGGGTCTGGTCGTCCGGTTCCTCGGTGTTTGACACAGCCCGGAGGGGGGTGAGGCCATCACGGAAGCGGATTTTCCTAGGGCGGAAGTGGCCTTCGGGTTTTATATAATAGATGTATTGAAACAACATGGATAAATACAAGCTTTAATGACTGGAGCGGCTACACAATATTACAGGAGGTGTCATGCGGTCATGTAGTACTCACTTGATGAAAGCAGGAGGCATGTCTCTCTTCATAATCTGATCTTCAGTTGTCTGGACCGTTTCTTTACCGACCTGAGGTAAAACAATGACAAAAGACATAAGGTCACATGGGTGTAAAACGGAGAACATACCATAAAATAAGTGGACAACATGTAATTATTTTATTATTCCCAAAAAAGTACAATTTCAAGGGGTTGTTGGGAGTTTAAATGATGACCAATCTGCAGGACAGAACATAAATGTGACATCTTCCTTACTGATTAGTTAGCATGACCTCTGCAAGACACTGGAAATTAGTGACATTCGGCACATATCACATAGATCAGTGTGTATCTATCATTCAAGTGATTGGGAGATAAACAGCAGTAAAGGGACCGTTACACACTTCAATGTCGTAACGATCTCATGGAAGCACGCCCGTGACAACATCAGTAATTGATCGTTGGTGAGATGTCAGACGTATAGATATCGTTCACGATGCACCAACGATGTGGCGAGCAGCTATTGTTCGCACAACCCAGCGAACGATACTTGTTCAATGTTGTGAATAGGCAAAGTCGTTAACGAGATCATTATCGCGGTGTCACACACACACAATGATGCAGCAGGTTGAATGAACGACAGATTTGAGAACATGTTCATAAATCTGCGATCAGCGATCCAATGCTTTATAGCAGTCGTATCTCAGTGACACACGCAACGACGCACTAACGATGTCGTTTGAACGACTCCAAACCCGTGACGTTTGAGCAATAATGTTAAGGATATCGTAGCGTGTAACGGTACCATAACAGCGATCACCAAGCATTGCTGTCTTCTGCTTCATACATTACTTCCATGCAGTGATAAAGCAGATTTCAGCTGATAGCTGGAGGTGTTAGAGCCCTGTTACACGTAGCGACGCACCAGCGATCCCGACAACGATCCAACCTGGCCAGGATCGATGGAACATTGCTATGTGATCGCTGGCGAGATGCCAGACAGGCAGACTTACCAGCGATCCCCATTCTGCGGCTGACACCCAGCGTTCGTTGGGGATTGTTCAGGGATCGCTGGTCATTGCCCCTGTCACACACAGCGATGCCCAGCAGGAGATCGCTGATCGAAACATGGTCCAAGTCATTCGTTACCGATCAGTGATCTCCCATCGGGGGGCCGATCGCTAGTGCATGTCACACATAGCAATATCGTTGGTGAGGTCGTCGCAACATCACAAAACCTGCAACGTTGCGGCGATATCGCTGTGTGTGAAGTACCCCTTAGACCCCACCACTCTCATACTGACAACCTATAGATTGTTAAGAGTTTTTCCATGAACAAAGTCCATTTTCAAGCAGATTTCAAGTCTTGGAATAAGGATTTCCACAATTGATTGTGTTTACAAAGAAAACGTTCCTGTGCTGAGATAATCTTATATATATGTGTCCCTGCTATGTACTGTGTAATAGCCATGTCTGATCGTACAGGGACATGATCTGATCATATCACATCTCCTGTGCTGAGAATCTTATATATGTGTCCCTGCTATGTACTGTGTAATGGATGTGTCTGACTATACAGTGACATGGTCTGATCATACCACATCTCCTGTGCTGAGATAATCCTATAAGATTATCTCAGGACAGGAACATTTTTTTTTTTAAACACATCCAATTGTGGAAATTATTATTATTCCAAGATCTATTTATTAAAATTAACTTTATTCATGGGAAAACCCCTTTAAACTTGATATGGCTGTGTCTGACTGTACAAGGACATGGTCTAACCATACCACATCTCCTGTGCTGGGGAAGAAGCAAAAAAATATTTAGATATTACAGCACAGGATCACAAATAATTCTTTGAGGTAAAACATTTTTTTTAAATCAGGAAGGGAAATGCTTTACCTTACTAAGGCTACTTTCACATAACGATTTTTGTTAAATCCGATGCTGTCCGATATAAATCGGACAGCATCGGATTCCTCTGATGCCTGGAATCGGGTGCCAAATAGGCATCCGATTCCGACAGAAAATAGGATGCCCGCCCTCCTGTCAGATCGCTCCCTAGCTGTCACTGTCTCTCCCCCGGTCCTCTTCTTTATCCCCTGTGTCTCCCCTCTTGGCCCCCGGTCCTCTCATCCCCTGTGTCTCCCCTCTTGGCACCCGGTCCTCCCCTCTTGGCCCCCGGTCCTGTGTCTCCCCTCTTGGCCCCCGGTCCTCTCATCCCCTGTGTCTCCCCTCTTGGCACCCGGTCCTCCCCTCTTGGCCCCCGGTCCTGTGTCTCCCCTCTTGGCCCCCGGTCCTCTCATCCCCTGTGTCTCCCCTCTTGGCACCCGGTCCTCCCCTCTTGGCTCCCGGTCCTCCCCTCTTGGCCCCCGGTCCTCCTATGAGTCCATCCCCAGTCCTTCAATGTGCTGCCCCCATGTGTCCTCCGGCCCCCCCATGTGTCCCCCTCCTCTCCTCTTGTCCTCCCCCTCTCCTTTTGTCCTCCTCCTCCTCTCCTCTTGTCCTCCCCTCTCCTCCTCTCCTTTCTCACCTGTCCACGACTCCTGCACGGTCCCGCACGTCTCCGGTGCCTTGCTGTTCTGTCTCAGTGCTGCCAGGACCTCTCGTGATGTCACAATCACATGACTGCCGGCTATTGGTTCCTGGCAGTCATGTGATTGTGACATCACGCCAGGTCTTATCAGCACAGACGGCAAGATACCTAGAGACACCGGAGACGCCGGGAGACGACGTGGGCCTCGTGGACAGGTGAGCATAGTTTTTTTTTTTTTATTAACCCCTTAATTTACTTTTAGGAGCTATTTTAGTGTACTGAGCATGCTCAGTACACTAAAATCGGTCCGAGGAGACATCACATGTTTTCTCGGACCCTGCTCCATAGGGCCCCATGCTAAATTGATCGGGTCGGATCGGATGTGCACTAAATGCCATCCGATCTGGTCCGATCCGAATCTGTCAGATTTAATTTTCGGTGCAAAAATCGGAGCAAGCTCCGATTTTTGCACCGATAAAAAAATCGGACAGATTCGGATCGGACCAAATCGGATGGCATTTAGTGCACATCCGATTCGGTCCGATCCCCATAGGGTTGCATGGGGTCCGAAAATCGGTCCGATGCTGTCCGATTTTTTTCGGACAGCATCGGAAATGCAAAAATCGTAGTGTGAAAGCAGCCTAAAAGAATTCTCTGTGATCCCATACTATTTTGTCTGTATACTCCTGTTTGCTTTCACCCATGCCCAGGAGGTGTGATAAGATCAGACTATGTCCCTTTATGGTCAGACACATCCATTACACAGTACATCGTAGAGAAACATATAAATGTGTCCCTGCTATGCAAAGTTCCATTTTTATTTTTCACCGTGCACTGAACACTGTCTGATCATACCACATTCTCCTGGGCAGGGGAGGAATAACAGAGAATATACAGACATTATAGCATGAGAGCAAAGCAGATTCTTTTTATGAGGTAAAACATTTCTCTGCCTGTTTCTAGAAAACGCTTTACCTCAAAAAATGAATTATTTGTGATCCCATGCTGTAATGTCTGTATACTCTATCTCGTCCTCCCCTGCCCAGGATCAAACCAATGCTCCGTGCACGGCCAGAAACAAAAATAAATGACTTGTGTAGAGGTACTCATGAGCATCTATGCCTCCCATTACTTTATAACCTTGGCAGCAGCTGCCTGACACTGATCAGTAAAGCTGGAGTCTGCCATCCACCCATACAGCCAAGTGTTTTTCAGTGACCGTTTTACTCAGTGTTCTGGAATTACGTACACACCTACATAAATACAGAGAGGGTTCACTGCATGGTGTAAGCCACTCATAAGCCTCAATGATAAGACGGCTACATTGGACTTTGCTTCAAAATAAACAAAAAAACTTAAAACCCTGCAAAGTTCTGGAAGAATATGCTTTGGACAGATGAAACCAAGATTAACCTCTACCAAAATGATGGAAATAAAAAAAAAAAAGTCTGTCAAAAGCATGGTACAGTTCATTATCCAAAACATACCATTAAACACAGCGGAGGCGGTGTGATGACTTGGGCATGCATAGCTGTCAGTGGCACTGGGTCCCTAGTGTTTATTGATGATGCGACACAGCGAGAATCAGCCGGATAAATTCTTGGGATTTCAGAGACACTATATGCTCAAATCCAGCCGAATGGAGAAAAAAAAACGATTGTCCATCTGTATTTTAAAACGCCGAAAAAGGAGCCAAAATATAAACCAACCCAGGAGTTAATTAAAGCAAACAAGTGGAATATTCTTGGAAGGCCAAGTCAGTCACCTGATCTCAACCCAGTACAGCAGGCATTCCACTTGTTAAATACTAAACATTAGACACAAAAGGCCCACAAACAAACAGCAACTGAGAGCTGCTGCAGTAAAGGCCTAGAAGACCATTGAAAAAGAGGAAACACAGCAGGAGGGAAAGGCAGTAATGTTAACCATGGAGCAGGGCAGGAGGGAAAGGCAGTGATGTCACGGCAGGAGGCCGGCCGCCCCGCCTCCTGCCATGACATCACTGCTTATACCTGCCCTGCTCCATGTTAACCATGGAGCAGGGCGGGTATAAGTGGTGACATCAGCACATATGGATAATGGGAGCGTCTTATATGTATAATATTACGTACCTGTATTTGTATGGTGATGTATCCTGCGTGTATTATGATGTCATGTACATATAGTATCCATATATAAAAAACATACATGTGGACTCACTTTCAGTGATGTACCCGGTGTGTAATGAGATGCCATAGGTGTATAGTATCCATTAAAGTATATATCTAACCTAGAGAGTACATACAAGAGAGATGGGCATCTTTGCCCTCTTCAAGTATGGCGTTTGCGGACCGCGCATGCGCGGTCGCGCTGCCTCGGGCTGCGGTGAAAGGCTTCAATTGCACAGGAAGGAGCGTCATATGACGCACTTCCGGTGTGTGAATGTCGGAAACCGCCGCTCGGGATGGCGCGGCCGCCCATCTGCGGCGTGGAGCAGCGCAAATTGGAGACAGGTGGCGGGAGGGGTGGCGGGTGGGTATTTTAGGATGGGGGAGACACAGCCAAACATGCCCCCTGAGGAAGCATTCAGGGAAACGCGTTGGGGCGTCCCCTAGTGGTCATCTCTACACCTTGGCATCTGACATGGGTAAGCTTGGGCACAATCGCTATGCTGCTAAGAATATTGCATAATGGAGTTTGAGATAACAATCAGTGTACTGGTGTATTAGAAGGGGGAAGTGTTTACTGAACCCTCCATACACTATTAAGTTGTAGCTCTCAACCATATGTATAATGGAGTTTGAGATAACAATCAGTGTACTGGTGTATTAGAAGGGGGAAGTGGTTACTGAACCCTCCATACACTATTAAGCTGTAGCTCTCAACCATATGTATACTAGAACTGCACAATAGTTTTTGTTTGATATAGCTACCATGTATATGTCTTGAAGTGTGAGACAAAATGACCTTAACCCCTTAGTGTCCTCTTATCCAGATCCATGTAAAATTTACTATTTTTATAATTGAGCACTTTGTACCTGCAATTTTAATCTCCTTGATGAAATAATAAAAGCATCTTTATGAAAAGCAGCTAAAATTGTGCATTTGAATCATTGGTATAGAAAACTCTCCAAAAACCAATCTAGTATGTGTAATATAATATTTGGGAGAGTTCTAACTTTTTGTAAATACTATTCATGTCTATCCTGGATATATAAAACATAAGTGGTGACATCACAGCAGGAGGTGGGGTCATTCCATGTCAAGTGATCCAAAAATGAATATTTTTTTTCCCTGACGTCCTCAGATTTTTTTAATTTTTTTTCTATATGAAGAACAACTTTAGTTAATTACAAAAAAAAAAGTTTTGAATTTTTTTTCTTTATCAGTTAATTCTTTACAGATTTTTAAAATTTTAAAAAAGTGCGAATTTTGGCCTGGTATGGCTTTACATTTTCTATCATATCTCGGGCTAGAAATAAGATAGAGAAACAAAATAAACACCAATCTACTCAGAACTGTGCAGGCTTTCACCAGATATGTCACAAGAGGATCTTTGTTAATATTTTACCCATGTGATCGCAAGCGCAAAACTTTAAAACGCATTTCCGAAAAATCGGAGTGCTTTAAATATTTCAAAAACTGCCCATGTGTCTGATTTGCTCTTAGCCACATCTGTACCAAATTTCAAGTTGGGATCGCGATGGGATCATATTTTAAAATATTTTAATATTAATAGCGTCAATGGGTCATTCTATATCAAGTGATCTAAATATGAATATTTTTTTTTACCTGACGTCTTTAGATTTTTTTTCTTTATGAAGTACAACTTTAGTTAATTACAAATTAAAAGTTTAGAATTTTTTTCTTCATCAGTTAATTTTTTACAGATTTTTAAAGTTTAAAAAAAGGGTGAATTTTGGCCTGGTATGACTTTACATTTTTTTATCTCAGGCTAGAAATAAGATAATGAAGTGGGAGAGACATCATTTTACTCAGAACGGTAACAGCTTTCATTTGATATGTTACAAGACTATGTTTCTTTATATCAAATTCAAACTATTGACGGGCAATTGTGAAAAAATGACTGATTATGTTCTTGGTTATATTTGTGCAGAGATTCAACTTGGGACCTGTCAAATTTATATATTTTTTATTTTATGGTTGTATGAGTTATCACAACTTATTGAATAAAACATTTATATGCAACAAAAAAGAAACACAAAAAACAAATCCCATAAGTGGCAGGATAAATACATCTTAATCATCAGAACACAACGCTCAGCATTTTCAACTTGAATGTATTGAACAAACCAAAAGAAGAAAGGTGATCATATCCTCAAGTTTGATTAAACAAGATTAAAAGAACCAAAAATGTTAACCCCTATTTATACATATAAATTTGTTTTTCTATTATATCACTAAACATGTCATTTATGAAGTGTTTAATAAGTACAGTAATAGTACAGTAGTTAAATCATCGTTCTATAAATTATGAACTAATCAAACAATTAATAGTATGTTTTTAAAGTGGCATTTTATCAATTTGTCCCTTCTAGTGGGTGAAATGTAATCTTGTCCAATCGCCATTTCCTTGTGTGTCAAAGAGTATGTCCGGCCTGTCACGGTGTTAGGCTCCGCCTGAGTTAATATCTGATTTTTGTGCACTTTTAAAATGTCTGGCTTTCTTGGATACACAAAGGATGGCGATGGACCAGAAGGATGCAATAAAGTCAATTCTACTTCATTTTCACAATCTTTGGAGAGTACAGTAGCCAGCCACCAGCGCCAATCATATTCATATTTTTTCAAAAGGATTGTAACAGTGTCTATGATAAAATGCTGTTTCTTGAGAAGTAGCAGCCATTGCTGTGTGGGAAAAATACAGTTAATATTAAGTAAGGAAGATAGGTAATAAAAATAAAGATTTACAGTACACTTGAGATAGAACTGTATTACTATAAAGTGAGTTTTAGGGCTAGAGCGCACAGTTTTTTCTGTCTGCAGATACACGCTGCAGTTTTGGCAGCTTGTTTTTCTACCAAGTGTTTACCACATATGCGTTAGTTTTTTTAATCGCTAGTGAAAAAAATGGCAGCTTCTTTTATATAAATGATAAATGCTGAGTTTATTGCAGCAATTAAAAAGTAGTTCAAGCAGTGATTTACTCACTCTTGAGTGTTGCCAAAAACACTGCATGTGGTGAACCCCACAGAAATCAATGGGGCTTTTTTTCTGAATGATGATCCCTAAGAATAGCACTGTGTGTATTGGCCCTTAATAATAAAAGCATTAAACTATTAATATATTTACTCACCCATATTTTAGTACACAGCCTTGATGGCTTTGTACAGACTATTGTTTGTTCAGGAGTGAAGATGTCCAGACATGTCAGGACATGAAAAGTCTGAACGAGCTGTCTTACTTCCTGAATGCAGTGGGTAGACACTTAACATGATTGACAGAGCTGCTGGCCTATCATCTGCTCTGCATTCACTGTCTATCCCTGTGCTTTCTCAGGTTGAGCCCTAACAAAGCTTTTTCCTATATGTCCTCTCCTGCTTCTAAGCTGTAACATATCAAAATAATACAGTAATGTCTAAAAATAATGGATTTGATAAATATAGACCCCACGCTTTTAGACCACAGGTTGAACAGATCTGAATTCAAGATTTTTGAATTGACACTATAATAGTTACCTGATCCCATCACGATCCCAACTTGAAATTTGGTACAGATGTGGCTAAGAGCATAAAAGACACATGGGCAGTTTTGGAAAATTTTTATTAAAACGTTTTTTCGGAAATGCGTTTCAAAATGTTGCGTTTGCGTTCGCATGGGTAAAAAATTAAAATTAACAAATATACTCTTGTGACATATCTGGTGAAAGCCTGGACAGTTCTGAGTAGAATGGTGTTTATTTTGTTTCTCTATCTTATTTCTAGCCCAAGATAAAAAAAATGTAAAGTCATACCAGGCCAAAATTCACACTTTTTTTAAACTTTAAAAATCTGTAAAAAATTAACTGATGAAGAAAAAAATTCTAAACTTTTAATTTGTAATTAACTAAAGTAGTACTTCATAAAGGAAAAAAAATTAAAAAAATCTAAAGACGTCAGGTAAAAAAAAAATATTTATATTTAGATCACTTGATATGGAATGACCCATTGACGCTATTAATAGTAAAATATTTTAAAATATGATCCCATCGTGATCCCAACTTGAAATTTGGTACAGATATGGCTAAGAGCAAAGCAGACACATGGGCAGTTTTTGAAATATTTAAAGCGCGCCGATTTTTTGGAAATGCGTTTTAAAGTTTTGCGCTTGCGATCACATGGGTAAATTATTAACAAAGATCCTCTTGTGACATATTTGGTGAAAGCCTGTATAGTTCTGAGTAGAATGGTGTTTGTCTCTCTATCTTATTCCTAGCCTTAGTTATGAGGAGAAACGTAAAGGCAGGCAACAGCAAATTCGCACTTTTTCCGAACTTTGAAAATCATTTAAAAAAAATAAATTTTTTAAAAAAATTTTCTCTTCACATTTTGCATTGTCTGACATGCTATTATCAAATAACAAAATCTCAAAAGAATTAAAAATATAGAGGTAATAATCATTGGTTCACTTGACATGGAATGACCCGGTGGGGCAATGCGGCCAGAACCGTACCCCTTGCTTTGTAAGACTACGTGAAACTACCTTGAGAGAAATGGCTCAAGCCACCTCCTATTTGGCTCCAGTATGTAAGTTTTCAAAGTGTATTATCTCAGGGTAAAAGGGGAGGGCTCAAGGGATGGAGGACCCCTTGCCTGAATGCAGCAGAATTAGATCACCATGTATGGTTGGTGACAGGTCCTCTTTAAAGCTGAAAGGCTGAACTTAAAATGCATTGTAATTGTTTTGTACAGTACAATTAGAAAAATGTCCAAAAATATACACTCCCTGACAGAAGTTGTGTCGCTTATCCATGTTATGTAAATAAAAGCTTATAACCGGACATAAAATTCATCCATTGGTTTTATTAATGACTCTTTTGAAAGCTGAAACCCTCCGAAACGTGGTTCAGGTTAAGAAAATAAATTGTCATCAATCTGAAATATTGATCATTTAATGAACACAGAATGGTCAGATTTTGGCAAGACAAAAACGTCTTGTCGCCCACAGAAAGTAATGTGATTTTCAAACAAAAAATTAACTTAAAATACAAATATATGTTGCATAACTTTGGTGCTATGAGAGTCATATTTAATATTTTGTGTGACTTCCATGAGCTTGAAGGACTTCATCCATGTGGTTCAACAATGATTCATACAATTTATTAATGAAGTCATCAAGAATAGCAAAGAATGCAGTCTTACATGCCTCCCAGAGTTCATCTAGATTCTTTGGTTTTGTCTTCCAAGCTTCCGATTTCATCCTACCCCAAAACATACTCAATGATGTTCATGTCTGGTGACTGGGCTGGCCAGTCCCTGAGCACCTTGATTTTTTTTGCCTGGAGGAACTTTGTTGTAGAGATGGATGTATGAGGTGGAGCACCATCCTGCTACAGAATTTGACCCCTTTTAGGATTTGGAAAATAAGAGGTAGTTAATACTTCTTGATATTTTAGGCTACTGATATAGCCTACCACTTTGCAAATGTTTCACACACCCCCATACTGAATGTAAACGCAGACCATGATCTTTCCACCACCAAATTTAACTGTTTTCTGGGTGTATTTTGGATCCATACGAGCTCCAGTAGGTCTCCTGCAGTATTTGTGGCAGCTGTGGTATAATTCTACTGAAGATTCATCAGAGAAATCCACCTTGCGCCACTTTTCCAGCGTTGATCTGTTTAGCAGGCTGTGGGACTTTGCAAATGCCACACTTTTTTTGCCTTTTGTTTAGTGCTGGCTTCTGGGCACTGATTTGACCATGGAGGCCATTTTGAGACAGAATGCTACAAACTGTTCTAGTTGACACAGGGATTTGAGGTGACCAGGCCTGTTGGAGCTCTGCTGCAGTGGAAGAGTGGCTTGCTTTGGATTTTCTTACCAACAAACGTTCCTCCTGAGCAGTTGTCTTGCGGGGTCTGCCGGACCTGGGCTTGTCAAATACATCTCCAGTCTCTTCAAATCTTTTTTTTTTTTTTAATTCTCTGTACTTGACACAGACACATTAAAGGTGCCAGCCACCTCTGCAGTGGATCTGGTCTTCAGCCTCTTGATAATCAAGGCTTTGGTCACAGGGTGGATTTTTGGCATGTTGTCAGAGCTCAAGTTGCAGTTCAAGTGAAGGTCTGGGGTGCTGGGTTTCCTTTTAGACACACCCATTTAAATTAACCAATCATTTACTGAGCACAGGTGGGGATGTATACTAGGATTTGGTACATTATATGACCAAGCGACAAAACTTTTGTCTTGCTAAAATCTGACCATTCTGTGTTCATTAAGTGATCAATATTTCAGCATTGATGCTAATTTATTTTTTTAACCTAAACCAAATTTCGGAGGGTTTCAGCTTTCAAAAGAGTAATTTGTACAACCAATGGATGAATTTAACGTCAGGTTATAAGCTTTTATTTACATAACATGGATAAGGGACATAACTTCTGTCAGGGAGTGTATATGGACCTAACTGTATGTAAACAGGTCTTGCACCACCAAGAACAGTGGCCACCTATGTGCACTAAGCCATCGATTACAAATCGCTGAGTTTGCATTGTTTACTATTGACAGACGACTGGTCAGTCAGGTTGATCTCATTTGTCTGATTTTGGACTACCAATCACATTGCTCTCCCAGAGGAAAGCGGCTTGCTTTCTCAAAGAACACAGGAGACCTCCACCGAATGAGCACTCCTGAGTATGAGAGAGGCAGCCGAGATGGCTGTTGGCTGAAGCTTGGTTGAGCCAACTAATGTTTAGGACCAGCCTTCGGGTCAGAAGCAGCAGGACCTTGGGATACATCATCTGGAATCAATGCCATGGGTATGTAAAAGCTCCTGTCACTAAGTGTGCAAAATATCCCCAAATTGAAAAAAAGACCCTTTACTCTTCTACTCACCCACTAGAATGGGAGGGGGCTGAGAGTCTGTATTCCTAGTAGACTATAGCAAAGGTAGAAAGAATTGCCAGCTCCTCAGTCATTGGACAATGCAAGTCTCAGCTCTTGCAGGGCTGGCAGAATGCAGCAAGGGGTGATGCTGCTGACTGTCAGTGTGTCCGCTAGTTCTTCCTTCCTCCTTCACTGTCAGGAGCCAAACAAGAACAGGAAGAAAAGGAGGACACGAGAGAGGGGGTGGAGGTCGGACATGCTGCTGGAGTTAATCCGTGAGCAGCTACAGCGCAGGGATCTGCACATTAAATCATTGCAGGACCTTGTGAATGGCTGCCCTGAGACTGAGACCCACTGCTGGAATCGGCCCATCCGGCATTTGTCAGAAATGCAAGATGGCCAGCCTAGTCCTGAATGGAGGGCTTTTGATCACCTGCCTCCTCAGGAATAATAAGTCAGTTTACACCTCCTGCTGTTCACAGCTTCCTGCATTGCACTGATGACAGGAAGAGTAGTGGTAGGAAGAATAATATTTAATTTCCTATCCCTTTGGCTGCTCTTCAATTAACCTTACATTTTTATTTTTACTTTAATTTCTTTTCCTATCATTCTTCCAAGAGCCAAAACTTTATTTTTCTATCCATACAGCCATATGATGGCCTGTTTTTGCGGGCTAATGGGGCCGTCACACGCGTCAATATCGTCAGTGATCTGATCGCTAACGACATTGACAGATGATCGCTGGTGAGCTGTCACACAGGCAAACTCACCAGCAATCATTTTACCAGCGACATCGTGGAAATGATTTCTATATCGTTTCCACGATGTCTGCAGGCTGGTATCCAGGGTAAACTGCGGGTAACTAGGCAGCGCGCACTGCCTAGATACCCGATGTATACCTTAGTTACCAGCCTTCTCCACTCACCGGCTGGTATCTAAAGTACACAGCAGGTAACTAGGGACCCTAGTTACCCGCTGTATACCTTAGATACCAGCCGGTGAGCAGAGAAGGCTGGTAACTAAGGTACATATCGGGAATCTAGGCAGCACGCGCTGCCTAGTTACCCACAGTTTACCCTGGATACCAGCTTCCAGCGCTTCCTGAGAGGCGCTGGGAGCTGGCTGATCGCATCTCCCGTGTCACGCGCAGCGATAAGCAACACGCTGCGTGTGCACCGGGCGACCGTCATCAGGTTTTACAACAGGTTCTAAAACCTGGTGACCATCAACCAGCGATTTATCGCTGGTTGATTGAGCATGTCACACGTGTCAATATCGCTGCAACGTCACGTGCAGCAGTGATCGTGCACGCGATATTGACGTGTGTAACGGCCCCATAAGAGTGCCGTCACACGGGTCAATTTTATGAACGATATTGTTAGCGATCACATGCAAGCGTGATCGCTAACAATATTGTTCAGATCGCTGGTGAGCTGTCACACAGACAGACTCACCAGCGATCAATAGACCAGAGACATTGTGGAAACGATTTAAATATCGTTTCCACGATGTCTCGCTCCCGCTGCCAGCCTGCGGTAAGCAGGAGCAGGCTGGTCTCCAAGGTAAACTGCGGGTATCTAGGCAGCGCGCGCTACCGCATAACGGCCGCACTTGCGGCAAGCCCCATGCAATGTCTATGGGGCTTGCGGTAAGTGTGCGGCAAGTATGGTTTCGGCAATTGAGGCAGATACGGCCGCTAAAAAAAAACCGCGGCTGACCGCGTTTTTTTCGCGGCCGCATCTGCGGCAAGTGCCGAAACTGCAATTGTACTGCACTTGCCGCACCTGCCACCAGCCCCATAGGCATTTCATGGGGCTTGCCGCAGGTGAACCGCAAGTGCGGCCGTTATGCGGTAATCGCGGCAGTTGTGTTTTTTTCACCGCAACTGCCACGATCAGCGATCACTGCTGATGTGAAAGGGGCCTAAGTTGTACTTTTGAATGACTTCATTCATTTTATCATATGGTGCACTGGAAAGCAGGAAAAATTCCAAATTAAAATTGCAGGAAAAAAAAAAAAAAAAGTGCAATTCAACAATTTTTTTTTTTCATTTGGGGGGGGGGGGAGGTTATTTACCACGCTCATTTTACAGTGGCATGCAAAACTTGGGCACTCATGATTTTAAAGTAACAGTTACTGTGATCAGTTAAAGGGTGCTTTCACATTTGCGTTCCCCTCCGCAGCGTTCTGCAGAGGGGAGCCGCAATGTGAGCGCAGCACCGCAAGCCCTATCTTTATAATAGGAGCGCACAGTGCTGCGCATGACCGTGCGCACCCAGTCACTCCCATATACGATCTGTGCGCAGGCGAATGCCTGCGCACAAATCACCCGGTCTCATCCGCACCAGAAATGCAACATCAGATCACATATGGGAGTGAATGGGTGCGCACGGTCATGCGCAGCACCGTGCGCTCCTATTATAAAGATAGGGGCTTGCGGTGCTGCGCTCACATTGCGGCTCCCCTCTGCAGAACGCTGCGGAGGGGAACGCAAATGTGAAAGTATCCTAACAAGTTGAAGAAGAAATATTCTCTTAAAGGCAATAAAGTTAAATGTAACACATTTCCTTTTTATTTTGGAAATTTAACCCTTAAAATTACAAAAAAATGAAAAATGGGCTGATGCAAAAGTTTGGGCACCCTTGGAGATTTTTATACTCATAACTTTGACCAAGGTTTCAGAACTTAGTCTGTAAGGGTGCCGTCACACCTGGCGACGGCACCGCCGATTTCTTAGGCGACGTAAGGGCCATGGCCTATCAGCGCCGATATCGCCCCTGCGTCGTTTAATGTAAACGGCCGACGGTGACCTGACAGACAATGGGAGCCATACGCTCCCATTGTACTGCATCGCCGCTGGGGTTTTGAGACACCCCGGTGGCGATGCCGCCTGTCAGATCGACGGTGCACTGCCGGAGGTGTCGCCCCATGTAAACGGGGGACGGCGACTCTGGCGGGTCACCAAAAACGTGCACGCTCCCGCCAGTTGCCGACGACATCTCCAGTGCCATCGCCTGGTTATGGCTAGTTCATCCATCATTGTAAAAACCCAGTTACACACACATGATTGTGCAGAGATTGTTCGCAGATCTCAGGTTGCAGTGAAATCATGGACACATTGTTCCATTTTGTGGCCATGTACAAATGTGTCCATGATTTCACTGCAACCAGAGATCTGCGAACAATCTCTGCACAATTATCTGTGTGTGTAACTGGGCCTTAAGGAAAGGGCAGGTGATGCCAATGAGAAAGCTTTATTAAAACCCAGTCTTCTCTAACCTTGTACCAAAAACAGCAGCCATGGGTTTTTTAATCAGCTGTATCACTCTGAAAACGAAAATGGTGGAGGCCCACAAAGCAGGAGAAAGCTATAAGAAGATAGCAAAGAGTTTTCAAGTTTGCGGTTTACTTGGCTCGAACTGTAAATTAAGAAATGGCAGTTAACAGGAAAAGTGGAGGTCAAGATGAGGTCTGGAAGGCCAAGCCAAAATTTCAGCAAGAGCTGCTTGTAGGATTGATCAAGGGGCAAATCAGAACCCCTTGCTTGACTGCAAAAGACCTTCAGAAAGATTTAGCAGACTCTGGAGTTTTGGTATATTGCTCTACTATTCAAAGACACCTGCACAAATATGGCCTGCACCGAAGAGTCATCAGATAAAACCGTCTCCTGCATCCACACCATAACATTCAGTGTCAGAAGTATCCAAAAGAACATCCAATCCATCCTATGGACCAATAAGATTATAAATATAACTCTTTGGCCTCAATGATCAAAAGGTATATGTGGAGGAAAAAGGACACAGAATTTCAGGAAAAGAGCATCTTGCCAACCATTAAGCAAACAAAACTAAAAAAGCTGAAGTTGAAAAGGGGATGACATGTACAAATCGATAATGATTCTAAACACACATCAAAATCCACAATAGTATACCTGAAAAGGTGTAAACTGAAGGTGTTACAACAGCCCTCAGTCCCCTAATCTGAACATCATTGAAAATCTGTGGTTACACCTCAATAGAGCAGTGAATGCAAAATGACCCAGGAATGTCACGGACCTGGAAGACTTTTCCAAGGAACAATGAATCAAAATACCTCAAACAAATATTCAAAGACTCTTGGCTGGCTGCAGAAAGCAATTACAAGCTGGAATAATTGCAAAAGGGGGAGCTACTGGGTACTAACCATGCCGGGTGCCCAAACTTTAGCATCGGCCCATTTTCTCTTTTGTAAATTTTAAAATGTTAAAGATGAATTTTTAATTTTTTTGCCTCAAATAAAAAGGAATTGTGTCATTTTTAATATTATGCCTTTTAGAGATCATTAAATCTTGAACTTGTGTAACTATTCACAATAAACAGTAATTTTGACCAGGGGTGCCCACATCGTTGATTATTTTGAATTTTAAGACTCTCCAAGTCAATACAATTTTGCTGATACCAAGCCTGTATTATTTGTTTCATCATTGAAGGTGTGAAAATAAAACTGAAAATTTGAAAGAAATTTTTTTTGACCCATAATATTTTACATTTCAGGATATGGGGCTGTGTGAGGACTTTTTTTTCAGTAAAGACTCGATCTACTATGATTGGCATGACATCATCAGATCCCCGACTGTTATGGCAACCCATCGGCGCTCCACGTGCATGCAGATTAGAGCATGGAATAATTTGCCATCCTGTCCTTGCGTGTTAAATGACACAGATTAAACAGCCACAGGCGGTACTGCTATCCACCTGTGACTGCTAATTAAATCAACAGTCATGTGCAAGTAATGATGCGGGCACTGCGTTTGAGCCCACATCCAAGACCAACACAATTCTTATGACTTATATGTCCTTCAAAGGTTGTGAAATGGTAAAGCCATCCATACATGTTCAAAACACCATTATTTAATTTAATCTTACCACTGGATGTGAAGTAGATATGGTTTTTGTAGTCAACAGATTCACCAAGTCTTTGGATCACTTTCTTGACAAGCCAAACGTGTTATTGGGGTTGAGGCCATTGCCCATGAGGAATGATATAGGGTTCCTAAGGCATCCTACCAGTAGCTGGTGTTTGGCTTTGTATAGTGTTTCTAGCTAGTTACAACAGCCGACAAGTGCTCTACTAAGGCTGGCTTCACACCACGGCAAGGTTCGATCTGAGGCTGTCCTGTGTAAACCAGACAGCCTCGGACCGGTTTTTGGCCCCATAACAGCCTATGGGGCCGGATGGAGCCGGATGGCAGCTCTCTGCCATCCGGTTTCATCTCTGCGATGGAATCCAGGAGAATTCAGATTCTCACCGGACACAAAAATGTTGCTTGCAACGTTTGTGTCCGGGGAGAAAAATCACCCCAAAAAGCCGGATCCGGGGCAATCCGGTTCTCCTTAACATGGGAGCCTATGGGGTCAGGTTGCCCCGATCCGGGCGAATCCGGGAACCGGATACCAGCGGCTGCACGCCGCTGTTGTTTCAGGACCGCGGCTCCATGCTAGCCGCAATCTTGAAAAATCAGCAGCTGCGGCTGCAATTACAGCAATCTGGCTGCACACAGGACCGGAGGGCACATTTGGCCCTCTGGATCTGTGTGCTAATCCGGTCCAGGGCCGTCTGGTTTACACCGGACAGCCCGGACTGGTCCTTGCCGTGGTGTGAAGCCAGCCTGAGGTTGGCTTCACACTGCGGGTTACATCCGATCCGAGGCTGTCCGTGTAAACTGGACAGTCCTGGACCGGATTTTGGCCCCATAGTAGGCTATGGGGCCGGATAGAAGCTCTCTGCCATCCGGTTTCTATCTGCCTGGGACAATCTGGGAGAATTCATTAATCTTCCACGGACACAAAAACGCTGCTTGCAGCGAATATCTCCTCTAATTGGCAATTCCCGGATTGACCCGGGAGCACGGGGCAATCCCGCTCTCCCTAACATGGGAGCCTATGGGGTCGGATTGCACCGGTCCGGGAGAATCCGGGAACCGAACCCCTGCAGCTGCACGCGACTGTTGTTTCAGGCCGCGGCTAGCTCCCTGCCAGCCGCGGTCCTGATTCATCAGTGGCGGCAGCTGCGTGCGGGTGCACACTGGACCGCAGGGCATATTAGCCCTCCGGTTCTATGTGCTGATCCGATCCGGGGCTGTCAGGTTCACCGTGACAGCCTCGGATCGGATCTGACCCGCAGTGTGAAGCCAGCCCAAGTGTTAAACACACTTGTGATTAAGGGGTTGAATAACAGACTGCAGTGGTCATAAAAATTGGCATTTTCGATTGATTTTGGAGAAACCCCTTGTTATATTCGTTTTCAGTTATTAAAATTGTTCTAATCTCATTGGTTTATGGCAAACAGCAGAGGTCTGTACATTACAGTAATAAACCAAATATACAATCAGTGTGGAATAATGTTGATTACAACTGTACCGTGAACATCTGTGTAATAGAAATCACTGGCATGGATCACATCAGCCCTGACCTCGAGGAATTAACCCTCGCTGGCCTTCTGTCTATGACTGGAAGAAGCAGAAATGTCATACGGAGAATGAGTTTCTTTCACAGAAGCGATGAGACGCCCCATTATCTCATTTTTCCAGCTGAATATTGCATACTCCAACACTCACAATAGCGTACACAGAGGGAGGAAGGGACCACAATATGTTTGTCATGCAGAATGGAGTCCTATGTCCCGGTCACACAAATCCAGAGTGGACTATCTACCGACCCGTGCAGATTGCAGGGATGTGAAGAACAAGTCAGATTAGGTCATCTAAAGTGAATGGAGGCTGTGGGGCTGTGACTATGACCATAATGATTGGAAAGAAGAGAAGCAGCAAATGCACCATGGCTTCAAAGTGTGAAAATAGTTTAAAAGGACATCAGCAGGTTATTGCTATGTAACCTGACAGCAGCATAATGTAGGAGCAGAGACCTTGATTCCAATGATGTATAAGTTTACTTGGTGCAGCAGCTACGATCACAATTTTGTCTGCTGCAGATATAGCAGAGCTCAGTTACTGACCAAATGTACAACCCCAACCATACCACAGCTTTCTGTGTACCTGTATAGTGAGAAAATACTGAGGGCATGGATGAACTAGGAGGACAATAGTACTGTAATGATAATCTCCTGCTGATAAAATAGTAATTATATATCCGAACCAAACAGCAAAACGCAACCCAGTAAGTGACATCAATGTAACCAGGGACTCTGCTCACATAGCGAAAACCTGCAGATTCCCTTTATTGACTCCACACAAGTGAACATTTTCATTTGTAGATACTATGAAGATGTAATCACATGTAGCAGTTGAGATGTGGTTAAAACCAGATGCATATGATGTCACAGCAATCCACTGAGTGAAACAGTAATGTGGGGCAGCTTTCTATTTACAGATAACTCATGTAAAAATGTCAGTGTTGCACCAACTCAAACTTTAATTACCAAGTTAAAAAAGCATGGCACTACCAGAAGCGTTCTCCAGTCACCTCACTGTAATGTGAAAGGTCCAGGCTTATTCCTCAAGTCTCCGGCCAATAGATGGGAGGGCACCTGCACAATGTAGACGATGGCTTAAAGGCACCTTTTCAAAGCAATTCAGAGAAAGCATTTACTGCTTCTCACATTACAATAAATCTATTAACAACTTTGCATCCACATGGAAGTCTCAGCAGAGAAACAGCTGCAGAATACAGTTAGGGAGAGTGGGGGAGGCAGGAACCCCGCAACGTCAAGGAGGACATGACCTGTAATAGTGGTTAAGAATGGGGAGAATTCAACACAGACCTGCCCTCAGATATCAGAGACTTCAGATATCCAGCAAGCGCAAAAATAGCAGAAAGGTATCAAAAATGTAGATTATACCCAATCAACTTCTCACAACAGACTAAAGCTACAATGAATCCAAAGGGGATCAACACTAACCCATCATTCTTCTCAGATCCCCACCATTGTCTGGTATGTCACAAGAGTTATAGGAGGGACATCTGGGGAGAAGTTTAAGGAATGTTTGTACAGTATCACTATGTCACTGCATGGAATCATATGGCATGCCATAGCTACCTTAGTATTTGTGAAATAAATGTACAATTACTGCTGTGATTGTAATCGTGTAACAGAAATTTTCACTGGCGAATGTAGCTAGGTTATAGAGTAATAATATTCATTCACATATACAGCGCTATTAATTCCATAGCGCTTTACATACATACGTACATACATACCCCAATGGGGCTCATAACCTAAACATTTTATCAGTATGTTTTTTGAACTGTGGGAGGCAACTGAAGGAATTTCATGCAAACACAGGAAAAACATGTAAACTCCTTGCAGATGTTGTTCTTGGCGGGATTTGAACCCAGGACCCTAATGCTGCAAAACAGCAGTGTTATCCACCGTGGCACCCCCCACATACCAGTACTTCCAATGAGACACCAGCTGGGCGTTAGGAAGGCTTAGCTGGGGAGGCCAATGCGATCGCACTCCGAACAGTTCTTTCTATGGCTGCAGCAAACTTAAAGGCTCCGTTACACACTACAATGTCCCAGCGATCCTACCAACGATGTGGATCGCTGGGACATCGTCATCTGATCGCTGGTGAGCTGTCAAACAGGCAGACTCACTAGCGATCAGGACCAGCGAGAACGCTGGTAACCAGGGTAAACAGCGGGTAATTAAGTAGAGCGCTCTGCTTAGTTACCCTATATTTACCCTGGTTACCAGCTCCCAGCGTGTGCTGTGCGGCGCTGGGAGATCGTTCATCGTTGGTCTCCCACGCCAATGCTGGCCACCCAGCGGGAGACCAACGATAAATGTATGGTCCAGGTCATTTACCAACCACCAACAATGAACAACCTAATCGTTGGTAAATGTCACACGCAACAATGTCGTTTAGACATCGCTGCAATGTCACCAAACCAGTGATGTTACACTGATATCGTTAATGATATCGTAGTGTATGACGGGGCATTTAGTTTAACAAAATTGTCACTTCCAGTGGGGGAAATAAGTATTTCATCCCTTGCTGATTATGCAAGTTTGCCCACTGACAAAGGCATGAACAATTTAAAATTTTAAGAGTAGGTTAATTTTAACAGTGAGAGATAGAATATCAAAACTAAAATTCAAAATCACATTGTCTAAATTACATAAATGTTTCTCACTGCAAAATGTGAACATAAGTATTTGATCCCATTGGCAAACAAACTTAATACTTGGTGGAAAACCCTTGTTGGCAAGTACAGAAATGAGACATTTCTTGTAGTTGATGATGAGGTTTGCGCACATGTCAGGAGGAATTTTGGTCCACTCCACTTTGCAGGCCATCTCTAAATCATTAACATTTTGAGGCTGTCGCTTGGCAACTTGGAGCTTCAGCTCCCTCCATAAATTTTCTATGAGATTAAGGCAGCATTCAGACACAGCGTATTTTGCCGCGTATTGTGCTGTGGCGCTTTTTTGCGTGTGTTTCAGCGCATAAAAGCACAACTGAATGCAGAAGTCACGCTTTTACTGGCGGGCTTTTCCCAAGGCCATTAAACATGTATCCTATGGGAAAAGCGCGCCGAAAAAAAAAGTGCAAAGAATGGTCATGTCAATTTCTTTTGCGCGCACGCCTTCACTGCAAAAGTGCACGTGCAAAAATATGCAGTTAAATGCACCATCTGCACACCTTTCAGCAAAAGTCATAGCTTTTGCTGGAAGACGTATCCAGCTTTGTTTGGCACTGCTTTTATGCGAGTGCTCAAAAGTGGCGCATAAAAGCAGTAATAAGCAGCAATTACACCACGTTTGAACGCAGCCTAAGGTCTGGAGACTGGCTAGGCCACTCCATGACCTTAATGTGCTTTTTTTTTTTTTTGAGCCATTCCTTTGTTGCCTTGGCTGTATGATTTTCAGTCATTGTCATTCTGAAAGACCCAGCTACAACCCATTTTTTAATACCCTAGCGGAGGGAAGGAGTTTATCACTCAGGATTTTATGCTTCTTGGCTCCATCCATTGTCCCATTGATGCGGGAAGTAGTCCTGTGCCCTTAGCTGAGCAACCCCATAAAAACTGAATTAGTCCTTACCCGGTAATTCCTTTTCTTGGAGCCTTCCACGACAGCATTGGAGGATGTCGTCCACGCCCTATTGGGGGACAGGAACACAGAGAGGTTAAAAGCCCCTCCCCTTCCTCCGCACTCCAGTGTATTATCAAGATCACCGGAAGACATGGATTACCTTATACACCTGAATCCAAAATTGACAATAAGGGGGGGGAACTGATGCTGTCGTGGAAGGCTCCAAGAAAAGGAATTACCGGTAAGGACTAATTCAGTTTTCTCCCATCGCCTTCCACGACAGCATTGGAGGAATACCACCGATACTCCTCAGGGTGGGACAACTGCCTGTAGGACTTTCCTACCAAAGGACAGATCCCGACTAGAGGACAGATCTAACCTATAGTGGCGAGAAAAGGTGTGGAGGGACGACCACGTAGTCGCTCTGCATATCTGCTCAGATGAAGCTCCAGCCCGCTCCGCCCAGGATGTAGCAGCAGCCCGAGTGGAATGAGCCTTCAACCCCACCGGAGGAGCAAGGTCTTGAGCGACGTAGGTCGAACAGATCGCCTTTAAGATCCAGGAAGCGATGGTAGCCTTGGAAGCCTTCTTCCCTTTGTTTTTCCCAAAATGCTGAACAAACAGGTTCTGATCTAATCTCCAGGAAGCGGTTGGAGATAGTGGAGGACGGACCGACGGACATCCAAGGTGTGAAACACGGCCTCAGCTGCATTAGCAGGAGAATGACAAAAGGACGGGAGCACCACTTCCTGGGACCGATGAAAATCCGACACAACTTTAGGAAGGAAGGACGGATCCAACCGAAGCGTAATGCGATCATCGGAAACCACGAGGTAAGGCGCCTGGATCGAGAGCGCCTGCAGTTCCCCAACTCGCCTGGCCGAAGTAATGGCTACCAAAAACGCCGTCTTGGGAGAGAGAGATGGAAGGGAAGCAGCAGACAAGGGCTCAAAGGGATCCCGAGAAAGCCCATGAAGAACAATGTTCAAATCCCAAGTAGGGACGGAAGGCCGAAGCCTGGGACGCAGTCTACAAGCAGAGGTAAAAAATCGTTTGATCCATCGATGGCCAGCAAGATCCTGATCAAACACGGCACCGAGAGCTGAAACCTGGACCTTAAGGGTGCTCGGCTGAAGGCCCAAATCCAAGCCTCGCTGCAAAAAATCCAAATTGAGAGCCACATTAGGATGATGGATATCCGGAATGGAAGGAGCACACCAGGACAGAAAGCGTTTCCAAACCTTCCCGTAAATGGCGTTCGTCACGGGCTTCCTGCTCTGCTGAAGCGTGCGGATTACAGCTTGGGAGAGGCCCTTGGCCGTCAGGATCTCGGCCTCAACAGCCAGGCCGCCAGATTGAGCCACTGCGGGTCCGGGTGAAACAGAGGACCCTGGGATAGCAGGTCGAGGTTGTGGGGCAACCGAATCGGACCCGCCAGGCATAGGTCGTGGATAGCGCCGTACCATGCCCTTTTGGGCCACAGGGGAGCCACCAGGATAGCCGTCACCCCCTCCGCCCGAATCTTCTGCAGCGTCTTGGGGAGCAGCGGGATCGGAGGAAACGCATACACCAACCGGAAGTCCCAGCGATGGGCGAAGGCGTCCAGCCCCAGAGGATGGCCCGACCGACTCAGGGAAAAATACGTCGGCACCTTGGCATTGGCTCCCGATGCAAACAGGTCGATTGAAGGGACTCCCCACCTGTCCGTGAGAGAGCGAAACACGTCCGGATGGAGGCTCCATTCGCCAGGGTGGACCTCCGTGCGGCTCAAGAAATCTGCCTGTACATTGGCCATTCCCTTCCAAAGTACTGCCGAGGAGGAGAGAAGATGGCGTACTGCCCACAAAAAGAACAGTCTTGCCAGCCCCTGCAAGTGTAAGCCACGAGTACCGCCTTGGTACCGCAAGAAAGCAACCGTAGTCACATTGTCTGACAGGACCTTGACATGATGACCCCGGAGAACGTGAGCTGCAGCAAGAAGCGCTTCCTCCACTGCCAGAAGTTTGAAGACTGGCGACTGACCGAGCAACTCCAAATCCCCTGGAAAGGTGTGCGAACTACCATCGTGCCCCAACCGGAACCGCTGGCATCAGTGGGAATGGAGGTCACAGGAAGGTGTCTGGGATTCATCCCCAGGAAAGCGAGATTACCACCCGCCCCGGGGTCCGGACCCGCGAGTTTAAGGAATCCTGACGTCTGTCCCAGGAACTCAGTATGTGTTCCTGGAGCAGTCGGGAAGGAGCCTGAGCCCATGTTACTGACTGAATGCAGGCCATCATGGCCCCTAACAGGGACATTGCTTCCCGCAAGGAGGGCGACCCCCTGCCCGGAGGCGGGTCAGATTCACGCGGCGCAAAAGCTGATATTCCGCAGGAAGGAACGAGGTCTGTCTGGAGGAGGCCAGCAAGACTCCCAAAAATTGACGTCGGGTTGCAGGCACCCGTTCCAATTCCCAAAGATTGGGTACCCATCCCAGGGACTGAAGAATCTCCAAAGTGTTGGAGACCTTTGTGCGCAGAAGCGCTGCCGAAGGAGCCACCACAAACATGTCGTCTAAATAGGGAAGCATACATATCCCCTGGGTCTGGATGAATGTGATCGCTTCCCCCATGAGTTTGGTAACCTCTGGGCTGACGAAATCACAAAGGGCAGCACATTAAGCCGAGAATGGACCGTCCCGCCTGCATCGGAGATCGTGAATCGCAGAAAGCGCTTGTGGGACGGGTGAATGGGGACATGAGAATACGTGTTCTGGAGGTCCACAACAACCTGGAGTAGCGCCCCTGGCCCTCCTCTCCAGGAGGAACCGGGGACCCCACACCCGAATCCAACATGTGTCGCAGACCCGACAAGAAACCCCGTGCGAGAGTCCCCCTGAGGAAGGGAGAGGACTCGAAGACACGGAGGGGCTGGCTCTCGAATTCCAAGCGTAGACCCTCCTAAATGGTCGAGAGGATCCAAGGGCCCAAGGAGATCGCTTGCCACTGTGGCAGAAAACCGCAGGAGCCGCCCCGCAATGGGGAAGGCGACCTTGTTTAGGAGCGGCTGGTGATGCCGCTGCTGGGGGAGCAAGATATTACGGGTCTTGTTCCCATACTGGAATGCCCAGCGACCAGACTTAACCTTCCCTTTAGACTGGGAGGGTTGGCTGCGCTCAGGCCAAAAGGACTGCCTCCGAAAGGGCTCCTGTTCCGGGAGACACCTTTTCCAGGATGTCATCCAATGCCCTTTGCAAGGGGAGGCCACACAGCTGGAGCTTAGACGTGAACTCCTCATTCCACCTTGTAAGCCACACTGCCCTGCGAGCTGTGTTAGCCAACACTGCGCACCTGGCGCCAACACGGAACGACTCAGCAGAGGCATCGGCCAGGAAGCCCATAGCCCGTCTCAGAAGTGGAATGGAGTCCAAAGCTCCTCCCTGGGAGTACCCTGCAGGATGAATTCTCCCAGCTGGGTGAGCCACTTAAAGAGAGACCTGCTCACATGTAGAGGAAATGTACACCGTTAAAGACATAGCTGCCGCCTCCCAGGATCTTTTGAGGAAACTCTCCATTTTACGAACGAGGGGGTCCTTCAACCGGGAGGAATATTCAAAAGGCAACGTGGTCTTATATGCTAAGCTTCCCAAATGGAATACTGCCATAGACCTTCATGTTAGAGGTCCCATTGACTTTATAGAGACTTCCATAGAGATTCCCATTGGGTCTCTCATGAGGTCTCCCATCCAGCCCGTGACTGAGGCTCCTGCTGCTTAGCCTCAACAGTGTGTCAAGGGCATGCACAATGGGTTTACAATAGCAGCTGATTGCTACCCTGGCCACCTGGATGTCCACCTTCGGGACCTCCCAGACAAAGTCATCACCCTCCAATCCACTCGGATGGGGTGAGCCACTTAGCCTTCAGGCCTCTGAACATTTAGTCCTGCACAGAAGAAGGGGATTCCACCACCTCTACTCCCATGGTAGAATGGACAGTGTCCACCAATGCACCCATGGACTCTGTGGAAAAATAGTAGTGTCCAGATTCTCGTGTCTGGACAGAGGCAACAGCGGCAATATCCTCGCCGTCCTCTAACGCTGAGCTCTGGCCAGCCTCCATGAGATCCACAGAGTCACAATCCTGGAGCTTCCTCTCTTACAGAGGGGAAGGCCCGGAAGCTGCAGCAAAACCCCGCAGTGCCGAGATAGAAGCCTGCACCTCTTCCCTAATGGATTGGAGCTCCTCAAGCAAGGATGGGGAGTCCATCCTGACAACCCTGTCAGTCATGGCCGACACCTTGTTGTAGGAAGAGGGACATTTTGTGCCGCAGCCACATTATTGCTCCCTTTCACAGACGGCCCTCGTCTCCCTATAGACAAAAAGGGAAGAGAAGGGGGTCCCAGTGTGAGTGCAGGGCTTAAATAACTCTACCCCTTGTGACCACCCCAGAAACACTTACATGAGCTGGGGGAATGCTGGGCTCTGCAGAAGCAGAGGTGGAAGCCTATCACCTTCCATGTTTTAGGGATCAGCCTTACCTGGGTGTAGCTTCCGGCGGGTACTTATCCAGAAGTACCGTGCCCCCAACGAGGAACACCTGTTCCCTCCCTCCTCCTGGTCACCGGCCGCGGGCAGTAGCGCGCGAAAGTCCTGCTGGGTTCCCTGGAGCCGCGCCCAGCCTGCCACAGCCCTTACAGGAGCCGCCGCCCAATACCGGAAGTGCCATCCCGGAACCGGAAGTGCCATCCCTGAAACCGGAAGTGTCATCCCCGAAACCGGAAGTGCCTCCGCGGCACCTCTGATGCATGCCCCAGGGACCGCAGCTGGAGGAGGGAGACGCCGGAGAGCTGAACAGGCCTCCGGCGTTGCAATACACGGCCTGCTTTGCCCCGTAGGACGCAGGAAGGCCGGATGGTCCCACCACGGGAGCCCCGAGAAGGAGGAGGAGGCCGCCCCCGACGTCCATCCCTGGCCCGGCTGTAAGTACCCCCAATGCTGCCTCTGCCGGCCTGACAGCACTGGAACCTCTCCATGCCCCAAGGGGGACAGGAAGACACTGGAGTGCGGAGGAAGGGGAGGGGCTTTTAACCTCTCTGTGTTCCTGTCCCCCAATAGGGCGTGGACGACATCCTCCAATGCTGTCGTGGAAGGCGATGGGAGAAACAAATGTTTCCACCACCATGCTTCACTGTGGCGACTGTTTTCTATGGGTCATAGGCAGCATTTCTCTTTCTCCAAACATGGCGAGCTGAATTAATGCAAAAGAGCTCAATTTTTGTCTCCTCTTAACCACAGTACCTTCTCCCAATCACTCTCAGAATCACCAAGGTGTTCATTGGCGAACTTCAAATAGGCCTGCACATGTGCCTTCTGAGCAGTGGAGTAATTATGGACAGGTATGGTCCACACTGCTGAGAATAAAAATGGACGTCCAAGGTAAAATAGATAGGTGCCTTTATTCCACGCCCCACGGGTTTCAAGGCCGTCCCAGCCTCTTCCTCAGGAGCAATACCATCAATTATTGATGGTGTTGCAAGTATGAGTGATGTGCTTTAAGGGCCTGTCACACGTGTCAATGTCGCCCGCGATATCGCTCATGCGTCACAAATTATTAATCGCCTGAGCGATGTGGAATTATCGCAGGTAAGATGTGATGCGTCAATATGACCCAGCGATGCGGTGATGTCGCCATCTTGCGAGCGATTTTATTTAGTCGCTTGTACGATGTCAAAATAGAAAATACGACGCTGAGTTTAGTGTCACACGCAGCGATGCACAAGGTCTACTGAGCGATGAGCGACAGGTTTTACATCTGGCAGTGAAACCTGCGATCAGCGACATATCGCTGGTTGCATCGCTTGGTCACACGCTTCAATGTCGCTCCTGCGTCACTTTTACGTCGCTTGAGCGACTGAAAATCCGTGACGTATGAGCGACATTGACAGCGATATCGACGCGTGTGACATCCCCTTTACACAATGTCTATGTTTACTCTGACACCAACACTGGACTGTCCAACAATACATAAAAGATAAATGCTACCCTAGGGGGAAGCTGGTGGTCTAGTGAGGCAAATTAAATGGTGAATGAGGAGTCGCCTCTCACCTGTGATGGTTGTGCACCTCCGCACAACCTCAGTGAAGCGTATGGCTATGGAAAATCCACCGGAGGAAGCCAACAATCCGTTGTGGAAACGCATTGTGATAAACATGTTAACCCATAACTAATCTCCTTATTTGTGCCCCCCCCAGCGCTCTTAGCCAGTAATCCTTTCTTTCCTTAACACTGGACTGCCCAGTCTCCCACTGTCACACTGGACTTTGCAGATACTCAAAATGTTCGTTTTCATAATTATTAATTGTACATCTTTTTTTTCCTACATTCTATGCTGGTCTCTGGTCCTTCAGCTGGTCTCTGGTGTTTGGCTGCCTTCACACTTGCAGATGGATCTGCAGCGTTTTGCAGATGCATCTGCAAGTGTGAGCATGCTGACCGCGGTGCCTATGTTTATAATAGGGCGCACCGCGGTCTGAAAGCTCTCATTCACTCCTATATGTGTACTGTCAGCAGGCGTACGCCTGCTGACAGATTCACACCACTCCCGTCCGCACTGTGGACGCGAGATGTAGCGTCCATGCTGCGGGCGGGAGTGTGTGATCTGTCAGCAGGCGTACGCCTGCTGACAGTACACATATAGGAGTGAATGAGAGCTTTCAGACCGCGGTGCGCCCTATTATAAACATAGGGGCCGCGGTCAGCATGCTCACACTTGCAGATGCATCTGCAAAACGCTGCAGATCCATCTGCAAGTGTGAAGCCAGCCTTTGTGCTGGTGTCCTGTCCTACACCCCCTTTCAGCTTACAATTATTTTAAGTATGAGTGATGTGCTTTACACAATGTCTATGTTGTTTTCTCATTGACACTCAGCAATCTCTGACACTGTCACACTGGACTGGACAGACACGGATTACTATTGCCCAGGGCTTTTAAGTTCCATTCCTGTGGGCAATAGTATTCAAAGCAAAGCAAAGAACACCTTTGTCGCCAATAAACACTGACTGTGCAGCAACCAAGAACTTTGTGATATTGCACAGGGGTTCATATCAACACCACCTACACAATATTCTTGTGTAGCCACTGCAAGGTGTTGGTGTATGCCTAAAGGTGTTCATTAGTGTCCTTTCATTACTGTTGCCCAGGGCTTTCAAGTTCCATTCCCCTAGGAATAGTAATGATAGGACCCCAATGAACACCTTTTAGGCACACAACGATAGAAAGGTTTGTTAATTCAAACTTGATGTAAATTTTGGTTAGATTACACTCTCAGATGAAATAACACAATGACACAAATGTATAGTTTAATCATTTTAATGACTTGACGTTAACGTACTTCACTATACTAGTTTTGATCCAAAGGAAGTTTAAAAAAAAAAAAAAAAAAAAAAATCTAAGGTCCATAGATAGCCAACTTTGGACATTGGATTTAAAAAACAAATTGTTCCTGGACTAAGGAATATTTGTCCGATACATATCCTGGATCAAAACATAACTCAAATAGAATGGGAGTTGAAGGGATATGAAACCTTTAACTACAAGAATCGTAACGTGAATTAAAACAGAACTGTCCACATAACGACAATATAGAACACAATACAAAAAATCACATAACGTCTACAAGCATTACTATTGCTATTGGGGGAACAGATAAGAGGAATACCAGGCACAAAGCTTTATTACTCCACAAACTTAACGGGAATACACGGATCACATGAAAGTATTCTGCACATGAATATCGCTACATTCTTGATCAGGGAGGAAGTGGAATTGCCGATACAAAGCTTTATTAATCCACCAAAAAGGAAGGGAATACAATAATAAACTTGACAACAATTCACGTATTCTACATATAACAATGTTCCAAAATAAGGTATAATGAAGTAATATCACATGCCCGAAGCTTTATTTAAACCAAAATTATGATATGTCAACTTCACAAAATTAAATATTTACAAAACCAGTAAGAATATATGTTTCAGGATAGTTGAGTACATCAAGAAATTTAACAATCAGATTAATGAAAGGGAAAGGGTGGAAGAGAGTAATTACCAATTATCAAAAATTATTTACATTTATTCACAATTCTTGATCTATGCAGTTCCTAAAACAGTCTTTTACACCATTTCGTCCTGCCACACAACACGTCCATTGTCCGGAACAAAATAAGTGGCAAAATTGTCTCGCATTTGGGCTACTTCAACAGTTGTCCTCAAAAGGGTGATCTTGGAAGCCCTGCAAGATTGTAGCCAAAGGTTCCTCGAGGTGAAAGCGGTGTCGTTCTCTCACACGGATGTAATTGTGCATGACAACACACGCTTTCACCACCTCGTTTCCTCGTCAGTCGGTAATTGTAAATTCTTTTTGTCTGATTTAAGTCACGACTAGAGTATGGTTTGATGACGTGCCCACACATTTGAAATGCCTCGTCACCAACAACAACAAACTGCAGGTGGTCCTTCAGTGTTTGGTAGGAGTCATGGCGGTGGAAAGTTAAAATTGTTCTCGTACAAACGTTGGCCCATGTCTGAGTTTTTGAAATTCTGCAAGTCATTTCTTCGTCCATGTGAGCCAACGTCCACTGCGACAAGTAGTGATTGCGGACCTGACTGTCTATCAGTACTATCGAAAAGTATTTTTTGTAGTCACAATACTCGGATCTGCTTCCAGCCGGCTTCAGGATCCAAATATGCTTGCCGTCCACAGCCCCCAGGCAGTTTGGAAATTGACAAATCTCCTGAAATCTTCCAGAGTTCTCCAGCCAGAGTTGAGTTGTGGGATGGGGGAGGAATTCTTCTCGAATATCTTCACAGATTGCGCGGCAGGTCTCTTCAACAATCCCAGACAGCGTCGACACTCCAATCCGGAACTGGAAATGCAGGGATGATAACGTTCTAACAGGTCACCAGGAATCTAACAGCAAAAAAAAAGGAAAACAAAGTAAATTCATTTGTTTTTAACGAGCACATAATGACATGTATGTAAAAATATACATACCGCAGGGTCACCAACAGCTATTCCTCAGCTGGAATTGCTCAACGTAGATGTGTGTCCCGCCTGGTGATCGATCCTTGGACACGTCACGGCAACTCATCGAAGCTCTCTTCGGACATCCTGGTTTAAGCAATGAACTTCTGTGGCTTCTCTTGAAGTTCACTGTACAATGAGTGGTATGCTCCGCGGCTCTCTCGAACTTCCACGATGGGGTGTTGCCAAAAACAAGGACGACGTCCTCTTCTCAGTTTTACTCTTCAACGATCATCTTCTCATGCCACAGCAAAAGAAAAAGCCATTTTCAATAGAACAGAAGCCCTCCATGTCGAGA
This sequence comes from Allobates femoralis, assembly GCA_033576535.1. Classification (NCBI taxonomy): domain Eukaryota; kingdom Metazoa; phylum Chordata; class Amphibia; order Anura; family Aromobatidae; genus Allobates; species Allobates femoralis. The sequence goes on along the minus strand of JARQOC010000006.1, from coordinate 193,945,426 downwards.
TCCATCTTGCATCTGGATACAGCAGCAAAAGAAGAGGATTTCCTCTGTGCAGGGTCAATTTATAGATTTCCCTTAAGCCACACCTTTTGGGCGTGACCTGTCAAGAAAATGCAAGAAAATGCTCCTGGAAATATTGAATGCATGCACAAGAAAAACGCACACACATGCACAAACGCATACATGCGCAGCGTTTTTTTTTGTCTTTTTAAAGATTTGCACATGCTTCTGCGAATGAAATACGCTGAATATACATGCGTTTCCACATGCTTAAGATACGCAGCGGTCAAAAACGCAAATGTGAAAGTAGCCTAAGAGGCCTGACTTGCACATTGCCTAGAAGATATTTATTACTTCTGTGATGTAAAGGCCCAGTTACACACACAGATAATTGTGCAGAGATTTTTCGCAGATCTCTGGTTGCAGTGAAATCATGGACACATTGTTACATTTGTACACAGCCACAAAATGGAACAATGTGTTCATGATGTCACTGCAACCAGAGATCTGCGAACAATCTCTGCACAATCATGTGTGTGTGTAACTGGGTCTTTAGAGGAGTCATGTCTGTTGTGTCACAGAAAGAATCGGGTTCCCATTGTGTAGGAAGCAAATTATTCATAATCTTCTAATATTTTCCTGGAACATGATTTTGGTGCTTCAGCACCTGTACTTTATGGCACAGGGTCATTCCATGTGAATTTAAATGTTTTTTACCCAATGTCTTCAGATTTAAGTGCCACTTTAGTAATTTACAAAAAAAAAAAAAAAAAGTTTAGCATTTTTATCTTCACAAGTAAATTTTTTAGATGATTTCTAAAGGTTTGAAAAAGTCTGAATTTTAAACTGTATGACGTTACATTTTTTATCATATCTCAGGCTACAAATAATTAAAAAAGATGGGCGAGACACTGTTTTGAATGATACAGGCTTCAATTTGATATGTCACAAGATTGTTTGGTATTCCTTGTCATATCTTTGAACTCGTAAAAGAGCTGGATATTGACTGAAAGGGCCACTAAATATGGTGGTTATGGTGCTCTCCACAAGGAGCCACCCCATGTCTAGGTCCGTCCCTGGAGGGATATCTGGCTAGTCCTGTGTTTGAGACTCCTAAACGAGGCTCCACAGACTATTTGCATATAAAAGATTGTTTGTTGATATTTTGTTTTTGAGGAGTCAAATTAAAAGTTTTAATGTGCATTTTTGAAAAAAACGGTTTTCAAATTTTCAAAAACATGTTGTGTTCATGGTTAATTTGTACAAGGATTCAAGTTGGGCTCTCATTGGGATTATATTTTTACTAGAAATAGGCCCGATGCAATTGCATCGGGAGTGCGGTGAAATACACAGGTGCCGTAGAAATAGCCACTGAATAGTACAGTCCTCTCTCCAGAATGTACGCTATTGTTGCAGGATTTATATGGTGCCTCAGTGGTTAGCATGCTGTCCTCTACCCCTGTGCCCCCTGTCATCTGCCCCTGTCCTGTGTGGCCCCTGTCCCCCTGTCCTCTGCCTTCCACCGGAGTTACCATTGCGGTGCATGAAGAGAATCAGTGTCAAGCCGGTCATGTGACAGGGCGGGCTGATGTGACAGAGGGCTTGTCACATGACCAGCTCCAAACAAAGGCGGCAGCACCGCTACTGGCTGCCATATGGGAATATCCATAACCTGGGGTGTTCCAATATGGCGTGCAGCGTACTTCCGGTTGCGCGGACGCCGCTCATTTCCCGGTTGAGTCGCCGCTGACCTCTGTGCGGCGGCTACTGTCGGGAGATGAGCGGCTGGCGCCGCTGATCTCCCGATGGTAGTGGTGGCGTATTTGCCACTTAGACTTCTGACGCTTGTGTCACTATCCCACAATAGTGCCACAATGCATTGTGGGATAAAGACATAAGCGCCGGAAGTCTGCGACACATATTGTTGGTGATTATAGAGTAGAAGTGTGATTTTTTAATTAGTCTCATAGTTATTTTTAATAGCAAAGTAAGGCTGCCTTCACACTTGCAGATGGATCTGCAGCGTTTTGCAGATGCATCTGCAAGTGTGGCATGCTGACCGCGGCCCCTATGTTTTTAATAGGGCGCACCGCGGTCTGAAAGCTCTCATTCACTCCTATATGTGTACTGTCAGCAGGCGTATGCTGCTTACAGATCACACTCTCCCGCCCCGCACTGTGGACGCGAGATGTAGCGTCCATGCTGCGGCGGGAGTGTGTGATCTGTCAGCAGGCATACGCCTGCTGACAGTACACTATAGGAGTGAATGAGAGCTTTCAGACCGCGGTGCGCCCTATTATAAACATAGGGGCCGCGGTCAGCATGCTCACACTTGCAGATGCATCTGCAAAACGCTTGCAGATCCATCTGCAAGTGTGAAGCAGCCTTAAAGGAGAAACATTTTAACACCTATTTAACCCTTTTCATGACCCGGGAATTTTTCATTTTTCATTTTTGTTTTTTGCACCCCTGCTTCCAAGAGCCATAACTTTTTTTATTTTTCCGTCAATATAGACATATGACGTCTTGTTTTTTTGCGGGACGAGTTGTACTTTCAGATACATTCATTTATTTTACCATATAGTGTACAGGGAAATGGCAAAAAAATTGCAATTACACGTTTGTTTTTTTAGGCGCCATGTTCGCTATATGGTAAAGCTGATGTGACAATGTGATGCCTCAGGTCAGTACGATTTCGTAGATACCAAACATGTATACTTTTACTGGTATCTAAGTGGTGAAAACAAATTTTTGTTTGAATCTCCCTGCGGCCACTACGTCAAGCTCCTTCGCTCAGCTACATCAATAGAATCCGGTGGGCCAATTAGATCAGAGACCCGCAAGTGACGTTGGTGTATGAGGTTACTTGAGGTTACGGATTGGCCTGCCGGCTTCCATTGATGTAGATAAGTGAAGGAGCTTGAAGTAGCAGCCGCAGTAATTCATAATAAAGCCACAGTCCCCAGCACACTGGACCCCGGCATCGTTAAGGAGTGAGAGCGCATACGAGAGTGAGAGCGCATACGAGAGTGAGAGCGCATACGAGAGTGAGAGCGCATACGAGAGTGAGAGCGCATACGAGAGTGAGAGCGCATACGAGAGTGAGAGCGCATACGAGAGTGAGAGCGCATACGAGAGTGAGAGCGCATACGAGAGTGAGAGCGCATACGAGAGTGAGAGCGCATACGAGAGTGAGAGCGCATACGAGAGTGAGAGCGCATACGAGAGTGAGAGCGCCTACGAGAGTGAGAGCGCCTACGAGAGTGGAGCGCTACGAGAGTGCATGAGGTATATAAGGAGTGTGTACGGGTCATTCCATGTCAAGTGAACCAATGATTTTTACCTCTATTTTTAATTCTTTTGAGATTTTGCTATTTGATAATAGCATGTCAGACAATGCTAAATGAAGATAATTTTTTTTTTATTTTTAATTGATTTTCAAAGTTTGGAAAAAGTGCAAATTTTGGTGTTGTCTGCCTTTACATTTCTCCTCATAACTCAGGCTAGAAATAAGACAGAAACAAAATAAACACCATTCTACTCAGAACTGTCCAGGCTTTCACCAGATATGTCACAAGAGGATCTTTGTTAATATTTTACCCATGCGAATGCAAGCGCAAAACTTTAAAAAGCATTTCTGAAAAAAGTAGAATTTAAAAATTCTCAAAAAAATGCACGTCTGCTGTGCTCTTGGGCCCCTTTCACATCAGCGGTTTTTTAAATCGCGGCAGATGCGGTGAAAAAAACGCATCTGCCGCGATTACCGCATAACCGCGACACTTGCGGCAAGCCCAATGCAATGTCTATGCGGGCTTGCGGCAGGTGCGGTATCGGCACTTGCGGCCGCAAAAAACCGTGGCTGACCGTGTTTTTTTTTGTGGCCGCACCTGCCGAAACCGCACTTGCCGCACACTTACCGCAAGCCCCATAGACATTGCATGGGGCTTGCCGCAAACTGTGCCGCAAGTGTCGCGGTTATGCGGTAATCGCAGCCGATGCGGTTTTTTCACCGCATCTGCCGCGATTTAAAAAAACCGCTGATGTGAAAGGGGCCTAAGCGGACATCTGTACCAAGATTCAAGTTGGGATTATATTTTAAAATATTTAAGTATTATAGCGTCAATGGGTCATTCCATATCAAGTGATCTAAATATGAATATTTTTTTTACGTGACGTCTTTAGATATTTTTTTTTTTTTTATGAAGTACAACTTTAGATAATTACAAATTAAAAGTTTGTGATTTTTTTCGTCATCAGTTAATCTTTTTAAGGATTTTTAAAGTTCTGAAAAAGTGTGAGTTTTGGCCAGGTATGGCTTTACATTTTGTACCATATCTCAGGCTGGAAATAAGATAATGAGGTGGGAGAGGCATCATTTTTCTCAGAACAGTACGGGCTTTCATTTTATGCGTCACAAGACTATGTTTCTTAATATTTTGTTCATCTACATATTCATAAAGGTTAAACATAATGAGCTGGTCTATGGATCACTGAATGTCTATCATACACAATCTGACAATATAATAGGAATCTATAGAACCGTTACTCATGCTCCACAGCTCAGACCACTTTGTACTGCAAAGTACAGAATACATATTAACAAATTATTACGAAACAGTCTTGTGACAGATCAACTGAAAGCCCGTACCATTCTGAGAAAAATGAACTGTCACAAATGTTCCTGCTGCATTGAATGATTGATTTATATCAAGCATCCAATCTTGGACCGGCCTAAGATTTTTTTCTTGTTGTGTGTCCAGTTTTTTAAAGGGATTGCAACAGTATATATTATAAAATGCTGTTCTCTGAGAATCAGCAGCTATTCCTGAGAGAAAAATACAGTTAATATTAAGTAAAGAAGATGAATAATAAAAATAAAGATTTACAGTACGCTTGAGATAGAACGGTCTTACTATAAAGTGACTATTAGGGTTAGAGCACACAACCTTTTCTGTCTGCGGATAAACGCTGCGGTTTTGGCAGCTTTTTTCTACTGAGTTTTCACTATTTCTGCATTAGTTTTTTTTAATCCCTAGTGAAAATGAGGGCAGATTTTTTTTAAATATAAATAGTGATAAATGCTGCGTTTATTGCAGCGATCAAAAAGTAGTTCAAGCAGTGAATTACTCACCGAGTGTTTAAAAAAAACACTGCATGTGTTTAACCCCGTTATTTCTAGCCTGAGATATGATAAAGAATGTAAAGCCATACCAGGCCAAAAGTCACGCTTTTTTTTTAAACTTTAAAAAATCTAAACTTTTAATTTGTAATTAACTAAAGTTGTACTTCACATAGAAAAAAAATAAAATCTAAAGATGTCAGGTAAAAAAAAAAATATTCATATTTAGATGACTTGATATGGAATGACCCATTGACGCTATAATAGTTACATATTTTAAAATATAATGCCATTGCGATCCCAGCTTGAATTTTGGTACAGATGTGGCTAAGAGCATAGCAGACACATGGGCATTTTTGGGAATTTGTTAAATGATACTTTTTTTTTGTCAGAAATGCATTTTAAATTTTGGGGTTTGCGTTCCCATGGGTAAAATATTAACAAAGATACTCTTGTGACATGTGGTGAAAGCCTGTACAGTTCTGTGAAGAATGGTGTTTATGACCAGGATGAAAACATTACACAAGATGTGAGTCATTAATATAGGATGGGGACCAGTATGGGGACATTACTACAAGAGGAGGACCAGAATGGGGACATTACTGCAAGAAGGGGACCAGGATGGAGACATTACTAAAGAAAGATCAGGATTTGGACATTACTACATTGAGCGAAAAATTCTGGAATTACTAAAAATGTTACTTAGGCACTACAAGGAATGTGACCCCCGATATTAATCTTTTTCTATGTGCGGCCCACCAACCCAGCCGAGTTTGAGATCCCTGCTTTAAGTTGAGCTTTTATCCTCAATTTATTACTTCTGCTAGGTGAGATTGAATCTTGTCCACAAGCGCTTACGAACAATGGCCATCTCCTTTCACGTCAAAGTATGTATGGTCGTTATGGGGTTTAGGTCACCTGAACAAATATGTGATTTTTCTTTACTTTTAATGTCTGGTTTTCTTGAATACACAAAGGATGGGGATTGATCAGAAGGATGCAAGAAGTCACTCTTACTTAAGGGTATGTCACACGCGTCAATATCGCCTGCACGATCACGGCTGCACGTGACGTTGCAGTGATATTGATGCGTGTGACATACTGAATCAACCAGCGATAAATCGCTGGTTGATGATCGCCAGGTTTTAGAATCTGTCCTAAAACCTGGCGATGGTCGCCCGGTGTACACGCAGCATCGCTGCGTGTGACACCGGGAGTAGCGATATTCCAGCTCCCAGCGCCTCTCACAAGCGCTGGGAGCTGGTAGCCAAGGTAAACTGCGGGTATCTAGGCAGCGCGCGATGCCTAGATACCCGACGTGTACCTTAGTTACCAGCCTCCTCCGCTCACCGGCTGGTATCTAAGGTACACAGCGGGTAACTAGGGTCCCTAGTTACCCGCTGTGTACCTTAGATACCAGCCGGTGAGCGGAGGAGGCTGGTAACTAAGGTACACATCGGGTATCTAGGCAGCGCGCGCTGCCTAGATACCCGCAGTTTACCTTGGAGACCAGCCTGCTCCCGCTTCCAGCAGGCTGGCAGCGGGAGCAAGACATTGTGGAAACGATATTTAAATTGTTTCCACGATGTTTCTGGTCAAATGATCGCTGGTGAGTCTGCCTGTGTGACAGCTCACCAGCGATCAGCCGTCAAGGTCGTCAGCAATCATCTCACTGACGACATTGACGCGTGTGACACCCCCTTTAGTCATTACCCTAATCTTTGGAGAGTAGAGGGCCAATCAGAGGTCACATCACCAATTGTGTCAACTTCAAACACTTCATGGATTTCAGTGTCGTTACTGAATTTAAAAAAAAAAAAAAAAAAAAAAAAAAAAAAAATCTATTTTTTGTTTCATTACATGGTATGATCGTATAGTATTGCAGAGTTCCTGTGACGGGTTCTGATCCCTTTAATATTTTAACAAACACCTTCTTGTAGTCCTGGTGTGTAGAGTTCATGAACTGGATGTTAGGAACATGTTCCTCACTCTAGTTGAAAAGTTGCACGAGTTAAGATTTCGTGAACATTGCCTCCGGAGGCTCGAGCTGTAAGACGTTTCACGGTGACTCCTAAACATCACATACACCTTTGCCATGAGCTGTGGTGTACGGAAGGGAAAAAAAAAAAAAAAAAAAAAAAAAAAAGTGCGATTCATCTTCCACTCTAAAATCTCTTTTGCGATGGCAGACATATAAGTTTTTATTTTTTTATGCAGTGCTGAAGATCCATCCGAGAAGTAGTAGACCTTGCTTTAACTTGGTAGGATTTCACTTTTTGTCAATGAAATCAATTTTTTTGGAACAAATTTGTTGTAATAGACCACAAAAGTCTGGACAGTACATGGCTCCAATAAAAATGACTGTGCGCCTCATCCTGAACAACAAAGGAATATTTCTCGGAAAAGTCTAAGCTTATTACTGCCTCACTCAGTTCAAAATCTTCTTTGAGGTGATTGTGGTAGTCAGACTGTTGACAAGCTATAAATCTTAAGGACTATCAGCTGCTCACAAGAAAAATGTTCGACAAAGTCTTCTATACTTTTAGAGACGTGTCAAAAGTACATCTGTCAACAGACATCCACTGTTTACAAGTTATTTTATCTACCATAGCCTCTTCAAAATGATTTAATATTTCCTTGAGAGTCATTACCGGAGGACATTTTTCCCAGATATTTAGGTAACCGTTTGAACTCTCTTCCAGACACATTAGCTGAGACACACATAGGCTGGGGTCACACGCACAGATATTTGTGCAGATATTGTTCACAGATCTCTGGTTGCAGTGAAATCATGGACAGATTGCTCCATTTGTACACAGCCACAAAGGAGCAATGTGTCCATGATTTCACTACAACCAGAGATCTGTGAACGATATCTGCACAAATATCTGTGCGTGTGACCCAGCCTTACTCTATAATCACCAAGGTTGGACTCCCTAAACGGAATATCTTTCAGCTTACCTCCTTCAATCATAGGCTTAGTGTTCTGGTGTGTGTACAGACCAATATTGAGTGTGTACCACACAACCACCAGTCAGGACAACTCTTAAGGTAGTGTCACACTAGGCGATCTGGCCTGCGATGTCGGAAGCGATGTGCAGGTGCATGCTCGCTTACAACATCGCAGGCCAGCTGTCACACGGCACGACGCTGCCGGTGACGCGGTGGTGATGTGGGCTCAGCCCAGCGAGCGATGGCTCAGGAACGCTGCGATAGACGGCGCGATCCAGCCTAATCGCTGGTCGCAGGTTGACAGGTTTATGAACATGTTCATAAACCTGTCAACCTGCGCCCAGCGATAATTTGTAGTTGCGTCGCGCTGTCACACAGCACGACGCACTTGCAATATCGCCCGCGACATGGCTGTTACGTCACTTCTCGGCGATGTCGCGGGCGACATCGCCTGGTGTGTCACTACCTTTAGGTCAAAGGTCAGCAAATTTTCAAAATCCTATTGTTGCAGAACATTTATTTTTTTTTTTTTTTTAATTCATAGGTCTCTTTCAAATTGGTAAGAGCCAGCCTCTTCTGGACAGGAGTTTTCTTTCCATTCACTTACATGGACACACACAATTTTTCCTGTCAGGCATAATTCGGCTTACTTCATTACTACTTTCACTTTATCCACTATAGATTTATCTACTGCAGATCTGAGTTCAAGATTATAAAATTGACAGTTTGAGAAAAATAAATGAAACCTATATAAAGTACGATGCCATTGAGAACCCAGCTTGATTTTTGGTACATATGTGGTTAGGAGCATAGGAGATGTACATTTTTGAAAACATTGGATTTTTCTGAAGCGGGTTTTAAAATTTTCCGTTTGATTCCACATGGGTAAAATATTAACAAAGATAGTCTTGTGACATCTGTTGAAAGCCTGTACTATTCTGAGTTGTATGGTGTTTTTCCAATTCTCCATCTTGTTTCTTGTCTAGTTATGAGGAGAGAAACGTAAAAGTTATTCAACACAGAAATTCATATTTTTTCACAATTTCATAAAAAATATTTTTTTTTCTCTATTCACATTTTGCATATTCAAACAGTATTACCAAAGAACAAATTCTCAAATAAAAAAAAAAAGTGGTAATATTGATTGCTTCACTTAAAACAGCCCATACATTGGCATCTCCCGTAAAAAATTACGTAGAGCTTCGCTGTATTTTTGATTCTTAGAGCAGAAAGAGCAGCTGCCACCCCGAGCTACCTGGCTTTACCTTGGCTGGCAATCAAAATACAGGGAAGCCCTTTATTTAAATAATTAAAAAAAAAAAAAAAAAATGCATGGGCTTCATTCTATTTTTGATTGCCAGCCAAGGTAAAACCTAGGCAGCTGAGAGCCAATAAATCGGCTCATCACAATGTCACTTCTGGTGAGCCAAACATGGCAAAAGAGGTATGCTTTGTTAGAGAGATTACAGAGGTTCATGCAAGCACTAGGTGCAGTGCACATTACAGAAATCTAGAATGGTGGCTCAAAAAAGGTGAAGAAGCTTCAACTGCAATATCTTCATATGAAGCATTGGTTCGATTTTGCATTAATGTATGAAAAGCGGACAGTAGAAGACTGGAAACAGGTGATTTGAAGTAATAAGATGAAAGTCAATAAACTAGGCTTTCATGGGTTAGGAAGAAACAAGAGTCTAATGAATTGTAAAATTTAAGGAACTATCAAATTCAGTACAGGAAGCCTGATAACATCGGATTGTTTCATAGCTAAAAGATGTTGGATTCCATATGAGAGTATCTTACAGGACAAGTTACTTTGTAAATTCGAGTACTATAGGATATGAAAAAGCATCGTTTCAGCAGCATACGTAGGGTTTGGCAAAGAAAATGTTTAATGATAGTGACATGGAAGTGCTGGATTAGACCTTAGTCTCCAGACCTCAACCTAATCGAGCGCTTATGGGTGGAGTTTAAGAAAAGGCTGCATACATACCGAAATGAGTTGGCCAGCAATCACCAACAATGGGAATGTGTGGAAAATACATGGGATCAGATCTTGGTTGAAACATGGTTGGAATGTGATCAAGAGAATGCCTAGAAAGATTCAGGCAGTGTTGAAAATAAAAGGAGATTTACAAAATACGAACAACTCAATAAAAATTGATTTTTAACAGCAATAACAGGGACATGACAAAAATCTGCATAACTAATCACATGCTAAATAGCTGCAAGTTAAACTAGCCAAGATGATTGTCTATATAATGAAGGTAGTCTCACATTTAAAGCTGTAGTGAAATTGTGAGATATGGAGCCTGAAAGTCAAAACATTCAGACATTCTTACCTTTTGCTTCAGTGTACATAGTTGAAAGGGGGTTGAGAAGAATTCACATCAATTACACAGAATTATTCTGAAGTCTAACATGAGGTCTATGTACATAAAGTACATAGATAACCTACGTTGTGTGATTGGTCTTTATAAATTAAGATCATAGACGTTAAAAAAAAAAAAAAAAAAAAGGATAATAAAAATCCTTTTATCACGGTAAACCATCATTAGGTCTTCCTGACGATCGACCATTAACCTATAGCCACCCGGGGAGTAACGGGGGGGTTAAAAAGGGGGAAAAGAAAAAGAAAATGGAAATTCAGAACACATTGACATACATTGAGGACTATGAATGCGATTTTGGGGGTTGGCAAAAACTGTGAAAGGACAAACCAATCTCCTTTCATAAGAATAACTCACGTAGTTTTGCCGCGTCTTTAAATAAACCATTCCGACCATGTAACAAAAAGGAGGGGAGCGTCTAAAAAATCCAGCCGAAATCTCCTCCAATCTATCAAATTTTTCCCTTTCCAAAACCATTTTGAATGGTAGGAGGATTTTGGTCCTTCCAGTGGCAAGGAATCAAATTCTGGCCTCAAAGGCAGAACCTCAAAATTCTCTTTGGACTCTCACCGAACCTGGCAACAAGGTCAAAGCCTCTCAGGGGTTCCCCCTATGTCTTACCTGGACCCCCTATATTTCGAAAAACCCTTTTCCCCCAAAAATCTCTAACAGGGAAAATCCCCCCAATCATGCACATCGACCCTCCTCGGACCCACATCTCCACAAAGCTTGGGAAACCGTTAA